>JBANSL010000004.1:45207466-46407466 GCA_037127255.1 Persicaria tinctoria
TTAGAGTTTAGTGAAGATATGATGTGCAATTTATCAATTCTAGGGGAGTGAAGTGCACTTTATATTGTATATTGAGGATGAAGTGCACATTCATTAATTCTATTTATGCACTATATAGTCATATTCATGCACTTTATAACCTTATTTTTGCACTTAAAATTTTAGGTTCCAGCTTTGACTTAATGGCATCAAGGTTAACCTTATTCATATTTGCATTTTTTATTCATAGCTATTTCTATCATATTTGTCAAACTTGAGCAGCTCACTTCTATCAAAACGGTTAAATGAGATACAAAAAACTCTTAAAGTGGCTATTTTTTTCCCTCCGTATCTCAGTAGGTGGGAACTTCTCCGAGCGTGATTTTCTACTCTCGTCCTTGGGATTATGTTTGAAATTTTGACCGATACCTTTTCACATGATCTGCAAATGGAGGCGATTCCTCAGCTGCAAGTGTGGGCTCCAAAAATCAGGCTTGGGCAGGCTGCTGCAACTACTGGCATAGATCAGGAAAATGTTAAACAGGAGTGGTTATTAAGACCCAAGCTGCTGCAGCTGAAAGTGTAGGCTGCTCAACTAAAAGCTAGGTTGCTGCAGCTGCAAGTGTGGGCTACTGCTAGCTTCAATTTTTTAATTTTTTTTTGGTTTGGATTCATGTCCTTGCAAGGACGGCAAAGAATCAGTATTCCTGGAACGGCTATGAGGCAAAAAATCAGTATTTATCTTGACTGACTCTGATTTGCATACCTTTATGCTGAAACATGTTTTTGTAGCTCTTGTTGCTGTCATACAATTGATTAATGTTTGATCAATTTGTTAGATTAAATGTCTGGTGGTTTCACAATAAGGAGGCTTAAATTTCCTTTAGTTTGAATATTAGCTCTTATCAAGCTTTAAAAGCCTATTAGCTCAATGGGAGAGCAATGTGCTTATGTGCAAAGACGTGGGTTCGATTCCTGCATAGGCTAAAATGTATAATTTTCATAGTTTGCGTAATTTTGTAATAAAAGTCTTGTAATAAGATATATTAGTAAAAATTAGTTAGAAATAAACAACCACAATCTTGAGAAGGATTTTAAAAAAATGAATTCGGCTGGTGCATCTTCAAAAAAAAATCAACTCGTATGTTTTTTTTGAAAGAGTTGTTGCACTTCATATTATTATTCATGCACTTCATCATTTTATTCTTGCACTTTATAATCTTAATTGTGCACTTCAAAATCTTATTTATGCACTTCATCATTTTATTCTTGCACTTTATAATCTTATTGTGCACTTCAAAATCTTATTCATGCACTTCATCAATTTATTGTTGCACTTTATAATCTTAATTGTGCACTTCAAAATCTTATCCATGCACTTCATCATTTTATTCTGGCACTTTATCTTTTTATTTATGCATTTCATAATCTTAATTATGCACCTCACAATCGTATTCATGCACTTCATATTATTATTCTTACACTTGATCATTTTAATTGTGCACTTCATCATCTTATTTTTGCACTATATTATTTTATTTATGCACTTCATTATCTTAATTGTGAACTTCATCATTTTATTCTTGCACTTTAACATCTTATCTATGCACTTCATAATTTAATTCTTGCACTTTATCATTTTATTTATGCACTTCATAATCATAGATGTGCACTTTAACATTTTATTTATGCACTTTATCCTTTTATTCTTGCACTTTATAATCTTAATAATGAACGAAAACAAAAACCATACACCCATAAATAGCCTATACGGGATTTGAACCCGCGTCTTTGTGCATAGCACATCGCTCTACCATTTTGACCTAATAGGCTTTTAAAGGCACATCTCACATATTGATGCAATTATAGAACACAATTGTGCAATCTGAACTATATTAAGTGCAAAAATAAGACATATTAGTGCACTTTTAGATACCAAATGTGCAATATGGTATAAGAGAGCACACTTGGGAAACCTCGACTTTATAGCTTTGCATTTCAAGGGACTTCAAAGCCTGGTTAGTGATCGAGTTTTGCACAACCAACATCAGTCCAGCCAAACTCTCTCTATTCACAATTTGACTTAAAATCCCTCGGATTACATACACATTGATCATCATAGGCCCACAAAAAATGACCAGCATCTACATTCGCCAAAAACAACACCATATCCCACAAAACAGTCATTCACCGTATCCCTCAGCAGTAAGCAATAAGCATATCAAATAAATATGCAGTGTAACTGTGCCCTTTCTATTTGCTGGTTTATTTATCCAGATCCTAACAATTACCAAGGAATTACCATCTCTTTGCTTACTGATGACAATGTATCTGTGAAGTGTAACAATTGATGTGCATAAAAAGGTCAAAACCTGAAAATTTGAAAAAGAACAGTAGCAAAATATCAACCAGCAAATCTCAGAAGTACATCACATAACCACAACAAAGTAGGAAATTAAACAAGAGATCCATTCTGGATCACTTCTCATCTTGCTGTAGTGGTAGTCAACCGAACAAATCTAAATATACATGATCAGGGCTTCAATGAATTGAAATGAAAGTATGGTGATTATTTAATTGGAATTGATGTTTCTCTGTGACCATATTGTTTCCATTTCCCGTTTCAATGTAACTATTCTCACCCTGAATCTGAAAAAAACAAATATGTGCAAAATGTGCTCACTCCATTTTCATGCTTCAATGATTTGAGCAAAGAGACATCTGTATACAACCTTACCAGATCTTCCGTCAACAGCACAAGCTTCTGATCGTTAATTCTGACTTGATTCCAAGCAACCTCAATCCCATCAACCTCATCGAATGCCTTGACAACTTCCTTAGCAATCCTAAAAAGTCGAAAAAGAGGCTATCAACCATCCAATCACTAGTTTAAACAGTTACCTTGCATAATTTCTTTCTATAAAGCAATTCATTATGCACATAATTTGAACTAGCTGATTCCGTCCAAATTCATCAATCGATGTTTGATGTGCTATCATGCCTAATGTCTTTCTGGAATTTGATTCACCAAGCAAATAGTAAAAGATTTCAACTCCAATTTCACAATGGGCTATTCTCGGAAGAGGAAAAGGATTTAGCAAAATATCCATGATAAATCACCATAAGCAAAATAGATAGACAACAATAGCTCACTAACAACGACTTCTCTAACACCATGACAGAACTAAAGCACCTTAAAAGCAGACGTTTTCAACTACAGAAACATCAAAATTAACTCCTTCAGAACAAGCAATTGAGGAAGTAAAACACCAAAGAATAGCCACAACACTCCCTGAAAAGGAAAATCAAGGTAATTGAGCGTTGAGAGAAATTACCCAGTGATCGGAATTGATGGCATCACAAATTTCCATGTTCATAGTCCAATAATCGGAAGCTATGAGCAACTCACTGGTGGCTATATCGACGTTCACCGTAGATGAATTCGGCGACGAGGTGAGCGATAAAGAAGGCAACATCTTTGCCGATTCCCAATTCCTCAGAGGCAAATCCAATCGCCGGAGGGAAATCGGGCACCAGAGTTGAGGTTTCGGCCGTGGAACAAGGAAGCATTGAAGGATCAGAACCGCATCGGCAAGAGAGGGGCTTGAAGTGACTAGGGCAAGAAATCGGGGAAAGAGAATCGAAAGTGAGGTTCAAAGGTCTGGCATGATTTGGTAAGGGTGGAGAAACCATAGGCATGGAAGCAGATGTAGGACCAGCCACCGATCTGCGAGATGAAGATGAAGGCGATATGCAGAGACGGAGACGGAGACGAAGACGAAGAAGGAAACGGAAACCATTCTGAGACCTGACCGGGAAAGGGGGTGCGGGTAATACAAATAAATTGGGTCGGCCCGTTAAGACGCACTTACAGATCCCGCCCCAATTAATCCATTTTCACTTTAAGAGTTATTTTCACTTTAATCCCCTTTTTCATTTGAACCTTTACCTATATATATATATAGGGTTGGGTTCGGGTACACACAAACCCAAAAGTGAGAAGGAAAGAAGCATCCTGATTGGTCCATATAAATAAAAATAATCTGAAAAATAAAATTTCAGCCTTCTACACGCACGTCATTTTCCCGCTCCTAATGTCCACCACTCGCACCCCCTTGCGCGTGTATACACGCTGTTAAAATTAACGAAAATTTAAAATGTTGCCCGCTGTATCGAACTCGGGACGACTTTCTCCTCGGACTACGCCTCCTTACCAATATGACAACTGAAGTCTCTTTGTCCTTAAATGCATTTAATGACATCTATACTCTGTATCCTCTTCCTTTTCGTTTTTTTACTATTCCATATTTTTATCAATTTATCAATTAAATATCAAGATCACCTTTAAAATTTTCACATTTTTATGATTAAAAATTTTTATTTTAAAAAAATATAGTAAATATATTACTTTAAAATAATTTGTATTTCAAGAACCACTATAATTTATTTCCTGAACCACCATGATTTAATATTTGTAAAATTTTCATTCTTTTTATTTTTCATTTTTTTAATGTTTTTTTAATTATTTATTTGTTTTTAATTATTTATTTCATGACCCAATATTATTTATTTAATGAACCAATACTCTTTATTTCTTGAACCACTACTATTTAATAATTGTAAAATTTTCATTCTTCTTTTATTTTATTTTAATGTTTATTTTTAATTAATTATTTTTTTTAAATAAAATGGTACATTAATCAATACTATTTATTTCATGAACTAATACTCTTTATTTGATGACCCACTACTCTTTATTTGATGAACCAATATATTTAATGAACCACTTGATAAAAAAACTCTTAGCCACTTCGTATTAAAACCCTGAACCACTTGGTATTAAAGCACTGAACCACTTGGTTTAAAACCCTGAACAAGTTGGTATAAAAATCCTGAACAACTTAGTATAAAACCCCTGAACCACTTGGTATAAAAACCCCGAACAAATCGTATTAAAACCCTGAACCACTTGGTATATAAACCATGAACCACTTGGTTTAAAGCCCTAAACTACTTTGGTATTAAAACCCTGAACCACTTAGTATAAAAACCCTGAACCACTTGATATAAAAACCTTGAACCACTACTTTTTAATTAATAATTGTAAAAAATTTCATTTTTTTTTTGTTTTGTAATTTTTTCTTAAAAATAAAATGGTTCATGAACCAATACTATTTATTTGGTGAACCACTATTCTTTATTTGACGAACCACTACTCTTTATTTAATGAACCACCACTCTTTATTTCATGAATCACTACTCTTTTATTTTCTTTTAATGCTTATTTCATGAACCAATACTCTTAATTTATTTCATGAACCAATACTCTTTATTTCATGAACCACTACTCTTTTATTTTCTTTTAATGTTTATTTTTAAATTATTTATTTATTTGTTTTTAAAATAAAATGGTTCATGAACCAATACTATTTATTTCATGAACCAATACTATAAAGAAGTGATTCAAGAACGTCTAAAGAAGTGGTTCATGAAGTTATAAGGAAGTGTGGTTCATGTAGCTATAAGGAAGTGATTAATTAAGCTATAAAGATGTGGTTCATGTTAATGAAGTACTAGTAATAGAGGAGTGGTTCATTAAGTTATAAAGAAGCGGTTTATTAAGTTATCAATGAGTGGTTCATTAAGTTTTCATTCTTCTTTTATTTTATTTTTATGCTTAATTTTTAAAATAAAATGGTTCATGAACCAACACTATTTACTTCGTGAACCACTTCTATTTATATATACTGAACCACTTGATATTAAAACCCTGAACCACCTGACATTAAAATTCTGAACCACTTGGTTTGAATCCCTGAACCACTTGGTACAAAACTCTAAACCACTTGGTATAAAAACCCCGAATCACTTGATTTTAAAACACTAAACTACTTGGTATAAAAACTCCGAACCACTTAGCGTAAAACAGATCCGAATTGAAATGTGAAAAAGGGATAGTGAATATATTAATGCATCCCTCAAAAGCAAGCAAGCAGGCATCATGATTCGATCACTGTTCTTGTAATCATCAACCATAACTTATTACTTATGCTATACAAAAAATTTCTTTGAACTATTCAGAGATTCTAAAGCTTGAAAACTATGCCTGCAGAACTTCCTCATTGCGATATGTGCAATTGTGATGGCAACTTTTTCAACAGGGATTGACTCTGACTGCTTCCAGTAATCCAGATGAACTCTTCTAGTCTTATTACGCCATGTTTAACGTCAGTCTCAAGCTCATCATCTTGTCTAATTAGAACAAGTACATTATAATTAACTGCACCAAGTTCCTGCAAGCTGATTTTAGTCTCTCCGAACCAAATCCGGCCACGCCCAAATCCTCCGCTCTCAAACAGCCGAAGCAAGTCCACGCCCAAATCCTCCGCTCCGGCGTCGACTGCTCCACCTCCCTCCTCTTCAAACACATTTCCTTCGTCAGGTCTTTCTCCAATGGCGCCGTCGACTACGCCCTCTTCGTCTTCGACGAAATTCACCGCCCCGAGCCTCGTTTCTCCAATCGCTTCCTACGCGACTCTCGAGGAGCGCGGACCCCTGAAAGACCATTGTGGCTGACGCGAGGATCGAAGAGGTGGGATTCGGCGGCTGTCGGCAGGTTCACCTTCCCCCGCTTTTGAATATATATAGGTAAAGGTTCAAATGAAAATGAGGCTTAAGATGAAAATCCTCTTAAAGTGAAAATAATCTAATTTGGATGTAAATGGGCCTAATTTAAAGGTAAATGGGCCTAATTAAACGAGTAATGAATAAATGGGCCTAATTTTATGAGTAAATGGGAAAATGGTTAAATGACCCTAATTATGGGGTAAATTTCACACGCCCCCCAAACTTTCCATTCATACGAATATTGCCCTTATTTCAATTATGAAAATTACAGATTTTAGCCCTTAATTTTTATTTGAAATAATATTGTTAGGTGCGACTATAATATTAAAAAAATACAACAAGAATGTTACATTACCGTTTTTGTCTTTATTTTAAAAAGGGAAAAAGATGAGATTACAAAATATAAAGTGAACAAATAATACAATAACTGTTATTATTAATAAATGTGCATTTTCATAATGTGTCATACCAAAAATTTTCTTTATGGACCACTATTTTATGACAGTTTTGTACTTTAATGCAACATGTGCCATTAAAAGCCTATTAGCTCAAAAAATGGTATAGTGATGTGCCCATGCACAAAGGTTCGAGTTCAAAATCCCGCATAAGCTATTTATGGTTGCTTTTTTTGTGTTCCCGCTCATGAATAAGATTTTAAAGTGCAATAATAAAATGATAATGTGCACAAATAAGATGATATAATGCATTTATAACATTATATTATGCAAATATAACTTTAAGTTGTGCAAATATAACACTATGTTTTGCAAATGTAACATTATATTGTGCATATCTAATAATATAATGTTACGTCGTGCACATATAATATTATGTTGTGCGAATATAACATTATATTGTTCAAATATAACTTTATGGTGTGCAAATATAACACTATGTTTTGCAAATGTAACATTATGTTGTGCATATCTAATAATATAATGTTACGTTGTGCACATATAATATAATGTTGTGCGAATATAACATTATATTGTGCAAAATATAACTTTAAGTTGTGCAAATATAACACTATGTTTTGCAAATGTAACATTATGTTGTGCATATCTAATAATACAATTGTTCAAAAGTAAGATAGGATTGTGCAAAAGTAGGATACAATTGTGCGTAACTAAGATTATAATGTGCATGATTAACAATTTGCGATTGTTGCGCTCTTGTCTATTATGTAACCTATGTGGGATTTGAACCCACATCTTTGTGCAAACGCACATTGCTCTACCAATTGAGCTAATAGGCTAAATTATGATTTTCATGCTAAAATAGATGAACCTAATCGACCTAAAGCATATCGCAACAAAATTCTAAAATCCAATTAGCTCATGATTCACAACCAATTTGGCAATGCTATGAACATGAATTTATCTCCAAATCAACCCAATATCACAACCATATCATCAATTTCAATCAATTTGGATGTTGGCAAAAAAACCCAAAATTCTTTAATATATCGCAATAAAATTCTAAAATCCAATTAGATCATGATCCATAAACAATTTGACAATGCTATGAACATGAAATTAGCTCCAAATCAACCCAACAACACAACCATATCATCAAATTCAGTCAATTTTGCTTTTGGCAAAAAGCCCCAAATTCTAAAACACATCGCAATATAAAATTCTAAAATTCAATTAGCTCATGATCCATAAACAATTTGACAATGATATGAACATGAAATTAGTTCAAAATCAACCCAAAAACACAACCATATCATCAATTTCAATCAATTTGGCTTTTGGCAAAAAGCCCCAAATTATAAAACATATCGCAATATAAAATTCTAAAATCCAATTAGCTAGTGATCTATAAACAATTTGACAATGATATGAACATGAAATTAGCTCAAAAACAACCCAACAACACAACCATATCATCAATTTCAATCAATTTTGATTTTGACAAAAAGCCCCAAATGCAATTCACTTAGAGGAATCCTCAGTTTGAAATGCAAGTATCTCCTAGTGATGTTCCAATTCAATTTTACAAATGCAAGTATCAGGTCCGCTGAATCATTTGAAAGTAAAACATTGATTTCTTCCCTTTCAGAAGTTGCAATTCAATTTTACAAAATAAAAGTAAATTTGAAACGAAAGAAATTAAAGAGAAACAGAAGGCACGTACAACCTTGCTATAGTTATCAAGGTTGGAATTGAGGATGTGCTTTACAATGGCAGAATCAGATTCGAGTCGAAGGTGCCATCGTCGGAGCTTTAAAAGGAGAGAGAAGCCGGTGAGGAGTGATTCTGCGGAGCGCGGGATGGTGGTGCAGGTGCACCGGAAGGGAGGTGGTATGTGGAGTGCGGGATGACAGTTCTGGCGGAGGCGGGATGACGGTTCCGGCGGAGGCGAGATGTCGGTTCCGGCGGAGGCGGGATGATGGGTCTGGCGGAGGTGGGCAGTCGGGGAGAGGGAGAAGATGAGCGGCAAGACAACGAGGAAGGAAGGGTTTTGGGAGAGGAAGGAAGGGCTTGGGCCCGATTTCAATTTTTTTAAAATAAAATTTGACCCATTTTCATTTAAGCAAAATTTTCATCTTAAGCCCCTTTTACACTTTAACCTCACCCTATATATATATATAGAGTATAGATCATATGAGAACAAGCCTTATTGAGTAAAATGAGAACAAATCATGAGCGTTGATTTAGATTAATCCGATGGCTGAGAGTTTTCCGCAATATTGATTAATTAAAAAATAAAATGTAAAAATACAACCCATCAACACATTCCCAGCGCGTGAATACACACACCAAATCCCTACAAATCCCTACAACACCATTGGACTGCTCCACATAGAGGAAAGAGAAAAGAAGGAGCGGCGGCCAAAACCAACCATCTGCGACCGAAATCCGACGGCGATGGCGGGTGAAGGCGGGATGGTGGCGAGGAAGACGGTGAAGGCGGGACGGCGACGACGATGGCGATGGCGTTGTCGGAGTATCGAGAAGTCCGACGGCGATGGCGGGTGAAGAAGGCGACGACTCCGGCGATGGCGAAGGTGGCGGTGGCGACGGCTATGGCGGTTGCAGAGGCGGTTGAGCCTACAGCAGCCATCGGACTCCAGATCCGGCCTTCCTCTGCCCTCGCTCTCCAGATCTCGCTCTCCTTCCTCGCTCCCCGTCGCGCCTCTCCAGTCCGGCCTTCCTCCGGCAACCACAAGCCCAGATCCGACCACCCTTAGCCCGGATCCGAGCCCCACCACACCCAGCCGCCACCAACAACCCCAAATCCGACCACCCTGGCCACCACTAGCCCAGATCCGGCCGCATCGGACTCCTTCCGGCCTCCATGCCTCACCCGACACATCCATCATCTCTCCGGCTACACACATCCGACCTCCCTGTTCCTTCCGAGGCCTCTGATCAAGTCTCCCTGAGTGAGTTGGATGGCCGCCGCTTTTCTGCCTTCGGCGGCCGGGTTCTGCTCCTATTCTTTTTTTTTTCTCTGATGTTCTATCGATTTAGAATTGGGTGCTAATTGGTGTTCTGACGAATTAGGGTTTTGGGATTTCAGTTGAATGATTTGGTTTTGACTCTTGAGAAGTTCATTGGAGATTTGTTTGCCCTGATTTGATCGAAATTGTGTCCTTGAATTAACCATTGAATAATGAAGCGATATAATCGAATAATCGAGCGATACCATCGAATAATCAAACGATACCATTGAATAATTTTTGTAATTTAGGTTTATTCGTTTGTATGTATAACTTTATTCATATGTATACAGGATAATTTGGTGGGATTTTTTTATGGTTGAATTTAAAGATGTCATTGATCAAGTAATACTATCGAATAATAAAGTGATATCATCGAATAATCCATCGATACCATCGAATAACCGATATCATCGAATAATCATGCGATAATCACTCATAGACGGGTGAATAATCATCTATATATAACCGAGTAATCATTTATAGACGACCGAATAATCAACCATTTAGAAAGATTAAAACAAACCATATACCATCGCATAATCTGTCGATAACATTGCATAATCAGACGATACGATCGAATAATCTAGATATACTGTCGAATAATTTGAAGAGAGTGCACCACACACGCATCCATTCAGCAAGTGGGCAAAAAAATGACGTGGGCCCCACTGTTTTTTAATTTAAAAAAAAGCCAAAATTGCCTATTAATCTCAGCCTTCCATTTCATTCAATCAACGGTCCAGATGTGTTCTCATTTTACACAATAAGGGTTGTTCACCCATGAACCACCCTCTATATATATATATGAAAAAATACGAGATCTGAGGGTTGAAGTAAGCCGATAAACGCATTACAAATAATTACACCGGAAAAAAAAATCGGAGAACGGAATTAAAATGAGAATGGCGGTGGTAGCGGTTGTGGTTCTAGGGTTTTTGGCGACGCTGCGGGGATCCGAGGCGCAAGCGTCGACGTCGTGCACGTCGAGCTTAGTGCCGTGCGCGAATTACATCAACGCCACGAGCCCTCCGGCGAGCTGTTGCAACCCGCTGAAATCCGCAATTGCGACTCAAAAAGCATGTCTCTGCGCCATCTTCAACAATCCCGCCCTCTTGAAGTCTTTCGGTATCAAGGCTAGTGACGCTGTCACTCTTGCCACCCGCTGTAAGATCGCCGGCGCCGATCCCGAAATGTGCTCCGGTGAGTGGTTGGCCTACGGTTGAGTGGTTTAAGGAGTGAAATTGGCCGAATTCGTATTAACATTCATCTTTGATTGTTCTGAAATGTTTGATTGTTTGTTCAATTCGTTTGTATTATTGATTGATTGATTCCTTTGTTACAGCTTCAGCCCCATCTCCTTCCACCGCCACCACCACTCCCACCACCACCAACACAACTACGCCAGCAGAATCAGGTAATTGATCCAGATCCGGCCTTTTTTTCTTATTCTTTTCAATTTACAGTTCTTATGGAATCTTTCAGAAATTAATTTAGTGTGTTACTCTTGGTTTTGAATTTAGAGGTTCTTATATTGGCTTCTTGCATTTATACTATGGCTACAATAGTACAGTATAGAACTAATAGTGAAAGACAATGGAATCAGGATCACAGATGAAGCCAAATCATTCTGTCATACACTCATTCATATACTTGTCCAAATCAACACGGAGAATATACACTAGGCAGGGTATTATCTATACAGGGTGTTATGTGGGGACTAAAACTATGCAGTCGGTATGATGTATCAATTTATGACTCTAGATATGGTGTTATGCAATATGTCGTAAACTACGGTGTATTTTGCAGATGGTTATCCATTTTAGGCTCCCATTTCCCTGTCATTTGTTTTATCTGAGTGATTGGGTTGCCAATTTTGACTCTCAATTATTCATTAAATTCTAGTTGCCTAGTAGAAAATTAAATTGGCATTGGTAGATTTCAATAACTTCAATGTTTGCAGACAAGGAGCTCATATTTATTTCTTTTTTCCTTTTTCTTTTTTATACATTGAACTTGCTAGGAAAAAACCTGTTGTTCTGGTCCCAGATAATTTCCGGCCTTGCCACTCACTACTGTAGTTGTTAACAAAACACTAAGAAAAATTTAAGCCTAGTATTTGGCCTACCATTCAATCTCTTTCCTCATAAACATTCCAATAGGCTATGAGGATTGACAAGTTTGAATGAAGTATGTAACACTTCACTCTAAATCTGCCAAAAGCTTCAAATATGTGGTAACTTTGTTGAATTAGTTCGAACCTAAGGTATGACCGGATTGAATCTTGCAAATGGTGGCAGGATACCTTTAACAAGAGTACAGTTAGGAACAGTTGGAGCATGTTGATGCATTGCTGCCTAGTTATCGTAGTGGTTTTCAACGATTGTGCCAATTTCAACTACCTGTAGGTTGTAGTTGATAAAATGCTTGTTTGGGTTTTCCAATTTAGTCAAACTTTCTAGCATGCATTCTCCAGTCAAGAAAATTGGGTGTAGACCCCCAGCACGTATAGTTTAAGAGGATCAATGTTCTGGTTGTTTCTCATGTTTATGGGCTATACAATTACAACGCGAAGGGTTTCCTTTTTGGTAGGTGGGGATACTGGGTGGGAAAAAGGAAGAGACTTGAATTCTCATCCTCTAATGCTGCAGTAAGTGGGAAATATAAATCACCTTCATTGGTAGGAGGATTACTTTGAGGTAGATGTGGTAGCTAGGAAGATCTTCGAATTTGATCTAATTTAAGTATCTAACACAGGCAGACCAATATCAGAAATATAACTTAAATATGTCTGCAATTATCAGTGTGGATTTGCTGCAGGAAGTGACTACTAGTTGATATGAATTTATTGTAGGTAAAAATGGTGCAGACATAGTTGCCTGGAGTGGTATTTCCTTTGTGTTAGCCTCTGCCTCTGTTGTGGCTTCTTTGATGTTTTAATAGATGGACTCGTTGGATGCTATTCGATCCTTGGTTTCTATTTTTTAACCTAAATCTCAGACTACTAAAGATGGATGTCAGCTTTGAGTATGAGCCATGAGTAGTTGAGTCCTTCCTGAATCCCGGAACAACAGGCGTCCCTTGTGCCGTCTCATCTCTGCTGCGTTCCTTTTATCATTTAGCATGCTATGTGGTTATTGTGGATGTTGTTGATTTCATATTGTAACTTATTACTATCATTATCTAAATAATGATTTTGTCCAATTTGGTTTAGAGCTTCCAGATTTGGCCTTTGTATATATGCAATTTGGTTTACTGAATTCTTGGTGTATCTTTTCGATTCATCTCCTAGGGTTTGCCTGGCGCTGATGTCTTGTATAATACAAGGGATGTGTATCGATTCATTGTCGTCATATCTGTGCTAACCTAGCCTCTAGCCCATGCCAAAAGGACAGTCACACAATTTATCAACCTGGCAACCTCCATCTAACGCTGGCCTCTTATTTTGATGTATATTTTTACCCCACACCTTAATTATACTATAACAATCTTAGGAATCTAATTATCTAATTATTAGTAGAAAAGCTAAAAGAAAAACATAAACTAATTTCTGGATGATTGATCAAAGGTTTTTTTGCTGGGGGGTTCCTCCTCCGCTCTCACAACAATCACAAATCTCGTACAACATCAATCCATCAAAGTTGAAGAAACCTTCCCTTAACAATAATCATCTCCTCTCCCACCTTAGATCACAATGATGGTGGCATATCTGATGTTTCCGACATTGGTCTCGACCAGCTGTGCGGAGAGGTCGACAAATTCACTGCTGGTGAGATCTCTCTCCCCCTCCATAGTATCCCCGAGCACGTGGACCTCTTTCTCAACAGGCTGGAATCAAAACGCATTGACTCCTCCTACAGCAAGTTGGGACATGGCTCGGATGATGTCTTTATGTTGATGTTTGCCATCCATTGGTTGCCCAAGCTTGTCAAATCGGTATCAACCGTTAGAGCGACATCCTCATCAACCACGGCTGCCCAGTTGCTCAACAGGGCAAGCTCCCTGCCCCACCAACGCACAATGATCGTCTTGGAGGAAGAGACTGTCCTCCTCTTGGAGCAATGGAAGAATAGTTCTAATTCGGATTCGAATTTGCACTCCTAGAGTGTAGCTACGAGGAAATTCAAGTCTACCAACCAACGCCAGCTCCAAGACAACATTGTTGTCGTCGGAGAAAACGACTCTCCCGATTCCAGCGATCAACAGCAGCAGGAGACATCATCGTTAGAGACAAAGGTGACCCTTCTTACACGCCCGAAGACATCTCCATCATGAGGAGCTTGATCTCCCAGACAATGACTCTGGCCGGCTACACTATTGAGTGCATAGACCTCTTTGAGACCACAAGATGAAATGCCTTTGCAGAGGAGCTTCGATCTCAAGGAATGGAGGAAAGGATGTACAAAAGATGCAATGGGACTCCCTGGAGGCCGAAATCGCTACATGGATCCGCATCCTCAACTCAAGGGCGGCTCCTCCTTTCTCTTCCCCTGCGAGCTCAAGTTCTACCAATCTGTTTTTCACTACACGTAATATGTGGCACAGAAGGTGCTCTATAGCAACCACACCAGGAATATGATATGAAAAGCTCGCAGCAGCCATGAGCTGAAAAGCTCTTTAAATTCCTCGACATGTACGAGACCCTAATCGACCTCGAATCTTGGATAAACACTTCACCTCTCACGCAGCAATCCGCAGAGACTCTCAAATTCGAGATATACGCAGCCATAACCCAGCTAAGGGAGGCCGCGGTCTTCATCTTCTGCGAGCTTCAGGTTTCGACCAAGAACCCGGTCCTAAGCGGGGCTCATCCGCTGCACCATGAACTACCTCAAATACGCCTATGAGTACAAAGACACCCTAGAGCAAGTCTTCCAGCGCCACCTCAATATCAAAATGTCTGACTCTGATTCAGATTCCGAGTGGAAACAGGGGAAGCAAAGTAGTGAGAAAGTCTTCCAGCGCCACCTCAATATCAAAGTGTCTGACTCTGATTTTGAGTGGAAACAGGGGAAGCAAAGTAGCAATATGACGTCGTTTGCAGCCGAGCTGATCACGGTCGTCGACTTACCAAGCGCCAGTGTAGATGCGAAACCGAACCTGTATAGGTATTTGAGGTACATTTTCTTGATGAACAACGAGCGATACATGATCTAGAAGATCCGGGGGATCGGTGGAGATTCGGCAGGCAGTGGGGGACACGTGGTACCGGAAGAAATCATCGGAGATGAGGTGCTACCAGAGAGACACATGAGGCAAGGTGTTCAAGTACTATTTGGCGCCGGATCAAGGGCTGCAGTGCAGGAAAATGGGAAAGTATCGAAGTCGGCATTGAAGGATCGGTTCAAGAACTTCAACCTGTCGTTTGATGAGATTTAATGATTTATAGGACGCAAAGTACTTGGGTTGTGAGTGATGGACGAGCAACTCAAGTCGGAGCTGAGGGTGTCGATATGTGATTGTGCGGTGATGATACCGACTTATAGCAGGGCGTTTGCGGTGAGGTACTGCCCGATGTTCACGCCGGAGGAGGCAGTATGAGAAGTATGTCAAGTATCAGCCGGATGATATCGAACATATAGTGTGTAAGGTGTTTTTTTTTTTTGAGCAAAAGTCATCGACTTTATTTATTTAGCATCATCCGAGATTAACAAACTAAGTTCAGCAGGAATTGAAGCAAAACAAGTAATAAAAGCAGTGTGTTCAGGTCTAAGCTTTGCTAGGCAGTCCGCGACCCCATTGGTTTGTCTTCTAACATGGCTCTATCGACATTCCATGAATTGACTTGCAAGCCTCCGAATTCGTCGCAGCTGCTGGCCCATCTCCCCCTTTGGAGCTTTCCCATGTTGCAATTGATGCATTACTCGCAAACAATCACTCTCCATCCAGATCTTGGGAATTCCTTCCTGCAGTCCGAGTTCCAGCGCCCACGCTATTGCCTTAGCTTCCACCAATTCTGTGTTGACAGAATCTTGCGTTCTTCTTGAAGCAGCAAACACCATACCACCCTCCTCATTCCTTTCTATGCAGCCGATTCCACTTCCTCTGCTACCATCCACAGCAACGTCACAATTAATTTTAATGAAGCCCTCCGTTGGTTTCACCCACCGGTGTCTGTCACCACCTCCCGTGGTTTGTTGTGAGGGGCCTTTCTCCTTCCCTTTGTTAAATTCAACCACCCCCTGCTTTACCAGCTTAACAAGTTCTTCCGGAGCTAATTCAGCCGATTCAAAGATCCGCTTATTCCTTGCCATCCATATTGTTTCAATCGTATATGTCCAAGTCTAGACCAACTCCTTGTTGCCCAATTGCAGCACTAGGCCGAAGTCATTTAGCACATCCGATGCCCTCTTAGTGATCTTCGCTAGTCTTGGAAATCCTTTCCAAACCTCCCTTGCTCTCTTGCATTTGAAAAGGACGTGCCTCTCATCCTCTTTGACACCACATATAGCACATGAATCCTGATCCACACCCCCTTTCCTTCTTAAATTTCCTAGGCATGGTAGAACTCCCTTGCAAGCCCTCAATAGGAAATTCTGGACTCTAGGCGCCGCATCAACTTGCCATAATTTCTTCCATATGTGAGTCGTGCTGGCTGAATTTGAGGTCGATGCTCCATTTTGGCCATATTGATTCTCCACGAGGAAGTGGTAGCATGATCTCACAGTGAAATTCCCGTCTTTGGAGTGGTGCCACAATAGCTCATCCTAAACATCCGGATTAGTAAGTCTCATCTGTAGAACCATCTCGACATCAATCGGCAGTAGAACCTTCTTCACAAGCTCCTCATCCCAGCTATTTGTGCTCCAGTCTATAAGCTCTGCGACCTGCAAATCAGTCCCGAAGCTCCGAGGATTGCCTATTGGTTTGAAACTGACCGGTCTCGGAATCCAGGGGTCTTCGAAAATAGTCACCCTCTCCCCATTGCCAATGTGCCACCGCAAACCTTTAGCAAGTGCGTCTTGGCCCTCCAGTAAACTTCTCCACGCATACGATGGCTGGAATCCAGCTTGAGCCTGGAGGATTGTCGTCCAGGGAAAGTACCGAGCTTTAAGCATGCGAGCCAGTAATGTGTCTGGCACCTGCATCAACCGCCAACATTGCCGGGCTAGCAACGCCCTATTGAAGGTCTCCATGTCTCTGAATCCCATGCCACCCTTCTCTTTCGGAAGGCACATCCTCTTCCACCGCATCCAATGTATCTTCCGCTGATCCGATCCATTCCCCCAGCCAAACTTACACATATGCTACTCGATGTCAGAACAAAGCCCCGTCAGAATCTTGAAACACGACATCGTATAAGTCGGTATTGCTTGATCAATTGACTTTATCAGCACTTTCTTCCCCCCTTCGACAAAGTTTTCTCTTTCTAGCCTCTAACCTTCTTCCAAATACACTCCTTTAGCTGGCCAAAGATTGCTTTTTTGGATCTTCCAATCATAGTAGGAAGGCAGAGATACTTCTCATGCTTGTCGACTTCCCTAATCTGCATCGTTTGTTGAACCAGTCGCCTAGTCTGCTCGCTGACATTTGAGCTGAATGAAATCTCCGACTTCGCCAGATTGACTTGTTGACCCGATGCTGCTCCGTAGTAACGGAGGATTTTTGCGATTTCACTGCCCTGTTGACAAGTAGCTCGTGCGAAGAGAACGCTATCATCAACAAAAAAACAAGTGCGAGACTCTCAGGGCTCCCCGAGCAATTGCAATACCGTCTAGGCGACCTTTCTGTTCACTTTGTCGGATCATCCCTGAAAGACCCTCATCACACAGCAGAAGCAAGTATGGGGATAGAGGATCACCTTGTCTCAAACCTCTTTCCGGTGTAACGACAGGTGATGGCATTCTGTCGATCAGCACCGAAAAAGAGACTGAGGTCACACACGTCATAACCAAATCTATCCACTCGACCGCAAAACCCAGCTGCTGCATACATCCCCTGAGGTAGCTCCATTCCACTCGGTCGTACGCTTTGGCAATATCTAGCTTCAAAGCCATATAGCCTTTACGCCCCTCACGCTTCTTGTTCATAAAATGGAAGATCTCGAACGCTGCAAGGACGTTGTCCGTTGTCAATCTTCCTGGGACAAAGGCACTTTGGCTAGGAGACACAATCTTCCTGAGACATCTCTTTAATCTGTTGGTTAGCACCTTTGAAACAATTTTATATAACACATTGCACAAACTTATTGGCCTCAAATCCATCATTCTGCAAGGATCTTTGACTTTGGGGATAAGAGAAATAAATGTATAATTTAACTCACTGGGCATGGGCGCCCCACTCAAAATGGCCATAACAAATTGACACACATCATTCCCGACAATATGCCAGTGCTTTTGGAAAAAAAAAGTGTTGACATACCATCGGGACCTGGTGCATTAGTAGGATGCATCTCAAATAGGGCGTGTTTTACCTCGTCACTGTTGAACGAACGAAGGAGCTCAGAATTGTCTTCAACCGAAACCAGATGCTCGATTCCTTGAGTAACTGTGCCCGTGTCTGTTTGTACATTGGAGCGGAAAAGGTTTTCGAAATATCCCATTGCAACCTTTACTTTCCCATCAAAATCCCTCCACTCTGACCCACACTTATCCACGAGCTTTCTCACCTCATTTCTCCTTTTCCTCCCCGAAGCCTTCCTGTGAAAATAGCTAGTATTTCTATCTCCCCATTTTCGTTCATTAGCTCTCGCTCGTTGGAACCAGAGCATCTCTTCCCGCCTCATCAGCTCTCCCTCCTTCTCCTGAAGCTCTCTCCTCACACCTACGTTATCTCCCGACATCCCCTCGCTCTGTAGAGCCGCCAATTTTTCTCCTACTCTTCTTAGATTTCTCCTGACATTCCCAAAATATAGCCAATCCCATTCCTTTAGGTCTTGAGCACACCGTGTAACCTTACCCAGCACACCAACATCGACATGGGTTGATCCCGGATTCTGCCAGGCATTTTCGATAACCCCTCTGCAGCTTTCATCGTCAAGCCACATGGTCTCGAAACGAAACACCTTCTCCCCCTTTCTCTTTCGTCCGCTTTCATTGCTTGGGTTGAATTTTATTAATATCGGGACATGGTCCGACCCCGTCCAAGGTAAATGGTGGACGACAGCTTCCAGAAAGAGCTCAAAGAGCTGGTGGTTCATGAACCCCATATCCAGACGCTCTTGCCCTCGTACTTCATCTCCTTCAAACCACACCTGTCCAACACCTCCCTAAACTCCAACACTAAGTCCATATCAATTGCAGCTCCTCCCTCTTTATCTTCCAGCCTAAGGACTTGGTTGAAGTCGCCCGCACAAACCCATCCCCATGGCTGTCCTCTCGCAAACGGTCAAGTAAGCCCCAAGTGTGCCTCTTCTCGGCTTTGTTTGGCCAACCATAGACCCCCGTAAATCTCCATTTGTGACCATCACTTTCCAACTCTGCATCAATGTGATGTCTCGTACACGTGCTTACCTTAAGCACTACCTCCTCCGTCCATAACAGACATAGCCCTCCCGACCTACCAATGTTGTCCACCGTAAAGCATCCCGTCATACCCATCTTTCGTCTTATGAATTCCATTCTCTGAGAATTGCTTTTGGTTTCCATTAAGAAAACAAGTTTTGGGGCCTTCTTCCTCACCCGTTCGGTGAGCCTATTAACTGCCTGGCCTCCCCCCAATCCCAAATAGTTATAGCTTAAGATATTAATGGTTTCTGGCAGAACATACCTTCCGTCTCCTCTTCCGATATCAAAACTGAAGTGTCCTTCAGAATCACCTTCCTTCTCTTTTCTTCAGACTCACTGTTCCCTTGCATATCATTATCATATTCGCCCTCTTTTCTCTTTCTTTTTTCCTTCAGACTCCCTAAATTCAACTCATTTGTTGTCCCTTTCTCACTACTTTTATCTCCCTCATTTACCCCCCTAGCCGCCCTTTTCCATTGTCTTTTCCTGCCTCCATCTCCCTCAATAAGACCCCCCTCCCGCCTTGATTGTATCCCCAACTCCGTCTCCAATCCCAACCGCCTTTTCCTCACCTCATCCTTGTCTCCCTCTGTCCCTCATTCTATCTCCATTTCCACATTGTTAGAATCATCTTCAGCATGGTTTTTCCTTGTAGTCTCTAGCCCCACCATCTTAAGCTTTTCTATAACAACGGTTTGTTCTTCACTTTGATCATATCCACTCTCATCCTCCTTCTCCGTCTCCCTGTCATCCCCCAACTCTTCTGCCAGCGATATTCTCACCTCAACCTTCTTGTTCTCCCTCACCTCACCCACTACTCCCTCCCCCGTTATAGCCACATTCCCTTCCACACCATTCTTTTTCTGATCGTCCCTTCCTCCTAATGCTCTCACCATAACTCTCATCGGAGACACACGCATCCAATCTCCATACTCATTATGGAATTGCTTCGCCTCCTCATGTTCGCAATCCACTTCAGTGTGTCCGATCCTACCGCACTCATAACAAAAGTTCGGTAGACGCTCATACTTCGCAACAAACCACATCTCCCCCCCCCCCCCCCCCCCCCCCCCCCCATAGTAGCCATGACTCCTCTTCTTAAGGGTTTTGTGATATAAATCATAACCCTATTTCTGACAAACTTGCCACAAACTTCGACTGTACCTTGATCAACTTCCAAAACCTTACCAACTTTTGATCCCAGTTTTTCCACCACATCTTTTTTGAAGGCACCCATTGGAAGATCATACAGGCGCACCCAAAACGGTGCTTCATTGAACACCATCTTTGATGGTTGCTCCAGACCTGGCTCTTGCAGCACAAGCAGTGCCCGATCAAAAGCCTAGGTACCCCCCTTGAACACTCGTTCCTTTTCCGTTTGGTCACTGAATTGGAAAGAGAAGACGTTCGTTGACAATTCCCTAAAATGGAAGCCTTTCCTTACCTTCCATGCCCCTTTCATGTTACCATTCAGGGCATAAGAAATTGAATGGGCGAGACATCTGAAGCGATCCGATAAGAATTGGTGACCTACTGCTTCCCCCATCATCTGATATGTTAGCCCCTATCTCCTCCGACTCCCTCTCCTCACCAGTCAGATTAATGTTTTCCCCTCCCTCCATAAGCACCCGAGCCCTAATCCTGCCCCTGGAATTTAGAAAACCTAATTGCCCCAACCCACTGCAGACCACGAACACAGCGAATCTCGCACCCAGTCGGCGAGTCTCTCTGGCTCCCACGACCGTAAACTAGAGAGGAAGAAGGTGCACTTTGATCGTCAAAGACGGTCGCAGTTCGCCTCAGTTTTCCCTAGAGAGTTGCTAATCATAGTTGTTACTAGACATGAGCAAGGGTCAAGGGTTGACCCGGACCCGACGGGTTTAGACCCGGCGGGAACCCGAAGGGTCGATGTCCCGGAGGGTTAGGGTCAACAAGGGTCAGGGTCGAGGCGGGTCAAGGGTCAGGGTTAGGGTCATGCTGATTTTGACTGTAGACCCGGCGGGTCGAACCCGAAGGGTCGACCCGTAGGGTCAACCCTTCGAGTCATCTATTTTTTTCCAAAAAATCGAGGTGAAGAGGAAGAGGAATTCAACATTATAGAATGACAGAGCCATCTAGAGAGATCCCAATTTCCTACTATGTAGGCAATCGCTCGTCAAATATTCGCCGCTCCTTGCTCAACTCTAGCGGTGGAGCAACATTTTAGCCAATGTGGTCAAATATTAAGCCAGAAGAGATCAAGACTATTGCCCGAGACTCTAGAAGATCAAGTTTGCCTAAACGATTGAAAGAGGGTGGAGATGCGAATTCAAAATAATGACCACTTAATCGAGTCAGACTCGGATGAAGAGCTCGACGATGACACAATGGTCAGGAGCTCAGATGCAAAGCAAGGAGAAGATTCTTAGCATGAGATAAGATAAGTAGGGATAAGAACGAATGTAAAGAACTACGTGAGCTATCATTTCTCTTTCCCGAGAGATACGTACACAACTAAAAACCGGTCCATACCCTTCTTCCTTTTTATTTTTATTTTTTTAAACTTAAAAAAGTTTAAAAAAAATGACATGTCATGACCCGACGGGTCAAAGGGTCGACCCTTGACCTGGCGGGTCACCACAACCCGTTAACCCGTGGCTTGGAAGGGTCAGGGTCAGGGTTAGAGATATCCCGACCCTTGACCCGACGGGTCGGACCCTTGACCCGGCGGCTCCGACCCGTGCTCATGTCTAGTTGTTACTATGTATGTATTGTGAGAATGTATGTATATTAATTAGCGCGAGTAATCAAAGCAAGTATAAATCTTGTAATCTTTATTTGTTTTCTGATTGTTTGACTTAAATGTCAATGCCATCGATCGGAGAGGGGAAAGCAAAAAGATGAGATTTGTGAAGATATCTCCGTGTGTGTATTTTGTGTCACATCTATTTTATGCTGACTAACTAGATCAACTTTGACCATTAAATTTAGGGTTTATTTTGCTAAGTGGACTTTTAAAGACAAAATTTTAAGCCATAGGACAAAAGGGTTATAATATTAGGTGAATGTCCACTTTTTCCACTTTTACTCCTACCCTTATAAAATTGGAAATTTTTGCTAAGTGTCCATTTTTAATAGGTCATTTTGCAAAATGTCCATTTTTATAAGTCCTTTTGTAAAATGTCCATTATTGACATTTTTACCCCTATTATATTTCCCTTCCTTTTTTTCTAACCGGGGAGAACATCAGAGACGGACGATGGTGAGCGGCGCGCGAGTCAGCAGTGGTGGCTTACGGCAATGAACGAGGCGCAAACGTCATCCAGCAGCGATAACATCAAAGGGAATGGTGAGCGGCACGATTTAGCAGCGGTGACCCACGACGATGAACGACGCAAACGTCGTCCACCAGCGAGAACATCGGAGGCGATGGTGCGCAGTGCGATTCAGCAGCGGTGGCTCACGACGATGAACAATGATGCAGTGGACGATGGAGATTGAAAATTCTGTCGATTCTTCAAAAAGGGAGTTCGAACAAACATGGATTAAAATAAGCAAGGACAGTACGTACTGATCGACCAAAAAAAAAAAAGAAGGTGCAGTTGCAAACATGGGAGATTGAAGAAGAAGAAATGAAATGAAGAAGAAAACACTCAAAAAGACCTCACCAAATTCACTAAAACACGTGGCATCTTATATTGGTTGTTTACGATAATTAATTAATTAAGGTCAAATTTACTTTAGTTTTGGGGGTTGAGATTGTTAATTGAACAACTCTTTTTAGTTTGTGGTGACAATTTGCTATATGGTGACAACTCTTTTTATCTTGTGACAAATTTTTTTTGACAATTTTTCATTAACAAATTCAATCACTTTCAAAGTGTTATTAGGGGTGCCACGACCATAAAAAAGTGATCGAAACCATTGCTGTCACCAGAGGAAAACTCCATGACAAAGGGAGAAAAACCCTTATAGAAGCTAATGCTAACCAAAAGAAAATTTGATGGTGTCACCACCATAAAAACAGTGTCACTACAAGTGTACAAAGTGGTGTCACCACAAGTGTATCAAGGAAAAGAATGGTCAAGTGTTATTAGTCGTGTCATCAAAGAAAAATAGTGTCACCACAAATGTTCAAAGTGGTATCACCACAAGTGTATCAAGGGAAAGAATGGTCAAGTGTTATTCGTCGTGTCATCAAAGAAAAATAGTGTCACCACAAATATTCAAAGTGTTATTAGTCGTGTCATCAAAGAAAAATAGTGTCACCACAAATGTTCAAAGTGGTGTCACCACAAGTGTATCAAGGGAAAGAATGGTCAAGTGTTATTAGTCGTGTCATCAAAGAAAAATAGTGTCACCACAAGTGTATCAAGGGAAAGAATGGTCGAGTGTTATTAGTCGTGTCATCAAAGAAAAATAGTGTCACCACAAGTGTATAAGGGGAAAGAATGGTCGAGTGTTATTAGTCGTGTCATCAAAGAAAAATAGTGTCACCACAAGTGTATCAAGGGAAAGAATGATCGAGTGTTATTAGTCGTGTCATCAAAGAAAAATAGTGTCACCACAAGTGTATCAAGGGAAAGAATGCTCGAGTGTTATTAGTCGTGTCATCAAAGAAAAATAGTGTCACCACAAGTGTATGAAGGGAAAGAATTGTCGAGTGTTATTAGTCGTGTCATAAAAGAAAAATAGTGTCACCACAAATGTTCAAAGTGGTGTCACCACAAGGGTATCAAGGGAAAGAAAGTGTTATTAGTCGTGTTATCAACGAAAAATAGTGTCACCACAAATGTTCAAAGTGGTGTCACCACAAGTGTGTCAATGGAAAGAATGGTCAAGTGTTATTAGTCGTGTCATAAAAAAAATAGTGTCACCACAAGTGTATCAAGGGAAAGAATAGTCAAGTGTTATTAGTCATGTCATCAAAGAAAAATAGTATCACCACAAATATTGAAAGTGTTATTAGTCATGTCATCAAAGAAAAATAGTGTCACCACAAATGTTCAAATTGTTATTAGCCGTGTCATCAAAGAAAACAGTGTTACCACAAATGTTCAAAGTGGTGTCACCACATGCGGTGATAACTTTTTTTGGTGACATATATGTTTCAACTTTTTTTGGTGACATATTTGTTCTTTTAGTTTTTTCTTAAGATCCCACTGTCACCAACCTTATCGATCAATGGTGACACATGTAATGACAAATCCAATATGTAAAGAAGAAGTTGTTTCTATACCGGCCCACTAAAATAAACCAACCAAATTAACAAATGCGTCAGCCGCACAAACCATTTCAACCAGCCCCAAACACCAGCAAATGCAGTATGACAGCAAATAAGACTCAACACCCCTCCATGACATTTATATATCACCATACAACAAACATTAAGCGACAGCAAGAACCACCTCACCACCAGCTACGCAGGGGCAATTGCACTCAACCCAGATGATATGTTTCATCGTCCGAGGAGGAATCCATGCACTCATCAATATTGGATTCATCACTGATGACAATGGATATGTTATGAAACTCTACTGCCCTAGTCCGTTTGGATGAATTCCTAGATCGAGATTCTGAATTCCGCACATCGGACGCGCCCTGATCTTTCTACTCTCAAGAAATTCAAACTCGATCAAACTAATTTCACAATAAAAATCGGGGGATCTGGAAAAGGAGCTCAATATCAGTATATCACCTCAGTTTCGTAGTCAAATTCGCCGATCTCCTCACCAGACGACGTGATCGCACCGGAAAACGCACTCCTTGACCGCTCACTCCCGTCGATCACGTAACAGTCAGTTCGGAAATAGAAATCTAAAGCAGGTGGGGAGTCAAAAAACGCTCCCGATCCGAAGAATTGGCGCCGGAAATCCCGCGCCGTCGACGCCGGCGGTTGGTGGTGCTGAGAAGGGTGGAAGAGAGTCTAAAAAAGAGTGGAGATATCGTCGGATTCGAGCGAAAATCCGTCGGCTGAACGAAGCGTGGACGGGGCAGACTTGGCGATGGGGAAAAGGGGATTGGAACAGGGAATTTGAGAGGAGGAAGAAGCGAGATTGGACATCAGGGGCAAAATAGGGTTTCCAAAAAATTTTAGGACATTTTGCAAAAACTTATTTTAAGTGGACATTTTGCAAAAAGGGATTGACAAAATGGATATTTAGTCAAATTTTTTCTATAAAATTTGGAAAATCAGTCCGTGCTCTTATCTGTTCACATCTCTTCTCATGGTTCTCTCTCCCTCACCAAATTAGTCAGTCCTCGTTCATCTGTTCGTATCTCCCCTCCTGGTTCTCGCGTGCTTGCCGATCTCACTCGCCATCTCTCTCGACCGCCGATCTCACTCGCCATCTCTCTCCACCGCCGATCTCGCATCCTTGCCGATCTCTCCTGGCGGCGCTAGGTGGCGGAAGTGGGTGGCGATTGGCGCTACAGCGAGCAATTGAAACGTCTGTAAGGTGAAGACGAAGACATATTTGGGGAAAGCCCCAGATTCGATTAATTGTGTTGAGAATTAAGGATTTTAGAATCAAAGACAAGAGACTGAGCGGAGTTGGTGAAGATGTAGGAGATGAGGGAAGAGAACACCGAATGAATTCATGATCAAATTCTTTGGTATTCGACTGGATTTTCCGGTTTCCCTCTCGTCAGTTCAGGATTTGATTTTCAATGGGAGGCGGCGGCGGTTACCAAATTCAAGGAGGCGGTGCCGCTCTAAAATTTGAAGGAGAACGTTAACCCAATTTTTTTTTGATGAAGAGAACCCATTGTTTTTTATTGAATTTATATATATATATATATATATATATATATATATATATATATATATATATATATATATATATATATATCAATGTTCTAAAAGACGCTAGGCGGCCGCTAGGCAGTGGGTGGCCGCCTAGTGCCTAGGCGGTTAGGCGGGTGCCTAGGCGGCACCTAGGCGGACTTAGAACAAACTTGGTTATTTCCTTATATTTTGACGAATAACACTTTTCAATAATTCATATAATGTAATAATAATCCATAATATCACTTATAAACCCAAATTTGTAGTAGTTAACTAACACTAAAGTAATTAAACACAAAAGTACATGTCTGACTAACAATTCTAAACCTCATAAAATCCAAAACTATAAGTTCGACTGAAAAGCAAATGCATCCCGACATGGGGATAAAAAAACCCTAAGTCAACTAATCATATTCTTAGAAGCGCAAATTGAATAATCGCTGGACTAGGCGGTGCCTAGGCGGGCCCAGGCGGCGCCTAGGCGGGACCAGGCGGTGCCTAGGCGGGACTAGGCGGTTCCTGGACGAATTTCCGCCTAGAGGTCCGCCTAGGCTTAAAAATTCCTAGGTCCCGTCCCGCCTAGCGCCTAGGCGGCGCCCAGGCGGCGCCTAGGCGCGATTTTTAGAACACTGATATATATATATATATATATATATATATATATATATATATATATATAAATATAAATATATAATCCGATTTGGGAGTGTCTTTGGATCTGTTCATTGCTATACACAATGTCTCAATTCAAAGTCTTTGTTACAAAGAAGCATCCAAATCCAATTGTACTGTTATATAATAAGTCATAATGAGTGTTAATGCAAATGAAGCCATCACTAAAACCATATATATTTTCAGCCTATGATCTTTATTTTCAGCTTAAACGAGCCGATCGAGCCCGAAATAAAAACAACGTTATAGACATTGTCACCACTATAAAAACGGGGTTATAGACGCTGTCACCACTATAAAAACGGGGTCATAGACGCTGTCACCACTATAAAAACAGGGTCATAGACACTGTACCCAAAGGAAAACTCTAGGACAAGGGAAGCACAAACCCTAAAATGCTAATGAGAAGCTAAAATACATGTGGTGACAACTCTTATCTAATTTCTAATTTCTAGTTTTAAAGATTTTTTTAAAGTAGTGTCACCACAATAAAAAAAAAATTAAAAAAGTAACTACTGTTGTAACCATTATAAAAAAATTAAAGTCATAGATACATGTCATTACTATAAAAAAATATAGTCATAGACACTGTGATAAAAAGAAAATCATATGATAAAGGAAGCACAAACCCTATAGGGGCTAATGAAAACCCAAAATAAATGCGGCGACAGTTCTCCTCTAATACATGAATAGGTAAGAGTGCCATAGACACTGTAATCAAAATAAAAAGTGTCATAGCCACTGTCACCACTATAAAAATAAATTCATAGACACTGTAATCAAAAGGAAAACTTTATAGACGCTTTAACCAAAATAAAAACAGCTTTATAGACACTGTCACCACTATGAAAAAAAGTCCATAGACACTGTAATCAAAGGACAACCCTAAGAAAAGGGAAGCACAGACCCTATAGGGGCTAATGAGAAGCCGATATTCATGTGGTGATAGTTCTTATCTAATATATGAATGGGTAAGAGAGCCATAGACGCTGTAATCAAAATTAACACAGAGTCGTAGACACTGTAACCAAAGAAAAATCCTAGGACGAGGGAGCACAAACCCTATAGAGGCTAATACGAAGTCAAAATATAAGTGGTGACAGTTCTCCTCTAATATATGAATGGGTAAGAGCTTAAGTGGGTCATAGACGATGTAACCAAAATAAAATCAAGGTCATATACACTGTCACCACTGTGAAAAAAAGGGTCATAGACACTGTAATCAAAGGAAAACTCTAATAAATGGAAAGCAAAAACCCTATATGTGCTAATGAGAAGTCAAAATAAATGTGTTGACAATTCTCATCTAATACATGAATGGGTAAGAGGGTCATAGACACTGTAATCAAAATAAAAAAAGTGTAATAGCCACTGTCACCACTATGAAAACAATGTCATAGACATTGTAATCAAAAGGAAAACTCTATAGACGTTGTAACCAAAATAAAAACAGCTTTATAGACATTTTCACCACTATGAAAAAAGATTCATAAACACCGTAATCAAAGGAAATCCCTAGGAAAAGGGAAGCACAAACCCTATAGGGGCTAATGAGAAGCCAAAAGAACATGTGATGTACAATATGCTTTAGGATTTAGGGTTTAGGATTTAGGGTTTAGGGCCTTGTCCCTAAACCCTAAAGAAACCCTAAATCCTAAACCCTAAACCTTAAAATATTATGTACAATACGTCGTTAAGAGATGATTGTTGCCACCAAATGGAAAACCCTAGAACAAGGTAAGCACAAACCCTAAAGGGGCTAATGAGAAGCCAAAAGAAATTAGGTGGACAGTTCTCCTTCAATATATGAATGGGTAAAAGAGTCATAGACATTGTCACCACTATGAAAACAAGATAATAGACCCTGTCACCACTTTAAAAACTGGGTCATAGACACTGTCACCGCTATGAAAAAAAAAGGTCATAGACACTGTAATAAAAGGAAACCCTATAGACGTTGTAACCAAAATAAAAACAAGGTTATAGAGACTGTCACCACTATGTAAAAAGGGTCAAAGACACTGTAATTAAAGGAAAACCCTATAATAAGGGAGGCACAAACCCTATAGGAGCTAATGAGAAGCCAAAATACATGTGGTGACAGTTCTCCTCTAATAAATGAATGTATAAGAGGGTCATAGACGTTGTAACTAAAATAAAAAACAGGGTTATAGACACTCTAACAAAAATAAAAATAGGGTCATAAACACTGTTACCACTATAAAAAAAAGAGTCAAAGATATTGTAACCAAATGAAAACCCTTCCAATATATGAATGAGTAAGAGAATCATAGATACTGTCACCACTATTAAAACAAGGTCATAAACACTGTCACCACTATGAAAAAAGGGGGTCATAGACACTGTAATCAAAGGAAACCCCTATAGACACTGTAACCAAAATAAAAATAGGGTCATAGTCATTGTCACCCCTATAAAAACAAGGTCATAGACACTGTAACACAAATAAAAAGAGGGTCATAGACATTGTCACCACTATAAAAACAGAGTAATAGACACTGTCACCACTATAAAAACAAGGTCATAGACACTGTAACCAAAATAAAAAGAGGGACATAAACACTGTCACCACTATAAAAACAGAGTAATAGACATTGTCATCACTATAATTAAAAACAGGGTTATAGACACTATAACCACTATAAAAAAATACAAAATATTTTATTATTTTTTGTTTATAAAATTGAACTAAAAATTAAAATAAAATAGAGTGTAAAGAGATGAGTGATTGGATGATGGAACAAGACATGACCCTTATTTATAAACTTTATTTTTATTGGCCTTTTCAATCAAAAGAAGTAAATGCATACAAGGGGAAATGGAGTAAAAAGACAAGGTCAAATTCAACATTTAATGTAAGTTTATACAATAGAGAGGCAGACCAACGGTAGCCGCTTCACCCAATTATTTTTGGTGACAAGGAGACAACCCAGTAGTGGCTTGCAAATGAGCTCCATTAATGGCTTGCAAATACTACAATTTTGCCCATGAAAATGTGCATATGAATGACAGATAAATTAGCTCCATTTGTGCAGATCAGTAGCCCTTGCCAAGCAATTGCCCGGCTGTTGTAGGAGGAAAATCGAGAATGCAAATTAAAATACGAATAAATTAAGGCAAACCAGATTCCGTCCCTTGCAAATGATTACAAGACTTCATCCCGATGCAGTAGTGGAAAGTCAGGATCGATCCACGAGGAAGCGTGTCAGCGGATCCTAGGCAGCGGTGGAATCTCACGGACAAAAGTCGACCACAGTGCTCGATCTCGACTAGGGTTAGTCGACAGAAGATCAGGCAAGTCGATTAACGCAGCAACAGTCGCAGGAGAGTTGTCGATATCGAGTAAGTTTGACTCGATATCGAGTAAACTCATCGATGTCGAGTAAGGTCTTGTCGAGTACCTGCACAGGAGAAGCTACGACGATATGGGATCGGGGATCAGTACTCGATATCGACAAGTTGTAGTCGATATCGACGAAGGCAGCAAGTAAAACGAAATAAAATAAAGACAAGGCTTGTGGAAACTCGAAATAAACTTTATATGAAAAACTTCCAAGATTGGGGTTTGCAACAACAATAACCAAGCATGTATAAGGCAAAAATAAAACAGATAACCATGTAACTCGCGTCAAAGGATCAAGCTTTCCCCTTTTCCAACAACTAGACAACTCTTTCAAGAAACCCTAATTGTGTCTACCGATTTTATGTTTACAATCCAAATTGTTAGCATGGACCTCCTATTAAATGGGTAATAAACATATAACAAGTAGTAGATGCTCAAAACATGATAAAAGTCGGATCTTTACCTCAAACACGCAGGGCTATCGTTGGGCTCGCCCCAACTCTAGAAGTGGGTGGACTACTCACTCTTCATCGTAATTGCAGACATCATTGATGGAAAATAAACTACTTGCATTAAACCAAACTGAAGAAAGTACAAACCGAACAAAGCCAGATCACTTTCGCTCCTTCGCTCCAGTCGGCCTCTCTTTCTCTCTCTACTACTACTCCTCGTACTGAAATTGAATGTATAAAAACCAGCAGCCCCTAAGCCTTTATTTATAGGCTTCCAACCCTTGCTAATCAAGGTAAGAAAGTCTATCTATATCTATATCTAAATATCTAAAGGCTTAAAGATAAATAAATGGAACAAAGGAATTAAATCCATAATTATATCCAATGTGGATAAAATATCTTCTCTCTTGACTTGATAGCTCTTGATAGATGTGGATAGAATTTGGTCTCGAAAATATCACCATCGGTTTCGGGATAGAAACTTAACAAGTAACTCGGATAGCTCGGAATCCGCCACTGAGACGTCTTCGATATCGAGTATGAGTCCTCGATATCGACTAGCATTTTCTTCGTCTTGTGCTCAGCAACTCCATGTCGGCCAAGAGAACACATGTCGACTTGGGTTGTCCTCGATATCGAGTAGATTACTCGATATCGACTAACTTCTGCTCGGCTCCCTAGTGCTCAGCTTCGTCGATCTCGGTTCTGGACATGGAAATCGACCAAGTGTTTCCTCGATATCGACTAATTCTTGTCGATATCAACTAACCTGCTCCTGCTCCCAGCTTCTCTGGTCGATTTCCGGGGTCTTTACTCGATCTGGGTTACTCGATATCGACTTGTTTTACTCGATATCGAGTAAGTCTCTCAGCTTTCTGCTCTGTTCTTGAAACGCGCTATCGCGAGTCCTCGTTTGTCGGATTGACGCATATGACCATGCGTTGGAAAGATATTTCCGAGGGCTACAACTCTTATGAAGACATCAAAGCTTGATTCATAACTAAGAATGGTGAAAAATGGCCTTTTCTCTAGCTGCACCATTCTTAGCTTCTCCATGAGTTTCCTTTAAGCTCCAAAGTGCGTCCGATTTCTGCGAAATATAACAAAAACTTGTGTAGACCTCCATATATTGCAAATAAGTGTAAACTACACAGATTCTGTATTATTCTAACCTAATATGCATGAAATGAATGCAGAAATCGATATAAAAGTAACTATAAAACATGGCGAATTAGACTCACATCAAACACCCCATACTTAAGCTTGCTTGTCCTCAAGCAATACTTTTAATTGTAATTTAGGGGAAGAAAACAAAACTCTCAACATATCAGATTCATTTGCCATATGTCCACGCAATGAGTTACCATCCTCGAAAAGTTACTAGTGTCACAAATCAATGCATGTGCAATAAAAAGCAACATCTACTCACAAAAAGAGGGTTATGTAAAAACAATTTATGTGACAAAGCATTAATAATCAAGAGGACTTTAATTTAAGCTCAATAAGGAGTAGATTGGTAAAAGGCTAAAGGTGGGCAATTTTTTGGCAATGTGGTGCTAATAATCCGGGGAAATGGAGTATTTCCAAATTGAATTTCAACATTTCTTATGATAAGATTCATCACCTTCCATAATGCTTTTTTCAATAATAATGCTTTTACCTCTCTAACCTTAGCATTGCCTTCTCGCGAGTCGCAAACATGGGTGTCATGAATGGCCCCGGATACTTACTGCTTTGGACTCCTCACATATGTCCCATCTCACTGAACTATTATCTCAGCGAGCAGGGGTCAATCTACCTTTATCTCCTGAGGTGATCGGATTTTCTTTCACTCATTAAAATTTTTCCATATATTTTTCAAACAATTTCCTTCCAAACTCCAATAATGATAACAACACAAACACCATATGATAATCTCCATAATGTAACATCATTCTCAACATAATCCCCGGACAAGAAAATAAGGTAAAGAATGGCAATATATAGATCGTGTGGAGCAATATATGAAATAAGGCATATTATGGCTTTTGTGATGCATAAGCATAGGTAAGGCTAGGAATATAAACATATGAGCATTATATGAAAATATAAAGTCCTCCATCCTCTTATCATGCAACATGTCAAAAGCAACTTCAAATTTTACCTCCTTTCATGGTTTTCAAGAAAATATGCACTTCATTGTGACTTCCCTTTACTAGACAATTTCATGCTATATCTCTAATGAATCTAATTTTGCATCGTCCAGTTCAATTAAAGCTTCCATGACACTATTTCCTTGAACAATTTACAAGAAATGGGAGATGTCTTATAGAATTTTGAGTTTTAGCCTTATGCACAAACATTTTAAAATTTTCTCAAAAATTCACCATGTACAACCAAGAACAAGAACAAACATGAAATAATGATAATGAGCTCTTCCCCCACCCCATACTTAAAATATACAATGTCCCCACTGTATAAAATTAAATAAAAACAAGATTAAAGGAAGGAACTCACCGAATGATGCGTCGAGGAGGGCATAATAGAGCATGTCGAGGAACTTCTTCGTCGATATCGACTACTGTACTCGATATCGAGTAGGTTGTCTGCATCCAGTGGAATCTGAAGTCGAGGAACTTCTTCTGGCTTGGTCGATATCGAGTTGGCCTACTCGATATCGATGAACTTCTGGGCTGCTCCTCTTGGTCGTTCTCGACTGGCATAGCCGATTCCGACTGTCCTAGCCGATTCCGACTATTTTTCAGGGATTTCTTATTCCACCTTTCATTATCCTTTTATGCTTGCCGACCTAAAAATGTTATATTGCACACAAAGACAAGACTTTCCACATGAAGTATTCTAAACTAAAAAAACCAAAAACAAAAAATCAAAACCAAAAATAAAAATAAAAAGTTCCAAAAGTCCCAAAATTCAAAAAGTTTTATGTACATACTCTAGATTTTAGAGTCGCTAGGCCGACTTCTTCTTTTATGCTCAAGGACCTTTAATGTGGGGCCCGCTTGTGCTTGGTCCTTCTCCTGGATCATCTAGGTCCTGATTGTAGTATGCAAGCTCAGCTGACAGGTGGTTGCTTGCATAATCTTCCTTTTCTTTCTTCTTTCTCTTCCCAGCTCTTAGTTTCCGCAGATTCTCTCTCCACGGGGCCTTACCTCCCCTTATATTATTTATCAATTTCTTAATGGACTGAGGAGGAGTAGGATTTATACCTGAACTTACCTTTTCGGGCCCAAAACAGAAATCTTCGGGCTTGGGGTTAGTCGATGTCGAGCAAGACTAGTAGATATCAAGTACAGGGACCCCATACTTAGGCTCTTGGCAAGTCTGGTGCTCAACAGAGGAAGTCGATATCGAGGAAGCTTTGTCGATATCGAGTACAACTTTGGTCGATATCGAGGACAGTTTGTCGATATCAAGTTGGCCTCTGGTGCTTCCCCGACAACGGCGCCAATTTGTTGTAGGAGGAAAATCGAGAATGCAAATTAAAATACAAATAAATTAAAGCAAACAAGATTCCGTCCCTTGCAAATGATTACAAGACTTCCTCCCGATGCAGCAGTGGGAAGTCAGGATCGATCTAGGAGGAAGCGTGTCAGCGGATCCTAGGCAGCGGTGGAATCTCACAGACAGAAGTCGACCACAGTGCTCGATCTCGACTAGGGTTAGTCGACAGAAGATCAGGCAAGTCGATTCACGCAGCAGCAGTCGCAGGAGAGTTGTCGGTATCGAGTAAGTTTTACTCGATATCGAGTAAACTCGTCGATGTCGAGTACGGTCTTGTCGAGTACGTGCACAGGAAAAGCTACGACGATCTGGAATCGGGGATTAGTACTCGATATCGACAAGTTGTAGTCGATATCGAGGAAGGCAGCAAGTAAAATGAAACAAAATAAAGACAAGGCTTGTGGAAACTCGAAATAAACTTTATATGAAAGACTTCTAAGATTGGGGTTTGCAACAACAATAACCAAGCATGTATAAGGCAAGAATAAAACAGATAACCATGTAACTCGCGTCAAAGGATCAAGCTTTCCCCTTTTCCAACAACTAGACAACTCTTTCAAGAAACCCTAATTGTGTCTACCGATTTTATGTTTACAATCCAAGTTGTTAGCATGGACCTCCTATTAAATGGGTAATAAACATATAACAAGTAGTAGATGCTCAAAACATGATAAAAGTCGGATCTTTACCTCAAACACGCAGGGCTATCGTTGGGCTCACCCCAACCCTAGAAGTGGGTGGACTACTCGCTCTTCATCGTAATTGCAGACATCATTGATGGAAAATAAACTACTTGCATTACCAAACTGAAGAAAGTATAAACCGAACAAAGCCAGATCAATTTCGCTCCTTCGCTCCACTCGACCTCTCTTTCTCTCTCTACTACTACTCCTCGTACTGAAATTGAATGTATAAAAACCAGCCCTTAAGGTTTTATTTATAGGCTTCCAACCCTTGCTAATCAAGGTATGAAAGTCTATCTTTATCTATATCTATATATCTAAAGGCTTAAAGATAAATAAATGGAATAAAGGAATTAAATCCATAATTATATCCAATGTGGATAAAATATCTTCTCTCTTGACTTGATAGCTCTTGATAGATGTGGATAGAATTTGGTCTCGAAAATGTCACCATCGGCTTCGGGATAGAAACTTAACAAGATAATCGGATAGCTCGGAATCCGCCACTGAGACGTCCTCGATATCGAGTAAGAGTCCTCGATATCGACTAGCATTTTCTTCGTCTTGTGCTCAGCAACTCCATGTCGGCCAACAGAACACATGTCTACTTGGGTTATCCTTGATATCGAGTAGCTTACTCGATATCGACTAACTTCTGCTCGGATCCCCAGTGCTCACCTTCGTCGATATCGGTTCTGGACATGGAAATCGACCAAGTGTTTTCTCGATATCGACTAATTCTTGTCGATATCGACTAAACTGCTCCTGCTCCCAGCTTATCTGGTCGATTTCTGGGGTCTTTACTCGATCTGAGTTACTCAATATCGAGTAAAACAACTCGATATCGAGTAAGTCTCTCATCTTTCTTCTCTGTTCTTGAAACGCACTTTCTCGAGTCCTCGTTCGTCGGATTGACGCATATGACTATGCTTTGGAAAGCTCTTTCCGAGGGCTACAGCTCTTATGAAGACACCAAAGCTTAATTCAGAACGAAGAATGGTGAAAAATGGCATTTTCTACAGCTGCACAATTCTTAGCTTCTCCATGAGTTTCCTTTAAGCTCCAAAGTGTGTCCGATTTCTGCGAAATATAACAAAAACTTGTGTAGACCTCCATATATTGCAAATAAGTGTAAACTACACAGATTATGTATTATTCTAACCCAATATGCATGAAAGCATGCAGAAATCGATATAAAAGTAACTATAAAACATGGCGAATTAGGCTCACTTCACCAGCCTTCAGAAATGGCTTACAAACCTCTTGAAACTCTCCTTTCCTCTGCTTTGAACTAATCGAAAATTCACAATTGTCCTGCAATTTGCACTGCTGCCAGTGCAGGCACACCATTGCACACCACGAGTCCACGAGATTGGAGAGAGAGAGAGTTACCGTGATGCGAGACAGTCAAAGAGAGACGACTAGACAAGATACGGAGAGAGCACCAGTGCACCGCCGACCCACCGCTAATCCACAAGTGTTGGAGATAGCCGAGTCCGAGTCGAATCGGCGAACTCGATACAATCGCAGTTCCGGCACCGAAAAAAACAAATCGACGAGGAATCAATCAAATTCGAGAGGTGAGGAATCAATCAAATTAGGTTCGAATTCGAAGGTCTGATTGGATTCGACGGCCAATATATTTGGAGGAGAGGCATCAATTTGGAGGAGAGGCCCATGGTTCTCAGTTGGCACGTTTCATCGACAACGGTGGCAGGAAGCTGCGCATGCAACTATGGGAGGCGAAGGAGAACGAGGAGAGGGTGAAGGAGAATTGACAGCGGGATGAGAGAGAGCGGCGATAGAGGAAGGCATCCAAAGGCCGAAGGCCTTTGGACCAAATTACTTCTTAAATTTCGAGGTTGTTTAGATTTAATCCATATATCGTTTTATGGGTCATAGAGATGAAATACCGAGTTGAAACTAAAAGAATTTCCGGAGTTTGGATTATATTTTTTGACTCAAATTCCATAAACTTATATTTATATCATTTTAAGATTTTACGATGAAAAATTATGTTTTACAAATATACAAAACTTATCAATCAATCATCAATTATACATAATAAATGCGAAGTCGTCTGAGACACATGACGACTTCTTCTTAAAAGTAGTCGTATGAACCAATTACATTTTTTAAAAGAAATAATTAATATATGTACAAGATAAAATTAGAAATATCTACTCAATCAATCAATATATCTATATATGCATAAGATAAAATTTTATTCTAACTCTATTTAATCAATATATCAATATATGCATACGATAAATTTTGACCCAATTTGATTAGATAGGGATAATATTTTTAGAATATATTAATCAAATTTAAATACTATTATTTAATATAAGATTTAATAATTAATACTCCCTCCGATTTTTAATAGAAAAATTTGTAAAATAGGCACTTTTTTGGAAGAATTTGCAAAATGGCCATGTTTTTGGACAAATTAGCAAGATGTCAACTATATATACTTATTTACTCGTTGTACGAATACTTTTTCTGTTTCCCGAAAATCCGACCTCTCTCTTCTTCGGAACTCTCTCTTTTCTCCATTCGTTCTTCGTCGGTTCTTCGTCTGCGTTTTTTAGCTTGGTTTGTCTTGCTTACTTCAATCTTTGCTAAAGTAGGGAGTTTTCGGTCGATTGTTCTTCATTGATGTGCTAAAGTAGGGAGTTTTCGTTTGCTTCAATGGCGTCATCCAGCGGTTCAGGTATCAATTCCGCTTCTTTTTGCGAACTCTATCGTGCTAGGGTTTTGGATTAAGTTTATTATGTTGATTTTATTATTTTTTTCTTATAATTTTGACAATCTATGGTTAAATCCATGCTTGATATGCATACCTATGTGCGTTTTTTAGTATTTTCGTTAGTTTATGCAAGTTGCATATGTAAATGCATTCATTTTAACTGTTTCTTTTCGTCATTTTTGTGATGCGGCACTTTGTAAGTGCTTTTTTAGTGTTCTTCGTGTAGGTCAATCTGTTTTCTGTGCTTTGGATTGTTTGTGTTGATTACAGTGTAGTTATCTGCTGTTATGTTCATGTGTATGGTGGCTGACACTGTCTGTTTTTATATATGATTGTGTTAGTTTATTGTAGTTTCAACAATGTGTGTACTTGCATTTGGTATTTTGTGTTGTCTTTCTGATGTTTATGTTCTTTTACTATGTCTTCGTGACATTTTATTGTTATTGTTTATGGTTGTTTGCTTCATCACAGATTCTGTTATTGTATATTTTCATTGTTCTGTATTTTGTTTCTTGTAGGAGCTCAATCTTCTGATTCATCCACCTCTTATACTGGTTCTGATGTAAGTTATTTTAGTTTTCCATTTAAAATTCTTTTGTTGATGAGCAAGTTGTAATTTTTTCTTAATCTGATGTTTGTTTTTTTTGGGTAATTGTCGGTGATTGATCAGGGTTTGGAATATTGCATTCCTGTTTCTGAGCGATTTTGTTGTAGATCCAACATATATTCATATCCTTCTGTTTGTGATCTGATTAAGGAGCATTTGTCTCCTTCTCACTACATTATTCTAGAAGAAAGTTGCCTTGGATGGGTGCTAACGTAAGGCACCAAAATGGTTACCAATTTTTAGCTTATGCATCAAATGGTGCTCCGTCAAGTACAAACACAAAAAGAGAATGAGTTGTGGTTTAGAGTTGGTGGATATCTTGCATGTTTTTCAATCGCTGAGTTCCATGTTATTACAGGCATTCCTTGTGAAGACCGTGTTTGTAATATCCCAAAGAAAGTGTCAATATTTGATTTTTTTGGGCAGAAGAGAATGAATCATGATGAGTTACTTGATCGTTTCATATACGAGAAAAAGAAGTCTAAGAAGAAGTTGATTATGGCAAAGTTATTGCTGATTGAGAGGTTAATTGTTTATAGGAGGTCAGAAGTTGTAAGTGCACAATGCTTATCTCTTGCGTGCAATGAGAAGGAGTTTGAACTATATCCTTGGGGTAGAGAGTCATACACCCGTTTGTTGAAGTCATTGAAGAGTTCTTCTGTTGCATATCGGAATGGGGTTCGGGGTTCTTATCAAATGTATGGGTATTGCCTTGCATTCCAGATATTGTGCTTTAGTGTTTGCATGTCTTATGTCAGCATTTTTTTGTATGTGTCAGCACAACTTTATTGTTTATGTGAGCATTTTTTAAATATTGTTTTGTAGTGTCATAACGAGTTTTCTTTTGTAACATGCTTGGATATTAGAAGCTTTCCCAACTATCGCTGTTAATTTTGACTGTAATTTTAAGATGCCTGATAGAGATCCATACTCATTGCACTGGAAATGTGATTATAGCCATGTGTACGTTGAGGTTGAGAAGTTATTTCATGGCGATTTGGTAATAATTATATTTTTCCTCTTTAAGAACATTTTTATTTGATGCATCTTTGGGTTTTTATTTTGATACATGCATTTTGTCTAGACTCCGATGTTCCCTATTTATGGGGAGTTTGCACGCACCGAAGGGATGAGGTTTGTTGATGAAAAAGCTGATGTTGTAGTTGATGTATCAGTTGATGAAATAGATTTTGGACATGTTGATGAGACATTGTATGATAGTCGTCGTCTTCGTAAAAAGGCATATGAAGCTAGGTTTTCAAACAGGGATGTCCATGTTGATGATGAACAAGCTAATGTCTTGCAGAAACATGCTGAAGGAGAGACCTCAAAGAAGAAGACACCTGTGAAGATAGGCAAGCCTGATAGAAATAGGCAAGCCTGATAGAAAGAAACAGGATGGGAAGTTCTTTGAAACTGCTTTTGAAGTTTTCCCTAAGGGGGATAAAGAAGATGTTGTAGAGACCTCAAAGAAGAGGAAATCTCTGACTGGAGGGATGGGTGGTAAAAAGAAACAGAAGGTGACGTCCAGCGATACCTCTAAGAAAGGGGTTCCCCTGAGGAGGGGTCGTTCTACAAGTCGTGTTCTATTCAATCCATACATTGCTTTAGACTGTAAATTTTTTTGTCAAGAGTGAAGTAAAGAAGCTTAGACAGAAGGCTTCAGCAGTGAAGAAAGGTGGTAGAGTTATTCCTTCTAAGAAGGTGAAGAGAGTTACTGCTGATACAAATCTGCATAAGGAGGTTGATGTGGTTGGTTCACCTTCCAAGAGATGTCGGTTGGGTACTGATTCATGTGACTTATTAGACGTTGATGTCCCGCTGAATATAGTCTTTCAGCGGAGGTATAAGATGAAGAAAGGTGGTGTAGGTAGTGGGAGACCGTTATATGATAGTACTGCTGACAAGTCTTCTGTTCTTCCTTCAGTTCCTGTTGTTGATAATGAGGGTGCTCATGGAGTGGAGTCTGTAGATATTCATGTTGCAGTCTCTAAATCTGGTGGTGAAGTCAGTGTTGGTGATGACAAGGTTGATGATTTTACTCCTGACACCCACTAGTACAAATATAGGGGGTGGAGCACGGTAAGTTGGGGACGGTTTTTAACAAGCGTGCTTATTTTTTATTTTAAGCACGGTTTTATATTAAAAGTGTGTTCCCAACCCTAAATTCAACACGCTTTTCCATAAAACCGTTCTCGTTTATTTCTAAAAAAATATTTAGATCGGTTTTCGTGTAAAGCGTGCTTAAAAAAACTTAAAACGAACACGGTTTAATTTTCAAAGTGTGTTCCCAAAATCAGATTTGACTAAAACAAACACGCTTTGCTATAAAACCGTTCTTGTTTATTTGTAAAAAAAATATTTAACTCGATTTTTGTGTAAAGCGTGCTTAAAAAAATTACAACGAACACGGTTTAATTCTCAAAGTGTGTTCCCAAAATCAAATTTAACTAAAACGAACACGCTTTTCTGTAAAACCGTTCTCATTTATTTCTGAAAACTATTAAGCTCGGTTTTCATGTGAAGCGTGCTTGAAAATAAATTAAAACGAACACGGTTTCATTTTATAAGTGTGTTCCCAAAACCAACTTTAACTAAAATCAACACGCTTTTCTATAGAACCGTTCTCGTTTGTTTCTAAAGGAACAATTAGCTCGGTTTTCATGTAAAGCGTGCTTAAAAAAATTAAAACGAACACGTCTTTATAAGAAAAGTGTCTTCCCAAAACCATATTTAACTAGAGGGAACACATTTTTCTTTTAAAGCGTTCTCATTTATTTTTATAAACCGTTCTCGATTTTTTTTTAATTTATAGTTTTTTTAGTAATTAGATTAAGTAAATGCACAAAGTTACAACAAAATTCCGTAGCTCGGGTGGCAGGAGTGTAAAGTGGATGAATTCAGTATGAGGGTGCAAGAGGTCTTGGGTTCGACTCTTGGTTCGAGGGGGTGCAAGAGGTCTTGAGAGAAATATCAAAGAGCACCCTTTTTTATTTAAAGTGTGCTTAAAGAAATATTAAAGAGCACACTTTTCATTTAAAGAGTTCTTATTATTAAGCACGGTTTGAAAAAAGTGTGGTAAAACTTTTTTTTTTAGCACACTTCAATTGAAGCGTTCTTATAATTGGCCGTATGGCAATTTTAAGAACGCTTCAACAGAAAACCGTGCTTAAAATATGGGATCACGGTTAAATAGTAAGTGTGCTTGTTTGGGAGCACACTCACTATAAGCACAGTACGAGAAGTGTGCTCTCATGCATAAAAAAAGCGTGCTCCGGTCCCCCCTTTTGTACTAGTGACATTAGTGAAGATTATGGGGCTTGATTGTTGAAGCAGGTTTGATACACATTAGGAGGAGCATTTCTGAGGACCCTGTCAAATATCGAGATGTTCTAGTTCTTGATTGGCTATTTTACCTAAAGTACCTGCCTGAATATGCTTCAAGTTATGGGGAAGAAATACCTCTTGAAGTCAACACTGAGGATTATTTTGTCGGTACGTGCCCTGCTGATTATGGGAAGCCATAGGCATCTGTAAAGAAAATCTACACAATTTTCAATGTGATAAACAAGCACTGTGTGGCGTTGGAGATTAAAATTAAGAAGAGGGTAATCAGCGTATACGATTGCAATGTCTCTGCTGTTAGGGATGGTGTTCTTGATGAACAATTACAACCGTTTGCTTTTTAGCTCCCAATTCATTTGGCAAAGGCTGGGCTATTTGAAAACTTTGATTCCTCTCCTTTCAAGCTAAACATGGTTCCTGGGTTAATGCATGATTCTACTGGGTATCTATTTGTTATGTTGTTTTGTTTGTTGGTTACGTTAAGATACTTGTTATTTATGTTCTCACATTACATTGTTTCTTTTTGTGTTTACACGGCTTGATGTGGTGTATTTACATTAAAAGCAATTGAAGCGTTTGTATTTGGGGGAGATGTTAAATATTTCAACAACGAGAAGATCTTTCGATTCAGAGAACTAATGTGCTCAGATATGATCAAGGAAACCCGGAGTTTTAAATTTTAAAACCAGCGTTTAGATAGGTTATTGTTATGTATATGAGGAAGTTTGGATGTAATCTAACAAATTAAGTGCTCAAATGGATAAGTAGTGGTGACACTGATATGAATTAGTGGTGACAATATCCTTGTATTTTTTTTTCTTTTTTGTTGTGTATGTGGTGACGTGTTATGTTATTGAACATTATGTGCTGACACCAGGTGTCTTAGTTCCATAATAGTGGTGACACTGATATTAGTTTCAAGTAGGGGTGATACTGTCATTGTATTTGGTGATTTTGAAGTGTATGTGGTGGCACGAGGTGGTTATAGTAGTTAGAAGTATTGGCGACACTAGAATTGTGTTTGTACATCAATTGAGACTTGTGAATTTACGCCCAACATGATTTTATTTCTTCTTAATATAATTTTATACTTTTTCAATAGATTATTTGCACAACAGGGAATTATTTTTTTTATTATCATTCGAATAAAATTGCACACCATGTGCGATTGGTGAAAATTTGCTCATGATCTTATTTTTGATCAATAATATTTTATATTTGCAAAACAATTGAGACTTGTGAATTTGTTCCCAATATGATCTTATTTTCCCTCAATATACTTTTCTATTTTTTAAATATATTTTTTGCACGATGTGGTCTTATTTTTTTTATTATCATTCGAATAAAATTGCCCACCATGGGGCGATTGGTGAAAATTTGCTCAACATGATCTTATTTTTTATCAATAATATTTTATATTTGCACAACCATTGAGCCTTGTGAATTTGTGCCCAATATGATTTTATTTTTCTTCAATGTAATTTTTTTATTTTTTAAATATATTTTTTACATGATGTGGTCTTATTTTTTGATTATCATTCGAATAAAATTGCCCACCATAGGGCGATTGGTGAAAATTGCTCAACATGATCTTATTTTTTATCAATAATACTTTATATTTGCACAACAATTGAGTCTTGTGAATTTGTGCCCAATGTGATCTTATTTTTCTCAATATAATTTTTTAGTTTTTAAATATATTTTTTCACGATGTTGTCTTATTTTTGGTCATCATTAGAATTAAATTGCACACCATGGTCGTTTGGTGAAAATTTGTTCAACATTATCTTATTTTTGCTCAACAATAGGTTAAATTTTGCACAATAATAGAATTGGACAACATTGGTGTTGAGTTTACTTTAAACTTCATGATTGGAGAGCGTGACCCATTTTACCGATCAAAGAAGTTGGCCCATTTCAGTTACTTTATATAGGGGTTGTACTTGAGTATATCTCCAACGTCATTTCAACTCTTTCCACTCTCTTCCCCATTACCGTCTCTCCAAGTCTTTTCATCTTCCTCCACTGCTCTTCCCCTTTCCGGATTTATTTTCACAGGGTGCGCCCTCGCCTTTCTTATGTAGTTCTCTCCCTTTCGTTCTTCCGTAAATTTTATATAATTGGTTAGGGTTTTTACATTTTTCCAACAAGTTTTATGTTTTTTTTTTGTGATTTTAGATTACTTTTTCATTATCTTTCAGTCGGTTAGGGTTTTCATTTCATCAAGTTATATGACTGTATGTTTATTTTGTTTGTGTAGGTTTTCTATCATTAGATGGCACTTCCAACTGTAACAGAAATGGGGTACCATCACACTGTAGGCTCTTTTGAAGTTGTTATCACACCAAGGGAGACGCCTGTGTATGGACTGAGCCAACTGCACGTGTCTATTCATTCTGATAGCCTCTCCCTGGTGTTCCTGGATCATTTATGTGATTGGAATGGGTTGCCAACGACTTTTGCACAATGTGATCATGTGTTAAATGAAGCAGGGGTCACTAGTGTGGTTCGAACTCAAGTCGCCAACCAGATGTTAATGGAATATACTCGCAGTTGGTTTGCAGATGACGCTGAGTTCATTGAATATGGTCTCTGCCCAGACCTCATTATGGATGTACATTTCGTTGACGACCCTGAATCTGAGATAAGCTCTAATTCATGCTCTGAATCTGATATGAGCTCCGACTCTGACATGGATGTGGACCCCTTACCTCCTCCAGCAAATTTAGAACACAATGGCAATTTACAAGATATACATCATCTGGAACAGGATGGGGATAAATTCACAATATGTCTTGATCTGATGTTGCCATCGATGCCTGTCCTTGGCACACCGTGTGACCATTTCTTCCACCCAGAGTGTCTCATAGAGTGGATGGCAATTCAAGCCATTTGTCCACTTTGTCGATCAACTCTTTAGCCATAGGTCTAATGCATAATATTAATGAAATTTGTGTACTATTATATTTGTTTGTGATTTCCCTTATATCATATTTGTCCTGATGTTTGAGTATGATATTGTGTTTTATTTGACATAAAAAGACCATCCGAACTTTGATGAATTTGCTCATATATCCTGTGTGGATTTGAAATACATATAAAACTTATTTTTCCCAAAATCCTGCACGGTTGTGCATCCCAAAATAGTGCTGACACTGATATCAGTAACAAGTAGTGGTGACAGTGGCCTAGTATTTTTTGATGTTGAAGTGTATGTGGTGGGAAGAGGTTTTTAATACCCAAAGTATTGTTGACATTTATGGTCAGATTAGTTTGAAGTAATGGTGACACCATACTTGTATTTTTTTATTTGTATTGTATGTGGTGACACTAGGTGGTTGTTGTCCAAAGTAGTGCTGATAGTGATATCAGTTACAATTAGTGGTGACACTGGCCTTTTTTTTTTGATATTGAAGTCTATGTGGTGGCAAGAGGTGTTTAATGCCCATAGTATTGTTGACATTGTTGGTTATATTAGTTTGAAGTAGTGGTGTCACCAGTTTGGTGGTTTTTGATATTGAAGTTTATGTGGTGACACTTGGTATTTTAGACCCAAAGTAGTGCTGACACTGATACTAGTTACAAACAGTGGTAACACTAGACTCGTATATTTTTGTTTTTGTAGTGTATGTGGTGACACTATGTAGTTGAGATTCAAAGTATTGGTGACACTGATATTATTTACAAGTAGTGGTGACACGGGCCTTGTATTTTTTGATTTTGAAGTGTATGGGGTAGCAAGAGGTGTTTAATGCACATAATATTGTTGACATTGTTGGTTATATTAGTTTGAAGTAGTGGTGTCAGGAGTTGGTTTTTTTCTGATATTGATGTTTATGTGGGGACACTAGGTGGTTGATACCCAAAGTAGTGCTAACACTCATACTAGTTACAAACAGTGATGACACCAGGCGTGTATTTTTTGATTTTGCAGTGTATGTGGTGACACTATGTGGTTGAGGACCAAAGTACTGCTGACACTGAAATTAGTTACAACTATTGGTGATACCAGTCTTCTATTTTTTGATTTTTAAGTGTCTGTTGTGACATTTACATTTGCTCAACAATAGGTTATTTTTGCATCACACTTGAGACTTGTGAAATTTTGCCCAATATGATTCTATTTTGTTTCTCAATATAATTTTATAGTTTCTCAATAGAGTATTTTTCTCATTAATAGAATAAAGTTGCACAACATGTGGGGGGATTGCTGTAATTTTGCTCAATATCACCTTATTTTTGCTCCATAGTAGTTTATAGTTACACAACAACCGAGCCTTTTGAAATATTCTCATTATGATTATATTTTTTGTCAATATAATTTTATACCTTTTCAATAATTTTGTTCGCCCATCAGGGTATTAATTTTGCTCATCATTAGATTAAAATTTCACAACACCGGCGATTGGTGAAAATTTGCTAAACATGATCTTATTTTTGCTTATCAATAGATTATTTTTGCACAAATATTGAGATTTTTGAAATTGCCTTCAACATAACTGTTGGGCTTATTTAGAGAGGCCCGACCCATTTCTCGTTTATTTATACGTTGTTTGAACGTAGTTTAGATTATTTGCAAGTCTTTTCATGTCCCTCCAGTTGTTCATCTTCATCCACTGTCTTTCCCATTAAGATTTTCTCTTCTCAAGGTGCGATTCCGGTTCTGGTATGTATCCCTTTCTGTTTTATTCCTCTGAAAAAAACATGATAGGTTATTTTGATGTACTATTTCAGCAAATTTTTTATTGTTGTATTTTGGGATTTTCGTTTATCTTTCCATTACCTTTTAGTCTATTAAACCCATATATTTTTGTTTGTTTTGCTTAGTTCGTAATGCATTATTTTCTGCGGGTGTTGTTTGTTTCTTACTGTAAATAAAAGTTATCAGTTAGGGTTGATCCAGTTTTTCAGAAATTTTATATTTCTTTGTATTTCTGAAATGTTTATTTCCTATTAATATCCCTGCAATGTTTTATTTTTAAGTGATTGTCTAATATATGAGTGTATCTTTATTTTGTCTGTGTAGGTTTTTCTCTCTTTTTATGGCATTTCCAACTTATAATGAACTAGATTATGACTACATTGTTGGTATGTAGGTTTTTCTCTCTTTTTATGAAGTGGAAATACCAGCAACTGAGTCATATTGGTATGGACCGAGTCAACTCGTCGTGTCCATCCATTCTGACAGCGTTCCTTTAACATTTTATCATGGTTCTGCTTGGAATGGTATGCCAATGAGTTTAGCCCGCTGCAACGAAGTGTTACATGATGCAAGAGTCACTGGTATTTTTTTAGTTTTTTTAGTTTCTATGCGTTCCATGCTAATGATACGATGCAACATATTAATATCATAATAATCATATGATTATTTTGTAATTTCGTACCTCATATTTGATATTATAAAGTGTTACTGAAGTTTTACATCTATCTCTTGTGATACTGCGGACACATTGATTAGTTTGTGGATTGTTTTGGTACAAGTAGTGCCGACACTGTTTAAATAAGGTTTTATGTTATTGGTAATTTGCTCAACATCATCTTAGTTTTGCTAAAAAATAGTTTATATTTGCACAACAAACGAATGGATATCATCAAATCAACTGTATGAATAAAATAGACCAGTTATAAACACAAATCACATATTTGATTACAGAGGGGAGAGAATTGTGCTGACATATAGAAAAGAGCACACAACTGTTCAAAAGCAGTGATAGTTGTATGCATCTTGACAAAACTATCCACCTTAAAATCACAGGGAAAACAACTGTCTTAATGTTTACGAGAAAATTGTTCAGAAGCAGAGTACACAACTGTCTACACCCAAATACATTCCAAAGTTTGAAAAAAAAAACATGAAATTGCGTTGTAGTTGATCAACCAAGATTTAGTTTTTTTCCCTGAATCCCCTTTGAAGTCATTTTTGCATGGGATTTCGCTGCCTTCACAACTTCTGTGTTCATTTTATTCAGCTTCGAGCACACAATATCTGTTAGGTACTTCACCCGTAGCTTTGAGATATTCTTGAAATTTTCCTTTTCCAATCCACACTTGTACCCTCTCTGTCCCAAAGAAGGTCTCCATGTGACGCATGAGGCATACCCCAGAATGCAGAACTTTCTCTTCTCCAGCCCATGCGATGGCGACATTTGATGTTGGTGCAGTTGACAATATTTATGCCTTTGCTCCAAGCCCCTTGTCTGTTAGATAAGCAATCAGCATATCCCCCTGCATGGATTGAATTATAAAGCATGTAATTTTAATTGTAATATGAGGTGATATTTAAATGAAATTAATACAAGTAAAGTCATAGTAGATATCATTAATAAAACACACCAAACATTCGAAGGGTGATGGAAAGGTGCAAGTTGCATCAATGCAAGATGGGGTGATATCAATGATCTAGACAACTTTGTTTTTAAAGTTGAAGACAACCATGCCATAAAATACTTCTCGTTGAACCCCAAATACAATCGAATCAACATAATATAAAACAGATAGACATTAGTGATTGAGCTTGTTAACTTTGATTTCAAATTCAGAATATAGAGAACTTTATTTAGGTGATTGCGAGAGACTACCATGTCTACATCCTTCAAAGAAATGTGTGGTGACAAAGACAATATAGTATCAAGGTGGAGGTTAAACCTATTAAACTGTTCATCACAAGCTCCTGATGATACACTCTTCACATTAAACTGGATCAAGAATAGAAATTAGTAAAAAAAAAACAGACTCATTGTAATAATGACAAACAATGGAGTGTAATTGAAGGATAAAGTTGTAAAAATATTACAGATATGTTGATATTCAAAAATAGTCTTGCTGGTGATTGAGGACTTTTATAATGTTCCTTGTGGTTGAGGACAACTGTCCATGCATCAATAATGACACTAGACAAGTGGGTTTTATCTTCAAGTGTACCTATGTCTGTTCTAACAATTTCAACAGACTTGTGTTTAAATAAAACTTCCCTGCAAAGCGAATCATTATGAAGATGGATTAAGTAAAAATAATCTTTTACCTGTAACTGAACATACATTAAGTAAATTAAGATTAAAATGAACTTACGTGCTTTGAGTTGTTTTCATTGCTAAATAGGCTGAAACAGTGCGCTCCATTTCAGAGATAGGATCATTAATATCAACAACACGTGAATAATAAGGGTTTCTCAAAGATACAAAAGGTTTATGTGCTCTCCTTACAACTTCTTCTCTCTTTATACCACTTAGTTGTTCTGCAACATTCACATCAACTGCGTTGACATGCGATGATCTCCGTGTTGGCAATGTAGCAAGGGACTTGCATTTTCTTCTACCTTCCAAATGGTTCCCTAGTGGAATATCAGTTTCAAATTGAGTAGGTAGGGGATTCAGAGTTGTGCATAATGTGTCTGCAGTTTTAGCTTGAACATCCTGGTGTATTGACAGATGACCATGGCCACTTGGAGGAGCTTGGTTTGGTTCATTCATATCGTTGTTTGCATCATTAGTGTTCTATGATGTCCCTTTATCTTTCTTAAAAACAGGATCATTTAGAATTATATCAAAGGAAAATTCCCCTTCTACTTTGATGTTTGATTTCAATTTTTGCTTATTCTGATACGCCATCTCAATTTGAGTAATGCAATCTAAGAAAGCAGGGTCTAACCATAATTTTTCTTGGGAGTCGGTAAAATGTGTGTTTGGAGAATCATTCATATAAGACCTATCAGCAGCATCTGTAGCAGGCCCAGGGGTTACATCTTCCATCCCTAGAAGCTAGTTTGCCCCACGTAGAAGTCTTTTCACCTTGTCACCATGTTATAGTTCAGGCGATACATTTGTAGACCACTCAACAAAATTGGATATAGCAGATGCATGGACAGAAGTTTTTTAAGCAAAAAACTTTATCCAACTCTAGAAGATAACAACACATAAAAAACAAGAATAAAAAACAACCAGTAAATATCAGAAAATGCTAAATTGCACCAATATTAGAGTGAATTGGTTTAAAAAATTCATATAAGCCTCTACTGGGGGTGGTTGTTTTTCTAGATCAGCAGGGTGACTGGTGCATGTGAATGGTTTCACCCTATCCATATAAAACAACTGCAACACGAAGGTGATAAACATATATCAGTATAATGATGGAGCGGGGGAATGCTGACATGAAGAATATTGTAAATATATTGTATAGAAATTAAGTTAACATAAGACAAAAGGTTTAAAAAAAAAAATACTTACAACCAAGAATAATAGAGGCCCTCTGAAATGGACATTCTTGTTCTTTTCCCAGCTTTTCTTTGCGTCAACCAAACTTTCCAACACGAGACCACACCAATTTAGGTCTTTCATGTCACCCAATTCAGGAACTACTCTTATTAAACTGTGGTTGACATGCCCATTTCCTAGAGTATCAACTATTATAAAGTCTAATATAACAATAAAGTTCACAAGGAATTGATCACCACAGTCAGTGGCAACTATCAATTTATCCATCACCATAGATGTTGTTATATTATCTCGGACCTCAAATGTGCTTCTCCAATCTTGCACAAGACTGAAATTCTCTTTAGCAGTTTTTCTTCCAACTAAAATCTTCCCCACGGGGAACCCCATGGTGATATGGACATCTATTTCTGCAATTTCAAATTCTCCTCCATTAGCCAGCACCAAGCAATACTTGTTAGCATCAAACTGATCCACTAACCAATATGAAAGATGCAGTGGTAGGGTAACAATATCCAAGTTGAACAAAAATCCAAACCCAATATCTTGAATGAATTTCTTCTACTTGTGATACGTTTGGAATCCCCGATCCTTCGCCTATGGGTTCAGGATCAAGAACACCAAACTATTGATGATCCGATCTTGCAATTATTCTTGCTATATTCTCGATGTTTACAATTAATTACAATAAGGACTTGGAACTATTGTGAAAGAAAGGAAAACAAGTAAATAAAACTAAGTAAAAGAAACAACAAAAGAAGCAGCGACGGCAACACAACAACAATGGTGACGGTGGCTGCGGAAAAGTGCTGCGGGGATGCTGCGAGCGCAGCAGGCCTGCTGCGGCCGCTGCCAGCGGCAGGCGCGAGTGTGACAACATTAGAGGCCTTGGTTTCTGCGACTGTTTCTGGGCTAATGGCGACGGTTTCTGGACAGCTTTGTGTGTTTGTTGTGTTTGACGTGTGTTTGATGAATGACTTTTGGATTGGAGGATTGAAGAACCTTTTTAATCCTAAAAAGGGTTACTCAATATATTTTCCAATCTAATTTTATTGAATGAAATACAAGAGTTTAAATAGAGACATATCAATTCTATTTTGTGCAAAAGATAGAGGTTTGGTAAGTAAAGATAAATCAAATAATCTAAAGATATGTAAATCTTTCCTAAGATAAGTAAATCTAACTAAGGATAGAAAATTAACAACTTGGTGGACAAGAATTATATCTAGAAGAGATATAATTATTTACACATTATTTTTCTAAATTCATAAAATAATTAAATCTAATTTAATTAAATAAATTCGAAAATAATTAAATAATTATGTAGAAATTCGTCTAAACAGGGACAGCTGTAAAGATGATGAATTTCGGCCATTCTTGAAGTCGATTCTGGAGAAACCTTCAACAACAAAGTGGTAGATCTTTTCGTTCCCGTTCCAACAAGGTATGACACAACCTCATCCGATAAATATGGACTCCGAACGACCCATTTTAATTAGACGTCAAAAAGCTGTCAAACGATCATGAACGAACGAAAAACGTGGACCTTGGTTACCTTTGGACCCTCTTCCATGGTGGAGCCTTCTTCTTCCTTTTGATGACGACATTCTTTGCCATCAATGGCCCTCGAATCGGTCTTGAGAGCTCGTTTGGATCAAGATCATTGTTTGACCCACAGAAGGCCATCTTGATCCGCATCAACTTGTCATTCATTTTTTTCAATGATGACACCAGCAAACGTGGGCTTGAACGTGCCTTCAAACCCGGGAGATTTTTTCGTCTCGTGTTCCTATCATTCCTCACAATCATCTGCCTATTTTCTGTGTTAGGTTGTATGTCTGTAGGATCTGTTTGTTCATCATATGTGATGATATGCACAGTTGGGTTTACATGTTGAACAACTGTCTCATTAGGTGAATGGTTATCCAACCTTGCAATTTCAATGGTTTCCTCACCAACAGTGCTAACAGGAAGAGCAGTCATAAGGTTAACTTCTTTCTTACTGTTTTTTCGAACAAGTGGTTGAGAATCTTTTGATTCAAGCGACCGACAACCGTCCCCTGCTTCGTAGGCTTTACTAGGCTCATTATCATCAAACAGTTCATCTTTGAAGGGAGGTGAATCTCTAGATAAATCAACTACTGGAGGTTTAACTCCAGATCTTTTTAGTCTCTTGGAAGTTCGATTTGGGCTTTGTAGAATAGGTGAATCACTTAAACTATGGGGACGTTTACCTATAGAATGAACACTTACAATCAATTTCTAAAAATATTGGTAGTAATGACATTGTAATAGAAGGCAGTTTATACCGTATAAAATTCAAAATTGAATGATAAATCCATCACATTAATTTCAAACTATATAATGTGCAAGTAATTGAATTAGCAATGGTAGCTCCTATAAGCCTAAATAACTGCTTGATTATAAACGTTCAAACCTCTTGAACAAGCGACATTTCCTGATTTTCGTGAAAACTAAACCCTAAACACAATTCGTTCTAATTTAAACTATAATATACGGAATAGACGAAATCAAACCTTTCGGATCTGATGACATGTTGATGGGTATGATAGATTTATTCTCCACAAGCCTATAATCAAGCGTGAAGATTTAGCTGGAGGATGAAACAAAAAGAAGGTGATGGAGAACTTCTAGAACGAGAAAAGCATTTAAGACATTTACATTGGTTGCTTTTTATATTTTTTTAGGAAAATCATTTTTCTTTCCTTTTTTTGTATAAAATCGGAAATTGTGTAATACTTTATTTATTTCTTATTATTTAACTTATAATTCCATACCTTAAATTTATGGTACCGGGTTTTCCGGTCCGCAGACTGGTTTAATTCCTCGGGTCCATTTTTTTTTTTTGTGTTGTGACACTTTGCAACAGCCCCAAATCTGTATCTATACACTTTACAACAACAGTAATTTTTTCCTTTATTTGGACAACTTTACATCAGTTGTATTTTACAGCAATACAACATTATAGCAGCCCCAAATCTGTATGTACACACAACAACCTATAATACCTATTAAAGTTTATGTAATCTGTATGTACACAACAATACTACATTACACCCCTGCTGTGAAAGTAATCAATTGCATTTAAAAGCTGCTGGAAATATTTTCTTGTTTCTTCCTTCAATCTTCCTTTACTTTCATGGCTCAAGAAAGTAGCAATATGAGGATTAGAAGAAAATTTTAACACCGTCCTTATAAAAACATAAATAAAATATCCATTGCTGAAACAAGAATGAGAAGAGAAAATAAGAAAAGAAAATTGAATGTATCACTAGCTCACAATTTTTTCAAAGAGTGCACCACGTGTGATAACCTCTACAACAATATAATCTTTATCTTGCTTGCCATAACCTACACAACAATTAACACTAAGTGAAAAGAGCAGTGGCCATCTGAAGACAAAATGCAATTTGAATGATAGAACATAAAGATGTTGCAACAAAATCATAAATGTATGTTACTATATGAAAACCATAGACGACACCACATTCAAGATGTAAAATATTAGCAAGGAAAGAATTAATAATTAGATGATTAAACACAAGAAATGGGCCATAAAAGCCTGCCTAAAAAACTGGCATGTATGTACAATATCAACTCATGCAAATGGATAAAATTAGGGTAGTTTCATGGTTGAAATTTCGTGTTTAATCAGCAAACAAGTGAAAAAATATTGGCATTGGTGACACCTTATAGCAATTTGACAGCTCTGGAGGTTTAGATGATAAAACTACACATGAGAAATTTATTAGATAGCCATGCTCAATCATTCTCAAAACTCAAAATATTTTACAAATTGAATTGAAATTTCTTAAACCTAGATTTAAAACCGGAATGAGATTCTTCAATATTAGTTTAGAATATTTATGATTTGTCCAAATCTAGACTAAAATCGACATTAATTTGTCAAAATATACATAAAAAACGTAGATCTAAAAGTAAAACTGAGAGATAGGGACGTCACTTACTGGCGCCGCATGGAGAGACTGAGAGAGGGATGGTGGTCTACTAGCGCCGGCGGTGCCTGGTGTGGCTTCCGGCGAGGGCTGGTGTGTGTGCCGAACAGAGTAACCGACAGAGAAACTGAGGAGTGAGAGAGAGCGCTTGAGCGAGAGGCGGCGAAGTGAAGGGCTAATGGAAAGAAACGCGTACAAAAGGCACGGCTCACCTTTTTTTTTTTTTTTTTTTTTAAAATAGGGAATCCGGTCCAATTTCGGTCCGGAAATTCCGGGGTTTGGTCCCGGGTTTTGACCGGAAACCGGAAACCAGAATTTCTTGGACCATGGACGAGACCATAATATCCCGGTCCAATCCAAAGTCCGTAATTTTCGGTCTGATCCCGGTCCGATCCAAAGTCCGTAATTTCCGGTCTGATCCCGGTCCGATTCCGGTCCGATCCAAATTTTGCCGAGCCCTAGGTTCTGAAATACCCCAAATTATTTTTGGGCTATTTCTTATTTTTATTTAATTAAATCAATCTATATTATATTTAACTATAGTATATCTTGTGAATTTGGGCATTTAATAAATTCACATAAGGTATATGGTATGAATTAGAATAATTAAATTATTCTAAAGAGAAATAGTATAGGATGGATTTAATTACATAAATCTTCTAAATATCCCTATTATTTAATTTATGAAATTAAATTAAACAATATTCATTCCGCTAGAGTGGAGAAATTTATCTTCTATCTCCATCGTTATCCGGTTCTTTTATTTCTTTTCCTTAATCTCTATTTAATTGATTCTTAATCCAAAGAATCAAAAATCCATCTTTTATCTAACCTAATTCAACCGTGATACGGGTTAAATCTAGGTTACACTTACACCACTCACAAAACAAACCCGCCTCCCCCGTCTCCTATTCATCTCCTCCCTCACGCATCACCATTGCCGCATCACCATCCCCCTGTTCAATCACCACCACCGGCAACCGAGCAGCGAGCCGTGAGCCGTCGGCGACTCCGCAGACCACCACCGTTGCCCAGCTCTCGGCCGGAGCACACTCACGAAGAACCGCTTCCGGAACTGCAGTCGCAGCCCTTGCCCGGAAGCGCGCCCACGAGCAGCCAAGACCGAACCCATCCGCTTGCCTCCGATCGCCGCTGCTTTCACTCCGATTGCAGCCTCCGATCGTCGCCAACCACCTCCCAGATCGAGACCACCCCGGAGAACGCCGATTGCCGCGCCGTCGGCCCCTCGCCCTCGCTGCAATTGTCTCCGATTGCCGCACCCATCGTCTTCGATTGTTTCCACCAATCGTCGCGCCGAGCCTCGCCTTCGCCGCTTCCAATCGCCGCCTGCCGTGAGCCATCGCCGCCGAGGGAAGATCGTCTTCTTCTTCATCTGTACGTGTGAGTTCCAGGGAGAAAGAAAGATTTTTTAATTTCTTTTATAGAAATTACAGAAACGTCCCTCTTTTTATACTATTTCCGTTTCTGGCCCTAAATTAATTATTTATTAAGTTAAGCGGCCAATGTTTCTAAATTATTCGATTCTTGCCCGTTTCAGCGACAACAAGAAATCTCGAAGCACCCACGCCGGATCCCGCTTCCCGAGGAATTCATATTGGTATAGATTTTAACTTTATAGAATTAATTCAATTTTAAATTGAGTTAAGTAAAGTTAATTTTATAAAATATCAATATTAATGTTCCTTTTTCCGTTGGATTCAATAGGTGCTAAAATCTCGCATTGCTGTCATCAGCTGATCATCGAAGGTTAAGGCAAGTGATTTCGTTCAAACGCCCTTTGCGTGTTTCGTGAGTCTTTTGTTGTGCCTTTTAAATTCTTCCGTGTCGAATGCGGCCATGTGGCCAATTTCTTTGCCAGTTTCGATAAATTGCATATCCGTCTGCTTGATGTAATTTATCTACTTATTCATAATTTGGCATGAGTATAAATTAATGGGCAACTTATTAAATTAATTATAGTGATATGTGTATTAAATGTGTTATTTGCTTTATAACCCGAGATAAGTAAAATGTTGCCCATTTTCTTCTTCCTAAATTGCATGATATCTTGCTTGTTTCCTTCATGCAAATTAATAGCATGTGATATTAAGATCCTTTGAAATATCCGTGCTTGTACGTCCTTGTTCATTTAATGTCGTTATTATGATCACCTAGTATAAACTAGTTATGTATGATAAGTTAAGATAGGCACCATGTGATGCTTATGTATGATATGTTAAGATCTGCATCTCACGTGGTGCGAATTGACTTAAAGTCAGTGCGAGGGCTATCTCGCAGGTTGGGAAGAGTGTAAAGCCCAATCTAAAAGGTTCCATGAAATATCTAGACTTCAAATAGTCTCAGGTCGCAGGCCTAGTTGAGTCTGGAGCCGTGTCCTTATTAGACTTCAAAGTCAGGTCGCAGTCCTAGTTGAGTCTGGACCCGTGTCCCTATTAGACTTCAAAGTCTCAGGTCGCAGTTGTAGTTGAGTCTGGACCCGTGTCACTACATTTTTATATTGTGTTATATTTACATATATACATTATTGTTATTATTGATATTATTAATAGGTGATCAATTCAGTTATATTATACTTCACTCTTACTCGAGGTATAATTCCTTATCTAATCGTATCATCGATCCTCACGATCATCTGAGTCTTGTTTAAAAGTTTGCCTTTTTACCAGTTTCCACTTTAAATATTCGTGTCTTTCCCTTAACCTATGACATACCGTTTTATGGTCACTATAAGGTTAAAGTCTGAACATTTTCCCTATCATTTGCTAGTCTTAATTGTACTAACCATCCTATTTATTGGATGGCTGGTGTCCTTCGTTCTCACGAAACACCAGACCATATTCCACAGGTCTAGTGTAAGCAGCGGAGCAGGAGAGAGCTGAAGAGAGGACTATCATCATTGGATTTTTAAACTGAAATTTCAAACCTTTAAAGTTTCCGCAACGATACGCTGGTTTTAGCCACTTTGGAGTTTATGTACTATTTATGGTTTTTGGGATTTTCAGCTATGTTGTTGAGATTAGTTATTTTAAACTATGTAGTATTTAATTGACTTCCGCCTATTTTATTGTATTTAAATTATCATCTTGTTTATGGGAGCATGGTTGCATGTCCCTATAAGCCTCAGGTGAATTCAAAGACATTAAAATCCGCGGATTCACTGGCGCTGCAACACTCCTTTGGGATTTAAAAGGGGGTGTTACAGAAGGTGGTATCAGAGCCAGGTTTTTAAATGTTTTCATTCGAATTTCAAAATGATTTCTAAAGTTAATTTCAAAAAGATTTTTAGCAAAACTATGTTCTACTTACAAAAGTATGCAGTTTTGGAAATAATTTCAAAATAATTGTCCGATAGTCCTGCTCAAGCTCCTGCACCCGCCATAGACTAATATTAGATTCTTTATTCTTGTTTCCTCTAAATCTCGCTTATGTGATTGTCTCGCTCGAGTATTGATTACTCCTCGCCCTCCTCGATAGACGTCTAATGTTCGCAAGACTGCAGAACTGCAACCACGAAAAATGGAAAGGAGCTCATCTTCAAGTGGTACAAGGGACATAATTGTGGAACTTTTCGATTCTATAACAAGAAAAATGCAGTAAGGGAAAAGAAAGTCATGCTAGGTCCTCTGGACGACAATAGAATAAAGTACCTCCAAGATCTCGTCTGAGTGTACGGTTTGGAACCATCTCAAAGTCCTAGTGAAGAGGAGTCAAAGAAGAGATCCTTTTTGGAAACCCTAGCAGATGAGAAAGCATTCCAGGCTTTGCAAGAAAGGAGAGTGAGGCAGAGGCTCCGCGTGAGGAAGACCGGGGAAATATACAGGAATAAGGAACGAATTGTGAATGAGCTGGAGAAAAATGTTGTGATCAGGCTAGAGATGACATCAAAAAGAGATGTGTGAGCATGCTGAGTCAGAGAAAGATGCAGCATCACAAAAGCATAGCTCCGAATTGGACAAACTCATCAATCTATTTGTCTTTGCAGAAGACGACGAGGATTAAGAGCTCATCAGCAGCAACACATTCCGCAGTAGTACCAACAGAATACCCAGATTCCTGCAGGTTCACAACCGATTGTGAACAAAGGGAAGAATGTCATTGGGCCATCTCAGTAAGGTCCACGACTATATGAAATGTGTAGGATGGACGACACTACATCTCCTATGACTCAAGGTATTATCTATCTCCGGGCCGAGCCAATTAATATTCTTTTTATCCAGGTGTTTCTCATTCTTTTCTAGCCGAGCAAACTGCTGAAAGACTCAGATTAGAATCTGTGACTCTAGATGATTCCTTTATTGTGAAATTCCCTAGTGGGGATAGAGTTCGAGGTAGGAAAATATTATTCCACTTCCCCATCGCGATAGGCGGCGATGAATACCTTGCCGATCTTGTTCTGCTTCCAATCCTTCCTCAAAACATCATTCTCGGTATGGATTGGCTTACTCGCCATAGTGCAATCATTGATTGTGGATGGAGAATCGTGACCATTTCGTCGGACGGTAGGGTTGTGTGTAGATTTCGTGGGCACATTCCTAAGAAGGATGGCCGTGTTATTATTGTAATACAGGTAGCCAAATTGTTACGTCAAGGTGGTGCGGGATTCTTATGTTATCTGCAGGATCAACCATCCGACCCGGTCCATATCTCCGATATTCCTGTAGTTCGGGATCAAATTCCCTAATGTTTTCCCCGATGAGATTCGTGGTTTACCTCCAAAGCGGTTCATTATGTTCACCATCGACTTAGAGCCATGAACCTCTCATATTTCCAAAGCCCCGTATTGCATGGCTCCCGTTGAGATGCAAGAATTGAAGAGTCAACTTGAAGAGTTGTTAGAGAAGGGTTATATATGACCCAGTGCTTCACCTTGGTGTGATCCCGTGCTGTTTGTGAAGAAGAAAGACGGCTCTTTCCGTCTTTGTATCGATTATCGGGAGCTGAACAAGGTGACGATCAAGAACAAGTATCTACTACCATGCATCGATGATTTGTTGGATCAGCTTCAGGGAGATAAGGTATTATCCAAGATTGACCTTCGTTCTGGTTACCATCAGCTTTGAGTTCGTGACGAGGATATTCCAAAGACTGCTTTCATGACGCGTTTTAGACACTATGAGTTTTTGGTGATGCCCCTGGCTTAACAAACGCCCCATCAGTCTTCATGGATCTGATAAACCGTTATTTTCACCAGTATTTGGACAAGTTCGTCGTAGTCTTCATCGACGAAATTTTGATCTACTCGCCGAGTGAGGATGCTCACTCCGTACGCTTGAGAACTATTTTGATGACACTGCGAAAGCATCAGCTGTACACCAAGTTGACTAAGTGTGACTTTTGGATGAAGTGGGTGGCATTTCTAGGCCATATCATCTCGGAGGAAGGGGTGATGGTTGACCCCCAGAAGATAGCAGTAGTAGAGAAGTGGAATCTGCCAAAGAACGTTGAGGAGAACCGGAGTTTTCTGGGACTAGCAGGTTACTATAGGAGGTTCATGGAAGGTTATCCAAACTGGCCCAACCACTAATCTTATTCCTGCGTAAATCACAGAAATTCGCCTGGGATGACAAGTGCGAAGCGAGCTTCCAGGAGCTCAAGGAGCGGTTGACCACATCACCTATTCTAGCATTCCCTAAGGAGTCAAAGGATTATGTGATTTACAGTGATGTTTCCAAGCAAGGTCTGAGTTGTGTATTGAAGCGGGATGGAAATGTGATAGCCTATGTATCACGACAGTTGAAGTCGTATAAGGAGAACTACCCAGTGCATGATCTGGAACTAGTTGTTGTGGTAATTGATCTATAAGAAAATCTGGCACCGTTATTTGTATGGGATTTGTTGCCAAATATACTTCGACCACAAAAGTCTCAAGTATGTGTTCATTCAGAAGGAGTTGAACATGAGACAGAGATGCTGGTTAGAACTAATTAAGGATTATGGCATTGAGCTTCTCTATCATCTTGGAAAAGCTAATGTCGGAGCTGATGCTTTGAGCCGCAAATCTCAACACAAGGCTACAATTAACTGTTTGATAGCAACTCATTTTCTGTAGACGGATCTGCTCAAGCTAGAGGTTGAGGTTTGGTTTGAAAGGAATCAAGGACGGATGTGTATGATGGAGGTTCAGTCCGATCTGTTAGCAGAGATAAAGGCAAAGCAGACAAAGGATGTTGTGTTACTGCAGATCACCGTTGATTTCTTTGATGGTAAAGCCCATGCTCTGTGTTGAGGGATAAGGGATCCTTATGGTCTGGGAATTGCATCTGCGTCCCCAATGTCCCTGAGATCCGACGGACCATCCTTGAGGAAGCTCATGCATCTGGCTATTCGGTGCATCCTGAAACTAGTAAGATGTACGAGAATCTGATGAAGAACTACTAGTGGTCTGGTGTGAAGGAGGAAGTAACCAAGCACGTGGCTGGATGCTTGGTTATGTCAACAGGTCAAGATTGAGCCTAAGAGACTTGGTGGTAAGCTTCAACCACTCCCAGTACCCACATGGAAGTGGGAACATATCTCGATGGACTTTGTAATGGGGTTCCCTAAGGGTCAGGGACAGAAGGATGCCAGTTGGGTGATTGTTGATCGATTCACCAAATGTGCACACTTCATTGCTATTCGATCTAATTGGAAGTCGAAAAAGCTAAGTGAATTATACCTTCAACACGTAGTCCGTCTCCACGGTGTTCCTTCGTCCATTGTCTCTGATCGTGATGGACGATTCATCTCAGAGTTCTTGAAGAAGCTGCATGAGGGACTTGGTACTCAGCTGAAGAAGTTGCAATGATAAGGCAACGAATGTTGACGCTCAGAGTCGCCAAAAGTCTTATGCTGGCTCTAGGCGTAGAGAGGTCAACTTTGAGGTGGGCGACAAGGTGTTCGTGAAAGTGTCACCCACGAAGGGAGTCTTTCGGTTTGGAAAGCGAGGGAAGCTGAACCCTCGATATGTCGGGCTATTTAAGATTATGCAATGTGTAGGCAATGTGGCTTATCGCTTTGCTCTGCCTCCGTTAGATAATCCAGTACATGACGTCTTCCATGTATCATTGCTACGGAAGTATGTGCTTGACCCAAATCACATTTTGAGCTATGAGGAGATTGATGTCCGCCCATCGGAACCTATAATGCGAAATAAGAACAAGGTCTCAATGGAAGGAACGTCTAAGCAAGGTCTTAAGCTTTACACCTTAGATGCCATTACCGAGGCTGATGACCATGAGTAAGCTACACCAAAAAAAGTTGTGGAACGTCAAGCTTTTTAGTAATTTCTTTATGCTAGTACGTTCTAGCATTTCAATAAAAGGAGTCAATGGACAAGTATTTCCGATAAACTCCATATCTAGCAAGCAAAATTCCGGTATCGTTATTCTAAGTAGTCAATTTTGGATTCATCCTTACAACCTTACATGTTGAAGTCAAAGTGGGGAATTGGTGTGCGAATTGTTAATATTCTAACGTTGAATACCATATAAGCTATGAACACTTCCCTGCTAATACTCCTCTCATGTTATACAGTCAGCTTTAGTATGTTGATACTTCTGATTTCATACCAGGTTGGTCAACCCGTGTTTTTATAGATATCGAAAAAGAGTCGGGAAGTGCTCCCTATAGACTCTAGAAGGGCTCCTTTGTTTTGCTTCTGTATAAGCAGGAGTCATGCTCGCATGTGAAATCAGTGAATAATGATCGATATGTCATACGTAAGGTCATTCAAGAGGATGAGTAGTAACTCTTTATGTAGGTAGGTTTACCTTTCCTAAATCTTGATAGTATTAAACGATCATGGGGTATATATCTCATCTTTCCTTTCCATGATCGAGCAACCGAACTCTCATTGGTAAAAAGCTTGAGAATAGTATATAGATATACACGATTTATGTTTATGAAGAAGACAAGGACGAAAGGACGCAAGTGCTGAAGAAACGGACAACGTTCCCGTCGATAAACTAGAAGACGAAGACCCGCAACTCATCTCGTATGAATAAGGTTGGCTAGTTTTGTCACAATGGTTGCCTTCAAAGCCACCCGGGCCATTTGACAACCTGGAAAAGGAAGCCAGATGGGGCTGAGACGAAAGCCAATGACAAGCTAGTTAACCCCGTTTCTTATGTGATGCGAGTTCACTTATCTCGAGCAACGAGAGTGAATATCAAAAGATGTCTTTCAAAAATTTATTATCATTATTTTAGATATTTATCACTATAGAGATACGTTATTTTCATATTAAAAATTTCAAGCTTTGCCATCGAGGAGTTCGGAAAGCATGAGTTACTTTGGTTGTAATTCTCATCGCTCACGTATTCGATAAGTTCATTAACCGAAGCATGCTTACATTCTACCTATTCGGGAACCATTGTTAGATATACCTAGCTCTGTTTGGATCAATCTATACCTTCTTATCTATTTCGAGGTTACTATCCTATCTTCAATTCATTCTCGTTTCTTTTCTAAGTTTCGGGACGAAACTTATTTTTAGTGGGGAGGTATGAAATACCCCAAATTCTTTTTGGGCTATTTCTTATTTTTATTTAATTAAATCAATCTATATTATATTTAACTATAGTATATCTTGTGAATTTTGGGCATTTAATAAATTCACATAAGGTATATGGTATGAATTAGAATAATTAAATTATTCTAAAGAGAAATAGTATAGGATGGATTTAATTACATAAATCTTCTAAATATCCCTATTATTTAATTTATGAAATTAAATTAAACAATATTCATTCCGCTAGAGTGGAGAAATTTATCTTCTATCTCCATCGTTATCCGGTTCTTTTATTTCTTTTCCTTAATCTCTATTTAATTGATTCTTAATCCAAAGAATCAAAAATCCATCTTTTATCTAACCTAATTCAACCGTGATACGGGTTAAATCTAGGTTACACTTACACCACTCACAAAACAAACCCGCCTCCCCCGTCTCCTATTCATCTCCTCCCTCACGCATCACCATTGCCGCATCACCATCCCCCTGTTCAATCACCACCACCGGCAACCGAGCAGCGAGCCGTGAGCCGCCGGCGACTCCGCAGACCACCACCGTTGCCCAGCTCTCGGCCGGAGCACACTCACGAAGAACCGCTTCCGGAACTGCAGTCGCAGCCCTTGCCCGGAAGCGCGCCCACGAGCAGCCAAGACCGAACCCATCCGCTTGCCTCCGATCGCCGCTGCTTTCACTCCGATTGCAGCCTCCGATCGTCGCCAACCACCTCCCAGACCGAGACCACCCCGGAGAACGCCGATTGCCGCGCCGTCGACCCCTCGCCCTCGCTGCAATTGTCTCCGATTGCCACACCCATCGTCTTCGATTGTTTCCACCAATCGTCGCGCCGAGCCTCGCCTTCGCCGCTTCCAATCGCCGCCTGCCGTGAGCCATCGCCGCCGAGGGAAGATCGTCTTCTTCTTCATCTGTACGTGTGAGTTCCAGGGAGAAAGAAAGATTTTTTAATTTCTTTTATAGAAATTACAGAAATGTCCCTCTTTTTATACTATTTCCGTTTCTGGCCCTAAATTAATTATTTATTAAGTTAAGCGGCCAATGTTTCTAAATTATTCGATTCTTGCCCGTTTCAGCGACAACAAGAAATCTCGAAGCACCCACGCCGGATCCCGCTTCTCGAGGAATTCATATTGGTATAGATTTTAACTTTATAGAATTAATTCAATTTTAAATTGAGTTAAGTAAAGTTAATTTTATAAAATATCAATATTAATGTTCCTTTTTCCGTTGGATTCAATAGGTGCTAAAATCTCGCATTGCTATCATCAGCTGATCATCGAAGGTTAAGGCAAGTGATTTCGTTCAAACGCCCTTTGCGTGTTTCGTGAGTCTTTTGTTGTCCCTTTTAAATTCTTCCGTGTCGAATGCGGCCATTTGGCCAATTTCCTTGCCAGTTTCGATAAATTGCATATCCGTCTGCTTGATGTAATTTATCTACTTATTCATAATTTGGCATGAGTATAAATTAATGGGCAACTTATTAAATTAATTATAGTGATATGTGTATTAAATGTGTTATTTGCTTTATAACCCGAGATAAGTAAAATGTTGCCCATTTTCTTCTTCCTAAATTGCATGATATCTTGCTTGTTTCCTTCATGCAAATTAATAGCATGTGATATTAAGATCCTTTGAAATATCCGTGCTTGTACGTCCTTGTTCATTTAATGTCGTTATTATGATCACCTAGTATAAACTAGTTATGTATGATAAGTTATGATAGGCACCATGTGATGCTTATGTATGATATGTTAAGATCTGCATCTCACGTGGTGCGAATTGACTTAAAGTCAGTGCGAGGGCTATCTCGCAGGTTGGGAAGAGTGTAAAGCCCAATCTAAAAGGTTCCATGGAATATCTAGACTTCAAATAGTCTCAGGTCGCAGGCCTAGTTGAGTCTGGACCCGTGTCCTTATTAGACTTCAAAGTCTCAGGTCGCAGTCCTAGTTGAGTCTGGACCCGTGTCCCTATTAGACTTCAAAGTCTCAGGTCGCAGTCGTAGTTGAGTCTGGACCCGTGTCACTACATTTTTATATTGTGTTATATTTACATATATACATTATTGTTATTATTGATATTATTAATAGGTGATCAATTCAGTTATATTATACTTCACTCTTACTCGAGGTATAATTCCTTATCTAATCGTATCATCGATCCTCACGATCATCTGAGTCTTGTTTAAAAGTTTGCCTTTTTACCAGTTTCCACTTTAAATATTCGTGTCTTTCCCTTAACCTATGACATACCGTTTTATGGTCACTGTAAGGTTAAAGTCTGAACATTTTCCCTATCATTTGCTAGTCTTAATTGTACTAACCATCCTATTTATTGGATGGCTGGTGTCCTACGTTCTCACGAAACACCAGACCATATTCCACAGGTCTAGTGCAAGCAGCGGAGCAGGAGAGAGCTGAAGAGAGGACTATCATCATTGGATTTTTAAACTGAAATTTCAAACCTTTAAAGTTTCCGCAACGCTACGCTGGTTTTAGCCACTTTGGAGTTTATGTACTATTTATGGTTTTTGGGATTTTCAGCTATGTTGTTGAGATTAGTTATTTTAAACTATGTAGTATTTAATTGACTTCCGCCTATTTTATTGTATTTAAATTATCATCTTGTTTATGGGAGCATGGTTGCATGTCCCTATAAGCCTCAGGTGAATTCAAAGACATTAAAGTCCGCGGATTCACTGGCGCTGCAACACTCCTTTGGGATTTAAAAGGGGGTGTTACAGGTTCAGCAAGGTGATCCTTTAGGCCCTCTACTTTTTGCTTTGGTTTTGCATCATTTGGTGGGCAAGATCAGAGACTCTTTTTCCCTGAGTCTTGTGGGTGACACTTTGGTCGTGGGGAAGGTCTTGGAGTTGATTATGGTGGAATGTCCCCGTTTTGGCCTTCATCTTAATGTGGACAAGGCCGAGATTTTTCGGTCTACAGAAGACCCCAGGAGTCGACTTCCTGGGGTTTCCCCCCGTCTATTTCTCGGCTTTCGCGCGGTGTCAATGTTTTGGGTGGGCCTGTCAGCACGTGCACTGTTTTTGGCAGCGACCTTGTGGTAAAGAGAGTGACTAGGACCATAGAGCTTATGAATTCTGTCGCGAGGATTAATGACCCACAATGTGAGTTGCTTCTGCTTCTTTCTACTTAAGTTATACTTGGAGAAGGGCGTGCTTTTGATGATGCTTGTCGTTCTTTTAATGAGGCCACAATGATGCGGGACCATCTTCTACAACTCCAGACACGCCTATCATACTTGGAGAAGGGCCTATGACTCGAGATCGAGCTAAGAACCTTTAGAAAGACTCATTCATGTTTGTGAGTCACACATTGTTCTCGAGCACGGTTCAACTCCCGTAGCCTACTTTGAATACCTTATGTTTATTTCCGTTTTTAGTAACTTTCTACTTAAGTTATTTTAGGAAACTTTAAGGTTTATTTTTATTATTTCTTTAAGTTGTTTTAATTAGGATTTTCGGCCCAAATCAGCCTTGTTAAGCTATATAATGCCGACCCATCTAATGTAGAACATTCATGTCATTCAATATAGAAAATTCTCAGATTTGTGTGAAACACATCGAGTGCAAGTCGATCGATTAGAAGCGTGGCTCATCAATTGCAAATTGGTATAGATCTCAGCTTGGTTTGATTAGTGTTCATCAATTTCGCAAGACTTGGTGATCCTGATATCTATGAGCCCCCTCCTTGTGCCTCCAAGTTATCCACTTCGTTGTGTAGGGTTGTAGAGGCGGGTTATATAGTCATTGGTGTTGGTTCCTACCCTCTACGGAGGCCCGTGGTCTTCATCTTGTTCTAGATAGAGCGACTCAGTCCTTATCGGTCGTGTCTTTACCATCAATTTCGAGTCTTGCGTAATCTTTATCGAGTCTGTGTTTCTTTCTTGTTATTCTTGTTGATATCGAGTATAATTCTTGAGTCTTGCTGCGTTTTCTTTGAGTTCTTGGTCGATCTTGAACCTTTCTTGGTCGATTCTTGCTTTTCTTGTGGAGTCTTTATTCGTTCTTGCTTCGGTTCTTTAAGTTCTTGTTTGATTGAAGAAGATCGGGCCATTCTATGGCTTACCCCGTATCAAACTGGCATCAGAGCTTTGGTTTCCGACATCAAAGTTGTATCTTTTCTTTTCATAAACACAAAAACCACAAAAAAAAAAATAGAGTCTTTTCTTGTTTTTTGGTCTCTTACTTCTTGTTTCTTGAATTTGATTGAACTAACCTTTGTTTGTTTGTGATTGTTGTGGTTGCTTAGCCCAAACACAAGCCTAGCCGAGACCCATTGGAGTCGACCAGCCATGAGCACACCCCTTATGCAAACCCTAGCCAACGACACACCAAGTGTCCCCAAAGGTTTTCTAGTCAAGTTCGGCCGACTCGACACCAAACCCTAGTTGTTATTTTCTATCTTTGGCTTATTTGTTCTATCTTGTTCTATCTAATTTTTGCCTTGTTAAATTCTGATTTTTGATAGATTTAATTCCTTTTATCTATCATATTTATCATAAAGGCTTAGATAGTATAGTGTGTAAGCCTGTCGTTGTTCAAGTATCAAATTTGACAACGGCAACGGCGCCAAATTTGACAAGAGGAAAACCTGTCGTTGTTCTTGCCAAAGAATACTCAAAATCAAAACTAATATAGTGTGTAAGCAAGAGATCGATCCACAGGGAAATCTATTCAATTCAAGTATCAATTCTAATCGCTAATAGAGAATATGGGGGGTTTTTGGTGTGAAAAAGATCCACCTTTTATCAAAGCGGAAGAAAGCAAACAAAGTGAATTGGTTTAAGAATGCAATGGAGAGAAATAGGTTCACCTACAATTTATCACTTCGATTGATAAATTCGATCCTTGTTTCAGCCTCTAGTCCTTGTCCAGATCTTAGGTAAATTACTAGTCCTACGAGTCCTAGCAACCCTTATCTCTAAATAACCCTAACACGGTTAAGATTCAACCTAGAGATAGCATTAAGATTATGAATTAACCAAGGTACACATAATATCAAGCTACGAGTCGATATTCAACATGTATTCAACTTCCTACACATGCATCCAATTAGTTCTACGAGTCCTAAAGGGATATGATTGCCACTTGGGTTAAGGTTCGCTACAAGGAATCTACAAAACCCTAGAAATTGAATGAATCTACTCTAACTAGTCGGCCAGGCCAGAGAGAATAAAACACATTCAAGCAATTAAGCACAAAGAAGTCAAAACATTGGAATAGGAATAAGAACTAGATTAAGAAACTCACAATTCAACAATCAAAGATCCAAACTGTAGGCGAAACCTCGAGAGTTTAGTTGCTCATGCTCAAAGACGCTCTCAACAATGGAATAATGTGCATAAGGTTAATGAAATAATAAACTAAAAAAGTCTTATAAAGCCCCTAACAAGTCGGCCAAAGAATAAAATAAAAACCCTAATTAAAGTCCAATTCTGAACGACGTGTTTCTGCGAGGGCCGCGGGGCAGCCAACCCAAACCGCGGGGCGGCCGGCGATCAGCGAAATCGCTCGTCAGAGGTTCGGGCCGCGGGGCGGCTTTTACTGTTCATAGCGATTTTTCCGTTTTGAATTTGGTCTTAATTTCAACATGAAAGTTGTAGATCTCGAAGAGAGCTTTCCAACGCATGTTTATAAATTATAATAGTCAATCGAATCACCGAGGCCTCCAAAAAGTGCGAAACAAGTTCAGCATGTCCGGCGACAACTTTTGCTGACTTGTTATTCACTTAGCATCTCAAAATTCGACTCCGCTCCCGTGCTCTTCACTTTTCTTCCTCAACTTGAATCTTCCTTCATCCAAGAGTCTCCTCATTACTTGCTGGATCCACATTTACCTTAAATTAACCATAAAATTGCATAGATTCCGACTCCACCAACACCACAGGTAAACATGTAATTGCAACTAAAATATGCACTATTCACAACTAAACTATGCTAAATGTAATCTATTATGCAATACTAATCATGCTCTATCAATATACCTACCAAAATTAGCCAAACCTTATCTATATAAATTAGGGTTGGGCGGTGGTAGGAAAATTACCATACCAACCAATTACCAACCGTACCAACAGGTCATTGGTACCAAGAAGTCGATAACCGACTGAATCGGTAACCGAAGTCTCGGTACCAAGGGTAGTCGGTACGGTAACGTTATGGGCAACCCAAATACCGTGGTACCGGTGGTTACCGAATATATATATTTTTTTTTTTAAAAAAATCTATCATGTACCGTCGGTACCGATGGTACCAATGGTAGAATATGTGAATGTGAATTATGTGAATCTGTCATTGTACCGATGGTACCACAGTGTATAAAACGAAAATCGAAGAATGAAAATAGTGGCTTCGGTTACCACGGTACCGGCATTCGGTAACCGATAGTTTCGATACCAAGAGTTTCGATACCGACACTATTCGGTTGGTACGTGGTACAGAGAATCACATACCAAGGGGTATCGGTACGGTACGTGGTAATCGAAAATTTACCATGGTACCGTACCGTGCCATCCCTAATATAAATTGCATTAGGGCTAAGTTTTCATTGCATTCACCTATTTCTATAGTTTTTCGAGTCCTTTTTCCTTCTTTGTTGCTTTCTTGCATTAGGTTAAAAAAAAAAAAAACAGTCGACATTATTAAAAAAAAAAAGACATACATACTTGGACCTAGGAGGATAAAATTCACTAGGGGCAAAGGTAAGTAAAAAAAAAAAAGATTGCCGAGCTATCTAGTGCAAGAAGGTTTCCAAAGGACCAACTTGGTGATCTTCTCTAGCCCTAGTCGACTACCTCAAACACATACCTCCCAAAAACACAAAACTTGAAAACCTATGTTGCAACTACAACATCCTAACTAAAGGTTTCAAATCAAAAAAGGTAAATTTCCAAACTTTCTCCTATTTTCCTTTATTTTCTTTTGGTTTTCCTCCATTGTCGAGCACTTCTCCTTGTTGTCGAGTGTTCTATTGTTTGAATCGAGTGCATATTGCTGATTGTTGATTGCTTGCTTGTAATTGTCGAGTACTCTTGCCTTGATTCTTTTTGTTGTCAGGTACTCTTCTTCCCCGTTGAGTTCTCTTGCCTTGTGTCGAGTACTGCAACCTCTTGCGGAGTGCTCTTTTGTGTTGTGTCGAGTGCTCAAAGCTATTGTCGAGTGCTTCTCTTTGCTTTGTGTCGAGTACTTGCTCTTTGTCGAGTGCTCTTTGGGTCTTGTTTCATTCATTCTCTTGATTCTCTTATCTTGATTGCTAGGTTTTAGCTTGAGTGTTGATTTTCCCAAGGCGGATTGAAACAACAAGCGTGACATACCAATTAGAGAGGGAGTGTGAGCGAAACACTTGTGAGTTGTTTATATTTTCTCTAACTTTTTACATATTTCTTTGTTCGTTTTATTTGCTATGTCTCAGCACGGTAACAACGAGAACAATGCTAGCAATGGAAACAATGATAACAGTACCTCAACCGTGACACCTAAGCAGTTCAACGCGCTCAACACGACCTTGACAGAGCTGTTGAATAGGCTTGCGGCAATAGAGCCTCGGCCAACCGTTTCGAACACCATGGCTGGGCAAAGTAATCAAAGGCGTGATGATACGCATCGCGATGAAAGGGAAGTCCATAATCATAACCCTAATCCTAATCCTAATTTAGATAATCCTTTATTTGATGAGAACGACTCTCCACGAAGGGAGAGATATGGTAGAAATAATGGGTTTACTAATGCGTAGGGACATAGAAGAGGAAGAGGGAGAGGCCGAGGCTTCCAAGAGGAGTTCTACCAGATAGAGGACGATGATGGCTTCCAAGAAGAGGAGTATTGGGAGCAGGTCGATACCACTACAGAGCACCTAGAGATCCTGATCAGGACGGCATAGGCAAGGTAAATGTAAAGATCCCTCAATTCGAAGGTAAAACTGATCCATATGTTTATATTGATTGGGAAACTAAAATGGATCAGATTTGGAATTGTCATAACTTCTCCGATGCTAAGAAAGTGCAACTAGTTTCACTAGAATTTCAAGGCTTTGCTTTAATTTGGTGGGATAACCTAGTTAAAGAGAGAAGAAGAGTCATTCATGCGCCTATCGCTTCATGGACTCAAATGAAAGCACTTATGAGAAGTAAATTTGTTCCCCAACACTATGCTAGAGAACTTAGGCAAAGATTAGAAAATCTTAAATAAGGTAGCAAAACTGTTGAGGAAACATTTAATGCAATGCAAGAAACCATAGCTAGAGCAAATATAGTTGAGAATTATAAAGATAAAAATGCTAGGTTTCTTCAAATATTGCATCCCGCCTTAGCTCATGAAATTGATTTCTTTCCTTACTCTACGCCTATTGAACTTTTAAATTTAGCTATAAAGATAGAAAGGAATGCGAGATACATGAGCCAAGGTGGAAGAATGTCAAGTGGGCAACCCCAAGGGTGGCGCCATAACCGGCCACAACAACCCCAAGGGCGTACGGATGAAGGTTCACGAGAGCGAGCGAGCCAACCCCAATGGAAGGGTGAAAGTTGAGCACCCTAACAGCCTCTCGACAAGGGTAAATCGCCCATGTATGGATGTGATTCGTCTGGGGTATCTACTGGCCCCAAAGGGAGTAATCCTAACCCTTCTACCACTAGATCTAGGGATATTGTGTGCTTTTAATGCCAAGGTAGAGGTCATTATATGAAGGATTGTCCTAATTAGAAAACTCTCATGATTAACCACTTAGGCGAATATGAATATGAAAATTCTTGTGATGAACATGATGAGCATGCTAACGACGACAATGATCAAAACCTCAACCTTTTAGCTTATGATGATGATGATTGTGTTGAATATGACCATGGTGAATCTTTGATTGTTAGGAGAGTTCTAAGTGTTGTTCCTACACCTTGTGATGACAATCAACGTGAGAACTTGTTTCTTACTCGATGCTTAGTTAAAGGAAAGTTTGTTAATGTGATCATTGATGGAGAAAGTTGTTGTAATTTAGCTAGTCAGGAAATGGTCGATAAATTGCAACTTCCTACAGTTCAACACCCTAGACCTTATAAATTGCATTTGATGAATGACTGTGGAAACTTGAAAGTGAATAGACAAGTTAAAGTGCATTTTAAACTAGGACATTATGAAGATGATGTTTTATGTAATATAGTGCCTATGCAAGCTTGTCATATTTTATTAGGTCGTTCTTTGTAATCTGATCGTAAGGTCTTACATGATGGGTTTACTAACCGCTACTCCTTTACTTTTCAGGGAAAGAACGTTGTTCTCAAGCCTATGACGCCTACACAAGTGGCTGATGAGATTGAGAAGCGCAAGGTAAGTAAATGTGAGTTAGATAGGGAGGCTCAATCGAGCCAAGTGGCTTCCCATTCTCGGCCTAAGGATGTACTTTTGGCTTCCAAGAGTGCATATTTAGATGAGTTTGTGGATGGGGAAACAACCCTCATGCAACTTTGCAAAGGGTTTAATATGTTGAGTGAGGAGCTTAGATCTACCCTTCCTCCTCACATCCTATCTCTTCTCGAAGAGTATAAGGATGTGTTTCCCGATGACATACCACCAGGTCTACACCCTATTCGTGGCATTGAGCATCAAATTGATCTAATTCCAGCGGCATCTTTGCCTAATAGGCCTGCGTATCGGATGAATCCCACTGAGACCCAAGAGGTCCAATCTCAAGTCCAGGAACTGTTGGATAAGGGATATATTAGAGAAAGTTTAAGTCCTTGTGCTGTGCCTGTGTTATTAGTCCCTAAGAAAGATGGATCATGGAGAATGTGTGTAGATTGTAGGGCTATTAAAAACATTACTGTTAAATATCGTCATCCTATTCCACGCTTAGATGATATGTTAGATGAGTTACATGGTGCATCAATCTTTTCTAAAATTGATTTAAAAAGCGGATATCATCAGATTAGAATGAAGGAAGGCGATGAATGGAAAACAACATTGAAGACTAAGTTTGGCTTGTATGAATAGTTGGTTACACCTTTTTGTTTAACTAACGCTCCAAGTACTTTTATGTGCTTAATGAATCATGTGCTTAGAAATTTCATAGGGAAATTTGTTGTTGTTTATTTTGATAATATTCTCATTTATAGCAAATCTCCTAAAGAACATGAAGCACATCTTAGGGAAGTACTTACTACATTAAGATTAGAACACTTGTTTGCGAATTTAAAGAAATGTGAACTATGCAATGAACAAGTGTCCTTTCTTGGTTTTGTAGTGAGCTCGAATGGATTGCATGTCGATGAGGCGAAGATCAAAGCGATCCAAGAGTGGCCGACCCCTACCAACATCGGCCATGTGCGTAGCTTCCAAGGATTGGCGAGCTTCTACAGATGGTTTATGCGAGATTTCAGCACCATCTTCAGCACCTCTCACGGAGCTCACAAAGAAGCGGTGTGAGTTCAAGTGGGGAGCAGCTCAGGAGGAGGCGTTTTGCAAGCTCAAGGAGAAGCTCACTCACTCACCCTTGCTTGCGCTATCCGACTTCTCTCGGCCATTCGAGGTCGAGTGTGACGCTAGCTGAGTTGCAATTGGTGGAGTCCTTATGCAGGAAGGTATGCCTATTGCTTTCTTTTCTGAAAATTTGAAAGGTGCTTTTCTTAATTACTCTACATATGATAAAGAGTTGTATGCATTGTATAGAGTTCTTAAGACTTGGTCTCATTACCTATGGCCTAGAGAGTTTATTCTTAGGACTGATCATGAATCTTTGAAACATTTTAAAAGCCAAGATAAACTTGATAGGAGACATGGTAGATGGATGGAATTCATAGAAACATTTCCTTATGTAATTAAGTATAAGAAAGGCAAAGACAATGTGGTTGCTGATGCGTTATCTAGAATACATGTTATTTCAACCACTTTGGATTCTAGAGTCTTAGGCTTTGTGTACATAAAGGAATTGTATGAAGAAGATAATGATTTTGGGGATAGCTTTCGAAAGTGTAAAGAAAAGGGTCCAACCGATAATTTCTACATATTTAATGGATTCTTATTTCGAAAAGACAAAGTGTGTATTCCTAGATGTTCTCTTTGATTATTGCTTGTTAATGAAGCCCATAGTGAAGGTTTAATAGGACATTTTGGAAGAGATAAAATATATCATACGTTAAAAACACAGTTTTAATGGCCACATATGCTTAGGGATGTAGAACATTGCCTTAAAAGATGCATTGATTCTTTAAAGGCCAAATCTAAGCTTATGCCCCATGGTTTATACACACCACTACCCACGCCCTCAGCCCCTTGGGAAGATATTTCTATGGACTTTATTGTTGGGTTGCCTAGAACTAAGAAGGGGAGGGATTCTATATTTGTAGTGGTAGATCGATTTTCTAAAATGGCTCATTTAATTGCATGTCATAAAACCGATGATGCTACTAATCTTGCAAATCTGTTCTTTAGAGAAGTAGTTAGGTTGCATGGTGTGCCGAAAACAATTGTAAGTGATAGGGATGTTAAATTCTTAAGTCATTTTTGGCGAACATTATGGAGTAAATTGGGAACTAGATTGCTATTCCCTACTTCTAGCCACCCCCAAACTGATGGCCAAACTGAGGTGACTAATAGAACATTGACAACTGTCCTTAGAGCTATTATTAGAAAGAATTTGAAGCTTTGGGAAGAAGCTTTACCTCATGTGGAGTTTGCTTATAATAGGACTATGCATTCCTCAACAAAAATCACTCCATTTGAATGTGTCTATGGTGTTAATCCACTAACCCCTTTTGATCTTACTCCATATCCTATGAGAGAGAAAGAATCATTTGAAGTAGTTAAGCATGTCGAGTTTGTTAAGGAGCTGCATGAACGGACACGTCAGAAGCTTGTGTAGAAGGCTGAATACAACACCAACAAAGCTAATAAGCGGCGGCGTTTGGTGACTTTTCAACTAGGGGATCTCGTGTGGGTGACCCTTAGGAAGGAGAGGTTTCCAGAGGCACGGAAGAGCAAGCTAGCACCTAGAGGTGACATACCATTCAAGGTGCTACGTCGAGCGGGCGAGAATGCCTACCAATTGGAGCTTCCTGGAGACTATGGCGTGAGCGCAACATTCAACGTCGCGAATCTAATCCCTTACTTCGCTATGGAAAAGGACTTGGATTCATGGTCAAATACTTTCCAAGAAGGGGAGGTTGATGCGGGACCATCTTCTACAACTCCAGACACGCCTATCATACTTGGAGAAGGACCTACGACTCGAGCTCGAGCTAAGAAGCTTCAGAGAGACTCATTCATGTTTGTGAGTCACGCATTATTCTCGAGCACGGTGCAACTCCCGGAGCCTACTTTGAAGACCTATATGTGCATAGGGATTCAAGATGAAGTCGACCCACCTTAGTCCTAGGATTGCCGATTTTGGCTAAGTGTGGAATACCTAATGTTTATTTTCGTTTTCAGTAACTTTCTACTTAAGTTATTTTAGGAAACTTTAAGGGTTATTTTTATTATTTCTGTAAGTTGTTTTAATTAGGATTTTCGGCCCAAATCAGCCTTGTTAGGCTATACAATGCTGACCCCTCTTGTGTAGAACATTCACGTCATTCAATATAGAAAATTCTCATATTTGTGTGAAACACATCGAGTGCAAGTCGATCGATTAGAAGTGTTGCTCATCGATTACAAATTGGTATAGATCTCATCTTGGTTTGCTTTGTATTCATCAACTTCGCAAGACTTGGTGATCCTGGTATCCGCGAGCCCCCTTCTTGTGCCTCCAAGTTATCCGCTTGGTTGTGTAGGGTTGTAGAGGCGGGTTATGTAGTCATTGGTGTTGGTTCCTACCCTCTACGGAGGCATGGGGTCTTCATCTTGTTCCATATAGATTGACTCAGTCCTTATCGATCGTGTCTTTACTATCAATTTCGAGTCTTGCATAATATTTATCGAGTCTTTGTTTCTTTCTTGTTATTCTTGTCGATATCGAGTATAGTTCTTGAGTCTTGCGGCGTTTTCTTTGAGTTCTTGGTCGATCTTGAACCTTTCTTGGTCGATTCTTGCTTTTCTTGTTGATACTTTATTTATTATTGCTTCCGTTCTTTAAGTTCTTGTTTGATTGTCGAAGATCGGGCCATCCTACGGCTTACCCCGTATCACACATGTTTTGATATTTTATGTGATCCTAGTGAAATCGGTGTCCCCAAACTTATGAAGAAACTGGCAATTATATATTTCGCGAAGGTTGCTGCTACATCAGACTCTGTTTTCTCTTTGACACCACGACATGTGACACTATGAAAGTCCCAGCAAGGTGCTCACTCCTCTGATTGGTTGCGTACGGTTCCTATTTTCGGGTTGGGGCAAACTATGAATGGAAGAACCTATCGTAAGGTGCTTAGCTATCGACTGGGGGTTCCATTGTTCACGGTTTCCAAGCCATGCCTCGCTTGCTCTCGGGTCTTTCATGGTGATGTCTACGGTGACCACACTTTGTCTTGCGCTGGTTCCGTGGGCATTAAACATCGACATAACCTCGTTCATGACACCATATTTGATATCTGCTACAGGTTTGGGATTTCTGCCGGTAAGGAGGTCGATATTGGTTTGGTTGATGGGGAAGATAAGCCCCTTCGTCCAGCGGATTTGCTCCTTTATTCCTGGGACAAAGGACATGATGTGTGTGTCGATCTGACGGGATCCTCTCCCTTGACTCAGTCTGGGATGTCTGACTTTGTGCCCGGTCGTGAAATTGTTGATGTTGCTCGGCGTAAGTGTGCGAAGTATCGGGATTTGTGCTCGGCGACAGGGTAATTGTTTCCTACCCTTCTCCTTCTCTTCATTGGGGGAGCTGGATGCGGATGTTGTTGCCTTACTGAAGCGGATTCAAAAATTCTCGATATCTCAGGATGTCGGAGCTCGTGCTGCAACTTATATTTTTACTAGACTTAGCTTTGTTATCGCTAAGGGAGTGGGGGCCCAGATAGTATCACGACTACCCACTAATTTCTTGTAAAAATAATAATAATAATAATAATAAGCGTTAAGTGTGCTAAATGTCCTAACATTTATGGATAGTTGTGTTTAATATCCTGACCTTGAAAGATTTCACGAAATATCTAACCTTTGGTGTTGCGGTAGGGGTGGAATTGGTATAGTACCAATTACTTTTCATCGTTACCTCATACCAACCAATTATAATTGGTAATGATAAATATCGTACCATTACCAACCATATAAACCCTTGTACCAACTTAATTGGTAACCAATATAATTGGTTGGTAATGGTAAATTACCAAGTTTTGACATTAATATACAACTCTAAAATTAAATTTCAAATTTAAAAAACAAATATTACATATGAAACAAAAACACTTACCAAATTACATATCAATATTAATAGTTCATATAATTTAAAGATTCGCGTGGAACTAAATTTAAATATTCAAATGCAATATTGTAAGGATTAATTATGTAACAAGTACAATAAAAATTGATCGAAACTTTAAAGTATGTTCGTTTGGATCGAGCTAGGACTTGTGACATTTCTTCATTGATTAGAAAATATTTTGTTAAAAAAAAATCCAACCAAGTAAAAAGAATGGATCAATAAACGAATATGTCACATAAGCTATACATAATGCGATCAACAACAATATGTAGAATCTATTAGATAATTAACAATGGGACAAACAATTTGCATGATCGAAGACAAAATTTCCTAAGTGACAAACAATCTACATAATATAGATAATAATATACTACGGAGTATAAATTTGCACGAAGAAAAAGTAACAAACAATCTGCAAAACATGCTATTTTATTATTTTGTAAATTTTCCTGGTATATTGTATGTAGATTAAATTAACTATTGAATGATATTCTAATAATAAAAAATTACTAAAAAAATCAAAAGCTTAGGAGTTTAACATTTTTTATTTTATTCAAGATTTTAATTAAATTTTATTTTTTAAAATATATATATACATATAATTGGTTGGTAATGTGTTGTTAGGAGGAAATCAAGTATGAAATATAATAAAATAAATCAAACCAGATTTAGGCCCACGCAAATAAATACAAGACTCCTCCAATGCAGTAAGAGAAAGTCAGGATCAAATCCACGAGGAAGCGTGTCAGCGGATCCTAGGCAGCTGTAAATCTCACAGAAAAGCAAACAGAAGACAGAAACAAAGAAACAAAGAAAGAAAGACAGAAAATAGCAAACGAAAGCAAGAAATAAAAGAAACACAGAAGCTAACTCGATCTCGACTAGATGCAACTCGAGATCGACTACCAGTAGCAAAAGACAGAAACTAAGAATCGACGACAGAAATTCGACTCAGACAACACAGTACTCGATCTCGACAAGATGCTACTCGAGATCGACTAGAAATAATAAAAACATAAATTTCGGAATCTAAAACAGAAACAGAAACTCAACTCGACGTAGACAAGAGCCAACTCGAGATCGACTAAGGTCCTACTCGATCTCGACAAGCCCCTCCTCCGTATCGACTAAACTCAACTCTATATCGATTAAAACACAGAAAGTTGTAAATTTGCATATTCGAACACAGAACTCAGAAATTCAACAGAAATAAATTCAATATAATAAAGAACTTCCAAAGCCAGGGTATCACCACCACAACGATAACCATGCAAAGTAACACATAAAGGCATAAAAGATCATGCTTTCCATCAAAATAACTTTCGTTACTAACAAATAGGCATATAGAGGTTTTCGCATAAACCCTAATTGTTACTAACCCTTTTCACATAATTAACCCAAGTTGTATTAAGATCATTTTCGCTTCAATAATACAAACAAGGATCACCTTCAACTCTCGGAAAAGAATCATGCTCATAGGGATAGAAGACGAATTGCATAACAAGATCCGACCTTTACCGCATCACCTCACATGGCCACCGTCGGGCTCACCCCATCCCCAGAAGTGGATGGACTACTCACGCCTCATTGCAATCGCAGACTTTGATGTATAAAAAGAAACTTGCATTAAACTATATTCAAAGCCTTTACAATCCCGGCAATCAAACTTTCGCAGAATGCCAAAACCCTAAAACCTTTGAACTCCTAAACTTCTCTGTGGAACTACTTGTCTCTGACTGAAATTGAATAAATGAAGAACTAGCCCCTAGGGCTTTATTTATAGCCTTCTATTCATAGCTAATCAATGATAGAATCTATCTATCTATATTTAAAAGGCTTAAAAGATAAATAAAAGCAATTTAAGAATTAAATCTAAAAGGAAAATAATAAATCTAAATAGGTAAGATATCTTACATGTGTTGTAAATCTTCTCCATAGATAGAACTGGATAGATCTCGGCCAAATCGATCTCATTCGGCTTCAAGGACTCCCAAACCGAGTAGGATTCGTCAAACCAGGTAACGCGCTCCCGGACACGGCAAGCTCGGATCTTGGCTCCGGGCTCCTCGATCTCGACTAACTCTCCTCGAGATCGAGTTGGGTGTAGTCCAGGATGTGTGGCCTGGTGTGGTCGAGGACTCCTCCTCGGCATGGACTCGGACTGGCGCATGGTGGTCCTTGATCTTGACAAGCTGTACTCGAGATCGAGTAGGGTTGGCTCGGCGTCTCCGTCTTTGTCTTCTCGACTAGTCACAACTCGTCGACTCCGGACTTGGCACTGAGGTGTAGTCGATCTCGACAAGTGGTACTCGAGATCGAGTAGGATCCGGGAGTCGGGTTGCTCTGGCTCAGTGTCCTCGATCAGCTCTGCTCGACCAGGTGTGCTCGGACAACCTTTGTGGAGATCGAGTAAGTGTACTCGAGATCGAGTACAGTTCTCTCAGCTTTCTGCTCTGTTCTTGAAACACATTTTCCTGAGTCCTCGTTCGTCGGATTGACGCATATGACCATTCGTTGGAAAGCTCTTTCCGAAGGCTACAACTCTCATGAAGACATCAAAGCTTGATTGAGAACAAAGAATGGTGAAAAATGGTCTTTTCTCCAGCTGCACCATTCTTAGCTTCTCCATGAGTTTCCTTTAAGCTCCAAAGTGCGTCCGATTTCTGCAAAATATAACCAAAACTTGTGTAGATCTCCATATATTGCAAATAAGTGTAAACTACACAGATTCTGTATTATTCTAACCAAAATGCATGCAATGTATGCAGAAATCGATATAAAAGTAAGTGTAAAACATGGCAAATTAGGCTCACAACATAATGGTAATACCAACTTTGGCAAACTCATTACCATTATCAACCGACTTTAAGGAATTGGTTCGGTAATACCGTACCAATATAACTGGTTACCAATTTAGTTGATACCAATTGAACTTTGTTCGGTTGGTAACGAATTGGTTGATTTGTCTTGGTACATTTTGCCCAGCCCTTTTCCCTAGATAATAGTTTCTTAAATTAAAAAATTACACAAATAATGGAAAATTTATATAGAATCATCCATATTTATAAAATATTTTTAACAAACCCCTAATATATTTAAAAATCAGCCCCCACCCCCCCCCCCCCAAAAAAATCATTTCTAATACTGTAGATAACACATCTACTCTTTTAATAATTATTATCATTACTGAAAATAATTAATTTTAATTATTTTTCTGAATAAGATGTGTTATAAAAAAATCTAAATTTATATATACCTATCTCTAGACGTGGCCACGGGTCCGACCCGTCGGGTCTACAACCCGGGGGGTACGACCCTAACCCTGACCCGGGGTTCCGACGGGTCAGCTGGTTCGGGTCACCCGGCGGGTCGACGGGTCGAAGTGGCGGGTCGGCCACATGACAACAAACCGGGTACCCAACGGGTTTTGCGGGTCGACCCGTCGAGTCAACTATTTTTTTTTTTTTAAAAAAATGGTTTTAAACCTACAATAAAAACGTAACAAAAGTCTTTTACCACACTTTCGAAATAAAAAGATTTAAGGTTGACAAAAAATGGCATGTGGGAAGATATATATATCTTCATTCCACTCCATCATTTCATCACACTTTCGATGTGAGAAAGAAAAAGTAGATAGCACACTTTCGAATGACAAGTAGGGTTATGACAAGTAGGGGTGAGGATTTATATATAGAGAGAAAATAGAGGTAGATAACACACTTTTGATGTGGGACAGAAATATGGGATATGAAAGAAATTGTGAGAAATTGATGTTTCGACGAATCAAATTATATGATGTAAAATGTAATGTAATTAAAGTCTTTAGATTATATGGTGGAATATAATGTAATTTAAGTCTTTGGATTATATGATGTAAAATATAATATAATTAAAATGTTTAACTCTTAGGATTTAGTGAAATGAATAACACATGGTAATGAAACATCATGATACAATATATCAAGTTATGTTGGATTAATCTTTCTATTTAATTTAATTGATTGTTGTGTTGATCCATTAATCAATCAAAAGTGTTTTATTTTACTTGCATTATTATGTTAATTTCTTGATCAATGATTTTAAATCTAGGTTTATCTTCATATAGATATGTTAAACTTTCTCGTTTAAAGTTGAATTAGTCACATTTTGTGAATACACATAATGATGATGTTATTGAAATTACATACTTGGGTTGCTTGTTATGACATGAAAAGACAAATTGAAAAAGTATTACCCAATATTATATTTCATTCTTGTGTTTGAAAATCCGAAGTTCTATATCATTTTCAAAATAAACGAAAACTCAACATTAAGGATACCATACAAGTGTAACGGCTTTATCAACAACAATATTTGTATTATTTGAACTTATATCATAAAGACTTCTAACTTAGTATCATATAGAAGGATATCTATACAAACCTAAAAGCAGAAGCAAACCCCTCCTACCTGGCTTCACCATATTTCTCCATTCCAGATGTCAAAAGGAGGAACGTTCTTCCCTTCTCTATCCCTACGTGGCACCCATGTGGCAACTACCTGGCAACGTTTGTTTTACACTTTGGATTCCCCACGTTCTCCACCACTTCCTCCATAGTCGCAACTCGCAACCGTCCGCACTCTCAACCGCCCAAACTCCTTCATGGTTTGTTTTCCATCTTTATTAGTTTCAGATCGATATAGTTTTGTGGCAGAGGAGATGCCGAAGGGGGAAACATGGTGCTTAAGTTCATCGTTTGCTCAGTCCCCCTTCACTCAATCTCGACTTGGATTGTAGCTCCGATTTCAATTTTGTTTCTGCACAGGCCGGTATTGTTTAGGCCTCTCAATTTCAATTTCAAAATCACCATTCTAGGGTTTGGGTTTGGGAAGGGTTTGGGTTTGGGATTTTAATTTTGGGTTTAAGCGCTGGATAAGATTGGGTTCGAGGGCTCGATGGACAAGAGCAAGCTCGATGCACAGGAGGATGACAATTCAGTTCGAAGCCTTGACAGTGGCATTGGTATGACCAAATCTGGCACTTATGCTTATCAATTTCAATTTCAGTCTGTTGCTTTCACTTTGTTTTTTTTTTATTTTCTTGAAATTCTGGTTTGTATGACCAAATCAGCTGCACAGGTTTGTTTTTTCCAATTTCTATCAGTGACTATATTGTAAACCCCCTTTGTCTATCCTTTCATAATGTTCATAAAAACATTGATTTTTCGCTTAGTGTTAAAAGATCAGGTAACCAGCTTATCAACAAAAGATCAAGTAAACAACTTTGCCTTTTCCTTAATTAATTTTCTCTATTATGCACTATATTGACAATAAACTGCAAATCTACAATAAAGTGGAGTTTGGTTGTGATATTTTGACTTGTCTTATGATATTTAGGGCCATTGTGCTTCTTGCTGGGCATTTGGTGTTGTTGAATTGCTCTTTGATCGCGTCTGCATTCATTTTCACTGCAGTTTCATGTTTGCAAATCGCGTCTTTGAGTCTTTAATCCAGTGCTATTATTGTAGGTTTGTCTAGACTAAAGTTTGTGTCTTGGAGTCTATAATCCATTGCAATTGTTGTTGAAAATGTTTAATCTGTGAGCGACCGTGTTAATTTCTGGACATGATGATTTCATTTTGGGGATGTTTTCTATGAATGAATCCCAAATCAAAGCATAATGCCTAAAACTCTATTTATGGAGATGCGCTATGGGGTATTTGATTTTCTATTTTTCTGGTTTCATGAAGGAATGAAAAAGAATAGTATTACTTTGTGTTTATTCAAATTTGTTGGTTTTATCCGCAGTTTCATGATAAACTGCTAATTGCAGATTCCTTCAAGAAGCTTCGCAAGGGTTTGGTCGAGAAAGAGTGGTGGCAGGGGGATGCAGCGCCGGCTGTTGCCAACATCGTCCTGCCTTGCAAGCTGGGCAATGGTGGAAGGCGCGCGGGTGGAGCCAAAGGCGATACCTAGCTTCAATTTTCAGGCCCTGACAAGACTGGTAACAAAAAGCAATTCATCTACTACATTTTGTTCCCCATCTAATTCAGTTGACAAGGAAATGGCATGGTTTTAATTTCAGTTTTATTTATGCAATTACTCCTAAAAAATATCTGCCTTGTCTTTATTGCTTGCAAAATTTATATGATCATCCTTAGGCTTTAGATTATATATGGTTTTAATTAAATATTTGATCATCTTGATTATGTTTAGGATGTCAACACTACACTATTTACATGCTATGAACTTGCAGGTTTTATGACAATTCCATAATTTTGCCACGTCATTGGATTTTAAAAGAAGGCAGAGAAAGCAAACATCATAAAGGCTGCTATGGTGCATTGACTTTAATTTGTAACCTATTTATTACATACCTGCTTTTTCTTGAGGGATTTTGGGGCCTATTTGAACAAGCCCTCCTGCTATTTAGTGATACTGCTCCATTCTCTTGCCTATCATTACCAGTTTTAGATTGGATCAGTGAAAGTGAAAATGTTTGGAGATTAAAGTATTTTTTGTCAATTTGTTTGCCACTGTTTTCTTATATGAGCTGGAATTTCCAGAATAGGTTCAAACTTGGCAATCATTAAGGTTCTGTTGCTACTTAACTCCTTACTATTTCCTTGGATCCACCAATTACAGCTGCTGGGAGTGACAGATCCTCCTCCATATGTACTACACGCTTGACAATATTACCAACGTACAGCAAGCTCTGCATTTAATTTCATATTCATCATATATAGACATCCTTAATTGCAAAATAAAAATGCATTCTTGAAAGAAATGAAAACAAGGACATGTATCCAAATTTTCCCACCTGAACTCTTTTAAAAATGCATTTCCTTGAACTTGATTAGTGAATCCTTCAACTCGCCATCAAAAGGGCTTAGTGACCATTTGGTTTGACAAAGAATAATCAGCATTAAAGTGCCATGAGTGGCAGATCTATTTGCATCGATTCATTTCTTTTCCTTTTTATCATTTTGCTTTGGTGTTAGATTTACCATATATGGGCTTTCATTAGCAATTGAAGTTTTTGGTGAATCGAAATGGAGGATTTGTAAATCAAGGATTGGATATATTTTTATGTATGAGATGCAGAGACGACAAACCGAACTTGCATTTCATATTTGGACTGACTGGCTGGCTTCATATCTGCAGGGCTTAGGAGCTGCTGCTCACAGCAAGAATTTTTGTTTGCCAGACTGGTTCAATAGGGCTGTAAATCGCCCCATCTTACTACCTTGGTTGTATACCAGAAAGGAAAAATTGCTTTGAATATGTTAAGGTTTGGTTGTTCTTGCTTCTTCTCCTTCTGTTAGGGGTTAATTATTTAATTCAGTTGTAAATATTCTTTTCAAAAAGCAATTTTTCCTTTATAGAAAATGGGAAAAATCTTGCATATGTTGTAAGTGGAGATTGAATTAGATATGGCGTTCATCTGGTTGAGTGAATTTGGGCCTTTTTTTTCTCCACTTCTTGCAAGGAGGCATTTTTTTTTATTGGGTCTGATCTTTCCAACAAAAGGCTATAACGTTCCTTGGTTGAACTAATATGAACTTTGAAGAAAAATGCATTTTCAAATTTTTTTTTCTTTCTTTAAAACAAATAGAAAGAAATTTACAAGGTTTACTGATTTAATGTTTTTTAAAGATTGCAATGAGGAGGAATGGTGCCACAACTATCTCCTCAACCATGTATTAATTTGCTTCTATGGTCAGTAGATGTTCTTTCCCGAAATTTCTTTGTTCCTTATGTATTCGAAAGATGGTTCGATGAATGAAGGACCAATCTTCGGGCAATCAGTAATTCGTTTCAGGGTAAGTGGGAGCTTCACCCGCTGGGATTAGTGGAATGAAGGCCCTTGAAATATATGGTTTTCAAATGACATTTACTCATGCACTCTAACTGTTTGATGAAATGTCACACAATATATGGTTTTGAAATGATGCTTGATGCCATCATTCGGTATCCTTTTATATGATGCCATCAGCATTTATTTAACTTTATTCTTTGCATTTGCTAGCTCAGACAAGTAGATCAAGAAGTTTTTTTCATCTTCATGAATGCTGATGGCATCAACCAATTTTTTTATTGCCGCAGGTGACAGATTTTGATTGGTACTTGATCAGCTGCAAAATTTAGCCTATACGAATATGTTCCAAATGCTAAATTTCAGCAGGACTAGAGGTCAAGCCAGAACAACCAAAGATCCTTTAGGCGGTAAGCTTGCATCCTTTTTTCATGCTCATATTAGTTTTTTTTTTTTTTTTTTTTGTCAAAAAGAGGGATAGGGCCCGATATGCTTATATTAGTTTTGTATGCGCTATTTGTACCAGTTTCAGGGTACAAACACACATTCAATGCAGAGAAGGTCACTTCACTTGAGAATCTGTTATGCTGTAAGTTTTCAATCGTCAGTTTCTTTCTGTATATTGTACTTTATTTTGCATTCTAAAGAAATCGATTGTTTGAGTGAACTATATCATTATCGACTCATTTGATTTACTTGTAAATTATTTAATTATACAGCTCTTGTGCGTCTATTTGATACATAGTTTCTATCAATGAGCAGGCCAAAGCAGAGACATTTGATAAGGTCTGCGCAATAGTGGAAAAAGCAGCTGGCATTGCCTGAAACCTCCGAGTTTACTGGTGGATCTACATTTACTACCCTTAGAGCTGATTCTTTGGACACCGTAAGCCAATATATACACTTGCCCTACTACTGTTCTTCTAGATCAAAGTCTTGACTAATTTACAAAATTGTGCATTCCTTTCATGTGTTGGAAAATTTTCTTGGTCTAATCAATGTAGGCGATGTCTTTATTATTATGAATTTTTTTCCCCTGTCTTGACGTATTTGGTTGAATGTAAGAATGTTTGATCTGATTTATGAATGAAGACGGATGAAGTTGCTCTTAGTTTAGAGACCGATGTAAGAATGTCTCAACTATGATGAATAAGTTGGTCTTAGAAAAGATTAAAACAATTTTAAGACTTGAGTTAGTGTTATCAAAATGCTGAAAATTTATTTGTATTCTAATTTGGTGTTAGAAAACGCGGTTGAATTTTAGACGATCCCTAATTGATGGGTTGCTTGCATCGGATCTATGTTTGACAGATATTAATATCTAACTTTGGTACTGCTGTATTATGATTCCATCGTGAGGATGGATAGCTTTATGGGTTCAGCTGACCTATTCAATTTGAATGATTGTGCTAGGGAGATCAGCAAATGTATGGGAATCACCGAAGGGCTGCCTTCTGTTTTCATACACTATCGAGATGGAGGATGGGAGGATAGTTCCTTTTTTACAATACATTGTATGTTTAGCTTTAACGGAGGCCATCAAAGATGTCTGTGATATAAAGGTGGTGGATTCTCTTGCTTGGGATTTGATATGATGTATTTCATGCTTATATTTTGCAGATGTTTGAAATATGAGTGGATAGGGGTACAAGATCCATGCCTTTTTGTGTTATTGAATTGGGCATCCTTTTAGCAATGGCTGTTTGGCTGTCTTGCGCTTCCACATTTTGCAAGTATTTTCGTAGTCTATGGTTTTACAGTGTAGTAAACCAAATACTATGTTTCTCCGTAAAAGGGTTAATCTTGGGCATATTCATTGCAGGGCTTACCATAGTTAAGTGTCAGAATAAAATGGCCAAATGATCTTTACTTGAATGGCCTCAAAGTTGGAGGCATATTGTGCACCTCCACTTATAAGTCAAAGAAGTTCAATGTTAGTGCTGGTAAATTCTGATCACAAGCAAGTTCTAGATGTATTTTACTTTTAGCAAGCATTAATGAACTTTTTCTTCATCTGACTTTCTAGCCCTTACTCGCTTCATGTTATTTTGTTCCATGCACAATACAATATCACCCATTAATTTTTTCTTGATCAAATCGGTTTCAACTAAATTCACCATTTCTCCATTTGTAGGAATAGGATTAAATGTAAATAACCGAGAGCCTACAACATGCCTGAATGCATGCCTGCAAGAGCTAACCTCTGTCACTTGCCAACTACAAAGAGAGGAAATCATGACATCCTTCTTTAACAAGTTTGAGGAGCTTTTCGATATTTTCATACTTCAAGGTGAGTCATTTGCCTAAGATGAGTGAGATTTTAGTGACCTGGCATCCTTCTTTAACAAGTTTGAGGAGTTTTTCGATATTTTCATATTTCAAGGTGAGTCATTTGCCTAAGATGAGTGAGATTTTAGTGACCTTTAGTCTTGTAAAACTATGGAATCATACTGAAAGAACTCCACTTCATTTTGTTCGCTCTTTGATTAACCTTAGTCATTGAAAGCGATAAACTATCCCAGCAAGAAGATAAAGAAAATTGATTCATTCTGCTGCAGGTTTTCAGCCTCTGGAGGAAATGTACTACAAGACATGGTTACACAGGTATGCGGTACATTATGAACTTTATCCTCTACCACCTCCCCTTTATGTAAGAGGCATTTGCATTCCTTTGCCTGCTTGAATCCATAAAGTTTCTTGTAGATTCCTACTCCATCAGCCACTTTCATCCCAATGTTCTCCCGTTAATTGATCTGATTTTCCACTTTGTTTCCCACTTAAAAAAGTGGACAGCCTGCCCCTCTCTCTTATTCTTGCAGGCCAAACCCCAACCTCTATTGACTTCTCTCTCTTGCTATCTACACTTGCAGTGAAGATTTACTTCACTAAGGTTCTGTTGAGAATTCCGTTTTGAAGATTTGTTCAAAACTAAATTGCTCATGGTTGCTTAAACTGATCAATTGCTCATGGTTGCTTAAGGTAATCAATTGCTCATGGTTGCTTAAAGAGAAATATGAAATGTGTGGGTTTTAGGCACATAGCATTTCATTTCCATTCTTCAGGTAACTTGGGTGAATTAGTGGAGTAATGTGAGGGTTCTCAACCCATATTTCTAAAGATTCAAATGACTTCAATTTCTTGGCAATGTTGATCCATCTTTTATGCAAAATGTGAAGGTTTATCGTTTCTGATCTGCTAAATGCTACACGCTTTTGCTATGTTAGTTACTCGCATATACGGTCTAACATTTTCTTGTCTAAAATTGTGTGACAGCAGCAGTGTCTGAGTAGAGCGATTGAGTTGGAAACTCAGATACCCGAGCTATAGGATGCTCTGAAATAGGTGAAGGAACAACTGACTGCTTCAAAGGCATTTAAGGAAGAACTATAGTTTTCAAGTTTCAAATGACCCATAGTGTGTAAAACGGCCACTATATGGCATGTCACAACGTTTTGTGATGGACAGATCAATCCAGATGCTTTATTGTACCCTTAAATTGATGTGAGTGGAATGTTAATCCTTAACATTATTAACCGTTCATAAAAATCTGATTTTGAAATAGCTTACTTTCCTGTTTTCTGTCAAAATGCCTCTCTTAAATCAGAATAGCTGCTGGTGCTTGATTGATTTCAAATGCTGCTGAGCTGCTCGCGTAATTTGTCGGTAAGAATTGAAAGGATACTTTATAAATTTCACCTGTTATGGTCTACCTTGCATTTTTAAAGCATTCAAGGATTTGGTGTATCACAACGTTTTTAGATGTTATGGTTCAGTCTTTGTTTTCTGAATGGCCATGTATCCATTCATTTATCGTGACAAAGCAAACCAAAACTTTAACCCGAACTTTTCATAGGTTGCGCATGCCTTGTGCAACAGAAGAGGTAAAACTATACAAAGTTATCAATTGCAATCTAATTACTCCACTAATTCACCCAAGTTATCAATGTCTAACGTAATCCCAATTACCCCACTAACTAACGGTTGACAACTGAAATTACTCCACTAATTCACCCAAGTTATCAATTCCAATCCCCTCATCAATCCCCACTACTTCACGTGCACATTTTCAGTTCATCACTCCCCACTCCCCACTCCCCACTACTTCACGTTGGACAATTTCAGTTGCTGCAGTGCTATATACAATTTCAGTTGCTGCAGTGGTATATAAATTCAAGTGCAATTAACGTTTTTCACCATTGGCATTCACAAGTGATAGTAAGTATTGTGTATGGAGTTTTTGGTTTCAATTACCTCTATCTACCTTTTTTTTTCAATATGTTTAATTCATATTATCTATCTGACTCATATGTGAAATTGTGATTTTGTAGTTTCAAGCAATGGCGATTCCACGGCGGCACGCATTGGGATACCATTCTACCATCGGTTCATACTTCGTTCGCATCGTAGGATCACCGTCTTCTTCATACGGAGATAGTACACTTGCCATCTCCTATAGTATCATAATCAATGGGAACATTGATGAGAATGCAACCACTTTGCGTTGGAATGGCATTCCAATGAATTGGCTTCGATGCCAAGAGGTCCTAACACAAGGTGGTATTCCATTTATTATTCAAACTCAAGCTGCTATACCGCTGTTAATGACCTCCATGGGTCATTGGTTCGATCATGGGGCTGAGCTTGTGGAGTACGGGTGGGCTCCAAACATCCGCGTCGAAGTCGTTGTCATCCCGATTGTTGACATGTATGTGTCTCAACCGCCCGCGATTCCAGCCGTGGTCGACTCCCTTCAAGAGGTCAATCTAAATATCCCAAGTGCAGAATCTTGTGTCATTTGCCTTGATCCGTTGGTGGGTCTCAATCGCCTCATTCAAATGCCGTGCCAACACATATTTCATCGTCATTGTATTAGAACATGGTTAACCTTTGCCGCTCGGCATTGCCACATTAGGCAATTTATTAAACTTTTAGCATGTTAGGTACTTAGTTAGGATCTATCATCTTTGTATTTGACAGTATTATGATGTTATATTTCATTTCTTTCCAAATGGGTTTCATGGTGTCTTAGTATTATGATGTTCTATTTGACAGTATTATGATGTTCTATTTCATTTTCCTTCTTATTGGCAAAAAGAAAGTTTTCAGGCTTAAGATCCCTATGCATTACCCCATGCTTTTGTCTATCATCTATCTAATAGCTGGCGTCCCAGGTGCCTATGTGTTGTGGTATCAACCACTTTATCGGGCTATGAGGTAATATGCCCATTCATCAGCCTCTTCTTCTTCTACCTTGATACTTTAGGCATGTAATGTGTTTTAACTTAACATCTTAAGCACTTGCTTTACATATCTTTTAATATATCAGCTGACCATTCAAAAAAAAAATTGTGCTCATTTACAGGTCTGACAGTGCATTGAAGTTTGGGTTGTTCTTCCTTGCCTATGTGGTAAAAAAAAAATTTATCATACTGTACGTGAATTTTGAGTTGATTTTTTTTATAAACTGAACTTCTATCTCTGTGCTAATTGTAGGTTCACATTGGCTTCTGCATCTTAGCTACTATTGCTCCACCTATTATTTTTGAGGGAAAATCATTAACGTAAGATTTCAACTTTCAGATTCAGGATAATTTTACAAGCTTCCTTCTAAATAATGACAAATAATGATTAGAAAAGCTGGCATCATCCATTTGAAATTATATAATTTTGATAGTGTACTACTTACAAAATATTGCTTGGAAGTCCATTCGACCTGTCTAGATCCTTATCCATCCTGGACAGATTTCCAGATATACTTGGAGCTACAAAAACACTGAATAAGTTTATATCCTTTTTCCCCTATGGACTTGCACCAGACATGGAATTTTTAGCCACTTGCTCCTTTCCTTTAGTCATATGATCATCTCTGCTATTGGCGATTTCCTATCAGCTGTTGCATATAGTGCTAAATTGTCACTAGCAACACCTCTTCCATTTTACTTTGCACTTATATCCTGGACACTGCTGCTGATACTGGCATCCCAGGGGCCATGAAAAGTTCTATATCCCAAACCCCAAGGAACCATATGCCTCTTATAACCCAAGAAGCTACAATATACTGAAAATGCTTTTTTTTTTTTATGTATAACTTCTATGCATGATTGTTCGGTTGTCCCTGGTGGGCTAGGTATAAATTTCAGAGTTTTCATTTGGAATGCTGTTACTATATAGCTAGGTATGGTTGCAAGTTGTAATACCTTTTGCTGACAGATTTTCTACCTGGTTGGATTTGCAATGTTCTGCCTGGAAACACTACTTAGCATTTGGGTTATACAGGTTAATTTCCCTATTACCCTCTGTTACAAAATAAATTTCACCAGTCTGTAGGTTCCCCTTCATCTGACGCCTTCTTCGTATTCCACAGCAAGTTTACATGTACTTCCGGGGCAGCGGCAAGGCTGCAAAGATGAAGAAACAGGCTGCACGGCAAACAATGATGTCTGCATTCTGATCTGGCGGAACTGATCACAGTAGTTAAACGTACATACCAAAGGTCTTCACTTGAAAGGAAACACTTTCTGAATACTGCCTATAGTTAAATGTTCCATTTCCGGAACAAATTTCTCTATAATCTTCACACCAACAGTAAGAACAACACTCCTTACATAACAAATATCAGGATGCAAAGCATCTAGAGTTGCTTGGGTGCAACTGAACTAGATCAAGTGAAACTCAAACGGATGAATAGACAAAGAAACTCACACTTAACAGATAAAAAGACACAAGAAGCATAGTCACAGCTCAATAGCTCACATGAAAGACACAAAAGAATTGCTCTCTGCGCTAAGTTAAAAATGCTAAAACTATGCAAATATTGAGTAAATCCATTAACTTCAAAGTACAACCTTTTAAGATAACCATATAATTGCATCTTTGATCAGTCTTCAAGTAATCTACAAACAATTTCAGTTATGGCAGTTTATATTTTTATAAACAATTTCAGTTTTGACAATTGTGATTTAAAAAAATTAATTTTTAAAAACAGCTCCACCTCCACTATCTCCCCCACTCTCTTCCTCGGTTTCACAAACATTCCTACTAATCCTTTCACAATCGTTTCCACCAACTGTTGTCACTCCTGATGCTGATTTTCATTTGGATCTTCAAAGAACCGTCGCCTAGAAGGTGTTTGCTGAAATTTCCTAAAGAGCCACTTCCTTTGTAAGTTGCATATCTGGTTTGTTCTTGACTTGTATCTGCAAGTTATAACTATAATATAGTTGACACACATATTTGCAGGTTCAATTCGCAAGTATTCTCGATACATCGCCGGTGGATCCGTACTATTTTCCCAATCAAGAGTTATCACTCAACGTGCTAGGAAATCCTAAGAAGTTTTCAAAGGCTAAGGTATGTGAATGAGTTTTTTCCTCCATCCAGATTTTCAATCAAAAGTTATCATTGAGTATGAACATATTGCTACTGACAGTAACTGATCAAACAAAACACATATATAAAATTTTGATGATTATCGAAAGCTAAGGTATGTGAATGGTGACCTTTTGCTTCTCAATCAAGAGTTATAATTAAGTTATCATTGACTACAATCTACAAATTTGATGATTTTATATTATCCTGTAAAGGCTTCTTTTAAACTTACTAACTTATTGTATCAAATATGTGCATTATCTTAAAGGGGACATATAAAATGGCAGTGGGAGGTTGGGCAATATATTTCTCATTTTGAAGATTCTTGCGCTAATTTTGTGATTGTTTTAAGCTTTGTGTTCGGTATGTGGTTTTGTAGGAGACAATTATGGATTCTTCAACGGAATTGCCCCCACCTCTGTCCGAGCAAATATATCATCGAACGTATGGTACCGTTTTTCGTAGGGTTTCCGGATCGTTTGCTCGTGGGCTAGGTCCACAGGTTATAGGACAAGGGGGTATTCGTATTTCCATCCATGATCTGATAGGTCCAAGGTGGTTTCAATGATTATCATCGTTCAATTGGGATGGCCAGGTCCTTACGGTGCAACGGTGTATAGACATGTACACCGAATGTCATGTTCCTCATGGTCTTCAATTTGTAGCGGCAAGATTATTACTTAATTATACCGACCGCTGCTTGATATCGGATGTCGTGATTTATTCCGAATATGTGCCAAATATTATGGTAGAGATAATCACGGAGGATACTTTAGCCGATATTGAGGTTTGTATGATGGACCCGATTTATCAGCAATCCAGACAAAGTGCATCAGCGTCTGCAATACAGGAGTCGGGTCACTTTGAGAATGATGCAGAAGTGGGTGACCGATGCCCCATATGCCTTGAACCCCATATTGAGCCAACCGTGTCAACAATTCTTCCATGTGGTCATGGATTCCATCGTCATTGCATATCCTATTGGCTCCAAAGCCGGCAAACATGTCCGATTTGTCGTTTTGCTATTCCACCGGTAGGTTATTATTAAGTATTCGGAGTCAATAGTTAAAGGTGATGGACCATGTTATCAACTATCCTCTGTACAATTGCCTTTGTTTCGATTTGGCTTCTGTATTTACATAGCCTTTTTTTTTCCGCCTATTCGAACACTATTTTTGTGTTTCAAATGAATTCTATTTTATTAATTTTGCCTTTGCTTTAGTTTTGCTTGATTTAAGTGCTTTTAGAGTTGAAAAAAACAGTTGCGAATAGTTAAAGGCGGTTGTCTATAGTGCTATTTGGCATAATATGTGAGTAAAATTTTTTAATATCAAAATTTAATATAATTAATATATTAAAGTCAAAATAACTACAGTATAATAATTGACATTGATATACTTTTAAAGGTATACTAGTACGATTCCCGCGCCATGTCGCGTTGTTTTAAAACTAAAATATACTCCATAATTGTTAAAATAAAAATCATAAAAAAAAACTTTAAAATAAATGTATCATATAATTATCTCATTAAATTATTATTTTTAAATCTTATGTAGAGTATAATACATAAATATAGATATTTTAAATTACTTAGTAATAATAACATCAATATCATTATAACATTATTTAAATGTGATGTGTCATAATCCATCATTATTCAATGTTTTGAATTAAGCCCAATAGTTAGTAAATAAATTTGATTAAACCCAATAGTTATATTAGATTGAATTCAATGTTTTGAATTAAGCCCAATAGTTAGTAAAATTAAAGAAAAAAGAGAATTAAAGGAAAATGAATACAAAAGGAGAATTAAAGAAAATCAATGAAAAATGAAAAAAAAAATGATTAGTTAATACTCCTAAAATGTCTCTAAGAATGACACATCATCATAAATTCTTCTAAATTAAGAGTTTATATAGATAACTAAATATAATAACTAACTATATAAAGAAGAGGCTGATTGGGATAAGCTTACTTTTTTTTAATTATCAATATTTAACATACTGAATACAGTAAAGTGCAAATTAACTAAAATAAAATACTTTATGTTGATATAATTTTATATATATACTTCATATAATTTAGAATATTAATATCATTTATTTGTAAATTTTATGTTTATACATAAAGTTATAACTATAATGTAGTTTATGTTGATTTCATGTTATAGTTAGATATTAATATAATTTAGAATATTATTATAAATTTTTTTTGTAAATATAATGTTTAAATATATAGTTATAACTATAATATAGTTGTTGATATAAATCATAATTATCATATAAATGTAATTTTTTTCATAGTAATACAAAACGTTAAATATTTTCATTAAAAACGCTAAATATATTATTTATTTTATTTTTATTAAATATATTGAATATTTATTTTATACGACAAAATCAGTTACAAATGCGCTATATAGAGTAGCTATTTTAGAAGATACAATTTATAAAAGCTACAAAAATAAGTAAGAAATAGGATAACACATAACTACATATAATCAAGAGGCCCAATTGGGATAAGCTTTGTTTTGTATATTTTTTTTAATTATACAAATTTAACATGATGAATACATTAATGTCAAAATAGCTAAAATAAAATAGTTTATGTACGTTGATTTGATTTTATAGTTATATAATAATATAATCTAGAATATTTTGTTATTTATTTATAATTGTAATGTTTATAAATATAGTTATAACTATAATGTAGTTGTTGATATAAATCATCTACCTATAATCAATTCATATTAAAAAACCAGTAAATATATTATATATTTTATTCTTTATAAATATATAGAGCATCCATTTTAGAAGATAAAATCATTTATAGATAAGCTATATAGAGTAGCTATTTTAGATGAGACAATTTATAAAGCTAAAAAAAAATATAAGAAATATGATAACAAATAAGTACATATAATAAAGAGGCAAACGTTGTTTTTTAATTTTTAAAAGAGATTTGGGTATTTCATTAAAAAAAACAAAAAAAAGAAGATAGAATAGGGTTGTTCCAAATCTTCCGGTTCCACTTCTACCTGCGTCTTCCTCCGTTCACCCGTGTTCTCGCACACACATTCTCTATGTGCAGTTGGAACGGCACACCCATTACAACTGCTCTGATGGTGGCTCGCACCCACGTTCTCCACACAACTGCTCTGATGGTGGCTCACATCCACGTTCTCCTCGCACACACGTCGCCGCATCCAATCCAACTGACGGACAGTTTATGTTTATGCCGCAAAACCGTTCTGGTTTGCGGTTGAACGGAGTTCTATTTATATGTGTATTGGATTAGATAGAGGTTTCAAGCTCGGAGCCCCACTGTTTTCGCCTGGGTCAAATCATTGCAGGGTAAGTAGCTCCTAACTTGTGGTTTTCAATTCAGACCTAATTGTTCGATTTCGGAATGATATTGAGCCCTAATTTCTGAGCTTTTTTACTGGACAGGCTTCAAGGGACGCAAGCAAACAAATTCGCAGTTCTCCTAAACGACATGTCTTCTTTCTTAATTGAGACCTAATTTCTTTGTTTTCTACAATTTGTTCATTGTTTATGTGGATCCCAGTTCTAATTAGATCCAGATTTGCTCGGTTTATGAAATATGGACATTGGTTATGTATATGCCATTGGTAAATAGGGATGGAATGGATATTGATTTCAAGGGTGAAAGTTGTTTAGAGGTCGAGCTATGAGGTTTCATCCTTACTTAAAATTATAGGGTGAAATTGAATGTTTATTGATTATTTATATGCATTCCTTTGATATACAGGGTGAAATGAGCTCCATCCATAGCGCAATTTCTGTCATAGATCGGACTAGAGACACATGGCAGATCAGGGGGAAAGTAATTGGGTTATTTCGAAAGTCATTTAGTTCATTGGAGCAAATTGACATGGTGGTTGTTGTGTTCATGGACGTTGAGGTAATCTGTAAATATGTTTTTTTTAGCATGAATTTTCTTTTTATTATAGATTATTACAGTTGGGGGTTCGGGTTTATATAGATTTCTTTCTTCATACCATATGCTTAGAGTATGTTTTTTTTTTTTTGGATCGGTATTTACAAGGGCAACACAATTGAGGCAACCATTAGGAAGAATATGATTACAAGATTTTCCGAGCAGTTGATTCTTGGGCGGTCTTATGCAGTCAAACTGTTCAATGTCATTGAACAAAGTGGAGGTTACCGATATTCGACACATCCTTTTAGGATAAGCTTCAATTTTCTCACTGTTGTTAGTCCAATTGATCACATTAATATTCCGAGAAGTGGCTTTAAGTTTGTGAAATTTGAAGACATTGAGGCTAACAAGCTTGATTCCAATTACTTAGTGGGTGAGTTACTTGAAGCTAAATTTAACATTTTGCAAGCAGTCACTAATTGCATTTATACTAATATTAGATTGCTCTCATGTTGTGTAGATGTTATTGGTTTCTTATCATATATTGGAGACCTTGAGATCATTGAGGGTCATGGGATACCTGCGAGAGTATCTCATAAAATTAATTTTGAACTGAAGAGTATTAGGTAAATTTCGTAACCACAATTACAAACCCCGACGTTCCGTTGTCTAATGGAGTATTGTTTTTGCAGCGACACTATAATCAAGTGTACTGTTTGGGATAATTATGCTCATCAACTAAAGAATTACTACGATGCAAGTACCAAATCTGACATTGTTGTCATTGTTCAGTTTGCAAAAATGAAAGAATTCCGTGGTATATGATTTCATTGCTTAATATGTCATTTGGTGTTATCATTTTGAATATGCATTTTATTTCATTATACCTTTATAGCCAACTCTCAATGTTTATCAATTTCCTTTTGTTTGAAGGGCAAACATTTATCAACAATGCTTATTCTGGGACTACATTGGTTTTAGACCAATCGGTTGCTGAAATTGTCGAGTTCAAGGAAAGGTTTGTCGAATAGTTATTTTTTGTTGTACCTTTTTTCCTTTTATGGGTACTAAACACACTCTTTGTTCAAACATGTATGTTCTTTCTGTTTTGTAGGGCTGAAGTTGCAGGTTCATCTTCTCCTCCAATTTCCCATGGTAGGCGGATCACTTCTATCAACAAGTTTGAGGATGCCGTGGCCAAAACAGTGACTGAAATCATGAACACTAAAGAGGTTATTTCATTTACTATTAATACAATTATATTATAGGAGAAATAGCATATATCTATAGACACAAATGTAATACATGAAATGTTATATTGTCTATAGTGTTACCTTTTTCTGTTTTACCAGCCAAGTTCTTGCGTGACCGTAGCAACCATTAAAGCAATTGAAAACAAAGAGACTTGGTTTTACACTGGTTGCAAAAGATGCAATACAAGATTGGAGACACAAGAAGGGAAATTTTGGTGTCGAAAGTGCAAATCTGCGCTGGCTTTTCCGAAACAATGGTACATGTATATCCATCTAATTATTATTGACACGAGCAAATTACCTTCATTAGATTTAATTATAGGTTTACATTTTATCCATCCCATGCTCTATGTATCATCGTGTTAATTTGACTTGTCCTTTTCCATTTTATAGCTACGTCTTGTATGTGCGTGTTGAGGATGGATCCGGAAGTAGCGTATTTGCAATGTTTGATGCTGAAGTCATTGGAATGGTTCAAAGTCTGTAACCGACTTACTTGAGGGTGTGGCTGAGGTATCCTTTACATTCATGTTGTAAACCCCCCCCCCCCCCTCATAATAAATTTTAAATTTTCCTCATTTTCGGATGTATGTTTTTCCAGGAAAGCCGAGGAGATTTTCCTACTGAATTAAATGGACTAATTGGCAAAAAATGTGTTTTTTTGGTCCAAGTCACTGAACTCAATCTTAAGAATCCTGGATTCACTTTTAGTATCAGGAAGTTGAGTTGTGATGAAGCTTGTATCAATCAGTTTGAGATTACTCACCAAGAGGTCGAGGTATGTATATTGATTACCATAGCTTATGTTTCTACTATATATATATTGTAGCATTAATGAATTTAATTATGTGGCATTCTAATTATTTCTAAGGTTGGTCTTACTTCCGAATGCTCTACAAATGACATCTCCACTTCAGAGTCAGATAATCTTGTCACTCCAAGTAAGCGGCGCCGTTTTGTCGTCGAGTTGGACAGCAGTGATGATGACATTGTGGACAATGACCCGTCCAAGAACAACGTGGTTTTTAAGCTTGAGAAGGATGCTAACAAAGGAAGTGTTTAGTTGTGCATATAATGTTTGCTTATATTTTTATGCTAGGTAGTTTCAAGACTTTGTTATGGTAAATTTAATTTCCCAGTTGCTCAGATTTTCATGTCCTTCCTTCGGTTTTCTATTTGCATGTAATTAGTGTTGAACACTTTATGAATATGTTTTAAGTGTTTTATATTTGGAGCGATGTTTTCTATATCCGTTTCTGAACTTTGCAATGGTGCAAAGTTGATGCATATACAAGCGACATTGAAATGTCGCCTTTGTAGGAGCGGTCAGGATGTGGACATCGCAAGGTCACGCTTCCATAGGACTCTTAAGAGGTGGAAGTGATGACTTTGCTGGCTTTGGAGCAGATGGAGCAGGAGCTAGCAAGGCTGCTACGGGAGGAGTAGGTTCATGTGAAGCCACTTGTGGCACTGATATTGGTGAAGGGTGTTGCTGCATCCTAACCACGGGAGCAGGAGGTACTATGGGTGCAATTGCTTCTTTTTTACGAATGATAAGCTCACAGTCTAGCTGCTTCATCTCCAGCTCCACAATATCTTTGGAATCCACTAGCCTATAGAATTCAAAGGAATGAACGGAGGAGTTGACAAACTTGCCTCAATTCTCGGCAAATGAAAAAAATAACTGAATAGATCAAGTGGACTTACTTCACAAGATTAGTTACTTAAGAGATAAACTCAGATATTGACTCCTCGGAAGCAGAGACCAAAGTAGAGGAATTGTCATCTGGGTTCTCATTTGTCATCGCATCGGTGGGTACTCCAGAGTTGGTGTCCGGAATGGCACTGGTGGTAGCAGTGGCAGAAACCTTTGCAGCACATAGAAGCATAAGGGTCTCACAAATGCTTGGATTTCGGAAAAGAGGTCTCTTAATGAATAAAATGGGTGGAAACTTACTTTGTTCAACTGGGCCTTCAATATTGCACAATGGCTCAAACTAGAGGAACCCTGTATAGGATTTTCAATTCCAAGTCAGTGCAACTAATTTCAACCAGATAGGAGCTTCTATCTGTATTAATCTCAAATTTCACAGGATCACAGATATATGTTTAAAAAGAATATCATAGCAAAAAAAATAAAAAATATATATTCCAATGAAGCACTACTTAAAGACACACCGAACAGTACCCATTAAGTTTGTTGATTTTGCTATATACGAAAACCGGAAGAAGCTTAAAAAATGTGCTAAAGGCAATGATACTATAGAAATTCATCAAAATTCATCTTATTAAACATTATAACACTACACATTAAAAAGAATCAAGATCCCTATGCAACAAGTAATCAAGTTCCTGCATCTGTGGCATCAAAATTGAAGAATTTGTATTACTAATTATAAAATAAATCATAGTATTATAAAATCATTTAATAACATAAGTCAATATTAGGTTTTGAATTGGTTTTATTGCGGCTTCAAAATTCGGCCGGTTTTACAACGAGAACAAAGTTTTGAATTGGTGTTGTTTTATTTTTTCCTTTATGCCCTTCATTTGTCCAAATTATATAATTACAGATAATTGGTTTTGGCGGGAACAGTTAGCCCACGAAATTGAAGGAGTATTTAACTCACCCACTTCAACCACCCACGTTGCCACCCACGTTGTATTAATTTGCACTCATCCTTGACTCCACTTCAACTTGATCCGCAAGTTCTTCCTGAACTTCCTGGTCTCGACTCCGGCATCATAAAAAACGTAGGATTCATTGGGCGGACCTTCAATCAAGACAGCAAATTCGGAGGCAAAAGCACTCGCATCAGAGAGAACCGGACTGAAATTGAGCGCCAAAGAGAGAGATAGCTACAGCTGCAATCCCTGGTGACTGTGAGAAGTCCAGCTTGCGGGGATCGAGAGAGACGATTGCAATTGGTGTTTCTTGAGAAAGCAAGAGATGGATTTCAGTGGCAGGAGATGAATCGATATGGGTTGCTGATACGCTGTATATGAAATTTGGGCTTCCAAGTATCCTTCATCATCTTTGATTCTGGCTTCCCATTCCTACGAGGTATTCTGAAACGAAGAAATCAGATTTGATCCTTTTCAAGTTAAGGTATGGTCTTCTAATTTGTCAGGGCTTTTAATCAGTTTTGGTCCTTTTCAAGTTAAGGTACAGATTTTACTAATTTTCTATATGCTACACATTAGTTCTTACATGTTGTGAAGTCACTCATGTATGCAATTAAGCGTTTAGGAAGCCACTCTTAGCTATGTTTTCTTTATTTGGTGTGTATTAGTCTTTACGGTTATACTGACATTGATGTATCTTTAGTATAGATGACTCCGAACCCCGAAGCCAAACTGAATAGATTGAAAAGGAAAATTGCAATGAAAGAGAAGCGATCTCGATGTGCAAATAATAAAGGTATTTTCATTTGTGTCAAATGTTAATCTCGGTATTATTATTTTGATTATGATGTTCGTTGTAAATTCTTTTGTTATCTACCTAATAACATTAGGTATGTTTTGTGATTATTGCAGAAAATGAAAGTAATGATAGTAATCTATCAAGCCATGGTCACAGTGCTCTTCCTTTTTTCCTTTCCTCTTCATAACACCTATTGTCATATTTATATTACAATTCATTAGTGTTCACATACATCTTTTATTCATTTATCAGACCCAAAATATAATAGAATGAAAAGAAAGCATATCCTCCAACAAGCTCGATCTCGGTCACGGGACAATCCAGGTATGTTTGTTCTCTGTCATCCTTTTTCATTCCCCTCCTTTCACCGTCTAACTTATAGTACTTTCGTGTTATACATGACCATGACATTTGATGGGATTCCTTATTTAAGACGTTGGAAGCTCTTCTTTACACACATCTGGGCACTTGCACCGATCTCCTCTTAGTGAAATGACAAATAGTAATATTGCCTCTACCTTATCTTATATTTGTTAATTTTTCTTGTATCTCGATATAACTTATATTCCGTTTGTGTTATACTTTGGTCATTGCATTCTTTTGTTCAGCTGTTGAAACCTCTGCTAGACACACATTGGGCCAGTTGCGACGATCTCCTGTGATTGAAAGGACAAATGGTAATAGTCCCTCTGCCTTTTAATCTATAGTTCAGTATTCGCCATACCTTAGAGTGTCCACGTTGGCCTATTCTACATTTATATAATATGTGCACATTTTAAATTAATGAATGGTAATGCAGATTTTTATGTGGAGAATGATTCAACCCCACTGGTTAACCCTGATAAGATATAGGATTGATCGCCTTTATTCAAGTTCATATATTGAATATTTTTTCACTCGTAATGTTACTTGTATCAGATTATTATGATATTGGGGATCCAAACTGCATTTGTTCTTTTTGTGGTGCATCGATGTGATATGCGGAACGGTCTGAAAAAAGTAGACGACCGCAGAACCCACAATTTTCCTTATGTTGCATGAAAGGCGCTGTTGAGTTGCCTCTTCTCAATGCTCCTCCCATGGTTCTTCAAAATCTGATGAAGCACGATGACGCTAGAAGCAGACATTTCTTCACAAATATTCGTGCCTATAATAAAATGTTTTCGTTTACTTCTATGGGAGGTCAGATTCAAAAACCTCCGGATGGCAGGGGTCCGTATGTTTTCACATTGCATGGCCAGAATTACCATCGGATTGGTAGCTTATTGCCTTCGACAGGAGAAGAGCCCAAATTCTCGCAGTTATACATTTATGACACGGAAAATGAAGAATCAAATCGGCTTAGACCATTTACGTAAGAATCAAATCTCCCGTTCTATTTGTTTTTATATTGGCTTCGTATATGTGAATTGAGTAATGATTTTTGAATACATATATATGTGGAGATTATTGGGATGCTAACAAATATGTTGTTTTTCTTCTTCCATTGCAGATCCGATGGGGAAACTACTTTGGATTCGTCCATTATTTCTGATTTGAAATCAATGATTGATGACCACAATTCATTGGCAAAGGTTTATCGGATCACTGGAGATTGGTTTGTTGCGGACCCATCCCAGAACTTGACACTTAAACTCAAAGGAAGCAGAGGACATGATGCGCGGGTGTATAATACCCCCTCTGTTTCTAAGGTTGCTGCTCTGGTTGTTGGTGATCTGGGGATAGATTCTGAGCCGAGAGATATTATTATTCAAGGCAGAAGTAAACAATTGGAACGAATCAGTGAGTTGCATCCTTCTTATCTGGCACTCCAGTATCCATTGTTATTTCCTTTTGGAGAAGATAATTTCTCGATTGACATCCCTTTGAGTCATTTGATGGAAAACTCGGGGAGAAAGAGGCGAACCATCAGTATGAGGGAGTTTTTTGCCTTTCGCCTTCAGTATCGCAAGGTAGAGATGTCACTGCTTCTGTATTCTGGCAGGTTATTTCAGGAATTTGTGGTTGATATATTTACTATGATTGAGTCTGCTCGATTGGCCTACCTTCGATTTAATCAAAAGAAGTTGCGTGTCGAATCGTACAAGACCTTAGCAGAAAAGTCTACTGAATCAACCAATGGAGATACATGTGTAGGTAAACGTATTGTTTTACCATCATCTTTCACAGGCGGCGCTAGATATATGATGCAGAATTATCAGGATGCCATGAGTATTTGCAAATATCACGGTCATCCAGATTTGTTTATTACTTTTACATGCAATCCCAAGTGGCCTGAGTTAACCAGAAATGCAAAACAGAGAGGTGTAGACCAAGCAGATTGCCCCGACCTGACAGCTCGAATATTTAAAATCAAGCTTGATGAGATGATCCATGATATACGAGTCAAGCGGATATTTGGAAAAGTCAATGCTTGTAAGTGAATCCTTATCATTACTTTATTTTACTTATGCCTTTACGGAAAAGGCTACACATACACTTGGTGTATGTATACACCAATTTATTTTTTTTAAAATTTAGGGTATCATTAGTGGTTATTGAAATTTTTAAGCTTTATTCCTTATAATATAGGTATAATAGAGTTTTATAGAAAAATTTTAGGGTTAGTTTTTACAATTTTAAAAGTAGTGGATAAATTTTACTAAATTTTACACATGGAAAAAATATACACCAACATACACCAAGTGTATGTGTATCATCCTCCTGCATTTACTACATCACATTTTGTGCTCCACTCCCTACTCCACATATTTATTTTAATATTTACTTAATCTTAAAAAAATGTAAAAAATTATATGTATATTTCTCACATTTGTTTCTATATATTTATAAAATTTTATTTTAAAAAATCATATTTTAAAATTAAGAAGGCAATATTTTACATAGTATAATTATTAAAAAAAATTAAAATATGAAATGTCAAAATATTTTTTTAAAAAAATATAAAAGTAGAGATTAGGAAGATAAATTTTAAATTTTAAATTTTTTATAAATTAAATAAATATTAACATAAATAGGTGGAGTAGTTAGTATTGTAGGAATTGTTATATAAGATCTTCACTCCACACACATCACTCAACTGTTCAGCATGAATCACCATGATTCCATACTCCAAACCACTAAGTATAAACATCAACGAGAAGCAAAAGGTCACCCACCACGTCTAACCAAATTTTGCTATTGAGAGCAATTCAGCATAAATATACTGTCATTCCTGGGTTGACCAATTCAATTTGTAAATCAAATAATTCCATAAAATTGAGAGTAGTTTAGCGTATATATATATTGTCATTTCTTTGTGGATCATTATCATTTATTTGTTGATAAAAAAAAATTTATCATTTATTTGTTTTGTAGTGGTGTACACAATTGAGTTTCAGAAACGAGGTCTCCCGCATGCACATATCGTGATATTCCTTGCTCAGAACAACAAACTATCAACCGCAAACGATATTGATCGAATCATTAGTGCAGAGATTCCAAGTGCATCCGAAGAGCCTGTATTACATGAAATTGTCAAGGATGTCATGATCCATGGTCCGTGCGGTCTTTTAAACAGTAAGTCTCCATGTATGAAGATCGGCGCATGTAATAAATACTTTCCCAAGAAGTTTACAGACGCAACCACTTTTGATGAGGAGGGTTATGCTCTGTACAAGAGGCGTGATAATGGGGTAACTATTCAAAAAGGAGATGTTACCTTCGACAATCGGTTTGTGGTTCCTTACAATAAGGCCCTTCTCTTGAAATATAATGCTCACATCAATGTCGAATGGTGTAATCAAGCTAGATCCATCAAGTATTTGTTCAAGTACATTAGGAAGGGGCATGATAGAGTACGTGCTTATATTGATTCTGGGTCTTCGGCTTCCAAAGATGTCGATGAGATTGACAGATACTACAACTGTAGGTACATCTCCCCCGGTGAAGCAGTATGGCGGATATTTGGATTTGAAATCCAGTTTCGTACTCCATCAGTTGAGCGATTACCCTTAAATTTGCCCGATGAGCAAAACATAGTTTTTGCAGATGATGATTCCATTGAAGCAGTTCTCAATAAGCCGGGTGTAGGGAATTCAATGTTTTTAGCATGGATGGAATACAATAACAAATTTAAAGACGGCAAGCACTTGACATATGCCGAGTTCCCAACCAAGTTTGTCTGGAATGCCCAGGGCAAAGAATGGTCACCACGAAAGAGAGGTTTCTCAATTGGCCGTCTTTATCATATTAACCCTGGTGCTGGAGAGTTGTATTATTTACGGCTGTTATTGAATCAAGTTCGTGGAGCAACCTCCTATGTCGATCTCCGAAACGTGAAAAATGTTGTTCACCCCTCTTTCAAGGATGCTTGCTATGCATTAGGGTTGCTAGATGATGAACGAGAGTACATTGATGGGATCATTGAGGCAAGCTTTTGGGGATCTGCTCATTACTTACGAACTTTATTTGTCATGCTGTTAGTATCTGGTGTCATGTGTCAACCCGAGCTTGTGTGGGCTAAAACTTGGCATTTGTTGTCAGAAGATATTCTTATCCAACAAAGACATCACCTCAGGATGCCAGGTTTGCATTATCCTTTTTTTTCATAACTATTGGTTTCCTTAATATCTTAATTTTATCATAAATATCTACTAATATTTTTTCATTTCAATGTAATACCCACCCACGTTTTGTAAAGATAAAAACTAAAATACCCACCCACACACATTTTGTTTTTTTTTTATTCGGAAGTAACAACCCACTTTCTGTAAATATGAAATACATTACCCACCCACCCACATTTTGTTTTGTTATTTTATTCGGAAGTAGCAACCCATGTTCTGTAAATATGAAATACACTACCCACCCACCCACGTTTGTAAACATTAAAAAAACTACCCACCCACCCACCCATGTTTTGTAAAGATTAAAAAAAACTATCCACCACGTTTTGTACAGCTTAAAAACAACTATCCACCATAATCAAAAGAAAAAACTGGAACGTACGTAACCACCACGTTTTTTTGTTGCTTTTTACTTATCTTTTGAATTTATAATATTCTATAATTAATTTGTATGCTCATATATTACTTTCATGTAGATTTACAACTATCCGAAGAACAATTGAAACATTACGCATTAGCAGAGGTTGAGATGTTGTTGCGAAGAAATGGTAGCTCTCTAAGGCGATATCCTTCCTTACCGCCCCCAAATGATACCTTGATTGCTACTGGTAATAACATTCTTATTCAAGAGGAGTTGCGCCATAATGTTCCCGAGTTAAAGACAGAGCATTCACGATTATTGTCCAGTTTCACAGAAGAACAACGGTGTGTTTATGATGAAATTATGGGTGCTACCATAGCTGAGAGGGGGGGAGTTTTTTTCCTGTATGGTTATGGAGGAACTGGGAAGACATATATTTGGAAAGCACTTACCGCTGCTATTCGAAGTGAAGGGCATATTGTTTTGAATGTGGCACTGAGTGGCATTGCGGCACTTCTACTTCCTGGGGGAAGGACTGCACATTCTAGGTTTGCCATTCCCTTACAAATACATGAGGACTCTATGTGTGAAATTCGTCCTGGTACTCCTTTGGCGGCATTAGTTGCAGCAGCGAAACTTATAATCTGGGATGAAGCACCTATGGCTAATAGATTTTGTTTTGAAGCTTTGGATCGAAGCTTGAGATGTCCTCAAGTTTTCCAATCCTCACAGTGAAACACAACCATTCGGGGGAAAAGTTGTGGTCTTTGGTGGTGATTTTAGGCAAATATTGCCCGTTGTTGCAAGAGGAAGTAGACAGGACATTGTATCTGCTACAATAAACTCTTCCTATCTATGGCGTGATTGCAAGGTAAATACTTTTTTCATAGCTACTTACGTTCATTTATTAATTTCGCCAAATGTTTCCTATTAGATGCACGATTCATCTAATAAAAGAAAGTGTTTTACAACTAAGTAGGTACTCCAATTGACTAGGAATATGAGACTATCTTGTGGCCAAGTTGATTCTGATGTGGAAGAATTGAAGGAGTTCTCAGATTGGGTGCTACGAATTGGTGATGGAGTCGAGGGTGATGATAATGATGGTGAAGCTATTGTTCATTTTCCACCCGATCTTCTTATTCCTTACACAAATGATCCGATTGGAGCCATTGTTGATGCAGTATATCCAAATGTATCAGATCATTTGATGGATTCTACTTACTTCCAAGAAAGAGCCATCCTAGCCCCAACACATGAAGTCGTGGATAAGGTAAATGGCTATGTACTCTCATTAATCCCTGGAGAGGAGAAGGTATTTTTGAGTTCAGATAGCCTTTGCAAGTCAGATGTTAATATAGAAGGACAAGGAGCTATTTACTCGGCCGAATATTTGAACACTATCAAATGCTCAGGGATACCTAATCATAACATCACACTGAAGGTAGGGGTTCCTGTGATGTTACTTCGCAACTTGGATCAGTCTCTTGGCTTATGTAATGGAACTCGGCTAATCATTACACGATTGGGAAATCGTATATTGGAAGCAAAAATTATGTCTGGGACGCATGCTGGTCATAAGGTCCCTATACCTCGCATGGTATTATCACCTTCGGACACATTGCTGCCATTCAAGTTTCAACGCCGACAGTTCCCATTGATGGTTTCATTTGCTATGACCATTAACAAGAGCCAGGGACAATCTCTTTCACAAGTCGGTCTCTTCCTACCGAAGCCAGTGTTCACCCATGGACAATTATATGTAGCTGTGTCTAGAGTTACTAGCAGATCTGGATTGAAAGTCTTAGTTTCTGACAATGAAGGTAATGCTACATCTACTACCACTAATGTAGTGTATAAAGAAGTTTTTCAGAATGTATGAGGAGTAATATACAACCTTTTGATCTCATGCTATGCCAACGGTCATTTTCTATGCGATGGTTTTCGAATTGGATAATTTGTCGTGATTTTCTCCTCATCTTTATTTATATGACATTTCTTATTGATTTTCTATTTATAATGCTTTAGGAAGTGTTCTCGATGTTGGGTTGAATTGCCGGTTGTGGTACTTTGTTTGAATATTCGACATTTCATAAATATTATATCGTTTCAATTTTAATGGTCTAAAAAAAAGGAATAGAGATCGGACATAAAATATTGTATATTTTTTTATAATATTACATTGTAGTATATAATCAAAATATTTCATACCCGTGCCTTAGGCACGGGCCTTACACTAGTACATTATTTAATAGTGGATCCACCAAATAACACAAATGTTTAAGGTATTTTGTTGAACATCACACTTTCTTGTTACCCGTTCGTTATTTTAATCTTTCATAATTGATAGGTAAAATATTTTTTTTATATAATATTTATATAAAGTGTAGTACTAGTTTTGTATATGATAAAACTTTATAATTATGGATTGACATGAAAAAACCGAATGGTAGAAATTGAAGACATGGTGTAGTTTCTACCCTTGTTCTTGTCCCAGATTGAAAACCGAATGGTAGAGATTGAAGAAAGGGGGGCGCTAAGTCTATAAAAGGAGAAACGTGGGGGTTTCTTTTTCTCACATTGCCATTGCATATTAGTTTATGTAATATTATGAATTATTCTAAGAATAATTTATATAATTTACATAATAATTATAAATTTATTTTATTAAAAATAAAATTTTCAAAAAAAATATATTTTAAAATGGCAGGTTGACCCGGCGGGTCAAACCGGGTCGGACCCGCCGGGTCACGGGTTATGTTTTCCCTGACCCTAACCCTGACCCTCAACACGAGCCGACCCGCGAACCCATGGACCCTGACCCGTCGGGTCACCGACCCGACGGGTCACGAGTCGACCCGCCCGACCCGTGACCCGTGGCCATGTCTACCTATCTCTATACATGTGGATGACGATTCCATGGAAAATAGGCCTATTAATTAACAAGGGTATGACATCATAAATAGGCCACCCAACACAAAAGACATCTAGTCCCACTATGGGATTCATCGCGAGTAGAGTACTCGGTCAGACCCTGGCCAAACTCAACACCCCAAGAATCCTCGGTCCATATCATCTCACGACTAAAATCTTGAAATAAGCATGCGCGGGGGCCGGGGAAGGTCCCATAGATACCTCGTGGCTCTTCAGGGTCTAAACAAGCAGCTCGCTGGTTAAAGCACCTCTCCCCTAACAACGCCACATGTAACTCATGGTACCCTAAGCAAGGAGGCATGCGTTACACGTGTCCTCTGTTTATCCACGGGGTCGCCAGGAAGCTGCTTGCTTGACCTCCCTATAAATACCCCCCTCTAACCTCCAAGAAGGGGATCCGATTGAAGAGAGAAAAAAAGAAGAGCTCTGATTATCTCCCTGACCTAAAGCCCCCGGAGTTGAGTTCTTAAGGTCTTTGATCGGAGAAGAACGTTCTTGGAATAAGAACATCACCTGACTTCCTTTAAAGACGACGATTGAAGAGTAAATTAACCCATCATGAGCCAAACTTGTCACCTCATCGCTTGGACTAATAAGTATATAATCTGATCATCACCCCACTCGGCTAAGGCTTGTAGGTATTTTAAGACATTTCGTCATCATAATGAGGTAATAAGTATAGGTGAAATTCCATAATCGCATCTGTGGAAACCTTTCACGACGAGAGGTTCCGCGTAGAGATACGCTTCTTTACATTACGCTTTTTCAACTTCTTTTATTGCATTCATTTTTACTTCTTTACTCTTTTTATTTTTCATAAACTTCACCTAAAATAACAAATAGCATTGCTTATTTCCCCTTTTAACACTAACAAAATTTTGCAGGAATCACGAATTTTACACTGTTCGGGGAAGAGTTTGGAAACCAGCATCATGATACCGAAGAAACCAACGGTCTCAACCTAAATGTTTCCCCCAACGAGAAAGCTCAACACAATGGTAATGAGAACGCCCCTTAACAACCTCCATGGGACACCGCGCAGTATCCCCCATTTGCTCCCTACGGATTGTGGTGTGTTTGCCCCCCGTATCAATTCTTCACGGGGAATTACCCGCAAAATCCATACTTCAATCAACAAGCGAATGTGGTGTCATTCCAGTGCGACCCTCTTGTCTACTATCAAGAACAGGGTCATGCGCTTGCAACGGTCAATCACTTCCCCAACCCTGCTGGCAGCCCTCTTAATCCCGGTCCGGAACCCAATGTGAACGCCAACAAGATTGCCCGTGCTTTCAATACCAGGGATATATCATCGCGTTTGAATTGCCCCGAGGCACTCGGGCAAACGCGCAAAGGTGAATCAACCTTCACATCCGCCTTTTGCAGGGAAATACGTGAGGCGTCCGTTCCCAAAAGATGGAGGGATGTCTCCATCGCCAAGTCTAAAGAAGATAATGATCCTAATGATCATCGCAACCAATTTACAACATCGATGGGAATGAACGAGGACAACGATCCTATTTACTGTCGCTTGTTCCCATCTACGTTAAGCGGGGTGGCGTTGACATGGTTCACCAACCTGGCTCGATCCTCCATCAACAACTTCGCACAGCTATCAGGTACCTTTGTCGGGCATTTCGGCAGCACTCGTACAAGGAAGAGAACCATGTTGGAAAATTTCTGGGTTTCATAATAAGCAACTGCGGCATAGACCTGAACCCCTCAAAAGTACAAACCATCCTAGACATGGCTCCTCCTAAGATGTTGAACGACATTCAGAAGCTAAAAGGATCAGTCAACTATTTGAGCAGATTCTGCTCGCGATTAGCTGACCACTCCCTACCTTTCTTTGAGCAGTTGAAAAAGAAAGGCTTGGTCGAATGGACTGCAGCTTTTGATAAAGCTTTCAGAAGTATGAAGGAATACTTAGCAACTTTGCCTACTCTTCATTATCCACGCGAGCATGAAACTCTACAGTTATACCTCACCGTCGGATCCACCACTATCAGCACAGTGCTCACCCGGGAATCCAAGTTTCCTATCTATTTCGCTAGCAGGGTCTTGCAACCAGCTGAATCCAAGTACACCCCGATAGAGAATATGGCTATACTTGTGGTTTTCGCAACGCGAAGATTGATGTCTTATTTCCATGATCAAACCATTGAAGTGCTCTCCGACTTGCCCCTCCATCAGATCCTGCACTCCCCATCCTTTTCGGGAAGAATGATTAAGTGGGCAGTGGAGCTTAGTGGAGCTTTCTGAGTTTGACGTTCATTTCAAACCTAGAAAATCTCGTTTGGCCTAGGACTTGGCCGATTTTGTTGTTGAAGTTGTCTTTACGGACTCCCAGGATCGCGATGGAGAGGACTTGGTCATTAACGTCGATAGATCGGTTTCAGCAGTAGGATGTGGAGCGGGAGTTACCATCACGAGCCCAAGTGGGGAGATAACCGATCTATCTTTCCACTTATTATTCGAAGCTACCAATAATGAAGCAGAGTAGGAAGCTTTGATTGCAGGTATTAAAAAGGCACTAATCATCGGGGCTCGACAAGTCCAGATTTTTACGTATTCAGAGGTGGTTGCTCTACAAGTTAAAGGAAAATATGAAGCCAAGACAGAAATGATGCCTGAATATTTGGCCCATTTACAAACACTCACTACCGCTTTTGGGAAGTGTTCTATTTCGCTCATACCTCGCGAGCAAAACGAACGCGCCGATACCTTAGCCAGAATAGGGGCCACACTACCCCTAGGGTTAAGCGATCGCGTGGTAATCGAACAGAAGCATGCCCGAGGAATCTAGGAGGGAGTCTTAAGAATATCCAACCTCGGAGACTGGCGAGTACCTCTCCTAGAATACATAACTGAAGGGGCCTTAACAAGCGAGTTACAAGACAACTAGAGCATCAGGAGAAGAGCGGCCCACTTCTGAGTCAGAGATGGCCGATTATACAAAAGGGGTTTCAACCTTCCGGATCTCCTTTGTGTCTCAAATCAAGAGGGTCTTAATCTCATCCGAGAACTGCACGCGGGCCTCTGTGGAAACCACCAGGGGTGGAGGGTTGTGGCATCTAAAATCACACGTATGGGTTACTACTGGCCCTCCCTCAGGGCCGATGCTAAAATGATTATTCACATATGCGACCCTTGCCAGCGACATGCATCACTCAATCATCATCTTCCTCCTCCATTAAACTGCATATCCGCGCCATGTCCGTTTGCGATGTAGGGAATGGATATTTTGGGCCCTTTCCCAACAGCACCAGGCCAGCTACCCTTTATCATTGTGATAGTCGATTACTTTACAAAGTGGGTAGAAGCCGAAGCCATGACCACCATCACAGCGGAAAAAGTGCGCAAATTCATCTTGAAAAATATGATTTGTCGATTTAGGGTCCCTTAAGCTATCATCACCGATCATGGTCCCCGGTTTTACTGCGAGGGAATTCGTGAATTTTGCGTCGACCTCCGCATCGATTTCTGATTCTCGTCGGTGGCTTACCCACAATCCAATGGACAGGTCGAAACCACGAACCGCCAAATTTTGAATGCCATTAAAAGGAGAGTGGGCTGAGATCTCCCCCCTGGTGCTATGGTCATATACAAACGCAGCTAAGAGTCCCACTGGAGAAACACCATTTGCGATGGCATTTGGAGTGGATGCAATCATCCCAGTGGAATTGCTAATTCTGTCAGCTAGAATTGTTGATTTCAGCAAAGACACCAACGACGAAGCCCTTGAGTTGGAACTTCACATATGCGAAGAAAGAAGGGACACAGCTTGCCTCAAAGCAAATGAATATCAACGTCGACTGGCCGAAGGATACAACAAGCATGTTTTTGTACACCCATAATAGAAGGAGACATGGTCCTTCGAAAAGCAACGATGTGGGGAAAACTTGAACCCAAATGGGAAGGTATGTATGTCATCCACAAAGAAGTAGGCAGGGGTTATATCAAACTTCAAAATTCAGAAGGCGCGATCCTCGCAAAATCATGGAATGCCAAGAACCTCAATGCTTATTTTTCATAAAGGTTAGACATATTAGAAGTCCGGTGACTTAGATTTTCCATGTATAGAGGTCACTAGGGTTCCCGATTGGGTATACCACTTCATTTACATAAATGAAAGTTTTAAACCCAACCATGATTGTTGATATGCACAAATATAGAAATCGCATGTCTTTCAAACACGGATGTGAAAGTAAGCCTCCAAGGAGAATAAATTTAGCAATCACGTGTCTTTCGAACATGGATATGCAAGTAAGCCTCCAAGGAGAATAAATTTAGCAATCACGTGTCTTTCAAACACGGATGTGGAAGTAAGCCCCCAAGGAGAATAAATTTAACAATCGCGTGTCTTTCGAACACGGATGTGCAATTAAGCCTCCAAGGAGAATAAATTTAGCAATCGCGTGTCTTTCGAAGACGGATGTGCAAGTAGGCCTCCAAGGAGAATAAATTTAGCAATCGCGTGTCTTTCGAACACGGATATGCAAGTAAGCCTCCAAGGAAAATAAATTTAGCAATCGCGTGTCTTTCAAACATGGATGTGCAAGTAAGCCTCCAAGGAGAATAAATTTAGCAATCACGTGTCTTTCGAACACGGATGTGCAAGTATGCATCCAAGGAGAATAAATTTAGCAACCGCTTGTCTTTCGAACACGGATATGCAACTAAGCCTCCAAGGAGAATAAATTTACCAATCGCATGTCTTTCGAACACGGATATGCAAGTAAGCCTCCAAGGAGAATAAATTTAGCAATCACGTGTCTTTCGAGCACGGATGTGCAAGTAAGCCTCCAAGGAGAATAAATTTAGCAATCGCATGTCTTTCGAACACATATATGCAAGTAAGCCTCCAAGGAGATTAAATTTAGCAATCGCGTGTCTTTCGAACACGGATCTGCATGTAAGCCTCCAAGGAGAATAAATTTAGTAATCACGTGTTTTTTAAACACGGATGTGCAAGTAAGCCTCCAAGGAGAATAAATTTAGCAATCATATGCTTTTCGAGCACGGATATATAAACAAGCTTCCATATTATCTTGAAATTTAATAAAAGCGATCTGTTCTACTCTATTCCTTCTTATTTACAATATGAGTTTGTTCTGTTAAGATATTATAATTTGGGAATTCCAATCAATCACGATCAAATGGTTATTAAGAATGTGGCACACTGAGGTAAGTCATGCAAACTGTTTTAGACCGAGCTTTAGCAAGCTTGGCAAAAGCAAGTTCGCCAACACGCATTTTTTAAAACCAACATGCAAACAGAACCCCAAAACATATACGCAACACGATTACTGTAAAACACTTCCAAAGCAAGGTACATAAGTGATTAACATAACATGGTTTGCACAAAAAAATGGGGGAATGGCAAGTAAGGGAGTAATAAAAAACCAAATTTCAGCCCAACCTCACAAACTCACTCATTCGCTTCTAGAACTATTATTGTAAAGCGACTACTCCCCTCGTATTTGAAATTAATAAGAGACCCCCCCCCCCCCCCATCACGCCAGCCGCTATCCACGACAAAAGCACACCAGCCTTCAGTAAGGATATAATGGTCCTGGCTATCTCGGAACAACCTCACTCGAAACACTCGCCCAGTGGGTGAAACCAACCGAACATGACTCAATCCCTCGCGACCATACTGAGCACCAAAAGACTCATGCAAAAGTTGCGAAACACCAAAGCAAAGATTAAACATGAAAAGACGAGAATTACAAAGGAAAGGCCAAAAGAGCTACCATATATTCCAGTTTCTCTTCAGAATCAATGGAACGAAAAAAGTCACGACGACGAGGATGGGGAGAAGTCATAATTCCTCACTTCGAATTACAAAAACGGAAGCATAACACAAGGACAATTACCCAGACTTTACCTAATGATATCGTATTTATCGGCCAATCAAACAAATCATATATTGTATCGTCACGTCATAGAAAAGAATTCGCATCCATCCAAAAAATCTTTTCAGGATCAGCTGCATTGCAAAACAAGTGGCGAGATCTCAGAGCATGCCTCTGTAACCCAGGACACACGTGTCATATTAGGAAAGGTCACATCCGGGTCAGAAACAAACATAACGCGAGGATCAAATCCATATTTAAATTATTAAATAAAAACATCATTACATAAATCCTCGCGATTACACAAAACAAATTACATAATTAGGATTGACAAAAGTACGACATGAAAGCAGTTATCCGATTACACCGTCATCGCGATATTATAAGCCCTACCCATCCTCGCGAACAAGAGTCTTGAATCGATGCCCTCCCACACATTGAAAAAACACCATCGATTCTCCAACTCGAACACCGTTATTGGTTGCATATCTTTCCCAACCTTCAGACAACCACCGGCGATTTGAGCTATCCTTAGAAACCCCAACACGAAAGTTTTGACCAGTTGAGGAAACTACACAAACATGGTCGGATACAACATGGCCATACATCCTTTCAAAAGCACAAGGGAGAGGCTGCAAGGAAACGAGCATTATTTCGTAAGGATTCAAAACCAAACATATATGAAGCAAAACGAACATGGATATCTTACTAAGCGATGGAGCCTTCCCTCTACGTCAACACATCGGTAAAAATCTCGAATCTCAGAGTTGGGAGGTGCCATCCCTCTACTAAGCAATAGTAGTAAACAACAAATAGATAAACAAATTGCTACAAACACCACCCCTTTTTATATCTGGAATAAAGCTGTGCAAACCATGAAGATCGGCATAGGCATTTATTGCCTGCGTGGAACTGGAAGGAAGTATGAATTTGAGATTTCCCAAGATACTCTGCATGGCTACACTTGGCAAGAATCTTTTCAAAACCTGACAAAGTCCATTGGAGCATTTCAAATTCGGAAATAGTCATTTATCACAAGAACATTAGGACCAAACCGTCTTACATCACTATAAAAGGTCGTTTCCTAGAAATAAAAGGCACGCCCTCATCCACAAAAAAACAAACACTTGTGAAACAAGAGAGATGATACCTAATACTATAGATCAAAATCCAAATAATCCCCTTGTTTTTGATATCTACCTAGTGGGGGACGAGCAATACATACGCATGATGTTACAGTACTGCTTCGGTGAACATTTCCAACCCTGTGTGATGCAGTGCAATTGGCGATGACTCCTGATGAATTTGAGGACAATATGAAGGTTTTCGTTCGATGGTCCTATCACTCGTGAAAGGGCCAAGAATATTCAAGATTCAACCAAAGCCCTTCTTGTCCGTTACCAAGGGACGATGGAGCAAGGGTTTAAGCCACCCTGGATCACTTGGCTCAAAGCTACTCCACCAACACAAGAAATGAGCTTTCGTCCTCAAACTAAGCTCATGCAGACTCGAAAACATCCGCCATGAAGACAAGAGAACTCGACATACTCATGGGCCACTCGAGACCACACTATGTTGAGTGGGCCAAGCATGCCGAGTGTCCACAAGGTCCATGTCGAGTACATCTTATGTTGGGACGATTCCTTTAATTAAATTAGTGTTTCTATTATTTTATGTAAGTAGAAATAATAAGTTACAAGATTATATCTCTTCTAGATTAATCATTGTACACCAAGTTATTTAAATTCTATCTTATCTAGGAACTACTTATCTTAGATTGTTTTTAATTATCTTTAGATAGAATAGATCTATCCAAACCCCTTTCCTTTGCAAGGAAGGATTGGCTAGATCTTCCATTGCTTTTCTATTTAAATAAACAGATGTAGTTTGAATTTCTTAGATTGAATTATAATTGAGAAACCCCTTTATAGGATTAAAGGGTTCACGATTATCAATCCCAAACACTATCATTGCTCTTGTGTTCTAAAGTTGTTCGGCACCATCACCATCACCCTCACATTGGCTCGAAAAACCGAATCCAAATACAACACCAAACCCTAAAACCTAAACAGTCGCAAGAAGGAAGCCGTAATCCTTGGCGCGAGCTACGCGGCATCGCGCGCCTAGGTGCTTGGCGTCGACATCCCTCGGCACTCGGCCTCGCCAGAGCTCGCGCACCCCAGCACCAGACGTCTCGCTCTCGCACGCACTCGCTCTCTCGCGTGCCTCGCTCTCACTCTCGCTTCCTAGTCTTCGCTCTCGCTCCCAGCGAGCGACACCATCCGCGCTCTCGCATCCGCGCACACCCTGAGGCCCCAGCGCCTATGTGCCGAAGTCCTTTTCTGTCGCTTTAATTAGTTACTTAATTAATTCACTTAATTGTTCAATCAGGAGATATTGAAAGAGCATTGCAGGATCAGGCAAATATACAGCGTGGTTCTTGATCTGGTATCCCAAACGTATCACTAGGTGCCCGAGAAAAACTTCTTATCCACCCGCATCATCAAAGATTTCCCTATTAATATCAAAAGGGGGCGGTTATGGATCTCACTGGGTGGCACGCGGATGGATAGACTTTGTCGAGACTCACGACCTCGAGCAAGAAACATCAATAGTCTTCACGCACCTTGGCGGAGAAAGGTTTGAAGTCTATTTCCAAGATAATGAAGGCTATAACATCGAAAAAGAAATCGATGCCACCAGATATGATGGACCAGAAGCAAATGGGTTCCACTGAATCTAATCTTTAGTTCCCTAGGCAGAATATCAATTTTTTGCAAAGATAATGTAATGCGAACTATCAATAAAAACCCATATTTTTTGGTCTACGGTTGTTTATTTCTAGGTTTCTCCTTCGTGTAGAGTACACTGGAGATTATTGATGAACGGTTTTTAGTCGCGTAAACCGTATCAAAATAAAACTCAAACCTACAAACTAGTATAGTAAGCAAGTAAGACGTCGATCCCCCAGAGAATCAAGTATTTCTCAGCAATGTGTATTTACCAATAAGTAGAAAGGGGGATTTTGATTGATTGAAATAAAAAGAAAACAAAATAAACTATAAACAAAATTGATGCAAAACAATTATAGAAGATCGCTTTACCTACAACTATCCACTTTATTTGGTTGAATTCATATTGTAACTTCCTCTTGTCCTTTTAGTCTTCCTATGAATGCCCTTGTCCCAACCGAATATAGTTACTAGTCCAATCAGTCCTCGAAACCCTTATCAATCGAACAGCCCCTAAAGAAGGATTTAACATAATTGATAGCTTTAAGTTCGGAGATTAACCAAGGTATTTGCAGTCCCTAAAGAGGGATTTAACAACGCATCCAACTTCCTACTTATCCAATTAGTTCATTCAGCCCTAAAGGGACAAGTTTGCTACTTAGGTTGAGGTTCAAAATCAGGAATCTACAAAACCTTAGCAATTGAATTGATCTAACAAGTTGGCCAGACAAGATAGAACAAAACAATAGACAATCAAGCACAAAGAAGTTGAAGCATTCAAATATAGGAAACAAGGAACGAGAATTAGAAACTCACAATCAATCCAAACAAAGCTTCAAATTGCAAGTAAAATGAAGAAAGTTTAGCCGCCCATGGCGAACATCGCTCTCAATCTCCAACTAAAATTGTCTTCAATCCTAATCTAATGAATGAATGAATGAAAACCTAGGGCTATGCCCTCCCTCAATTTCGTCCTCCTTCGTGTCCAAGTCGGCCTCCAAATGACAAAGATAGAATAAATAGGGTTTAGATAGATAAAACCGTCGTCGAATGCAAAACGCGTCGTTCTGGGCAAATGAGACGGTCGCGGCATGGAAGCTGTTGTCGCTGCTTCATTGATGTATTGCGGTCGCGACATATTTGCTGCGCCCGCTGCAATGGTCTTTTACGAAAAATCTACTTTGAATCAGCTCTTGACGTCATCAGGAAAGTTGTAGCTCTCTGAAAGAGCTTTCCAACGCATGGTCATAATACTCGATCGAACAACTGAAGCCTCCAGAAACTGCAAAACCAGTTCAGCATGTTTGGCGATAACTTCTGCAAACTTGTTATTCATTTAAGCTCGCTTCTTCTTCTCAGAACCTCTTTAGATCTTCATGTTAGCTTATTCGATCAACTAGACATCCTCATCTAATGCATCATCAACCCATGCCTCATGCTCGGATCCACAGTTACTTGAAATAATCAATAAAAGTGTGTAGATTTTGTTTCCACCAACATAAAGAGCAAATATCCAAATTGTACTTAAACCATGCATGATATGCATCATAACTAAACGAAATGAAACCTATTATGACCATCTAAATGCATGCTATCAATTACCTAATTCTCAAATCAATCTCGTTAACGTCCGAGGACATTGGAGATTGTTTATTACTAGGTTTCTCCTTCGCGTCAAGTACACTGGATATTACCTATTTCTCAAATCAATTTCCTTAACGTCCAATCGAGGACGCTGAAGATTGTTTATTACTAGGTTTCTCCTTCGCGTAGAGTACACTGGAGATTACCTAATTCTCAATTCGATCTCCTTAACGCCCGAGGACGCTGGAGATTGTTTATTACTAGGTTTCACCTTCGCGTAGAGTACGCTGGAGATTACCTAATTCTCAAATCAATCTCCTTAACGACTGAGGACGCTGGAGATTGTTTATTAATAGGTTTCTCTTTCGCGTAGAATACGCTGGAGATTACGTAATTTTCAATTCGATCTCCTTAACGTCCAAGGACGCTGGAGATTACCCGTTAGTAGGCCTCTCCTTCGCGTAGAGTACCCTGGAGATTACCTAATTCTCAATTCAATCTCCTTAAGTGTCCGGGGACACTGAAGATTGTATGTTAGTAGGCCTCTCCTTCACGTAGAGTACGCTGGAGATTACCTAATTCTGAATTCAATCTCCTTAAGCGTCTGGGGACGCTGAAGATTGTCTGTGAGTAGGCATCTCATTCGCGTGGATAACTCTGGAGATTACCTAATATTCAACTTCAATTTTCTTTTGTCTAAGAAACACTAGTCCTGGAGATTGTATTTCATATCCCCCTTTCGCAACAAAGGCGAATATCAATAGCTAAAAAACCCCAATAGTACATTCATCGCGACTAATTCGAACAAAACCATCACATAAACATATTGGTTTATTTATTGTACACCAGAAAAAACCATCCAACAAAAGTCACGTTTTAACCGCATAAAAGGTGGCAAAACAGGAAATTCAACACCGAACGGTAAAGTCCAAATCACCATTTTGATCAGGACCATGATTCATAGCAACAACATCAAAACAAGAGTGTCCTTCATACTCAAAGATCAAGCGTATCCCAATCCGAAGTTCATTCGAAACAACGAACTTGCGCCACCCGAAAGTAAACCAATAGTTGTTAGGTCCTAGAGGTTCCACTCTCACCATGTATTCCTCATCAGCGCGCGTCCATAAGTGCACACAACCAAGAGCCTCATAGCCATAATCACGGTATACACATGGCAAAGGCTGCAACAACAAGAAGCATATCAGAACGGCTCAATACTCTTATTAAGAAATAAATCACATGATAAAAATTAACAGCCTATATAAGTGCCCCTCCATGACAATATCCCGGGTAAAACCCCTAACCCAAGGAACAATTACACTTGGAATATCAACTGGCATTGCCGAGGTCATAATAAAAAATACACTGCAATAACAATCTTGAATTCCTTATCTTTTTATACTAATCTCTACAAAGGAAAAATAACAAAGGGCACCGCAAACCCCCCAGGTTTACCACGAGGTTAACAAATATCACATAATACAACAAAGAACACCTGATAAGAGCAACCTCCTTCCAAGCGGCAAAGAAGACTATAGGCAAAATTGGTACACCGAGTAGTATGAAAAACTAGCAAATGACACGCACCTCCCAGCTTCGAAACAATTCAAAACTGGCCCTGTAGAACAACATCCATATCCGCAGACACAACGCTAGTATAAATAAAGGCAACATTGAGATTCAGGTATCACACCAACAAAATTACCTAAAGCATAATGCCAAGTTTTGACATGGCTTCAGGAGAAATCTCTCCACCAACCTTCATCACAAATACTATGCTTTTCCCAAATCCTAATTTCATGAGAATAATCCTTAGGGAAAGCCACCTACGCAAGCTCCCCTTACCAAACATCTTTGTAGAGTTCGGTTACGAGATATTAGACCAAATTATTCTATGTTCTCCCTTGAACCAAGAATTCGTGGTGCTAGTCTAGAGGGAGGAAGGGGATTGTTTCTCTTTATAAGAAGGTTGGAGAACTTTCACAAGCTCCCATAACCTAAGAATAGGGATCTGCCTTACCTTCGAATACCAAGGAGAATCTCACTTTGATGTAACAATAGAACAACCAGGACCAGAAGAAAACGAAGACGTTTTGCCTGACTACCTATGTTACGAAGAAATATAAAGATAGAAGTCGCAAATCAATATATACTTTACTTCATCACGAATAAATAAAAACTTTGTAAAGCTGCTAATAGAACGACATGTAATAAATTCTACTTTTTGTCATCTCACTATTCAATTCATAAAACGCTCAATGACAGGAGATGGGTAAGGGTATCGCGAACTTACCTTTTGAACAAGAGTATTAACGATAGCAAGTTAAACTCTAGTCGCGAAAATACAAGAGTGATAATAACAGATTAAACTCTTATGAAAAACAAAGAGCATATTACGGCTAAAGATGAAATATTCACAAAACATCAAAACATCATGACAAGGCGTCGCTTGTCATGAGCCGAAATTTTCTCCATCCCAAAAAAGATAATATATGAACCGCAGCGGAGCATAAAGCTCTCACCACGGGCAGAAATGTTTTCAACTTACTTCCCAAATACAAAACAACTTCAAAGATTTGATAAAGGGGAAAAACAGTTTGTTAGGCGTCGACAAGAGGATTGTTGTTGTCATTGCGAGCTGGCTCGGGATTGTTCTCATCAGCGGGAGGAGGATCGAGGGCTGCAACTTCTTCAATAAGAGCATTAAGTGGAGGAGGCGGGCCACATTGAGCGTCATTGAGTTTCATGTCCTCAACGTCGTAGCTGGGAGGAAACATCCTGACAACATCCCCAAGATGAGCAAACCGGTTGACGCTCTGAGGAACCCCGTAATTCACTCCTTCCATGAAGGCATTGGTCACCTTGTCATAAAGGACGTCATGCCCGTCTGTCTCGAGATAACAATTCAACCAACCTCGAATGTCCTCCACCATGATGCGGGTCAACCACCCTCGGCTCTCATCGCTTAATATGAACTCGCAAAGTGTATTCTTCGTAAGAGCGACATCCTCACAGGAAGTAAGATGCTCCATCTTTTCTCTCACGCCAATGAGCTCTTCTCGGGTCACCACCAACTCAGTGTCGAGCTCCCTAATACGACCATTCAAACACGTAATCTCCAGCTCGCGCTCAGACCCCAGCTCTTGGATTTTTTAGAGTTCGACTCGCGACACGTCTAGCTCGCTCTTCACCAACTCCACTTCTTTCTGGGATTTCTCCAAGGCCTCTTTCAAACTGTTGATGGTCACCTCCTGAAACTCCGCGTCTTTTAAATTTTCCACCTTTGCTTTCAGAGTCTTGTTCATTGCCCTCAACTCCCTCACCTTGTCGTCATAGTTCCTTAAGCGCCCAGCTACCTCTGTCCATTGCAGGTTACCTTACAAAAATACACGGAGAACAATGAAAATTTATGCAAAATAGAATAAATGGAAAAGAATAAATCGCAAAGGAAGATACCTAACCCCCAATCTTCAGACCCAGCTCCAGCAACTCTTCATCCGTTAAATGGTGAAGATACTCCCTTTCAACCGGGTAGCTCTTTCCAGGGATCTCCAATTTCTTAATATCGGTCGGATCAAACTCAAATTGCCTGTATGCAGCCATGGAAATCCCGAATGAGGTGATTGACTCAGCGCTTAAAAGCCTGATATTCCCTGCTCCCTCCCTTCGTCTTTTCTGTCAGCGTCGAATCAAAGGTAAGTCATCCCTTGACGAACACTGCCTATCTTCAATAGGCTCTTTCCCCTTCGAGCTTTTCGTCGCGAGAGGGGAGTCGCGGGGAACATTCTATTGACCATCACCCACTCGCGAAGTAGTGACAAGAGCAGGCCTGGCTGCGGCCCTAGCTGCACTTTTCTTCTTTGCCAAAGCGGAAATTTTCGCCTTGTCAACCAACATATCTGCAAAAAAATTAGGACAAAGGATAATCAGAAGAAATCGCGATCAAAATAATAAAAGAGCTTAAACACCTAGAAACCAACTCGGACGGTGCGGGAGACTCAGCCCGGCCATCTCTAGACAAGTCGGGGTTATAACCTCTTTCTAGTGTCTTTTTGACGAGACTCCCTCGCCAAAAGCGACCCTGCACCTTTCTATCACAATGCTTTTATTTTTAGGGAGAGGAACATAGTCGCTGGTTGCTATCACAAAGTTCAAAAAGGTCTTTGTGGGATCTCGAACGAGAAACCATTTCTTTCTCCATCCCGACATGCTGGATAGTCTCTCGACTATGTTTCTTGACAGGGAAGCAAACACTAGTCCCACACTATGTCTCAAGGAGAGAACTGAAAGATGGTGATCCAACGTCGGTTTCTGTTTGATAGCGGCACACCTCATAACATAATCCACCAAATACATCCACACGTTGAATGCGAGTTGGGCTGGACACTGATTAATGCGCGCCAAGAGTTCAAAATGAAGCTGGGGTACAGTAAGACGGAACCACTGAAGCAGGCTGCCGAGATGGACAACAACGTGATCTTTATATGTGTTTAAGCATTCCCCATTCTAGGTAGCCAAGCCTATTTCCACCCCAGCCGGCCAGGGATAAAGCTAAGCCACCTCCTCTAAATGCCTAGTGTTGAGAATCGATCTCTCTCATAATGATTTGGTTACGACTGGGGCTACGCGTTCCGTGAAAATATTTGGGAGAGAAGGAGGGGATGTAGGGACATAGCCTTCACAAAAGCTGCAACTATCTACCTTTGTTTGTTTATAAGGCAGCACGGCAAAATCACTTGGAACCACACGAATAGACTTCTAACTCTCTTTGGCTACGCGAGACGACTCGCCTTTCCCTAGTTCGTTAATAGATTCTGAAGTATGACAATACTCAGGATCGTCCCTCGCCAAGGACGCTTGATAGACCCGACCATTTTTTGTCGCTGCGCGTTTTGGTCGGCCCCGGGCTTTAATTTCTTCCTCTTCACCTCGCGCGGTTTTTTACTTTGTGGGGGAGGGGCAGAAATCGATGTAGATTCTGAATCAACGTCTATGGGAGTTCTTGTTCTGGTTCGCGAGGAACTAACTTCCTCATGCTCATAATCCACACTCCGATTTTGGCTATCACTTTCGTTCAACATCTTAAGTTACGACAAGAAGAAAAGCCCATGGAAAAGACGTAGAGAAAGAAAAAAAATCAACAAGGGGCAATGACCTTTTCAGCATCGTGATTAAACAAATTTGGCACCAAAAAACCCCTTTTCTAGGTTTATGTTGGCGCCTCACGCGCCTCTCGGGAGGGCATTGAAAAGACATCCCCCCCCCCCCCCGGAAGATGATGGTTAAGAGACATCTTTTCGTCTCTCCAATAAAGTCCCTCGGTTTTCAAGAAACTACATCCGGAGATGCAAAAAAAAGGAGAGATAAAAGGTCACAACCACCCACCGCCGCCGGAAGATCCCTGAGGATCCCTAGAAAAGCACTGTCCCACCCCAACACCACCCTACTATCACTAGGTAGACAAGAAATTACCCCATATAAACCGATTCCAACCCTAGAAAAGAGAAGGAAAGAGGGAAGGAGACGCCCGGGAACTCCCCAGTCTCAACCCCGTAATTACCATACTTGATACTCCTCACTAGAGGAGGGCGATTCCCCCACCGAGGGTTTCGTCCCTCTAACCGAAAACAACCTAAGTACGAACACAAATCTAGAATTGAATGAAATATAAAGAAGATCAAGGAACACTTACTCGAAAGAAGTAGAAGTGAAGCACTAGTAAGCTTGAAGAACTGAGAAACGAACCGCCACCTAACTCCGATCTCGTCTTCCGGAAGCAGAAAACCCTTTCTCTCTCTCCTTTCTGACTTTGGAAATGCAAAATGAAGAGACTAAAGTGAAAACCTTACTTATAGGTGAAAAGCCTCTATAGAATGAGCACTGTGAACTATGTGGGGTCACCCCCAAATGGGCCAAAAACACCTCGGGCCCAATCCAGGCCCATCCAATAAGCAAGTCTTTTGGCAAGAAGCATCGTGTTTGTTGAAACCTAATTGCGAACGATATATCACTTGCGATTCGATTACGAGGAGATATGATGATGCCATGGAAAATAGGCCTATTAATTAACAAGGGTATGCCATCATAAATAGGCCACCCAACGCAAAAGACATCTAGTCCCACTACGGGATTCATCATGAGTAGAGTACTCGGTCAGACCCTGGCCAAACTCAACACCCCAAGAATCCTCGATCCATATCATCTCGCGACTAAAATCTTGGCATAAGCACGCGCGGGGGCCGGGGCTGGTCCCACAGATACCTCGTGGCTTTTCATATGTTTTGAAGTTTTTTCATTCAAAAGGTATAACACCTCATATACAAATGGTTGAATATCCGTCTGAAGCAACAATGTAGATGTAAATCTATACATTTCAAAGTTGCGTGATTTGACATTACAATGTGTGTTGTGTGCATACATATATACATAGTTTCATACTGTTTGCATACCTATACACATAATCTATACAAATTACTTGCATGTGTAATCATTACCTGTTTCAAACTATTCAACCTAATATATATGTTATACATATGCATAAATATTATTTTTTGATAAAATATACATATATATACTATTACTACATGTATGTTACTATTGCATGTAATCATCACTTCTCATTTTCTTTCAAATGCTACGGAATGCATACATATGTCACTATTTGATGAAGTGGATATTTATGGCAATTACTATGCTATGCTACTTTACTTTGACTTAGGAATACCGTAAAATTATAGCACTTGTATCATTAATTTGCTTCGTATAATTAACCTTTAAATTTTAACTTAATTATACAATAATTAATCACTATGTTTTTATGTGTAGTGCTAGTATGGAAAATATCACCAAAAGGGAATTCGATATTCTGGATCTGTCAGGAGACAATTACCTCGAATGGAGGGTGGATGCCTTGACGCACTTGAAGGGTAATGGTCTGGAAGAGACCGTCAAAGAAAATAACACCACCACTCCACAGGAAAAGGCCAAGGCCATTGTCTTCCTTCGCCACCATATACATGAAAGCTTAAAGTCTGAGTATTTTTTGGTGGAAGATCCGAAGGAATTATGGGAGAATTTATCCGAAAGGTATGGCAATCAAGTGAATATATTACTCCCAATGGCCATATATGAATGGAACTCTTTACGGGTTCAAGATTTCAAAAATATCAGGGAGTATAACTCCGCTGTGTTTCGAATCACATCGAAACTAAAATTATGTGGCCACAAAATTACCGACGAGCAAATGATGGAGAAGACATTTTCAACAATGCATGCATCTAATGTGTTGTTATAGCAACAATACAGGCAGTGTGGCTTTAAAAAGTACTCTAACCTGATAAATGTGATGCTTGTGGCGGAGAAAAATAATGAACTTCTGATGAGGAACAACAACATGAGGCCTCCAGGTGCGGCACTATACCCTGAAGTGAATGCTATGAATGCCAACAGAAAGAGAGGTGATGGCCGTAAAAATTCGCAGGGTTACAAGAAATGGAAATGTCGTGGTAATGACCGCAAAAAAGGCTATGGGAAAGGTAACTTCTCCCAAAAACATTGCCATCCTGGAGAATCCTCCTCTAAGGGGATGAAGCAAATGGTCCAGAGGGGTCCAACAGGGACCCCAAACAAACCCAAGTCTCAATGCTATCGATGTGGGATGACTGGCCATTGGGCTAAAGTATGTCGTACAGCTAAGCACTTGTGTGAGAAGTATCAAGCTTCCCAAAAAGAAAAGGGAAAGGTGGTAGAAGCAAACTTTGCTACTAACAATGCTCCACAAATTCCCACCCTTGATCTCGAATACATGTTTGGAAACAATGTCGAGACTGGTGATGAATTTCCCTATGATGAAGGCACTAATTTCTAAATTTCTATGTCACTAATAAGTTGAATGTTTATTTGTCTAAGTCTTATGAAGTGTCCTTGTATAATAGCAGTGTAATTTCAATTTCCTTGTCCAAGTCCTATGAAGTGTCCTTGTATGATATTAATGTAACTTTAGTTTCAATCAACCATGTAATATAAGGCTTGTATTAACTTTGTGTGTTTTCTTAATTTATGAAGTTATGAATCCATCCGGAGTTAATCATGATCATAAAGAGCAATGGCTAGTGGATAGTCCCACAACCCACACCATCCTGAAAAACAAAGAGTACATCACTCAGTTGATAGTTTATGAAGGAAATGTCAACATAATATCAGGTGTGGCAAAGTTGATCGAAGGATCATGAAAGGCTTGCTTCTTGCTTCCAAGAGGGACAAAACTAATAATAAAAGATGCACTATACTCGAGGAAGTCACAGAGAAATCTGTTAAGCTTCAAAGATGTGCATCAAAATGGGTTTCATGTTGAAACCATGAATGAAAATGAAAATGAGTACTTGTGCTTGACTGCACATGTATCTGGAAAAAGGGAAGTGGTATAAAAGCTACCAGCTTATTCCTCTGGACTGTATTGTACTCATATAAGTCCATTTTAGATCAATATGGTGTCTAGGAGAAGTCCAGACGACCATAAAATGTTTAACCTGTGGCATGACCGATTGGGTCATCCAAGTACAACAATGATGCACAGAATTATTGAGAATTCACTTGGTCATGCATTAAAGGACAAGAGGAGTCTACAGACAAGTGATCTTAATTGTTCTGCTTGTTCGTTAGGCAAATTGATCATTAGGCCCTCGAAAAATAAAATAGCAGTCGAAGCTCCTGCATTTTTAGAAAGAATTCAAGGAGATATATGTGGGCCAATTGCACCACCATGTGGACCATTTCGCTACTTTATGGTACTAATAGACGCATCAACATGCTGGTCACATGTAAGCTTATTGTCGACAAGAAACGTCGCATTTGCTAAGCTCCTTTCTCAAATCATACGATTAAGAGCACAATTCCCGGATTTTGCAATAAAGAAAATCCGACTAGATAATGCAGGATAATTCACATCCCAAGCATTTAATGACTATTGTATGTCAATTGGGATTATAGTGGAGCACTCAGTAGCACATGTACATACACAAAATGGTCTCGCGGAATCGTTAATCAAACGATTAAAATTAATTGCCAGACCATTGCTGATGAAATCTAAGTTACCATCATTGGCTTGGGGACATGTTGTATTACATGATGCGACACTGATTCGGTTGAGACCAACTGCATACCATAAATACTCCCCAATGCAACTTGTGTTCGGTAAGGAACCAAATATATCACACCTGAAAGTTTTTGGATGTGCAGTGTATGTTCCAATTGCTCCACCACAAGAACAAAGATGGGTCCTCAAAGAAGATTGGGAATATATGTTGGCTTTGAATCCCCCTCGATTATAAAATATCTTGAGCCAACAACAGGTGACTTTTTTACAATAAGGTTTGCTGATTGTCACTTTGATGAAAATACATTCCCAACTCTAGGGGGAGAAAAGAATAAAATGGACCCGAATAATGGTGAGATCACATGGGATGCCATGCCTTTATCATTCCTTGATCCTCGAACGAAAGTATGTGAACAAGAGATACAAAAGATAATTTATTTACAAGGCATAGCTAATCAGTTGCCTGATGCATTTACTGATATAGCAAAAGTGACGAAGTCACATATACCTGCTGTAAATGCCCCTGCAAGAACTGAAGTACCTATGGATCTACCTAATAAATCTATTGCTAATGAATCTACTATACGTAGAAAGCGAGGTAGACCACTTGGTTCCAAAGATTTGAAACCAAGACAAACGAGGAGACAAAAGGGTAATGTTGGTGATCTCACAGCAGTCCAGCCTTCAGAACATAATAACAAAGGAAAAGAGATCTGTAATAAGGATAGCCTGGAAGGTAAAGGAAACTTCTCCGAAGAGGAGAATCTTGTTAAAGAAGATGAAAAAGAGAGTCTTCTTGAAGAAGATAGAAAAATCGACAATTATGAGATTTCCATAAATTATGTGTCCACTGGGATGCAATGGAACAGAAAGGATGTCATTGTCGATGAAATATTTTCCTTTTCAGTAGCAGTTGAAATGATGGCTGAAGACGACGATGTTAAACCTAAAATGGTTGAAGAGTGTCATCATAGAAAAGATTGGCCTAAATGGCGAGATGCAATTCAAGCAGAATCAAAATCGCTTGAAAAGCGTGAAGTTTTCAGTCCTGTGATCGAGACCCCAAAAGGTGTTAGGCAAATTGGCTACAAATGGATCTTTGTGAGAAAACGAAATGAGAAAAATGAAGTAGCAAGATATAAGGCAAGGCTTGTAGCACAAGGTTTTTCACAAATGCCAGGAATTGATTATGAAGATACATATTCACCGGTAGTTGATGCAATTACCTTGAGATTCTTAATTAGCCTCGCAGTGGCTGAAATGCTACAAATGCGCTTAATGGATGTTGTGACTGCATATTTGTATGGGTCACTTGACATCGATATATACATGATGGTCCCTGAAGGACTAAAAATGCTTGAATCTTGCAAGTCAAAGCCTCGAGAAATGTTCTCCATAAAGTTGAGGAGATCTTTATATGGACTGAAACAATCTGGGCGAATGTGGTACAATCGTCTTAGTGAATACCTTTAAAAGGAAGGATATAAGAACGATATGAATCAGGATTTGCCATCATTGCAGTATATGTTGATGATTTAAACATTGTTGGAACCCTGAATGAGATTGCAAGTACCGCTAGGTACTTGATAAAAGAATTTGAGATCAAAGATCTTGGGGAAACCAAGTTTATCTCGGTTTACAAATTGAGCATGTACGAGATGGAATTTTTGTCCATCAATCTAATTATACCGAGAAGATTCTAAAGAGATTCAACATGGATAAAGCTCATCCATTGAACTCACCCATGGTCGTTCGCTCTATAAATATACACGATGACCCATTCTGTCCTCGAGAAGATGATGAGGAAATACTTGGCCCGGAAACACCATACTTAAGTGCTATTGGTGCCTTGATGTACCTATCCAATAATACAAGGCCTGATATTGCCTTCGCGGTAAACTTGTTGTCAAGATACAGCTCAGATCCAACAAGGAGACATTGGAATGGAATTAAACATTTGTTCCGTTACCTCAGAGGTACACATAATCTTGGTTTGTTTTATCAAAACTGCCCAAATGCCACTCTTGTTGGTTATGCAGATGCAGGATATCTATCGCACCCACACAAGGATAAATCTCAAAATGGATATGTCTTCAGTTCTGGAGATGCAGCCATATCATGGAAATCAACAAAGCAAACTCTGACTGCTACATCGTCAAACCATGCCGAATTGATAGCATTGTACGAAGCAGGAAGAGAATGTGTGTGGCTAAGATCGGTGATAAAATATATACAGAAGGAATCTAGAATCAAGTCCATCAAAGGTAGCCCAACTGTGATATACGAAGACAACTCTGCATGTGTCACTCAAGTGAAGGAAGGCTACATCAAAGAAGATCGGACTAAGCACATATCACCAAAATTCTTCTCTACTCATGAACTTGAGAAGAAAGGGAAAATTGAAGCCCAACAAATCCGATCAGATGAGAACCTCGCCGACTTGTTCACCAAGTCATTAGCTCCCAAGAAGTTTGAGCAACTTGTGCGCAAGATCGGAATGTGTCGGCTTCGAGAAGCTCATTAAGCATGTCAAAATCAGGGGGAGAATTATATGCGCTGCACTCTTTTTTCTTTCGATCATGTTTTTATATCCCACTGGGTTTTTCCTGACAAGGTTTTTAATGAGGCAGCACCATCAATGCGTATAATAATATTAAACTTGTGCGAAATCCCTAAGATTCGTTATATAAGGTGAATATTCAAGGGGGAGTGTTGTAATATTTTATGTGGTGAATATTGCACCTTATGGTAAAATATCCCCCAAATTCCGGGATATTTTTGGTAGTGATAGGGATGGATCTCCACAATAAAAAGAGGATCCGGGTCGTTGTAAATCAAGCAAGAAATCAGATAAACTAAGTACGATTACAAGTACAAACAATCTGGTTCTCTTGTTTTCCACTAAAATTATCACAATATGTATATATATAGGGAGTGGTTCCCTTGTGCACACTCCTTATAGTGTATCGTGTGCGCAAATACTAGCCATAGATTTGAATGGATTGAATGGTCTATATTCCGCCACGTGTTCGGCTTTAAAAAAAACCGCACCTTTCATCCAACATTTAGAGTGTGAGGCGCGTGCAAATCCTAGCCGATTAAAACCCTAGTCTACCTTTTTTGTTTTCTTCTATTTCACCGTTTTCACGTGTACTGGACACCATCACAAAAGCTCCGTCGATTCGCCCCAACAATCCATCATCGGCGGTGAAGGTTCCCTACGCGACTTTTTCGGGGCGCGATTCTTGGCGGTGGAGCAAAATCGACGACTCTAGCGGCGACGCACCAAGAGAGCATCAGCAGTGATGGAGGCCATTGTGTCGGCAGCAACATCGGGTGAGATTTTTCATCAAAGGAGGGTTGGGTGAAGGAAGAAAGAAAGGATTGCCATTGATGGGTAAGCATGAATTTTTTTTAAATGTTTGGGACCGATTTGGGGCTTTTTGAAGGGATGAAGTTCAGATTGACTTGGTTATCCGAAATTATTCAACTAATTGAGGGGGGGTTTTAGGTCATTAATTTCTGAATGTTTGAATTTCTATGAGGGTTTTAGCTCGATTTTGCAATTTTGAAGTAATGAAGTTGTGATTGATATGGTGAACCGAAAGTGCACAACGATTTGAGGGTTTTTGTATGTGATTCATGGTATTGGTTGGTTTTCGTGTGTTTATTTGGGTATTTTATGAAATATTCCCATCTTGGTTGAATTTTGAATGCTAAGTTGATGGGGGTTTTTGGGTGGTTGTTTGATTGAGTTGTCATGGTGATTATGCAGTTGAATAAGCCCTATTTTGGGCGATTATTTAGGGGAAATTTGGATAATAACGTGAAATTCAAATGGTTTTTTTGTTTATTTACGAACAATTATGGGTGATTATTCGGTGAAAAAACACCTTTTATTCAAATGAATGGATAATAACTTGGAGTCCAACTTGGGATATTTTTGGTGATTATTTATGCCGAATAAGCACTATCAATGGACGAATATAAGTTGATTATGAGTTTTTTTGGGAAATTATTCAATTGGGAGGACCGGTTTGGTGGTAATACAAATGTTTTTTTGGGTGATTATTCAAGTGACTGAACTTATTTAGTTGTTATTTATTGAATGGTGAATTATTCATTGGTATAGCAAAGTTTATTCAGGTAAACATAAGGTATTTTCTTTTGAAAAATATCCGTGGTTTTACCGATCAAAACAAATCATGTGAATAATCTCAATGTTAGAGTTCGGTTTCCGCATAAATTGGACCGATTTTACCGATCAAAACAAATTCAGAAAATTACTTAGGTACTTATTTAAATTAACATGATCGCTTGATGAACATACCAATACAACGATTATGCAATTATTTGTCGATTCTGTGTACCTCGTAAAAATAAGAATTTCACTGAATAATCTCTCAATTATCGTTCAATGTGCGCGTTAAATCAATTGATTCTATCGAATTATTCTAAAAAATTACTTATTCATAAAGGTTATGCAATTAGTCATCACTTTTGTGTAACTCATTAAAATAAGGATTCCACTGAATAATCGCCCAATTATCGTTCAAAATACGCGTTAAATAAACCGATTCAACCGAAATCGTTCGTTTACCGTATTTTTTAGAATAAGAAAAGGGATGAGATTGGATGGGGTGTATGTACTTTAATCTTAAACTAGTATTTGTTCCCGCGCGTTTGCGCGTTTTCTTAATAAATTGTAATTTATTATATTAATTATTATATTAAAATTATTTGTTATTGAATTTTCGGAAGATTAAAATAATTTATTTGAAATTTTTGAATAAAAAATTTCAAACCTAATCTATTTATCTACTTGTCATCCTATGTGTATAAAACATTAAGGGTCTATTGCTAAAATGACCCTATTATCCGAAAGCTTTGCATGAATAACCCAATCCGAAAAAAAATTTGCTAAAAAGCGGATATCCGCTTGCCCAAGGGTAGCCGGTAGCAGGTGATAATGTGGGGAACAACTTGACAAAAAAACTGACATGGAAAAAGCTGAGAGAGGAATGAAAACAGGAAAAAGAAAAGAATCTGAGAGAGATAATTAAAAAGTACAATTCATTAGAGGTGAATTAATGAAAAGAGAGAGAGTGCTAAGAGGATGAGAGAGAAAAATCAACTCACTTTTTCAGAAAGTGCTGAAAATAGGAGAGAGAAAAAGCAACTTACTTTTAGAGAAAAAACAACTCACGTTTTGCCACCAGCTTTTATACATGCCCCCCGTTTATGTTAACATTCCAGCCTCAGCGTTTGTACATGACACTAGTTCATATTTACTTGCCACTGGTGAGATTTTCTCTACTTTCATTATTCATCCATTATAGTTATTGGGACAATTTTCACTACTTTATCAAAACTTAGAGCAAGGCAACGAGAAATAGCAAGCAAATTAATAAAGGATTAATTTTTAACTCTATTAAAAAAAGTCAATCGATTAGATATCCTCTCATTTATAGCTTTTGATTACTACCCGTCCATCTAATGGATATAAAAAAATTAATAAATGAAATCAAATGAGGATTGAATGATGTAACCACTCTCCACTGTCCACCTACTTCTCTTTAAACTTATGAGGATTGTGTTTGATCATGTGCTTGATCATGAGGTCTGTCAAGTAAAACAATTTATGTGGCATGTGAAATCGTCTAGGCATCATGTATAATATATTATGTGTCATGTAAAATACATATGGAGTTGTTTTACCTAACGAACCTTATGAAATGCGTTGTTGTAATCACATTTTCCGGTTCAGTTTCCTTCATCTCTTACTATCATATGCGTTTGAATGTCATGCTTATAAAACAATTATGTATTATGAATCATTGTTTTGTGTAAGACATCGAGGTCTGTTTAAATTCCCTTGTGTTATCTTTATAATGAAAATAAATTTATTAAATGAAAAGTATGATGCACCTAGAGACGCTTATGCTCCGAGTGTTGTAATTCAATATGTAGTTAACGCATTTTGTACTTATGGGAAATTTTAACATGTCAGGTAATACCTTTGACATGATAGTTGATAGTTTTGACATGACAGTGCTCTATGCGCTTCTTGGTTGACTGACCAGTGCGTTTTTGTGTCACTTATGATGCACTTGGAAACGGTTATACTACATAACAAGGAATTGAGTATGTGGTTCGCACATTTTTTTTTTGGTCAAGTGGTTCGCACATTTTGTAATTATTGGAAATTCAAACTTGTAATTCATAGACAATGTACATTTTTTTAGTAAAACAACATGTTAAATGCGAAATTGCCAAAGATCATGCATCATATATTCGACAATGTACATTATGTTACATGACACGTGAATTGTTTTACTTGACTCATGAATTGTTTTACTTGTCACTCGTGTTAATATATTCTTACACGGTACTAGACAAAAATTCTATTCAAGTTGGTTCTGATTATTTTATTTGAACACGTAGGTTGCAAGCTTTCAAAGAAAGACGAGGCACCCGCAATCCAAACCCAAAATTCTATTCAAGTTGGTTCTGATTATATGATATGGGAATTGGGTGCAGTGGGATGAAATTGGGTGCAGCAAACGCCTTCCTCCACCATCACCTTCAATGGCTCGACAACCCGCCTTGTCCTATAACCAATACACCAAAATGAATATTTCATCTTACATGACAGTTGTCAATTAATTACATGTTACATACTGTGGTTGACATGACAGTCAAAGGTACCCTAATTACCTCTTTGATTTTCGTAGGAGGTGCATCCGACGCACCCCCTTGTCCATCACATTGTCCCCAAAAGTAGGTTAACTGTAATGATTAGATATAAAAAGTAGGTTAAGTGTAATGATTAAAGCTAAAAAGACATGTATTTTTGATAAAATTACATGGGCTAAAAAGACATGTATTTTGAGACGGATGGAGTATTTGTTAAAAAAATATAAATGACTACTTTTTCACTTAATTAAACAAAGCAATTAATACACTCTTCAAGAAAAATGACTCCAGCTGTTTTCCATGTCCTGACAAAGAAATATGTAATATATTATTCATTCATAAATAAAAAAAATAAAGCATTAGGTAATACACTATATATTCATTCATCTTCTTCACTTCACACAGGCTTCGATCAGTTGCACTGCCTCATCTTCTCCGCCTCCTCCTCCAAGCACGGGTACGATCAAAGAGGACAAACAGTTGGTGATGGTAGACTTCGTAGTTGGTGATGGTAGCGAATTGGTTGGCAAATAACGAAACAACTTCGTATACCCACAACAGCAGATATAAATTAACACCAACGTTGGCACATGCAACCCTTCTATTTCATCATTATTCCAGTCTCAGCGTTTGTATATGACATCGGTTAATATATACATGATGCTATGTGGTTTCCTACTGGACGCCCTATGGTTGTCTACTGGGCACATTTTGGTTTTTTTCCAGTCTACGCTCAGCTATCGTGCTACTTGGAGAAAGCCAACGCTAGAGCTGCTGTTGAGAAAGTCATTGCCTACACTGCTACATAAAGAACCGAGCCTAGATAGATAAATCGAAGAAGAAAGAAGAATCGAAGAAGGCACCACTCTTTGTCCGATAGAAGAATTTCGAAGGAAGAAGAGAGATAGAAGACAAAGAAATCGAAGAAGAAAGAAGTTCTTCAATGGAGAGAGGTGGAGAGAGGGAGAGGGAAAGGGGGTTTAGGAGAGTGGTGAAGACAATTTTTTAATAAAATTGTCATCTCTCTCTCTTCCTCTCTCCCAATGCTCACATCACTCATTTCTCTCTCCTCATTTAATGCAGCAGGTTTTCCCTTCACTTTTAACCGGCCGTGGTGCAAATTTTTAAGAGGGGAGGGTTAACCCTTACAATTGTTGTGGATAGTGAGTTAGGCTGGCAAAGTTTTCCGGGGCAAGGGTCATTTACTACCAATCCCTCAAACATTAATCTATTTTCATAAATATATTTCCAATCATTTATTCAAGATATCAAATTCTAACTAATTATGACTCTTTTGAATTTTTCTTAATAAAAAATTTCATAACTAATTTGATTAAAAATAAAATCGATTTGAATTTATTATATTACAAATCTTTCCTATATTTAAAAAATACATAATTGTTAAGATATTATAAAAAAATTATTTCAATATATATGAAACACGGAAGATGTATTATTTTATTAGTGTAATGGATTGTGATAATATATATCTATTATTATGATTGTAATGGATAGATTAATTTTATGTTATTTGGCCAGTGCAATTAAATTCTACTACGTGTTAATTAAATTATTTTTCATTTTATATTATTAATATTAAAAAAATGATAGATTTTGTTACTAACTAAGATATGAAATTGAATATTTATATTTAAAAGTAATAGAGATCAACAATTAAGGTAGATACGTAGGATACCATGCGGATAAATAGATGGATCGTTGTATTACATGGCTTAAATCTATTGGATATTCATTAATTGACGTGTCAAAAATCTCGGCTAAATTGCACCAGAAAAAGACACGTAAGCGAATCGCATCAGAGCCCGCCACATAGGATTTCCACGTTTCTGTTTTAGTATTATATAATTGATGATATTATCAAATTAATGGTTTATTTTGATCTAAAACAAAATCTTTACATATGAAAAATATGTGGTTGACTAAGATGTCAAATATTGTCAATTAATATAAAAAAAGATAAAATAGTTGTCAAATAATGGTCAATCAAAATAACCAAAAACGGGAGTAGATGGAAAAAGATAGATATGAATCTAATTCAACAAGTTGGAAGGGATGAGATTGGATGGGCAATTGTCCAATATATGAATATAATACATTGAATAAGATATAAATAAGCTATACTGTATTAAAAAGGATAGATATATATAAAAAAATGGACGGGTAAGTAAGTGGAACCCAAATCTCACCATATTAGTATATCACAATTCCCCTCTCTCGTACATCATCACACGCGCCGGGAGGGAGAGTCCAGGCGGTTTCACTTCTTGTGTGTGGGATCCACCTTCTTTTAATTATAAAAAAAACAAATAATCCCTTTTAATCTCCTCCATCCATCACAATCCATCCAATGGTCCACAATTCTGCACAAAGTACACCCTAAGGGATGTGCAGAATTGGGTGTTCCAGATACGGCTTCTGCTTCACTGCAATGGCCAAATGCCCCAAATCAACCAAGTTGCGGCACCCTATTTTGAATTGCGCTCAATCCCGACGCCAACGAAGGACAAATTTGGGAGGTTGAGGAAGGAGGCTAGTGAGCACGATGTGTAACTAAAAGCGGATGAGATGGATGAAAAGGCAGGCATGGCCAGTGCGGAGCTTTAGGACGGCGCCCTTGGTGGAAACAAGAGATCGATGTCCCTCATTCACGCCGCCAGAGATGGAGTTGAGGAGGTTAGAGAGGGAGGTTGATAGAAGGTGTTTGTTGGAATTAAGATGAAACGAGAGGTAGATGATGAAGTATGGGTGATATACGGGCTCGATCACGAGCTCGAGTACCTAGTGTTCAAGCTCGGCTTGTTTACAAACGAGCCGAGATCGAGATCGAGCTCGAGCTCCGTATGAAAACGAGCCCAAACAAGTTCTCGAGCTCGACTAGTGAGCTGGGAAGGGTGCTCGAGCTCATGAGCTCGCTTATGTTCGAGCCGAGCTCGAAATCGAGCTAGTGAGCTTGTTTGCTCGGTTACATAGTTTGTGTTAACCATTGTAATCATACACATTTATCCATGTTTGCAAGTTTAATCACATATCCACTCCACTGTAATCAAACATAAATGAGAAGGCAAGATTAATCACACATCCTAGGTAATCTACATCACAATTCACAAATTAATCGATGTAATCCAATTCGACCCAAAAAAAATCATTGTAAACCAATGTAATCTATGCATAAGAAGAAGCCATAAGGTTAGATCATGATCGAGCAGCGAAAAGATGAGAAGCGACAAGAAATATAGAAAAGAGAAATGAGAGAGAAGAGCACGACGGAGACAGAGTAGAGAGAAAAGGGGAGTAGGGCGACGACGACGGGCTGTCAGTGCGAGCAACAGACAGAGCAACAACAACCAATAGAGATAGACACTACTACAAAAACTAGATTTTATGCCTGATATTCGGGCTATTTATGCCGGATATTTGAAAAGTTATCTTCGGGTTATAGGTAAATGTAATAAAAAGGGAGCGTTTTATTTATGACAGATATTAATATGACACGCCCGGTATAAATAATTGTGTGTTTTTTACATGCAGTTATTTATGCCGGATATTAATACCACACGCCCGGCATAAATAATATTGGTGTTTTTTCAAACACACACTTATTTATGCCGGATATAAAAATCCATACGCCCAAATCTGGAAAAAAAAATATGTATATATTTTTCATATATCTGTTACTTTTGTAATAAATAAAACTGAAGTAAGGTAGTGAACACAAAGGCGTCTTGACTTAGTGGCAAGGGCACGGAAGAAAATAACTTGGGAGCGTTTGGACCCAGTATCGAATCCCACATGTCACCTTTTTGTATCTTTTTTTTCCCTTTCAAAAGCCCTATTTTTTTTTACACAGATCCGAATTTTCGCAGCAAGACAGTGTAACCCCGAGTCCTCGAGTACCCACCGCCGCCTGCTCCACCTCCGGTCGTCCCTGGCACCGGCGCACCACCGCAACCCAGCCCCTTGGCAGTGTGCTAATGGAACAGGAAAACTAGATTTGGGATTTGGAAGAAGAAGAAATAGAGTAACGAGAGAGATTTCAGAGTGTTTAGGGGTTTGGGAATTGATTTTGTATTTGATTCATTTGCACTATTGCGCAAGGCATGAACATATAAAGAAGACGATGAACTCCGACTAACACTTTGGGCCTATTACCTAGACTAACACTTTGGGCCTATTACCCAATTACTTAAGGGCTAAGCCCAATAAAACTATCAAGTAATTTCTAACATAGCAAAATGATAATGAAACACGTAAAATCCATTCTCATCTATCTGATATTGGGAACTAGTATTCTGCCCTCTGAAATCCTGTTACAATACTCCCTTCTTCAAGGGATCATTGTCCTCAATGATCAACAGCAAGTTAGCAACTCCCTTCTTCAAGATGAAAGCCTTTCATCAACATATTGTGTGCTTTGTCCACCTGGATCGAAAGGGAAGGAATCAACGTTTGTAGCCCATACCCCACCAAAACCGACTGCATCAAAGAAGCTTGGGAACCAGCAACTTATCTGATGAGCTTCATTTGTGAGCATGAAGCCTTGTCCTCCGGGATCGAAAACAAAGGAAGTGGCATCGATTGCCCAGGTCCAGACAACCCCAAAAGCATGGAGATACAGTTCAGCAGTACAAGGATCCTTAATATGCTCCCTACCACCCTTCAAATTGGCAACCAAGTATGGAGCAATAACATCAGCAATAGCAATGGGTGACTAAATGGCTATACTCACGGCTAAATCTCCTCCCGGATCAAACGTCTGTAACCCAATATGCTCATCCTGCTCTTGGGAGTTCGCTGTTAAGAATCTGTGTAGTTTAAGGTTCTCAAAAATCTCCTTCGGAGAGTCTTCTGAACCCTCAACCTTCTCGCCAAATATTCTTGGTGACATTTCGTCGAGCACTTGGTGAGCACCCGTAGTGACAAGATACCTTGCAAGGACAGGATTGACGCCTCTACACTTGGACGATTTCCCCAGCAAACCATTACTGCAGACACTCAAACATCCCCCTCCCGGATCAGAACCCAGTGCACCTTGTTCCTTAATTGAGCTCACTGCGTTTTCTTCCAGTACAATTTCCTTTAGGAAATGGATCCGACATCTCAGTCCACTTCTCCATGAATTCTGGCGTTTTGTCGAACACGTGATGAGCAGTCAACTTGGAGTTCTTTTCTACAGTTGCTAGTTCATCCTCAATTTGTACTGATTGACTGGAGATTTTGAATCCTGTTGCTCCTTCCTGGATTAACTCATCAGTTTGGTGGGAGGTTTCAGCAATTGTATAGAACTCCTTGTGTGTGGTGTTATGAAATCCATCGAACACCTTCTAAACATGAGATCTAATCACCTCATTCACAAAGGAGACCTCAAATCTACATCTCTCGGAAACATATCTCCCATTATAGAAATCGAATGCACAATGAGCAGCATAAACATCTCGAAAACAAATTCGATATTGAAATCCGCTCGCAATTGATATATAGCTAAACTCCTCAACCCATCCGAATTCAGAAAAGACTTGATACACTAAAAAGAAATCGTTGATTGGGTATTCCTCACCATGAACCTTGACAAGAATGGATCGATCTCTTACCTCGTCATCCATGGCCGTCAGATCTGAGAACCACGATCGGTAACGTTCGGCGATGACTTTCTTGAGATCTGACAGTGTAACATCTCGATTTGTGCCCATTTGCACAGAAGCTATGCTCGGAATCAGTCCAGGACCGATTGCTCTGATACCATTGGAACAGGAAAACTAGATTTGGGATTTGGAAGAAGAAGAAGAAACAGAGTAACGAGAGAGATTTCAGAGAGTTTAGGGGTTTGGGAATTGATTTTGTATTTGATTCATTTGCACTACTGCGCAAGGCATGAACATATAAAGAAGACGATGAACTCCGACTAACACTTTGGGCCTATTACCCAGACTAACACTTTGGGCTTATTACCCAATTACTTAAGGGCTAAGCCCAATACAACTATCAAGTAATTTCTAACATAGCAAAATGAATATGAAACACGTAAAATCCATTCTCATCTATCTGATATTGGGAACTAGTATTCTTCCCTCTGAAATCATGTTACAGCTAAGCCCCGCAGTCCCGCAGAGCTGGCCTCTTCTTTGTTCTTCTTGACTTCTTCGATTTAGGTCTTCAATCTCCATGGTTTTAGTTTTGTTCCTCTACCTTTTAATTTGATTGTTTTTAAGTTCAATTAGTTGCAATTATAATCAATTTTGATTATAATTTGTGGATTTAGAAATCAATTTGGGGTAAATTCGATTAGGGTTTGAGATTTTGATAATAAATTACAAGAACTAAATTGTGATTAAAATTTATGGTTTTGAGAAGTAAATTTGTGGATTGTGATTTGAAATTGTGATTTGTGGTCGTGGTTTTGAAAGTAAATTTGTGGTTTGCCTCCAAATATGTTTGTTTTCTCTCGGGTCTAGCTTTATGGTGGTCTTCTACTAATATTGCTCGAAATTTGTTCTTTTGCATGTGTTTTATGGTCTTGTGCCACTGCCGATAAAACATCCCTTACATTTTGAGCAAGTCAAAAAAGGATCTATTGCATGTATTATCTTTTATGTTGTATATTTCTTTTAGTTCTGGTTGCTTCAGCTACACAAAAAAGGATCTATTTTAATACAGTGTGTAAAAAGAGATGTTGGTCAGTGGTCAGCCTTCCTTAAAACATTACTCTTGTTGAAATTAAGGTCAATGATATATCCGTGTTTTTATACATAGAGTTATTTATGCCGGATATATCTAACACAAGTCCGGCATAAATGAAGTTGTTCTTTTTATGGAAAAAAGGTCAGGCTATTTATGTCGGGTGTGAAATATCCAGATCCGACATAAGAGCGGAGATCGACAGCTAGAGATGGAGGGGAGATAAGAGCAGTGGTGGGCCGGCTGCTAGAGAGGAGAAACACGACGAGCTAGCACGGCCGGCAGCCAGAGGAGGGAGGAGAGGCCAATAGCGGGATGGCGGGATCGAGAGTGAATCGACTAAATAAAAGATTGGAGATTTGGAGTTGGAGAGGAAAAACTCGGCCATGGTGGGGAGGGTAGGGTAAAATATTAAAATTAAACCTAGGGATAAAAGCATAAATACACCAAAAAATGAGTACTCGAACCTACTCGAGCTTGGCTGGAGCTCAACTGTGAGCTCGAACTCGGCTCGTTTTCAAATTCAAACGAGCTCAAGCCGAGTTTTTCCTGAGCTGAGCTCGAGCTACTCGGCTTGAATATCACCCCTAATATGAAGTCTTTGTATATATATATATATATATATTTTAAGTGGCAGTGTAAAACGTGAGGTTTACACACTCTCCTCTGTAAACTGTAAAGCATACCGCAATAAGAAACCAAACGTTTCTCATAGTTACACATGACATTACATTAATGATTCAAAACATGATTAACACTCATGTATTGTAACATATCACACAAATCACTCAAACATAGCGTCTTTATTACAATCCACATTACCTTCTTGTTTAAGATTGTTGCTGTGAAGGAGACAGATACTGCAAAGTGCAAAGTACTAGCATGATCCCATTCATGTAGAATATATAATAAACTGATGACAGTGATATTTATCTTCTCATTGACGGTTCAATTTGGCACAATACGCAGCTCCGCATTTCACATATCAGAGTTCCAGAACGAGGTCTGCGGAACAAAGTGAACCCGCAAGCTATTTTAGAGGCTACTGTATAAAGGCAAGCATTAATTTACGGTATCAAACTAGAGGAATATCCGTATTTTATTTTTTAAAAAAAATACTTTTGTGGGTTTCCTTGCTCATATTTATGCAATAGGTGTATTGTGGAACATCAAGTATATATGGAACTATTATGATAATAAGCTGGTTAATGCAAGTAGACTTACAATCTGAATCCGTTTTGATCCAACATCCCTTGTTTCCGGTTGTGTCGGTGCCACCAGGTAGTGGATCGAAATCTTCATCTGGTACTGGTAGCATATGTTCTTCATAAACATAGCCAGCCTTGCTGGAATCTCTATTTTTTGTTCCACATCTGTGTTGGGTGCTCAACCTTGGCATACATTTTGAGCTTTCTGGGTGTACTTTCTTGTGAAACACATGTAACATCTACACTACAAAGTTAACTCGATCAGTAGAAGAAAAACTAATTCAATTCATTGCCTAAGAGATAATTCTTAGAAAGTTAACTCGTGCCGGAACTAAAAAATGTAACATCTACATTTTTGAGTTCCAGCACGAGGTCTGCGGAACAAATTAATAATTCTTAGATGGCCGGCCTACTTCGGTACGTATTTTAGTGATGGCCTTTAATTCATTGCCCAAGAGATATCTCATTAGAGTTTAAACCGCAACAGCTTTTTAATGGTATATTGTTAAGAGTGATATATTTGCTCCTATGTGATATATAGTGTGTCTGTTTATTGGGAAACAAGAAGCAGATCATTGCTCAAGTCCCTTTTTTTTTTTTTTTAAATATCATATTGCTGCAGTCTAGCATATGCATATTGTGGGGAGAAAAAAAGAAATAAAAAAAGCAATGGAGGGATATATTCATGATCAGAAGAAGTTTATAGCGTTTCCTTGGAGTTCGTCTGCACTACCCACAGGAGTTAGTGTCCTGCTGTACTACTGGCCCGCGGTGCTGCTGTTCGGTGGTGCTTGGCTGCGTTCTTCGTCGGCTTCCTCAGCTTTTTGGGTGTTTGGTCTTCTTGGAACGTTGTGTTGTAAAGTTTATTTCTGTTCGTTTCATTTCGCTTATTATTTGTATTCATGTTTGTAGGTTGTTCAGTTAGACGGTTTGCCGTCTGCCAACTTCGTCGGCCTCTCGATGAGTCAGGCTTGTCTAACCTTCGAATTTTTACCTAATCAAAAAAAAAAAAAAAAAAAAAAAAGAAGAAGTTTATAGCGTACCTTGTGCAATTTAGTCTCTACTGAAGTAGATTCTGTAGATCTTCCAGTAGCAGCAGTGGTATTTTTGGGAGGAGGATGGGCAGTCTTCCTTTTGATGATCTTGCTAATGAGATTGATTGCAGTTTTATCGGAATCTTTGTGTGATCGCAGCTTGTCAGCTGATCGTTCAGATTTAGTTGCAGAGATCTCCTCAGCCTTATGCCTCTGAAATAGCTCACCCAATGATGTCCTGTTTATCTTGTGTGAAGTGTCTCTTTCTGGCAATTCAACAGCAGATCCAAATAGATATCCTTGGAGTGGGCAGACTGTTTTCTCAGTTCCATTAATATTACTGGTGGTGTCCATGATTTCCATCATCTTTCCATTGAGGGTAATGGTACTAGCGTGACTGCTTCTACCAGTGCTGCTAATATAACTATTCCTGCCTGAGGAATCAGTCCAACCATCTTCCTTAGCTTCAGCAGCTAGCACCTTTTCCAACTCATCATTGATGAGCTTGAGTTCGCTCTCTGTCACTTCGGCCGTCTCCCTTTCTGCTATGTTATCAACAGAAATGGAAAATGTTGGTGTTTCTGGTTCGGAGATGAATGTCTCCGCTCCAAGGGTTCCAATCGCAAGAAAACCATGGAAAGGCCCAGAAAATTCAGTTGGGAGATCTGTATCATCAAGAGCATCCAGTCCTACATATTCCAGGCTCGTAAATGAATTCCTTGCATAGCTATTATCTCTTAAGCTTGGTGGGTGTGCATTGGTATCACCACCATGATTTTGCTTTGAGCCCAGCTGTTGGCTGTTGTTACATATTGTGTGTCCTGATCATCCAAATATAGTTGCAAGGTAGCGTGAAATTGTGTGCTACATACGTATCAAAGTTAAGGTTCATTTTTACGTACGTACGTACTTCAATTCAAGTGATTTTGTTATTTCTTAATGTACGTACCTACGTGTTTTGTGAAGTGGTAATGGAACATGTTATATATATACAAAATTGCTATTGAATAAGAAGATCAAAAGACTTGCCTAATGGATATTCCTTGAGAATATCATTATTGTTTTGCCGAAGTTTGCGGTGCATCCAAGTCAGCAGCTGCGCGCAGCATAACGAAAAGATGAAAAACTGATCGATTACTGAAATTTATTTTCTATACTTAATTACTGGAATATATGAGTACGTACAACAACGGCTTACCTTCATATTTTCTTCTTCAAGCACTAGATGCCGATTAATTTCCTAGAATAGGTAGAATGAGAAAACACTTTGCTTTATGAGTAATATATATATAAGCTGCTTTGCGTAGAATCATTGAAATTCTTCTAAATTGCCCGACAAAAAAATGAAGTAGCAGGATACTGATAGGCTGCAGGAATTCCTTCTCAGATTTTTTTTATTCACATTAATTATAACAAATTGATCTATATCTCATGTCGTTTACTATTTATATACGTTTTTTATTGATATATTAAATATTGTAAAATATAAAAAATTTTGAGTTAATTTTTCTTTATAGTTTCATATATAAAAATAAAAAAAAAAGACATTTTATATAGTTTTTATCGTCCTAAAAAAATCAATGAATAATCAAACAAAACTCCATCTGTTAATTAAAACTTGTATGTTTACTATTAATACAAATTTTTTCAGAATGATAAAAATTATACAAAATATTAACTTTTTTTTAACATTTGTTTTTATAAATTCATACTTAATAGTAATAAGTATGAAATTATTTTTAAAAAATATTTTAAAAGTTAATATTTTATATAGTTTTTAACACCTAAAAAGGCGTGCATGAATAGTAAAACGTCAAGTTTTAATGAACAGAAGGATTATGTTTTACCGATAGGAGGGAGTATTGTTTAAAATAGGCTTAGATATGCATGCAACATATATCAAAGTTTCGTGGATTTCAAAGTAGTAAAAATTGATGGCTCGATTAAACCCTCGGACGATTGTAGTATCGATGATATCATCCGAGACTTGTCTGGATAGGTCATCGATATGTTCCAAACAAAGATTGGTCCTAACTTCAAACATAAGTCCAATTCTTCTATACTTGCGTAATGATTGCACGCTAACGAGGACTACATAATCTAACAGTGGAAGGAGACCGTAATGGAGTGGTCCAAGCCATCAACATGTGGTCGAGAAGATCTACTCCATGGAAAATAATAGTCAGAATCATCGAGAAGATCTACAACATGAAGTCTAGTTTCAGCAACATCAATTCCCAGACTCCTTTAGAGAAGCAAACTCTTGTGCCGACTACAAAGCTAGATATTTGTAATATGTTAAATCTCTCAAATGATAGGGAGCTATGTTACATCATCATTAGAGATGATTAAGGACGATATCTGCTATGTTGGACTATTGTTTGCCTATATATTGTAAAAGAAAAGTAGTAAAAATTGATCTTTCTATTATCTTTGTAGATGTGGAGTCTACTCTTACAATGTAAAATGATAATTTAATTAATTGCAGTAATCAACTCTATCAAAGTGTTTTAATAAACTAACATGTCTTTAAAACATGCATTTTGATTACATCTATCATCAAAAGTGTGTACACACACATATGGGGGTTCAGGTGATAATAAACTCTGTCGGTGAGAACAAAAGAAGACCTTTGATTGGTGGAAATGAATCTTAATTACAATAATCAAATAAAACTCTCCACACTCTTCTCTTTCAACCTCCATCTCTCTCTGTTTATTCAACCTCTCTCTCCATGGGTAATCCCATGTTCACCTCTTTCAATCTCAGCCCGACACCACCTGAATTAGGATTAGGATTCAAATCCCGCATGATCCTTCACCAGAGTAAGCCGACATTGAGGATGCCTACAGTCTCGGCAAGGAAGTCCTATGCGAAAGGCTTTGGAGCTGACACGAGCGCAGAGCAGCCAACCAAACATTGTCGCCCTCCACCACCTCTATGGTTTAGGCTTCTCTTTCTTCTGTACACTCCCTCGTCGGAGAACCTTTCTCCACCTCCACCGATCCTCTCCCTCGCTGGCTGATTTTAATTTCTTCGTCGGTTATGCTATGATCGACATTGAGATTGCTTAATTTTCGCAACTTGTCTTGAAAATTTTGACTTTTTTGGTAAGATTTTATGAGGTTTTGTTTTCCTGCTTGGTGGTTTTGGGAAGTAGGTGGTTGTCTCCTAACCTTTTGAAGCCCCCAAACTCATCCTGGAATTTCAATATTTTTTCCTAGTGCCGTTGAATTTTTTTTCTTACTAGGTGTGTAGATTTAGCAGTTGACGAAGAGTGAACCAGCCGTTGATCATTGACAAAGATAAATAACCAATACTCAACACTAGTACATATAGCGAATAAGTACATGTGTCGATCCCATAGAGAGTGTGTATTTAGTACGTTTTCCTGTCAACTATGCAGAATAAAGAGGATCTACACAACAAATCGAGCAACAAAGGAAGTGATTGATGTGAACGTAGTTGTAAGCAAAGTAATAACGAGCTGGGTGAATAGTATGATGAAAGTGGTTTCATCTACTTATCTCCACATGGTTGGTTATTTAGGTTCTTATTTTTACCCTTGGGACCAGCTCGTGCACAGAGTTGAATAGCTTCTTGATTCGATCACTAGCAACTCCCTAAACTCTTGCATGGTGTTCGAGAAGCATTAAGCCCCAAGTCTCCTTAGCAATTCAATAATATATATAACCTACGGTTTATAACAAGGTGTCACCTAGTTGTCAACCCAACCCTTTCCATTTACCTATAAGCAATATTATTAAAGTGTCGGTTTCCTTACACAACTAGTTTCCCAACCTGTTATAACTAGATGTGTTTGCTACTATAGAGGTTCGACCCGCAGGGGCGGAGGTAGTTGAAGCCCTAGCTAGATGCAACTCAGTCAAGGTAGCTAATCAAGAGAAAAGCATGCAACATATATAATAATAACAATATAAGCGTAAAGGAAATGAGATAATAAGAATAAGATAGAAAGAACTTCAATTGATAACCAAATCTATGTCTTGACATGAAGATGAGTGGAAGATTAGCCTAGCATGGCTATCTTCATGAAAAACATAAAAGAAAAGAGAACTTTGGGGTTCCGCTCCACAAGGGATGCGCATCCCTCTCAAAAAGAAGAGAGAATGATTGTGTGTTGAAATGGATGGAGGAGAGGTGTATTTATAGTACTAGGGGTCGACAACTTAAGATAGAAGTAAAGCGCAATGGGCCAGATTTGGCTTTCGGAGAAAATCTTTTAGAATCTTTATCGGCAGGCGCGGACAAGGCTTCGACGGACATCGAACTCGTGTATGTCGCGGGAGTCTTTAGCGGGTGCTGAGGATCGTCGGGCGCCTCTAAGCATCAATGGGCGTCGATCCTGCTTTACCAACTTTTTCAGCTATGTCTTGTAATTTACTTTCCGTTGTCCTCGTTCATCCGATTCACATATATAAATATGTGTTGGGAAGCTATTTTCGAGGAATACAACTCTTATGAAGATGTCAGAACTTGATTCAAATTGATTGAAATCCAAAAGGTGAGGTTTCTCCACTTTCTTCATTTCGGCTCGTTCCTTAGCCTTTCGATTTGTTTTCTAATCCTTCCTTGGCTTTCCCTTTGCTCTTTCGGACTTCTTCCTTAGCTCTTCCCAGCTCCATTGGATTAATCATTCCTCCACACTATTTGACGCTCAGATCTATTTCTTGTAAATAAACACTGAAAACGTATAGATCATGCCTTTTCATCAAGTAACTTTCGTTATTAACAAGTAGGAAGATAGAGACTTTTGAATAAACCCTAATTGTTTCTAACCCTTTTCACATAATTAATCCAAGTTGTATTAAGATCATTTTCTCTTTAATAACACAAACAAGGATCACCTTCGACTGTCGCAAAAGAATCATGCTCATATGGATAGAAGGTGAAATCACATTAAAAGTTGTACCTTTATCGCATCACCTTACATGGCTTCCATTGGGCTCACCCCAACCCTAGAAGTGGGGTGACTACTCATCTTCATCATCAAAGCACAAATCAATAATTTAATGGAACTAAATTGCATTAAATCAAATAAAAACTTACAACCAATCGAAGCCAAAATCGCTCTCTGAAATCTCTACCTCAATCGGCTCCAAGCTCTCTAAACTCTCTATAAGGGAACACAATTGCTTGTGGCTTGGATTAGAGGATCCTAAAACTCAGCTCCTAGGGCTTTATTTATAGTATTCAATCCCCGTTGTCCAAGGAAAGAATAATCTATCTATATCTAAAACTATCTATCTAAAGCTTCAGATAAAACATGTAAATAAAACAAATAAATTCCCTTGGGTAAATATGTAAAGTGGATAAATCTTCCTTGAACTTGATAGATCTTCACATATCTTGATAAAATATCTCGTGACATAGCTTGCAAGTAATTCACACCCTCGGTCCTTCACTCGATTTCGACTCGGACTGACATTGGGAAGTACTCGACATCGACTAAAGTAGTCGACGTCGAGTAGAATTGTGTTCTCCTCAGATTCGGACTCGAGCTCGCCTAGAATCTGGTGCTCGACGGGTACTCGACATCGAGTACACTACTCGACGTCGAGTAGATATGTGCTCCTCGAGTGACTTGCTGCTCAGCTCGTGCTCGACTTGCTGAATTTCGACCAAAAGTACTCGATATCGACCAGACTGGTCGATATCGATTAGTCCTGTCGAGTGCTTCCTTTCTCGTTTTCTGTTCGATGTGTTCTGGTTCAGTTGCTACTCGACCTTGGACTTTTTGTAGTTGTCCTCGAGCATTCTGATGATTTTCTTCCTTGCTCCGAATTGCTGTAAAATGCCTTGATTTATGCGAAATTAAACGGAAACTAGTGTAGACTCCATAATTTGGCAAATAAGCATCAACTACATAGATTCTGTATAATTCTAACCCAAATGCATGAAATTTATACATATATTGATATAAAAGTTAATGTAAAACATGGAAAATTAGGCTCACAACATGATGACATATTTGCCATCATCCTATTTATATACTTATAGAGAGGAATGGCTATATTGATTTATAGGTAAGATCATGTAATTGCTAATTAAATAAAAAAAATGAACCTTTTCAGATGTGGCAAAGTAACTTGTAGGGAATTTCGTGCGTTTCTTTCTTTCTACTTAATTTGCCTTCTTTCTTTCATGGGTTGGTTAGATTGTGTTTACTCTGCTAGGATATGTAATTGTTTTCAAGTTATTGAACCACAAGATTGTGTTCCATTTACAGGCTTTCAGCACGAGGAAAAAATTCTGACAACCCAGAGCCAACAATCTAACATTCTTGGTATGTTTCTTTTAGTCAAGTTCCATTTCTAGACCCTCTACGATGAGGTGTTGTTTTTTAGGCTGTTTTGGTAATTTCGATCTCTAGCAACCACATCCACGCCTGGATTTAGGGGTGGGCTGGGCTTTGCTGCAGCCCACCCCAATAATCCATAATTTATTTAATAGGAGTATAGAAGTCTCACCCCAATAATCCATAATTTATTTAATAGGGCTGGGCTGGGCTTTGCTGCAGACCATCTTTATCCATGGTACTCCAAGTACCATAGCTAATTTTTTTAAAGGAAAACTAAAAAAAAGTCAGATTTTTTGTTAAACCAAGAAAATTATGTGAGGTGATTATCATACTAAGATACTCACTTTATTGGTTCTCCCACATTTTATAGTATTTTATTATAAAAAATAGCTATGATACTCAACCCAAATACTACAATTAAAGATGCTCTTAGTGTTTTTTTTTGCTTAGCCGTTTGTGTATTCATCTTCTTTTCTCTTCCTTTGATATTAATAACTTTTAAAAATTTGTTCATTTGTATATTATTTTTATTATTTTTATTGTATATATATGGTTTTATACATATAATATTAATAAGTCTTAATAAAAATTCATTGTATAAGGTGATTTCAGCCCATCCCAATTTTCATTCCTGATTCCGTGTCTGACCACTTCTCTATATATTCTGGCTCTCTTTTCTTGGATTGTGTTGATTTGGTATCTAGCTTATTGTCTACTTATGTACAAGAAGAAGGGCTCTTCTTTAGCTAAAAAGACATAACTTGCCATTTCATTATAATACAACATGATATATCCGATGACACCCTAATTGGAAGAATGCTTAATGCATTGTGTTATTGACTTAACATTATTGATTAGACTCGAAAAATGGACCTTGTCTAGTTACTGACATTTCGTTCACTCTTTGTAATCTTGTAAATGGAATTGCATTGTGTCAATAACAATGTGTGTGTTTTGCTTTCGGGTTAGGTAAAGGAGAGCTCTTCTTCAGAGTTGTTGATATATATATTTTTTGCATGTTTGGTGCCCTGTGATGCTCAGAAGTTAATGATTTATGGCCCATGAGTTTGACCAAGGATTTTGCCCATGAAAGTTCTTTGTATTCGACCCTGACTAAGTCACGTAGATAAATGATTTTATGAACGAGGATAAAGTAAACCCATGACAGATTAGGAGCAAGTGCATTGTTGATGTTTTTTTTAAGATAGACCTTGTGAATAAAGATCATTCATTGCTTGTTGCAGTCTTACTTTTATGTCAACAATTATGTTAATTGTAATGTTAAAAAAAATATAAGTAATGATAATGATTTAAGCACTATAGCTAGATTGGGTTTATTGCAGTTATTAAAATATTTATATTATAAAGTTTCCTTTTTACTTAACCATATGTACGTTTGAACTTTGGATTTATTATTTGAAAGGGAATAACAGGAAGTGCACAGAAGTGTGGAGTTTGGGCGACTGCGCTCTTGATGAGGTCAGTGCTCGATCTACTCGTATTTTAATCTGGGCGACCGCGCCGTCCCAGATCCGGCCTCTCTTGTCTCTCTCGCTCCCTCGTGCGTCCCAGATCCGGACTCCTCGACCGCCGCCGGCACTCCGTCTCTTCTTCCTACTCGCTATCGTGGTCCCTCCTGCTGGCCACCATCCCGCTCGCTCTCCAGATCCGAGCACCACCACACCAGTCCCTCTCGCTCTCATATCCTCCCTCGCTCGTAGATCCGCCGGTCGCCAGAAATCTCCATAGATCCGAACCCTCCGGCCAACACTAGCCCAGATCCAAGCCCCTCTGCCCAGATCCGAGCCTCGCCGTCACCAAGCCGCCACCCCCTTCTCTCGCAATTTCAAACCCCGACCTGTTTCTCTGAAAAAAAAAAATAATAAAAAAATTTTGAGAGTTCACCCCTAAAATTTTTTTACTTTCAGTTTCATTCCCTTTTTCCAACTCGTCATGGCCGACGCCCCCAAGCCTTCAATTTTCCACTCCGCTCTAGCCGTTTCCAATGTTAAAAACATTATCCCCATCATCCTTGATGCTGAAAAAGGTCCATATCCCTCTTGGAAGGAGCTATTCCGTGTTGCCGCTCGTGGTCACAATGTCCTGGACCACATTGACGACTCTGTCAAACGTTCGGAAGGCATTACTGATGATCTCTGGAATCAGGTTGATGTTGTCCTCTTGCAATGGATCTATGGCAATGTCACCCAAGATCTCATTCTCACCATCTTGGAGCCGAATATGAGTGCAAAATTAAACCGCCTGGTCGAAGATCGACAATCTGTTCAACAACAACAAGAACTCGCGGGCGGTCTATCTTGAGCACCAACTAACGAACGCCCGCCTCGAGTCCTTTTCCTCTGTCTCCTCCTACTGCAAGCATATGAAGGAACTCTCTTATCAACTGTCGAATGTTGGCTCTCCTGTCACCAACGCTCGCCTTGTCCTTCACCCTATCTCGAGCTTGCCTGCTGAGTACAACACCGTCGCCACCTTGATTCAACAGACGGATCCTATCCCTGACTCCGGCAAGGCTCGCTCTTAATATCAATGAAGAGACTGTCATGTACCTACTAGTATGGCTAAGTTTAGAGATTGGGTGTAAGCCATGGTAGGTGTATAAATATAGGTTATGAATGTATGATGGACATATCATAATACATGTAACTCTTACCTCTCAATCTCCTATCTCTACCTCTCTATCTCTCGTTTGTCTCTTCCTCCTAACTAACTCACCTCCATCTACCTTTCCCTTCACTCTTCCTACTCCACTTTCTGTTATAGATCCTCCCACCATCGACAACCTTCACTCCCCTCACCACCAAACACTACATTGGTATCAGAGCAACTTTCCCAGCGAGCAAGATTTTCCGATGGCTGATGGCACAAGATCGAAGACATTGGAGACATAGTTCGCGGAGCTCAGGGACACTATGAGAGACTTTGCAGCGTCAACGCAACAATCCATTGCAGATTCGCATTCCAGAAGGGATGAACAGAAGATGATGATCGAGCAACAGGCGAAACAATTCGAAGAATTCACCAAAGCGCAACTGGTGCAATTGACAGAGCTGGTGCGTAAACCTCCTTTACACGAGAAGGATCAAGAAAGCTCCGACACCGGAGGCCTCCCACCGCCAGCAAGGGAGAAAGATCAGCAGAGATTAGACAGATCGTTGATGGGATCAGGACCTCCAGAAAGAGAGATTCAGGGATGACATCCACAGAACCAGAGTTGGAATCACCAAGGATCGAGTGGGAATTCAGGATCCCAATCATCTGGTGGAGCGGGGAATTTAGGATCTCAATCATCTTGGTGGAGTGACAGTGTGAGAAGCACCAGATTGTCGAAGCTTGATTTCCCCATCTTTGATGGTAAGAAGCCCAGGAGCTGGATCCGCAAGGCCGAGAAATTCTTCTCGGCCTTGCGGATTCACAAACCAAGAGCCAGGTGGGTCGAATTTTGCGGGAAATTGCGGCGATGTATCTCAACGACAAGGCAGATGTATGGCTGCAAGGATATATGATTCACAAACAAAGAGCAGGTGGGTCGAATTTTGTGATGGTCTGTGTGCCTGATTTGTTGAAAGGCGCGAAATTGAAATTGTGGTTGAGTTCAATAAATTGGACCAAGGGGACGATCTTGAGGAATATATAGAAAAATTTGAAGATCTTAGAGCGAGTATGCTCTCGTTCAGTCCTCATTTGACGGAATCCTATTTCATTTCAAGCTTTATCAGTGGATTGAGAGCTGAAATCAGGTCATTAGTGCAATTGGGTTGCCCATCATCGATGATGAGTGTCTTTGAGCAATCAAGATTACATTATAGGGCGGTGCAGGCCTTGGTAAAGATTGCGAGAGCACCAGGGAGGCAAGGCTTCAATGGGGGATCAGCTTTCAAACCATCATGGACCAGAGATGGTCCAGTCGAGAGCGACATCAGAGAAGGTAACCCTCCACTTAAACGAATTACAAATCAACTGTCATATATGAGCCTCAAGAAAACACATGATTTAAGGAAAGAGTTGTGTTTTAGATGTGGTGATAAGTACATTGTGGGTCACAAATGTAAAACTCAAACCCTTCATAGCTTGATTGCCCAAGAAACTCAAGATGAGGGTAGGAATAGCTTGTTGCCACCAGAGTGGACTGAACAAGATGAGGAGATACCTGAGATTTTTGTTCATGCCTTAACTGGTGGCGAATTGGGTACCCCTATTAGAGTAAAAGGGCGGATTATGGGAAGAGAGGTGACCATACTGATTGATAGTGGGGCTACTCATAGTTTCTTGGATCTTAGCTTGGCTCAAACAGCTGGATTTGAGATTGCCAAGACTGGATTAATGGTTGTCAACACCTTAACTGGCAAGATGTTGAGTGATAAAGTCTGCAAAGGTTGTGAATGGGAAATGCAGGGTAGCAAATATGTGTATGATATTAGACTGCTCAATATGCCTGATAGTGAGATGATTTTGGAAGCTGATTGGTTGGATGGATTCAACCCAGTGTTGTTTGATTTTCTAGTAGTACAAATCTCTTTTTTTGAGGAATGGCAAGAAAATTGTGATTCAAGGCATTAAGAAGAGCAGTGAACCATCAGAAGCTTGTATCAGGCTACTATATGGGAATGAGCTGTGTAAGTTGATCAACTCCGAGGATCACTTAGTATTGGCAGAAGTATCACAGGTCTTCAACACTACTGCCCCAAGTAAAGAGTGCATGCCAGAAATAGAAAATGTGTTGTTTGCTTTTCCTGATGTGTTTGTGGAGCCTAAGGAATTGCCCCCAATCAAAGGTCACGAGCCATCTATTACTCTCAAAGAGGGCACTTCACCTTTAGCTTACAGGCCCTACATATATGCTCACTTCCAAAAGGAGGAAATTGAAAAGCAAATTAGTGAAATGCTCAAAACAGGTGTGGTCCAACCAAGTCATAGCCCATTTGCTTCACCCGTGCTCTTGGTCAAAAAGAAGGATGGGAGTTGGAGAATGTGTATTGATTACAGGAGACTCGATGAGGCTACTATTAAAGACAAATTCCATATCCCTCACATTGAAGACCTCTTGGATGAACTAAGGGGTACCTCTATTTTCTCCAAACTGGATTTGAGATCTGGTTACCACCAGGTGATGATTCTTGATAGGGATATTAAGAAGACTGCCTTCAGAACTCACCATGGCCATTATGAATTCAAGGTGATGCCATTTGGCCTCACCAATGCACCTGCCACCTTCCAAGCTCTCATGAATTTAGTGTTTAAAGAAGTTTTGAGGAAGTTTGTCTTGGTATTTTTTGATGATATTCTGATCTATAGCAGTTCAGTAGAAGAGCATGTGCAACACTTGAATTGGGTGATGCAGTCACTAAGGGAGCATAGGTTGTTTGCTAAGCAATCTAAGTGTGAATTTGGGCAATCACATGTTGAATACCTTGGACATATAATCTCAGGAGAATGGGTAGCAACTAGTTCCAAAAAAAATTGATGCTATTATCCAGTGGCCTCCTCCTACTTCCTTGAAATCTTTAAGATGATTCTTGGGTTTATCTGGTTATTATAGGAGATTTATAAAGGGCTATGGGAGCATTGCTAAACCCTCAACAAATCTTCTAAAAAAGGATGCTTTCCATTGGTCTGACAGTGCTTCTGCCGCCTTCTTGAAATTGAAAGCATTATTGACCACCCCACCTGTATTGGGAATGCCTAATTTCTCTAAGCAATTTGTGGTTGAAACAGATGCGTGTGATAGTGGCATAGGTGTTGTGTTGCTGCATGAGAATAGACCATTGGCTTTTTTTGAGTCAAGCAATACATGGGAATGCCTTGTTATTCTCCACCTATGAGAAGGAACTGTTAGCAATATTGTTAGCAGTTGACAAATTGAGGCACTATTTGGAGCAACAGATGTTTGTCATCAGAACAGATCATCAACCTTTCAAGCACCTTTTGGATCAAAAGCTCACCACTCACTTATAAAGGGAGGCTTTGAGGAAGTTGCTTGGGTTAACATACTACATTGCCTATAAAAAAGGGATCTTAAAATAAAGTAGTTGATACACTGTCCAAGAGAGATGAAGATCTTAAAGGCTCTTGTTTTGATGTATCTGTAGTTCAACCAGTTTGGATGAGTGAAGTGGTGGACAGCTACGAGAGAGATCCTATTGCCCAATAGTTATAAGTGGATGCAGTATATGACATAGAGGGTAAGTACTGTGTGGGAAAGGGTGTGTTGAGGATGAAGCATAGGATGTTCATTGGTGCATCAACTGATTTGAAGACAAGAATCATCAAGGCGTTACATGATGAGCCAGTGGGTGATCACTCAGGGATGCAAGGTACCTACCAAAGGATCAAGCCCCTCTTTTTCTAGTTTGGCCTTAGGAAAGATGTTGCAGACTTTGTGTTGTCTTGTGAAGTATGTCAAAGGAGAAAATCTGAGGGCACTACTTCGCCTGGTCTTCTTCAACCTCTACCCATTCCTTCCAGTCCATGGTCTCACATTTCTATAGATTTCATTGAGGCTTTGCCTAACAGTCAAGGAAAAAATTCAATCTTGGTAGTGGTTGACATACTTACTGAATATGCTCACTTTGTGGGACTAACCCACCGTTTCACTGCTGAGAAAGTGGCTTCCATCTTCATACACTACAAGAAAAGAGGGCTTGGGCGACAAAATCAAATATCTAGGGCGACATTACCATTTTTGTCGCCAAAAGCTAGAATTGCGTGACAAAAATACGATTAGTCGCACAATGATAGTGTATGGAGACAGGCAAAATGTTTCATCGCCCATTGTACGCATTGGCGACAAAATGATGGGTTGTCGCCTTTGATGTTTATTTTTTGTGATGAAATTAGTTTTTTGTCGCACAAGCAATTTTCTTTTGAGCGACAAATACATTTTAGTCACCAAAAACAAGCATTGTGCAACAGAAGCAAATTTTTCGCCTTAATTGAAAGGGTTGTGCGACAAATACATATTTGTCGCCCTTAAAGAACATATCGTGCAACAAATATATATTTGTCATCCTACAGAAGGGTCTTAGTGTGACAAATAGCTGTTTTGTCGCCCTACCTGCAGGTTTTGTGCAACAAAATCACATTTGTTGCTCTAATGGAAAGTCTTTGTGCAACAATTACATGTTTGTCACCATATTTGAAGGGTTTTTTGCGACAAATTAATGTTTGTCACCCTTAAATTAAGGTTTTATATGACACCTTGCCCAACATTATTACGTAAGGCAACAAAAATATCTTATTTGTTGCCCAAAGCATCCGTGTTAGTGTGTATATATAGTAATTATAAGGAAAAAAAGGAGTTTTTTTAATAAAAAAAATGAATAACTAATTAATTATTTAAAATGTGCATAACTATTAGTAAATAATATATTTTTTTAGAACGGTGGGAGTTTAATTAATTAAAGTTACCATATTTATTTACTAGATTTGTCAAAATTAACGTGACCTGACTCGGAAAACGTACCCGACCGACCCGAATGCCCGGAAATTTATGGGATTCAACTCGATGTTTTAGACCAAGATCCAATATCATCATATTCGATCTACATTTTATAGGATATATAATTTATAGTCGGTATTAAGTCATTTTTATATGTTTTGCACGTCTTTAATATAGTTTTTGATTAATTTGTTTTTAGAATATAGATGTTTACACTTGTGTAAGTTTTATGTGTTTTTAGGTAATTTGGAGCTTTTGTTAGATGTAATTAATTTTGAAATCACGATGGAATAATATTCATAAAACCAAGTTCGAGATCTTAACGGACGCTGGAAAAGTCTTGCATAGCGGTCCCATGTACTAAGAACCAATCTAATAAGAGCTTATTGCATATCGAGTCGATGTTTTCCGTACAATATATTCCTGCTTGGTGATGTCTAGGTAAAATGAGTCATTTGAGCCCAAAAAAATCGGATCGAGAGTCGTTTTATAGCTTGTTGAAAAGCTTATTGAGAAATATACAACTTTCATGTTGAACATTTTGGCAAATTTGACCTAAAATATAGAAAAATTGAGCAAAGAAGTTGATGTGGACTTAAAGTTCCGACCCGATATATATATACCGACCCAGAATCATGAAATTTTCAAAGATACGAAGTTCCGGGTTGGTCTCTTAAAGTTTCGGGTTGGAATACTTCTAATATATTCGAAATGTCGTAGTTAACTTCCGGGTCGATATCCAAGTCTTTTATGGGTTGGAATATGCCGTCTGAAGATTCTTACCCGATCATAAAGTTCTAACCCGGAATCCTTGAACGGATCTATATATCTATATATATGTTGTTTATTTAAGATATTTTTATCTTGTTAATCCTTAAATTCCTTAGATTAGTTAGATTTTATTTCATGATATATTATACTTTAATTTTAATTATGTTTTAATATTCTTACAAAGTCCTTATAAAGTGTTTGTTTTTTTCTGGTTGGATTGATACGAAACCAGAACAAAACTTGGTGTAACTCGATCTAAAACCCAATTGATCTGAAATCCTATTTATCTGAAAACTCAAATGATCCGAATTGAATAACCAAATTAAAAAATAAATCCTCTCCGATCCATATTACATGTTGTTTGACTTTTTAACACGTGTTTTAAGGATCTAAAAACTAGTTTTGTATATAATAACGTTTTTATTATTATTTTGTCATTGTTTATTACTCATTACTAACAAATATTAAGTTATAAAAAATTAATTAAAAAATTTAATATTTGATTAAGTTTTTAAGTTTTAAAAATATATGCTAAAAAGCCAAACGACTTATATTTTAGATTGAAATGAGTAATAATTAGACATATATTTTAGATTGAAATGAGTAATAATTAAGTATATATATCTCAAATTAACTCAAAACCTTAGCTTAAAAAAAAAAGGTCATAACCTAGGGTGACAACTTGACACGTTTGTTGCCCATTGACATTTAGGATGACAGGTCTGTGTTTGTCACCCCAAATGTGTTAGAACTTAGAAGGCGGGACACAAATTGGGAAGTGTTCCGGGATTTTTTCAATTCTAAATTAAACGCGATTTTGGGGCCGGTAAATCAATCCTCTCAACACGATTTTGGTAACCAGAAAATCTCTCCAATTGATCGATTTCCTTTACGGTTTTGCTCGGCATCTTCGTTTCTCTCCTTCAATATTGTGCAGAAATTTTCGTCTTCGATTGCAAGGTCGCTTGATCAAGGTATGATTCTAGTTAATAATCTTCGTCGATCTTCTATTTCAAGCTCACATCAAGTAGCAATCGCTTCTTGGGTTTTCCCATCACAATTTTTTTGTATTTGGAATTTTAACCTAGCTGTTCATATTTATGAGTTAATCCGAAAGGGAAGTTCTTCCCAGTCACATGATTTGTTCAAATCGATAGGTACTTGTTTGATTACTATAGAAATAACTTATAAATTGACTGAAAGGAGTGAAATTGTCAATGCATGCATTTCTATTCCTAGTCTTATTGGCAGGGACCTTGAGTATTGTGAAATGTGAATGGAAGGAATTGGCTTCCAAATGTTTTAAATTCAGTCATAGTAGGTTCAAATGCCAGCGTCTTGCGCTGGGTCGAGCTTGTTGTTGGCGATGTCCGTGGAGCTAAACTTACCGGTGGTGTTTTGTAGAGTACCATCTACTGTGTTATCTGTAGTGTGTTATTTTAGGTGATATTTAGTCATCAAGATGTAGCACATTTTGTTCATTGTGTGTAGGCAATTTAGGTTGGTGTGTGGGTAGTATTTTACTAATTGTATACGAGCTGTGTAGGTGGGGTAGTGGTAGCTTTATTTTTAATTACATATATTTATATATTTATATGCTACTATTATATATCCATATATCTATATAGCTATTATATGAATATATGTTTATATATACTATGTAGTTGTTATATGAATACCAATTGATCTACTCACAGTAATTAACCGACATACTTATAACAATTTCTTTTAATCAGGAACCATCGTCTTCGATTGGGGGCATCATCGTATTCGCTTGCAAGGTCGCTTCATTAGGTATGTCTCTAAAAATAGCTTGATTGCTCAGGTTTTCAATCATAATTTGGTTGTTGATCTTTACAATTTCAAACCCGTTGTTACGAGATGTGGGTAAATCTATCAGAAAGTAATTAAAGTTAACTTATTATATCGATGATCATGTATACTAACTTACCCGTCTTTCCTAAAAAAGAAGAAAGTTGATATTTTTAAGGAATGAACAAGAACTTTTTTTCTTAGATTTGTTTTCTTTCCCAAATTCACTTATTCTATCAATTGCTATTACGTGGGTTTACATAAAATTCCCAAATTCAGTTCAAACCCCTTCGTACATAGTTTAAATCATTTTGTATTCAGTGTAAATTTATGTGATTTTGGTTTTTGGTTTTGCAAGACATTTTCCTTTCTGTCACTGGAAATCAGTTGGGCATCTTCACTGTGATTACAAGGTTGCTTGAACAGGTATGTTTTTTTATTTCATTTCATAAGAGAGTTTGGTGGACATGCTCTAGCATGATCAATTCAAATCTTTTGGTATTTTGTGGATATTGCTAGATTTCTTCAAGTTTCTTAGTTTGCAGCATAAATATTTTACATGCCTAGTATGTTGGTTGTAGTTGTGGATGGCCTGAAATGAATGAAATTCCCATTGCTGATCTATGTTCTTGGTGCTAGTTGCCTATCAAATCTTGTGGTTTATACATCTACCTGAATTTTCCTTTTTTTTATCTACATTTGAAGCATGGTTAACGATCGAAAGTGGATGATCAATAGAAGTGCATCTGATAGGAGGAAACCGGAATATGGATAGGGATGGGTAACCATATAACATTCACATATATAATGATATTATGTATTTTTATTCATTGCTATTCTAATATTTTCTTGATTTTGCCAATGTAGGTAATCCTGCCGGTGGGTTTAGGAGCTGGATTAAACTGTTGACTGTTTGCTCGTGCGCAATTTACTGTTACGGGGAATGAAGACCATTTGGTGGCTTTTTACTATGAAGTTAATTAGTATGTTTTCCTAATGAACCTACAAATATTAGATGGATTCATATCATTTTTGTTTTTGTTTTCAGTAGTTTAACTTGTGATGGACACAAGTTTTGGAAGTATTTTCGTAAAGCTGCGTTAGTCGTACACCTTTATGGTTTCAACTAGATATTGAAGTTATTTTTGTTATATATTTCGACTTCTACTTTTCTCTAAATATAAGCTTGACATGTGTTTCTTTCATGTATTCGATTTTAAATAGGTGTCAATTGCAGCATAAATATGACAAAATGTTCATTTTGTATGATATTTGATCCTTAAAAATTAGGGGTTGTCACCAAAGAAAAGGATGACAAATCCTACAAATTGTCACAAACCATATAACTAGCATTTCGATCATGTTTTGGGCGACAAAAGCGAAATTTGGTTGCCAACTAGTTTGAATGACGAATGAGAGATTTTGTCAGCAATGAATATGGGCGACCAAATAGAGTAAACGTCACTGAAGAGTTTGGGTGAGAAAATAACCTATTTGTCATCATAGAGCTTGGGCTACAAATTAAATCATTTGTCACCCAATACTTTGGGTGACGACATAATGTATTTGTCACCGTAGACTTTGGATGACGAAATAGTGTATTTGTCACCGTAGACTTTGGGCTATGAAATAATGCATTTGTCACTGTAGAATTTGGGCTACAAACAAGGCTATTTGTCACGAAAGTTTTTGTGTGACTAAGCAAGTTATTTGTCACCAAAGAGTTTGGGCGACGATTCATAATATTTGTCACTGAAGTGTTAGGGCGACAAAGTCATATATTCGTCATTGAAAGATTTGGGCATCAAAAAATGATTTCATCACAAATCATAATATAGAGTGACGAAAAAAAGTTTTGTCACGGAAGACTTTGGGCAACGGGGAAGGTGCGACAAACGTGTGACGACATTATGTTCGTCACGGTATTGTTTGGGCGACAAAATTAGGCCTTTTGGCGACTAATATTTTTATCGCCCAAAATATTTTTTCTTGTAGTGATAGAAAATGTCTATAAGCTCCATGGGTTGCCAGAAAGCATTGTTTCAGACAGAGATAAAATTTTCTTGAGCTCCTTCTGGCAGCAACTGTTCAGGACTTTTGGCACAGGTTTACACATGAGTACAACCTATCATCCTCAGTCAGATGAACAAACTGAGTGGGTGAACAGATGTCTAGAGACCTTTCTCAGGTGTATGTGCTCGGACCATCCTCAACAATGGTTCAAATGTGTTGTTGCAGGACGATGGTCAAGTATGAAATAGATATAGAATAAAGATCAAACTGACTTCCCTGTCTCAGTAAATAAATACAACAGCAAAACAGAAAGACAGAAATAAAAGCAGAAAAGACAAAGCAAAACAGAAACAAAAGCTAAGACAGAAAATAACGAAAGAAAGTAAAGAACAAAGCAAGACAACAGACGTACTCGATCTCGACAACTACCTACTCGAGATTGACTACCAACAGCAAAAAACGGAAACTTCAAAATCGACAACAAAAGCAGAAACTATACTCGACCTAGACAAGACCCTACTCGAGATCGACTAAGGCCTACTCGATCTCGACAAGCTCCTCCTCTGTATCGACTGGAAAGACAGAAAGTGTAAATTCCAAATTTCGAACCCAAAACTCAGAATTTCGACGAAATAAATTCAATATATAAAAGACTTCCAAGGCTACGGTAACAAAACCACAACGATAACCATGCAAAGTAACACATAAAGGCACAAAAAATCATGCTTTCCATCAAAATAACATTCGTTACTAACAAATAGGCATATAGAGGCTTTCGCATAAACCCTAATTGTTACTAACCCTTTTCACATAATTAATCAAAGTTGTATTAAGATCACTTTCGCTTCAATAACACAAACAAGGATCACCTTCAACTCTCGCAAAAGAATCATGCTCATAGAGATAGAAGATGAATTGCATAAAAAGATCTGACCTTTACCGCATCTCCTCACATGGCCACCGTCGCGCTCACCCCAGCCCTAGAAGTGGGTGGACTACTCGCTCTTCATTATCAAGAAAGACATTAAATAAGAAAAGAAACTAACTTGCATTGAATTTTAAATAAAAAAAACTTACAACCCACAAGACAAATCCGCTTTCGCCTTTCCACCTTGCTTGCTACAAACTCTCTCTCTCTACTCCTACTTACTTGAATGGAATTGATTGTGTTTCTGAATTGATGAAAAACCAGCCCTAGGGCTTTATTTATAGCCTTCTAATCCTTGCTAATCAAGGATAGAATCTTCTATCTATATCTAAAATTATATCTACTTGCTTAAAGATAAATAAATGCAACAAGGGAATTAAATCTTTAAAGGGAAATAATAAATCTAAAGTCTTCCATGGATAGATCTTCCTTCTTCATGATCAATGTTGATAGATTTGGATAGAATCGGCAATCTTCTGTTGTGAGCTGAATCTGCCATGTTTTACAGTAACTTTTATATCGATTTCTGTATACATTACATGGATTTGGGCTAAGATAGTACATAATCTATGTAGTTTATGTTTATTTGCCAAATTATGGAATCTACACCGGTTTCTGTTTAAATCGCAGAAATCGAGGCGTTTTACAGCAATTCTACAGAAGGTCGGAAAAGCTCGGAAAACCACTACAGAAGTCCAAGGTCAAAGCAGCGGAACAAGTCTACGAGCCAAGGCTACTCGACCTCGAGTAGGTCTACTCCACCTCGACAAGCCATGTCCGAGCAACCTTGTCGACAGAGCCTGATCGAGAGAGCCAGACCACCCAGCTCCGGGAATCTACTCGATCTCGACGAAGCCCTGGTCGAGATCGACGAAGCCCAAAGTCATGCCCGGAGTCGACGACGAGAGCTGCCCGATAAGCTGAGGACGACCAGGCGAGACTCGCTGCCAGCGACTCCACTCGCTGCAGCGGACCACTCGCTGCCGCGGAAGAGGCCACTCGCTGCCAGCGGATGAAGTAACTCGAGGGAGCGGGAGCGGAGAGGGAGAACCCAACTCGACCTCGAGGACCCTTTGTCGAGGTCGACGAGCACCTTGAGTCCAGGTCCGAGCATGTCCGAGCCAGTCGACTAGACCTACTCGAACAAACCCAGTCGACAAGCCCCTCCTACTCGACATCGACGAGGGGTGGTCGAGGTCGACAAGAGCCCAGGAAGCCATGACGAGCCACATCGAGCAGAAGCCACCCGAGGAGTCCAGCCAACGAAGACCCTACTCGAGGTCGACGAGACCTAGTCGAGGTCGAGTAGACCCAGCTTCCAGAAACTTCTCGACGTGGCCTGTCCGAGTAGAATTGGAGTTCCTTGGGCGCGAAGGCGGAAGATCTATCCGATTTCATCAAGTTCTATCCAAGGAGACAAGATCTATCAACATCATGAAGACTTACCCTATTTAGTTTTATCTTTTCCTTTTAGATTTATTTCCATAAAACAATTTATTTATCCTTTCAAGTTTTAGATATAGTTTTAGATAAAGATAGATATCTTCTTTCCTAGAATAGCTAGGGAATGAAGGCTATAAATAAAGCCCTAGGGGGCTCAGTTTTATTCATTCAATTCAGACAACAGTTCAGAGATAATTCAAGACACAATTAGTTAGTTCCACAGAGAAGTTTAGGAGTTCTAAGGTTTTTAGGGTTTTGGCTTTCTGCGAAAGTTGATTGCCAGGATTGTAAAAGGCTTTGAATTTAGTTTTAATGCAAGTTTCTTTTTATACATCAATGTCTATGATTGCGATGAGGCGTGAGTAGTCCACCAACTTCTGGGGCTGGGGTGAGCCCGACGGTGGCCATGTGAGGCGATGCGATAAAGGTCAGATCTTTTTGTGCAATTCATCTTCTATCCCTATGAGCATGATTCTTTTGCGAGAATTGAAGGTGATCCTTGTTTGTGTTATTGAAGCGAAAGTGATCTTAATGCAACTTGGATTAGTTATGTGAAAAAGGGTTAGTAACAATTAGGGTTTATGCGAGAGCCTCTATATGCCTATTTGTTAATGACGAAAGTTATTTGATGGAAAGCATGATCTTTTGTGCCTTTATGTGTTGTTTTGCATGGTTATCGTTGTGGTGTTGAAACCCTGGCCTTGGAGGTCTTTTAGCATATTGAGTTTATTTCTGTCGAATTTCTGAATTCTGTCGAAAATCTGCAATTTTATATTTTCTGTTTTTACTCGACATATTTTCTGTCTAGGTCGAGTTAAGTTTGCTGCTTTTGTCGATTTTAAAAGTTTCTGTCTTTTCTTTTCTAGTCGAGATCGAGTACCTCTTGTCGAGGTCGAGGAGAGCTTTACTTGTCGAGTTGTTTGCTTTTGTCTTCTGTTTTCTGTTTTCGATTACTGTCTTGTCGACCTAGAGGACAGTTACTCGACCTCGAGTAACTTCTGTGTCCTTGCTTTTAGTTTCTGCTTTGCTTCTGTTTTGCTTTGGTCTTTGCTTTACTTTCTGTCTTTAGTTTCTTTGCTTTTGTTTTAGTTGCCCTTGCCGAGTTTATTTGTTTCTTTCCTTCCTATGTTTCTGTCTTTTCTGCTGCTGTTGTGAGAATCTGATAGCTACCTGAGAACTGCTGACGTGCTTCCCCGTGGATTCGATCCTGACTTTTCTCTTACTACAACGGGAGGAAGTCTTGTATTATTTGCAGAGACAGGGAAGTCAGTCTGATCTATATTTCATATTTATTTCATACTTGACCATCCTCCTGCAACAACAAATTGGCGCCGTTGTCGGGAAGGCAATCAATCGCGCCTTAGGTAGTCAGTTCTCACTGTTTCTTTGAGTTAGCTTGCAGGTGTATGCGTAGTTCTGGTCAAACACCTGAGTTTGACGCCTTAGATGAACCGGAACGCCTTTTTCACATCAGAGCTACACTACAAAGAGCCATGGCAGCTGCGGAGACACAGGAACAGCTGAGCGCTAGGCTTACCAGGGAATTAGCTGCTAAGGATGCTGCTATCGCCGCTGAGAGAGCAGCAAGGGAACAAGCAGCTGAACGCGCGAGGCAAGCGGAAACTGAGCTTGCCCAATATCCAACCACTGCTGAGGATTATATGCATCCGACTCTCATCGTGCCTGAATCGGCGATTCTTATCCCTGAAAACTCTTTTGAAATTCGCACTCAGTTTCTTATAGAGCTTAAAAATAATGCCTTTTATGGTAGATTTAATGAGTGTCCTCTTGAACATATTACTAATTTTCATGATATGTGCCGTACTCTTGCAGAAGGTACAACTCTGGAATATGTCAAGATGAAATCTTTTCGCTGGTCTCTCGCTGGGCCTGCACTGAAATGGCTGGAAGGGATGAAAGAAAAATCACTTACAACCTGGGCTCAAGTAGAGCAAGAGTTTCTGAACAAATTCTTCCCATCTGCCAAAACAACACATCTCCGCCAGAAAATCACCGCCTTCAAACAGCAGAAAGGGGAACCACTGGCAAAGGCATGGGAGCGCTACAAGGAACTTCTGCGATCTTGCCCTACTCATGGACAACCACCCTACATCATCCAGGAGATCTTCTTCAACTCTCTGGATCAAGTCACTAAGGACAGAATCAACAAATATACTCGCTACGAGTATCTGACGATGCCGTCAAGTGACATATGGGGTGTTCTAGAGAAGCTCACCAACTACGACAACAAGTATGGGTCTACTGTAACCTATGAAGAGAACCCATACGCCAGGCCAGCACCATCCATGCCCCTATATGAGCCATCTAAAGAGATTGATCCTGATGTTAGGGAACAATACTACAGAGACCAGAATAAGAAGCTCCTCAAACAAGTCAAATATCTCTCTGTCAACCAGCCTTGCATAGAATGCGGATCGCAAAGGCACACCAATCCTGAGTGCCCACACACAGAGCAAGTCAGCATGGCAGAGCACCATGAGGATGCAGCTTACGCAGGGGGTCCCAGTCGCTACATGGGGGACCAAAGGTTTCAGCAACCACAATGGAACCAAGGTGTCCCTAGGAATCCCCCACCCTACAGAGCTCCAGGACACCCAAAAAGGAACCAAAAGAAGGATGATATACAGACAGTCCTGGAGGAAATACGGAGGAACCACTCAGAAACTAGGCAGTCCTTCAACTCCGTCTATACTCAGATGCAAGGTGTCAACTCTAGGCTTGGGGAAATTGATATCTGGCGGAAAACAGTTGATACACAGATTGGTCAGCTAGCAGCAGGAATTCCCAGACAGTCGGGTACACTCCCTGGATCTTCAGAACCAAATCCTAAGGGAAAGACTGGACACATCGTTGCTATAAAACTCAGAAGCGGCCATCAACTGCAAGAGCCAGAGGTCGGGAACCAGCAGAACAATGAGGAACAGCAAGTCGATCTCGACAAAGCCGTGGTCGATCTCGACAAAGGACTAGTTGACCTCGACAAAGGACTCGTCGACCTCGAGGAGAGCCTGCCAAAATCTTCGTCTGCACCACACATCCACTCGACTGGGCCCAATCTGGTCGATGTCGACAAAGGCCTTGTCGATGTCGAGGAGCCCCTGGTCGACATAGAGGAATCTACAGCAACTCCGACGTCTGTTCTGGCTCCGACGCAGAAAAAGAAGCTGCCTTTCCCCACAAAATCTCTAAAGGACCCGGCAGAGAAAACGTTTCAGCGCTTCATCAAGATGCTTCAGAAGCTCAACGTCACCATCCCCTTCACAGAAGCTCTCAATGAAATGCCAGCCTATGTCAAGTTCCTGAAAGAGATCCTGAGCAAAAAGCGATCGATGGCTGAAATCACAGAGGAGTGTAGCCATCTGGACATATTGGAGAAGAGGCCGGATCCAGGTAAGTTTGCTATAACTATTGGATTTGGTCCATACAAAACTAATGCCCTATGTGATCTTGGAGCTAGTGTGAGTATAATGCCTTTAACAATTTGGTCCAAGATTAAGATAGGTGCCTTGGAGCCTGTGGATGCTAGACTATACATGGCCAACAACACGGTGGTCATTCCAACAAGCATGGTGGAAAATGTTCCAGTACAAGTAGGTAAATTCTTCGTTCCTGCTGATTTCTTAATAGTTGATATGCAAGAAGATCCTGCTTGTCCAATTATTTTAGGAAGACCATTATTGGCGACGGTGGATGCCAACATAAGCGTAAGGAAAGGAGTGCTCACCTTCAACATCAGCGATGAGGTCATTGAGTATTCCTTTAACAAAACTGAAAGGCATACTGGTCCAATGGAAGAGGTCAAATCTATCTCAGCTGGCTACATCACCTGCGGGGAACCCAAAGTCAGAAATATGACCCCTTAGGAGATAGAAAAGAGGGACATGGAGGCCCAGGTGGAGGAGATCATGGCAATCCTCAAGGAGAACACAAAAAATCCAATCGACACAGATCCAGGTAAGTCGTTGTGGATTCATTATTTTTCGGATGCCTTGACAGGAGCTAAGTATGGGGTCAAGATCGACCAGGGCTGCTCGACATCGAGTAGAACCCTAGTCGACCTCGACCAGACCACGGAGCCACCACCAGCACCAGCTTCGTCGAGCAGCAAACCGGAGGAGCCATCCTACTCGACCTCGAGTAGACTTGTCGAGGTCGACCACCAGTGCCCCACTTCGACAAGGCCTTCCTCGAGCGCACCACCAGAGCCAGGACCAGCCTCGTTGATAGCATGCATTTAGAGAGTTATAATAGGTTGCATTTAGCTTAGTTATGATACATATCATGCATGGTTTAAGTATAATTTGCATATTTGTTCTCTGTGTGGTTGGAGTCGGAATCTACATGCTTTTATTGATTATTTCAAGTAATCGTGGATCCGAGGAGGAGACATGGGTTGATAACGCAATGGATGAGAATGTCTAGTTGATCGAAGAAGCTTACATGAAGATCTCAAGAGGTCCTGAGAAGAAGAAGCGAACCTAAACGAAGAACAAGTCTGCAGAAGTTGTCGCCAGACATGCTGAACTTTCATGTTGATGTCGAGAGCTAATTCAAGACGGAATTTCCGTGAAAGACCAATGCAGCGCCCGCCGCATGGTTTGCTGCGCCCGCCGCCAGGGGCGGTATTCATGCTGCGCCCGCCGCATGGTTTGCTGCGCCCGCCGCAACTTTGCGGCGCCCGCCGCACGGGTCATCAGCGCAGCGCCGTTTTGAGAAAAACGCTAGTTGTTCTATTTTGTTTGGAGGGCCGACTTGGATGTTTTATTAGGCCACTTTTATGTTATTTTTCATAACTTCTATTCCATTCTACTTTTCATCACACAATTTTAGAGAGAGCGATGTTCTCCATGGGCGACTAAACTCTCTTCGTTCTACTTGCAATTTGAAGCTTTATTTGGATTGATTGTGAGTTTCTGAATCTTGTTCCTTATTTCCTATATTGAATGCTTCAACTTCTTTGTGCTTGATTGTTTATTGTTTTGTTCTTTCTCGTTTGGCCAACTTGTTAGATCAATTCAATTGTTAGGGTTTTGTAGATTCCTGATTGTGAACCTTAACCCAAGTGGCAAACTTATCCCTTTAGGGCTGATTGAACTAATTGGATGGGTAGGAAGTTGGATGTGTTGTTAAATCCCTCTTTAGGGACTGCAAATACCTTGGCTAATCTCTGGACTTAAAGCTATCAATTGGGTTAAATCCTTCTTTAGGGACTGTTCGATTGATAAGGGTTTCTAGGACTGATTGGACTAGTAACTATATTAGGTCGGGACAAGGGCATTCATAGGAAGACTAAAAGGACAGGAGGAAGTTACAATATCAATTCAAACAAATAAAGTGGATAGTTGTAGGTAGAGCTGAGCGATCTTCTCTAATTTGTTTTGCATTATTTGTTTTTATTTTATTTTGTTTTCTTTTCAATCTCAATCAACCAAAACCCCCCCTTTCTACTAATTGGTAAATACACATTGCTGAGAAATACTTGATTCTCTGTGGGATCGACCTCTTACTTGCTTGCTATACTAGTTTGTAGGTTTGAGTTTTATTTTGATACGGTTTATGCGACTAAAAACCGCTCATCAAATTGGCGCCGTTGCCGGGGAATCAAGTTTATTTCTTTATTTTGTGTATTTATTAATTTTTGTTTATATATCTAACTTTGTTGTGAACCTATCTTATGGTTCACAACCCCCTTGCTACTAACTTTTTAAGATGTTGAGATTGTTGCAGTTTGAAGGTGAGAACTTTCACCAATATTTCACTAGATTGCATGAGTATGTTAATGACCTTGGTTCATGGGGTTATCAATATGGTGTGCGGGAGATGTGTGTTTGCATATTTGATGGGATGAATGCTGAAACACGAAATCTTGCTGAGTCCATGAGTAATGGAGGCCTATTGGATATGGGACTCTTTGAGATTTGGGATTTTTTCGGCAACATGAGTCGACAGGTTGAACGGGAAGTATCAATCCAAACTCTCACACAAGTGTTGCAGCAGTTGGAAGAAGAACAAATGAGCCGCTGTAAAAAATTGGAGAATCAGATGAGCCAACTCATTCAAATTCTAAGTGCAAAAGGTGAGAAAGAAAGGAGCTTCGAAGAAGAAGATGAGGAATTGGTTGCAGACAACGATAGTGTCTTCGACAATGGAGGAGAGGGTCTAGTGCTTCGTGACTTGGAATCTCATGAGTCGACGCATGAGGTTACATGTGATGTGTCTCCTACTCCATCTGCACCATCCATTCTGAGCTCGCCCATTGATGAACCAAGTCTAGAGCCATCAACTGAGGCTCAAGAGATAATAAAGGTAAACTTTTGCAATCTTGAAGGTAATGGTGATTATGTTGATCCTTTTGATTGCTATTTTGAGAAGCCACCAGCGGAACTGTGTTGGTGGTATCATATTCCTTCTGCAGAGAGTCATGCTAGACTCTTTGATAGATTGAAAGGGTTCGTGAGTTCCACATTTTATGCTTTCAATTTATTGTGCTATGATGTGCTTTGTAAGATGTGTGCACAGGAATATGATAGGTTACTGAGGGCCTTGACGATGTCTGAGAGATAAGGTCTTGAGATTGAGAATAAGTCAAGCCAATGACATTAAAGAAAGGAGCTTCTCGGGAGGCAACCCGAGGTAAGTTTTAGTTATTTCAATTCCTAGTTAGCTAGTTTTCTTTAACCCGCCGCAATCCTCAGATCCGACCTATAGAGACCCATCCACCACATTGTGAGTATTTCATTCATATCTTTCTCTATGTTTTTTTTTTGTTGTCTTTTATGTTTCATTGAGGACAATGAAAGGTTTAAGTGTGGGGGAGGGATTGCATTGCATATAGATAGAGTTTGCATATCATGTTTATTTATGTTTTCATATTTATTTTTACTCATATATCACATTAAAAAAAAATCACAAAAATATCATGCATTGCATTTTAGGTGTTATTAAAGATACCCATCTTGGTTTAGTTTGTCCTCTAATTTATTTTTATGATCTTAATTGCATAAATCCCATAATTTGATTGAATTGCTTGAAAATGATTTTGGAGCATGAATTGAGAATATAATTGAGCAAGTATGATTCATAGTTGAGGTTTAATTGAAATCTAATAAAAAAAAACATATCCTTTGTGAGTTTGTTTTGGCCTTATAGGGACTTTACATATTATTCCATTTTGCTTTTATTCTGTGATTATACTCTCCATATGCTTCTTATTTCAATACCGTATTGCACATGTTTGTTGCTTGTGAATTTCAAATGATTGAGGCATGTTTTCTTTAGCCATATTATACCCTATCTATCTTACATATTATCCTGTGCTTGAAGCCCATCTGAGCCTTAAAGCCTATCCTTTTTTATAGCTCCACAAAAATATATCATAGCCAATGATTAGCCTGACCCCATCCGGGAATTAGGAGGAGAATTGGTGAAAAATCTTTATGTTGGAGTAGCTTTGAGTGGAGATGATGTATGTATGGTTGTATATTGCGAGAGGCATAGCCAAAATAAGGTAACCCTTCTTGCATAATAGAGATGACTTATTACTAGGGGCCTAAGGAGGATAAAATTCACTTAGGAGTAAAAGTCTAGTAAGCTTGGACCTAAGGAGGATAAAATTCACTTAGGGGCAAAAGTAAGCATAAAAGAAAAAAAAAAAGTCATCATCCAAATAAAAAATTGCATGAGTTGTATGGCTATTGAAATCAAAGAGTTTATTGTTATGTATTGGAGTTTATGTTATTGGAATGGTTTGTGGAGTATGGAAGTTTTGGTGTTGTTCTAGTTGGTTGTTGTTCCTTTTTCCCGGATTTTTAGCACCACAAGCCTAAATATTTCTCATGCCTTATGTTCCTACCAAAGCCCCATTAAAACCCTATAAAAGTCCTCATGATGTTGTTTGCAAGTGATAACTTTCACGGTGTACAGAGCATTTTGGATTGAGTTGAGAGTTGGACTTTAAAGACTAAACACATGAGAGCTTGAGTGAAACACATTATCCCGGTGAGGTTGGATTAAATTTGCTTTTACTATTGGACCGCTCATATATTTGCTAGGATATTTGTTTTCTTATTCATGGCTCCTATTGTTTGATGTTGCTTTTCTAAAACTATAGTATGAAGATCTTATTTGTGGGATGATCAATTCTATATTTGTTTTTGATTGCTTGAGGACAAGCAAAAGCTTAAGTGTGGGGGAGTTTGATAGCATGCATTTAGAAAGTTATAATAGGTTGCATTTAGCTTAGTTATGATACATATCATGCATGGTTTAAGTATAATTTGCATATTTGTTCTCTGTGTGGTTGGAGTCGGAATCTACATGCTTTTATTGATTATTTCAGGTAATCGTGGATCCGAGGAGGAGACATGGGTTGATAACGCAATGGATGAGAATGTCTAGTTGATCGAAGAAGCTTACATGAAGATCTCAAGAGGTCCTGAGAAGAAGAAGCGAACCTAAACGAAGAACAAGTCTGCAGAAGTTGTCGCCAGACATGCTGAACTTGTTTTGCACTTTCTGGAGGCCTCGGTTGTCCGATCGACTATTATGACCATGCGTTGGAAAGCTCTTTCAGAGGGCTACAACTTTCATGTTGACGTCGAGAGCTGATTCAAGACGGAATTTCCGTGAAAGACCAATGCAGCGCCCGCCGCATGGTTTGCTGCGCCCGCCGCCAGGGGCGGTATTCATGCTGCGCCCGCCGCATGGTATGCTGCGCCCGCGGCGCCCGCCGCACGGGTCATCAGCGCAGCGCCGTTTTGAGAAAAACCCTAGTTGTTCTATTTTGTTTGGAGGGCCGACTTGGATGTTTTATTAGGCCACTTTTATGTTATTTTTCATAACTTCTATTCCATTCTACTTTTCATCACACAATTAGAGAGAGAGCGATGTTCGCCATGGGCGACTAAACTCTCTTCGTTCTACTTGCAATATGAAGCTTTATTTGGATTGATTGTGAGTTTCTGAATCTTGTTCCTTATTTCCTATATTGAATGCTTCAACTTCTTTGTGCTTGATTGTTTATTGTTTTGTTCTTTCTCGTCTGGCCAACTTGTTAGATCAATTCAATTGTTAGGGTTTTGTAGATTCCTGATTGTGAACCTTAACCCAAGTGGCAAACTTATCCCTTTAGGGCTGATTGAACTAATTGGATGGGTAGGAAGTTGGATGTGTTGTTAAATCCCTCTTTAGGGACTGCAAATACCTTGGCTAATCTCTGGACTTTTTTAGGGACTGTTCGATTGATAAGGGTTTCTAGGACTGATTGGACTAGTAACTATATTAGGTCGGGACAAGGGCATTCATAGGAAGACTAAAAGGACAAGAGGAAGTTACAATATCAATTCAAACAAATAAAGTGGATAGTTGTAGGTAGAGCTGAGCGATCTTCTCTAATTTGTTTTGCATTATTTGTTTTTATTTTATTTTGTTTTCTTTTCAATCTCAATCAACCAAAACCCCCCCTTTCTACTAATTGGTAAATACACATTGCTGAGAAATACTTGATTCTCTGTGGGATCGACCTCTTACTTGCTTGCTATACTAGTTTGTAGGTTTGAGTTTTATACTAGTTTGTCGAGGTCGACCACCACTCGGCTCCACCAGATCCGCCTTCACCGATGAGCAAACCACCAGGAGAGGAACCCTTGTCGAGGTCGACCAGGCTTGTCGAGATCGACAAAACCTGTCCTTCGTCGACTTCTGAATCTTCGAGCAGACCACCACCAGGACCAGCAGACTTGTCGAGATCGACTAGCCCTAGTCGAGATCGACCCAATACAGTGGTCCCCGATTCCGTCTCTGCGAAAGTAAGTCAAGGTATGGATCTTTCTTCTCCCATTTCCATTAAAGATTTATCTATACATGGGAGAGGTCTGCCTTGGTATGTGCGATTGTGCAGGATTTCCAATGATGAGCCTAAGGAGTATGAAGTTGGAGACAAACTCTATGTCTCTAAGTCGAAGGATCATTGGTTTCCCAACAAATTCAACAAGAAGCGGATGGGACCATTCGTGGTGAACAAGATCCATTATGGAGGATTACAGCTGATGGACAAGAATGGAGTCCTATTTGAAGCCCAAGCTACATGGGCCCTGCAGATGCCACCTTGAGCATTAATGGAAAGTCGGCCTAGCGACTATAAAATCTAGAGCATGTACATAGACTTTTTAGGACATTTGAGACTTTGTTTTTTGTTTTTGGTTTTGAACACTTTTAGTTTTTTTGTTATGGGTATATGTCTTCTAACTTTTCAGGTCAATGGATAGAACCAAGCTACATTAACACTCGGCCTAGGAGAGGCTCCATTCGAAATTTTAAGGCTCTGCACACATGTCTTGTGAGTTTCTTTCTTTACCCTTACCTTAATTTTTATATACAGTGAGGACACTGTAATGTTTAAGAATGGGGTGGGGGAAGGGCTTACATTATGCATATTTGATTTATTTGATCATATTTGATACATATGTGCATTATTTCTTAGAATTGCTACATGGCTATTTTGGAATGCATTATTGATTTATGTGAATTTCCAAAAAGTTTTGAAAAATGACCCCCATTGAAAATTTTGAATAATGTCATGGAAGCTTATATTGAACTCGACGATGCAAAATTAGATTCATTAGAGATATAGCATGAAATTGCCTAGTAAAGGGAAGTCACAATGAAGTGCATATTTTATTGAAAACCATGAAAGGAGGTAAAATTTGAAATTGCTTTTGACATGAGGCATGATAAGAGGATGGAGGACTTTATATTTCCATATAATGCTCATTGTTTAAAATCCTAGCCATACCTATGCTTATGCATCACAAAAGTCATCATATGCCTTATTTCAAATATTGCTCCACATATTCTTAAATATTTTCCATTCTTTACCTTATCCGGGGATTATGTTGAGAATGATGTTACATTATGGAGATTATCATATGGTGTTTATGTTGTGATTATTATCATTATTGGAGTTTGGCGGGAAAATTGTTTGAATATATGGAAAATTTAATGAGTGAAAGAAAATCCAATCACCTCAGGAGATAAAGGTAGATTGACCCTACTCTCTATGATAATAGTTTGGAGAGATGGGACACATTGTGAGGAGTCCAACGCACTAACTATCCGGGGCCATTCATGACACCCATGTTTGCGACTCGCGAGAAGGCAGTGCTGAGGTTAGAGAGGTAAAAGCATTATTATTTAGAAAAGCAATATGAAAGGTGATGAATTATATGGAGAAAGAATGTGGTATGAAATTCAGTTTGGAAATACTCCATTTCCCCTGATCAAAAGCACCACATTCCCAAAATTTGCCCACCTTTAGCCTTTTACCAATCTACTCCTTTATGAGCTTAAATTAAAGTCTTCTTGATTATCAAATGCTTTGTCACTTATATTGTTTTTGCATAACCCTCCTTTTGTGAGTAGATGTTGCTTTTACATATTTGCACATGCATGAATCTGTGACACTAGTACCTTTTCGAGGATGGTAATTGATTGCAGGGTTATATGAGAATGAATCTAAGATGTTGAGAGTTTTGAATTCTTCCCCTGAATGACAAATAAAAGTATTGCTTGAGGACAAGCAAGCTTAAGTATGGGGTGTTTGTTGTGAGCTGAATCTGCCATGTTTTACAGTAACTTTTATATCGATTTCTGTATACATTACATGCATTTGGGCTAAGATAGTACATAATCTATGTAGTTTATGTTTATTTGCCAAATTATGGAATCTACACCAGTTTCTATTTAAATCGCAGAAATCGAGGCGTTTTACAGCAATTCTACAGAAGGTCGGAAAAGCTCGGAAAACCACTACAGAAGTCCATGGTCAAAGCAGCGGAACAAGTCTACGAGCCAAGGCTACTCGACCTCGAGTAGGTCTACTCGACCTCGACAAGCCATGTCCGAGCAACCTTGTCGACAGAGCCTGATCGAGAGAGCCAGACCACCCAGCTCCAGGAATCTACTCGATCTCGACGAAGCCCTGGTCGAGATCGACGAAGCCCAAAGTCATGTCCGGAGTCGACGAGAAGAGCTGCCCGAGAAGTCGAGGACGAAGCCGAGGACGACCAGGCGAGACTCGCTGCCAGCGACTCCACTCGTTGCAGCGGACCACTCGCTGTCGCGGAAGAGGCCACTCGCTGCCAGCGGATGAAGCAACTCGAGGGAGCGGGAGCGGAGAGGGAGAACCCAACTCGACCTCGAGGACCCTTTGTCGAGGTCGACGAGCACCTTGAGTCCAGGTCCGAGCATGTCCGAGCCAGTCGACTAGACCTACCCGAACAAACCCAGTCGACAAGCCCCTCCTACTCGACATCGACGAGGGGTGGTCGAGGTCGACAAGAGCCCAGGAAGCCATGACGAGCCACATCGAGCAGAAGCCACCCGAGGAGTCCAGCCGACGAAGACCCTACTCGAGGTCAACGAGACCTAGTCGAGGTCGAGTATACCCAGCTTCCAGAAACTTCTCAAAGTGGCCTGTCCGAGTAGAATTGGAGTTCCTTGGGCGCGAAGGCGGAAGATCTATCCGATTTCATCAAGTTCTATCCAAGGAGACAAGATCTATCAACATCATGAAGACTTACCCTATTTAGTTTTATCTTTTCCTTTTAGATTTATTTCCATAAAACAATTTATTTATCCTTTCAAGTTTTAGATATAGTTTTAGATAAAGATAGATATCTTCTTTTCTAGAATAGCTAGGGAATGATGGTTATAAATAAAGCCCTAGGGGGCTCAGTTTTATTCATTCGATTCAGACAACAGTTCAGAGATAATTCAAGACACAATTAGTTAGTTCCACAGAGAAGTTTAGGAGTTCTAAGGTTTTTAGGGTTTTGGCTTTCTGCGAAAGTTGATTGCCAGGATTGTAAAAGGCTTTGAATTTAGTTTTAATGCAAGTTTCTTTTTATACATCAATGTCTGCGATTGCGATGAGGCGTGAGTAGTCCACCCACTTCTGGGGCTGGGGTGAGCCCGACGGTGGCCATGTGAGGCGATGCGATAAAGCTCAGATCTTTTTGTGCAATTCATCTTCTATCCCTATGAACATGATTCTTTTGCGAGAGTTTAAGGTGATTCTTGTTTGTGTTATTGAAGCGAAAGTGATCTTAATGCAACTTGGATTAATTATGTGAAAAAGGGTTAGTAACAATTAGGGTTTATGCGAGAGCCTCTATATGCCTATTTGTTAATGACGAAAGTTATTTGATGGAAAGCATGATCTTTTGTGCCTTTATGTGTTGTTTTGCATGGTTATCGTTGTGGTGTTGAAACCCTAGCCTTGGAGGTCTTTTAACATATTGAGTTTATTTCTGTCGAATTTCTGAATTCTGTCGAAAATCTGCAATTTTATATTTTCTGTTTTTACTCGACATATTTTTTGTCTAGGTCGAGTTAAGTTTGTTGCTTTTGTCGATTTTAAAAGTTTCTGTCTTTTCTTTTCTAGTCGAGATCGAGTACCTCTTGTCGAGGTCGAGGAGAGCTTTACTTGTCGAGTTGTTTGCTTTTGTCTTCTGTTTTCTGTTTTCGATTACTGTCTTGTCGACCTAGAGGACAGTTACTCGACCTCGAGTAACTTCTGTGTCCTTGCTTTTAGTTTCTGCTTTACTTCTATTTTGCTTTGTTCTTTGCTTTAATTTCTGTCTTTAGTTTCTTTGCTTTTGTTTTAGTTGCCCTTGCCGAGTTTATTTGTTTCTTTCCTTCCTATGTTTCTGTCTTTTCTGCTGCTGTTGTGAGAATCTAATAGCTACCTGAGAACTGCTGACGTGCTTACTCGTGGATTCGATCCTGACTTTTCTCTTACTACAACGGGAGGAAGTCTTGTATTATTTGCTGAGACAGGGAAGTCAGTCTGATCTATATTTCATATTTATTTCATACTTGACCATCCTCCTCCAACAACATCTTCGCACCCAAGCAATCCCAAGTCGAGTAGAATTGGTCAAACCGAGTAACGCGGCTCTGGAGGTCTACTCGATCTCGACAAAGGTCTAGTCGATCTCGAGTATGATTATGGTCGACTGGCTCGGCTCGGGTAGATCTGATCGACATGGCTCGGATCTGGGCTCCTGGGTGTCGTCGATCTCGACTAGGGCTTCTCGAGATCGACTAGGGTTGTGGTTGAAGATGACTCTCTGGTGACGTCGAGGACTCCTCCTCGGCATGGACTCGGACTGGCGTCAGGGTTTACTCGAGCTTGACAAGGATCTCCTCGAGATCGAGTAGAGTTGCTCGGCGTTTTCGTCCTCGGCTTCTCGATCAGCTCCTCTTCTCGACTCCGGGTGTGGCGCTGAGGTGTAGTCGATCTCGACTAGGTGGTACTCGAGATCGAGTAAGGTTCCGGAGCTGGGTTGGTCTGGCTCTCGACACTGCTCCTAGTCGACAAGGCCTGTGCTCGGACATGTTCGTCGAGATCGAGTAAGGTTCACTCGAGATCGAGTAACCTAGGCTCTCAGCTTGATTCGACTGGTTCCGCTGCTTCTTTGACCTTGGACTTATGTAGTGGATTTCCGAGTTTTTCTGACCTTCCTTAGAATTTCTGTAAAACGTCTCGAATTCTGCGAATTAAACAGAAACTGGTGTAGACTCAATAATTTGGTAAATAAACATAAACTACATAGATTATGTACTATCTTAGCCCAAATGAATGAAATGTATGCAAAAATTGATATAAAAGTTACTGTAAAACACGACAAATTAGGCTCACAACAAACACCCCATACTTAAGCTTGCTTCTCCTCAAGCAATACCTTTATTTGTCATTCAGGGGAAGAAATCAAAACTCTCAACATCTTAGATTCATTTTTAGATGTCCATGCAGTCAATTTCCATCCTCGAAAAGGTACTTGTGTCACAGATCCATGCATGTGTAATTATATAAAAGCAATATCTACTCACAAAAGGAGGGTTATGCAAAACATTCATTCGTGACAAAGAATTAACAATCAAGAAGACTTTAATTTAAAATCAAATAAGGAGTAGATTGGTAAAAGGCTAAAGGGGGGCAATTTTTGGCAATGTGGTGCTAATGATCCGGGGAAATGGAGTATTTCCAAACTGAATTTCCACATTCCTTCTCCATAACATTCATCACCTTTCATAATGATTTTCTCAATAATAATGCTTTTACCTCTCTAACCTCAGCACTGCCTTCTCGCGAGTCGCAAACATGGGTGTCATGAATGGCCCCGGATACTTAGTGCTTTGGACTCCTCACAATGTGTCCCATCTCTCCAAACTATTATCTCAGAGAGCAGGGTCAATCTACCTTTATCTCCTGAGGTGATTGGATTTTCTTTCACTCATTAAATTTTCCATATATTTCAAACAATTTCCTTCCAAACTCCATATATGATATTTAACAACACAAACACCATATAATATCTCCATAATGTTACATCATTCTCAACATAATCCCCGGATAGGAAATAAGGTAAAGAACGGGCAATATTTAGATCATGTGGAGCAATATATGAAATAAGGCATATTATGGCTTTTGTGATGCATAAGCATAGGTAAGGCTAGGATTTTAAACAATGAGCATTATATGGAAATACAAAATCCTCCATCATCTTATCAAGTAACATGTCAAAAGCAACTTCAAATTTTACCTCCTTTCATGGTTTTCAAGAAATAATGCACTTCATTGTGACTTCCCTTTACTAGGAAATTTCATGCTATATCTCTAATGAATCCAATTTTGCATCGTCGAGTTCAATATAAAACTTCCATGACATTAACCAAAAGTTTTAATGGGGGTCATTTTTCAAACTTTTGGAAATCATGCATATAAGCACATAAATCAATAATGCATTCCAAAATAGCCATGTAGCAATTCAAAGAACTAAACTTTAAACATGCGCACATAATGTCACAATATAGCAAATATGCATAAAGTAAGCCCTTCCCCCACCCCATACTTAAACATTACAGTGTCCTCACTGTATAAAAACAAGGGTAAAGAAAGAAACTCACTAGACTGGTGTGCAGGGCCTCTAAATTTCGAATGGAAGCACCTCCTGGGCCGAGTATGAATATTGATTGGTTCTATCCATGGACCTGAAAAGTATGGAAGACATATATCCACAAAAGAAAAAACAAAAAAAAAATGTTCAAAACCAAAAACAAGCAAAAAAACAATGTCCCAAAAAATGTCCTAAAAAAGTCTATGTACAAGCTCTAGATTTTATAGTCGCTAGGCCGACTTTCCATGTATGCTCAAGGTGGCATCTGCAGTGCCCATGTAGCCTGGGCTTCAAATAGGACTCCATTCTTGTACATCAGCTGTAGTCCTCCAGAATGGATCTTGTTCACCACAAAAGGTCTCATCCTCTTCTTGTTGAATTTGTTGGGAAACCAATGATCCTTTGATTTAGAGACATAGAGCTTGTCTCCAACTTTATACTCCTTGGGGTCATCATTGAAAATCCTACATAAGCATACGTACCAAGGCAAACCTCTCCCATGTATAGATAGATCTTTAATGGAATTAGGAGAAGAAAGATCCATACCTTGGCTTACCTTCGCAGAGACGGAATCGGGGACCATAGTGTTTGGTCGATCTCGACTAGGGCTAGTCGATCTCGACAAGGCTTCAGTTTCTGGTGGTGGGCTGCTCGAAGATGCATAAGCTGGTGAAGTCGAGGGCTGGTCGACATCGAGTAGGCTACTCGATCTCGAGTAGGGTTCTTCCTCTGGTGGCTTCAGCGTCGTGGAAACAGGGGCTGGTGGAGCCGGGTGGTGGTCGATCTCGACAAGCCTGGTCGAGATCGAGGAGCCTTGTTCGTCTGGTGGAGTCAGCGTCGAAGAAGGCGAAGTCGAGGTAGGGCTCTGGTGGTCGATGTCGAGTAGCGTACTCGATCTCGAGTAGGACCCTGCTTCTGTCTGGCTGCTCGACGATGCTGTTGCTGATGGAGGTTTCTGGTTTTGGTCGAGGTCGACGAGGGTCCTCGATGTCGAGGAGCCTTGGTCGATCTTGACCCCATACTTGGTTTCTGTCAAGGCATCCGAAAAATAATTAATCCATAACGACGTACCTTGGTTTGTGTCGATTGGATTTTCTGCGTCCTCCTTTAGGATTGCCATGATCTCCTCCACCTGGGCCTCCATGTCCCTCTTTTCCAGCTCCTCAGAGGTCATATTTCTGACCTTGGGTTCCCCGCAGGTGATGTAGCCAGCTGAGATAGATTTGACCTCTTCCATTGGACCTGTATGCCTTTCAGTTTTATTAAAGGAATACTCAATTACCTCATCGCTGATGTTGAAGGTGAGCACTCCTTTCCTTACGCTTATGTTGGCATCTACCGTCGCCAAGAAGGGTCTCCCTAGAATAATTGGACAAGCAGGATCTTCTTGCATATCAACAACTAGGAAATCAGCAGGGACAAAGAATTTACCTACTTGTACTGGCACATTGTCCACCATGCCTGTTGGAATGACCACTGTGTTGTTGGCCATGTAAAGTCTAGCATCCACAGGCTCTAGGGCACCTATCTTAATCTTGGAGCAAATTGTTAAAGGCATTATACTCACACTAGCTCCAAGATCACATAAAGCATTAATTTTGTATGGACCAAATCCAATGGTTATAGCAACCTTACCTGGATCTGGCCTCTTCTCCTGTATGTCGAAATGGCTGCATTCCTCTGTAATTTCAGCCATCGATTTCTTTTTGCTCAGTATCTCCTTCAGGAACTTGACATAGGATGGCATTTCATTGAGAGCTTCTGTGAAGGGGATGGTGACGTTGAGTTTCTGAAGCATCTTGATGAAATGCTGTAATTTCTTTTCTGTCGGGTCCTTTGGAGATTTTGTGGGGAAAGGCAGCTTCTTTTTCTGATTCGGAGTCAGAACAGATGTCGGAGGTGTTGTAGGCTGCTCGACCTCGGGTTGGGTGTCCTCGATATCGACCACACCCTTGTCGATCTCGACCAGGTTGGCTGATGTCGAGTTGCTGTGCAGTGCAGACGAGGGCTTTTGCAGTTTCTCATCGAGGTCGAGTAGACCTTCCTCGATATCGAGTAGACCCTGGTCGACGTTGACTTGCTGTTCTTCGTTGTTCTGCTGCTTTCCGACCTCTGGCTCTTGCAGTTGATGTCCGCTTCTAAGTTTTACAGTAGCGATGTGTCCAGTCTTTCCCTTAGGATTTGTTTCTGAAGATCCAGGGAGCGCACCTGACTGTTTGAGGATTCCCGCTGCCAGCTGACCAATCTGTGTATCAACTGATTTTCTCCATATATCAATTTCCCCAAGCCTAGAGTTGACACCCTGCATCTGAGTGTAGACGGAGTTGAAGGACTGCCTAGTTTCTAAGTGATTTCTCCGTATTTCCTCCAGGACTGTCTGTATATCATTCTTTTTCTGGTCCCTTTCCGGATGTCCTGGAGCTCTGTAGGGTGGGGGGTTCCTAGGGACACCTTGGTTCCATTGTGGTTGCTGAAACCTTTGGTCCCCCATGTAGCGATTGGCACCCCCTGCGTAAGCTACCTCCTAGTGGTGTTCTGCCATCCTGACTTGCTCTGTGTGTGGGCACTCAGGAGTGGTGTGCCGTTGCGATCCGCATTCAATGCAAGGCTGGTTGACAGAAAGATATTTCACTTGCTTAAGGAGCTTCTTGTTCTGATCTCTGTAGTACTGTTCCCTTACATCTAGATCAATCTCATTGCTCATAGAGGGGCATGGATGGTGTTGGCCTGGCGTAGGGGTTCTCTTCATAAGTTGCAGTAGACCTATACTTGTTGTCGTAGTTGGTGAGCTTCTCTAGCACACCCCATGCGTCACTTGGCGGCATTGTCAGATACTCATAGCGAGTATAATGGTTGATTCTGTCCTTAGTGACTTGATCAAGAGAATTGAAGAAGATCTCCTGAATGACGTAGGGTGGCTGTCCATGAGTAGGGCAAGATCGCAACAATTCTTTGTAGCGCTTCCATGCCTTTGCCAGCGGTTCCCCTTGCTTCTGTTTGAAGGCGGTTATTTTCTGGCGGAGATGTGCTGTTTTGGCGAGTGGGAAGAATTTGTTCAGAAACTCTTGCTCTACTTGGACCAATGTTGTCAGGGATCTTGGTTTCAGCCCTTCAAGCCACTTCAGTGCAGGTCCAGCGAGAGACCAGCGAAAAGCCTTCATCTTGACATATTCCAAAGTTGTACCTTCAGCAAGAGTACGGCACATGTCAGAAAAGTTTGTAATATGTTCAAGATGACACTCATTAAATCTACCAAAAAAGGCATTATTTTTAAGCTCTATAAGAAATTGAGTGCGAATTTCAAAAGAGTTTTCAGGGATAAGAATCGCCGATTCAGGCATGACGAGAGTTGGGTGCATATAGTCCTCTGTCGTGGTTGGATATTGGGCAAGCTCAACCTCTGCTTGCTCCCTTGCTGCTTTCTCAGTGGCGATAGCAGCATCTTTAGCGGCCAATTCCCTTGTAAGCTAGCCTTGCAATCAGCTGTTCCTGTGTGTCTGCAGCTGCCATGGCTCTTTGTAGTTTAGCTCTGATGTAAAAAAGGCGTTCCGGTTCATCTAAGGCATCAAACTCAGGTGTTTGACCAGAACGACGTATACACCTGCAAAGTAACTCAAAGAGAACGTGAGTTTCAACTACCTAAGGCGCGAATGATAGCTTCCCCGGCAACGACGCCAATTTGACGAGAGGGTTTCTCGACCAAATAAATTTATAGTCAAGACCCCCGCTATAGTATAGGGGAGTCAGGTTCGTCCTCAGGAGAGAAGTCAGCGGTTCTAGGTTTAGTGTGTTTTGGGGTTCAGGGATAACGGGAAAAGGTGAGGAGGTTGCTGTCGACAAAGAATAGAGGGGTCGATGTCGATGGATGGAGAGGGAATGGTGGTTGGTGTCGGGTAGAATATTTGCCGAATAAAAATAAAAAAATCAAACAAATAAAGATGCAAACTTCCAAGGTTAGGGATCACCACAACAATAAACATATGTGCAGCTCGTAAATCACATAAAGATGCATGCTTTATATCAAAGAATCGACTTTCGCAAATTCCAACAATTTAGGTGATAGAGGCTCTCGCATAAAAACCTAATTTGTTTCTACCTTTTCTTAATTAGGATTAGTCGGCTCTCGCAGATAAACCCTAATTACTATCCAATTCATAATAAGATCACTTTCGCTTCAGTATCATGAATAAGGAATTTCCTCAACTCTCGCAAAGGATTAAGCACATAGGTAGATGATGATAAAGACATATAAATTCATGGATTTATAAATCGAACACACATATCTATGTTGGGATCACCCCAACCCTAGAAGAAGGAAATTAGAAACAAACCATAATAAAAGAAATTAACTTTAACATAAAATAAACTAAAACTTACAAAACCTTCCAAATGTTCCTCCTCTCTCGCCTCCTCTCTCTCTCTCTCCTCTCTCGCCTCTCTCTCTCTCTCTCTCTCTCTCTCTCTCTCTCTCTCTCTCCTCTCTCCTTCTTCTTGCGTCCTAAAACGACTTGACTTCCCTTTACTAGGCAATTTCATACTATATCTCTAATGAATCCAATTTTGCATCGTCGAGTTCAATATAAAGCTTCCATGACATTAATCAAAATTTTCAATGGGGGTCATTTTTATAAACTTTTGAAAACATGTATATAAGCACAAAAATCAATAATGAATTTCAAAATAGTCATGTATAAGCAATTCAAGAATTAAACTCTAACTATGCACACATAATGTAAAATATGGCAAGTATGCATAAAGTAAGCCCTTCCCCCACCCCATACTTAAACATTACAGTGTCCTCACTGTATAAAAAAACAAGGGTAAAGAAAGAAACTCACTAGACAGGTGTGCAGGGCGTTTTAATATTAAACGAAAGAATGCCTGGGCCGAGTCTGACTTTGGATTGCTTCTATGCCCATGGACTTGAAAATATAGAAGACATATACCCACAATAGAAAAACTAACAGTTCAAAACCAAAAACAAACAAAAAGCAACAATGTCCAAAAGGTCCCAAAAATAAATATCTATGTACAAGCTCTGGATTTTATAGTCGCTAGGCCGACTTCTTCATTGAGCATTATCCCGACTCATCTTTGTCCGAAGGTATAGGTGGATCTGGTGGTTCCTCCGGTGATGGGAAGCGTGGGATGTCATCCGGGGGCATCATGTGAAGAACCTTAAACCTCCCCGAGTGAATGCTCCATGGCTTCACCCATTCATCTTTCTGGGCTCCAGTTGGCATGCATAAAGGAAGATATAAAGAAAATATACATACCTCATCATCATACCTCTTCCGCTTGATAGGTTGACTTGTTTGTGCGTCTCCACCACAACAAAACGGTGGAGTGGGAAGAGATATTTCCACCTCATCATGCAAAGCTTCATGCCACTTTGCTAGGACCCCATACTTGAATATGAACATCGATTGCTCAAAATCATCGGGGATAGCCTTCACTTTGTAAGGTAAAAACGATCTTGGAGTGCCTTGGGCAACAATGTCCAACTTCTTCTCTTCTAGTGCTTCTTCTTCTTGGGGTCCTTCAAATGGTTTTTCAAAGATAGATTACAAAGGTGGAATCGAGATCGGGGAAGGACATACCTGGGTTTCTGTAATGTGGTCGACGTCGACTATGGGGTAGTCGACATCGACTGGCGTTGTTGCTCTCACGTACCGTGGGAGTACCCATTGTTCGTTCCAATCTTCTTCTTCCTCATCACTTTCCATAGCTTCAATTTCCTCATAAGAAGGAGGCTCTAATCCTTCAGAACGATAGGTAGCCTCAAGTCTTCGGACTAAGTCCTCCAGCCGGGCTATTTCCCTTAATCGTGACTCCTCCACTACGATCCTATTTCTCCGTCTCAAATCTTGATACCATTCTTCCCATGCAGGGTTCCCTTCGACAAAGTCTTCCATCTTTGTACCTAAGCTTTGAAATCACAATCAAGAACACAAATTAGTGGTAAAAGCTTGGTACCCAGTTGGTACCGGTGAGGTAGGTGGTGGTAGGGTAGGGTAAGAAAAAGGGATGGGCTTTTCTGAACCTTAAACACAATTAAACTAGGCGCGATTGATATCTCCCCAACAACGGCGCCAATTTGACGTTGCAGGAGGATGGTCAAGTATGAAATAAATATAGAATAAAGATCACACTGATTTCCCTGCCTCAGCAAATAAATACAAGACTTCCTCCCGTTGTAGGAGAAGGTTGTCAGGATCGAATCCACGAGGAAGCACATCAGCAGTTCTCAGGTAGCAACAGATCTCACAGACAAGCAACAGAAAGACAGAAATAAAAGCAGAAAAGACAAAGCAAAACAGAAAAAAAAAAAGCAAAGACAAAAAATAGCGAAAGAAAGTAAAGAACAAAGCAAGAGAACAGACTTACTCGATCTCGACAACTACCTACTCGAGATTGACTACCAACAGCAAAAGACAGAAACTTCAAAATCGACAACAAAAGCAGAAACTCTACTCGACCTAGACAAGACCCTACTCGAAATCGACTAAGGTCTACTCGATCTCGACGAGCTCCTCCTCTGTATCGACTGGAAAGACAGAAAGTGTAAATTGCAAATTTCGAACCTAAAACTCAGAATTTCGACGAAATAAATTCAATATATAAAAGACTTCCAAGGCCAGGGTATCAACACCACAATGATAACCATGCAAAGTAACACATAAAGGCACAAAAGATTATGCTTTCTGTTGTTGCAGGAGTAAGTCAAGTATAGAATAGAATATGGTTTAGAACGACTCCCCTGTCTCAGCAAATAAATACAAGACTTCCTCCCGTTGTAGTAAGAGAAAAGTCAGGATCGAATCCACGAGGAAGCACGTCAGCAGTTCTCAGATAGCTATCAAATTCTCACAGATACAGCAGAAAAGCACAAAAACGACAGAAACAAAGCAAAGCAAACAAAGCAAAGACAAAGCAACTCGACAGAAGCTAATCGACAACAGCAAAGTACTCGACCAGACAACTCGACCAAGTCTTGTCGACACAGGTCCTCGACGTCGACAAGTACTCGACACAGAAGGCAAATCGACAAGACAGCAGACAATCAATCTCGACAAAAGAACTCGACGTCGACAAAGAACTCGACGTCGACAAGATATGTCGATATCGACAACTCTTCGAAATCGATAAGAACAGAAATTTAAAGATGCAAAAGCTTTTCGAACAGAAACGAATTTTAATGGAATGAATTCAATAAACTAAAAGACTTCCAAAGCTAGGGTTTCAACACCACAACGGTAACCATGCGAAACAACACATAAAGGCATAAAAGATCATGCTTTCCATCTAAATAACTTTCGTTATTAACAAATAGGAATATAGAGGCTTTCGCATAAACCCTAATTGTTACTAACCCTTTTCACATAATTAATTCAAGTTGCATTAAGATCACTTTCGCTTCAATAACACAAACAAGGATCACCTTCAACTCTCGCAAAAGAATCATGCTCATAGGGATAGAAGATAAATTGCACAAAAGATCTAACCTTTATTGCATCGCCTCACATGGCCACCGTCGGGCTCACCCCAGCCCCAGAAGTGGGTGGACTACTCGCTCTTCATTGCAATAAAAGACATTGATGTAAAAGAAGAAACTTGCATAAAAATAAACCAAAGTTTACAACCGCTCGAAGCCAACTCCGCTCTCGCTTCACAACTCCAACCGGCTGCTCACTCTCTCTCTCTCTCTACTTCTCCTACTTACTTCTCTCTGAAATTGAATCTAGAATTGAATTATTGAAACTGAGCCCCCTAGGGCCTTATTTATAGGCTTCTAATCCTTGCTAATCAAGGATAGAAGATATCTATCTTTATCTAAAACTATATCTAAAACTTAATGATAAATAAAAGATAAATAACATAATGTAATTAAATCTAAAAATCTTCAAGTGGATGAATCTTCTCTTTCATGATGAATCTTGATAGAATAGGATAGATCTCGTCCAGATTCGAATTCCTTCTCGATCTCGGATTCCGGAGCTGCTCGACAAATCTTCTCGATGTCGCCAACTTTCCTCGACATCGAGTAGAATACTCGTCTCGTCGATTGGAACACATGTCGAGTTGGTGACTTGTCGATGTCGACAACTTTCCTCGACATCGAGTAGATTTCTCAGCTTCCAGCTCTGTTCGTAAAACGCACTTTCCCGCTGCCTCGGTTGTCGGATTGACGCATATGACCATGCGTTGGAAAGCTCTTTCCGAGGGCTACAACTCTCATGAAGACATCACAGCCTGATTCAGAATGATGTAAACCGGAAATTGGCCTTCTCTCCAGCTGCACCATTCTTGGCTTCTCCATGACTTTCCATTAAGCTCCAAAATGCGTCCGATTTCTGCGAAATATGACAAAAACTTGTGTAGACCTCCATATATAACAACTAAGCATAAACTACACATATTTTGTATCATTCAAGCCCAAATGCATGAAATGCATACAGAAATCGATATAAAATTAAGTATAAAACATGGCAAATTAGGCTCACAACACTTTCCATCAAAATAACTTTTGTTACTAACAAATAGGCATATAGAGGCTTTCGCATAAACCCTAATTGTTACTAACCCTTTTCACATAATTAATCCAAGTTGTATTAAGATCACTTTCCCTTCAATAATACAAACAAGGATCACCTTCAACTCTCGCAAAAGAATCATGCTCATAGGGATAGAAGATGAATTGCATAAAAAGATCTAACCTTTACCGCATCTCCTCACATGGCCACCGTCGGGCTCACCCCAGCCCCAGAAGTGGGTGGACTACTCGCTCTTCATTGTCAAGAAAGACATTAAATAACAAAAGAAACTAACTTGCATTGAATTTTAAATAAAGAAAGCTTACAACGCACAAGACAAATCCGCTTTCGCCTTTCCACCTTCCTTGCTACAAACTCTCTCTCTCTACTCCTACTTACTTGAATGGAATTGATTGAGTTTCTAAATTGATGAAAAACCAGCCCTAGGGCTTTATTTATAGCCTTTTAATCCTTTCTAATCAAGGATAGAATCTTCTATCTATATCTAAAATTATATCTACTTGCTAAAAGATAAATAAATGCAACAAGGGAATTAAATCTTTAAAGGGAAATAATAAATCTAAAGTCTTCCATGGATAGATCTTCCTTCTTCATGATCAATGTTGATAGATTTGGATAGAATCGGCAATCTTCGCACCCAAGCAATCCCAAGTCGAGTAGAATTGGTCAAACCGAGTAACGCGGCTCTGGAGGTCTACTCGATCTCGACAAAGGTCTAGTCGATCTCGAGTAGGATTATGGTCGACTGGCTCGGCTCGGGTAGATCTGCTCGACATGGCTCGGATCTGGGCTCCTGGGTGTCGTCGATCTCGACTAGGGCTTCTCGAGATCGACTAGGGGTGTGGTTGAAGATGACTCTCTGGTGATGTCGAGGACTCCTCCTCGGCATGGACTCGGACTGGCGTCCGGGTTTACTCGAACTCGACAAGGATCTCCTCGAGATCGAGTAGTGTTGCTCGGCGTTTTCGTCCTCGGCTTCTCGATCAGCTCCTCTTCTCGACTGCGGGTGTGGAACTGAGGTGTAGCCGATCTCGACTAGGTGGTACTCGAGATCGAGTAAGGTTCCGGAGCTGGGTTGGTCTCGCTCTCGACACTGCTCCTAGTCGACAAGGCCTGTGCTCGGACATGTTCGTCGAGATCGAGTAAGGTTCACTCGAGATCGAGTAACCTAGGCTCTCAGCTTGATTCGACTGGTTCCGCTGCTTCTTTGACCTTGTACTTATGTAGTGGATTTCCGAGCTTTTCTGACCTTCCTTAGAATTTCTGTAAAACGTCTCGAATTCTGCGAATTAAACAGAAACTGGTGTAGACTCCATAATTTGGTAAATAAACATAAACTACATAGATTATGTACTATCTTAGCCCAAATGAATGAAATGTATGCAGAAATTGATATAAAAGTTACTGTCAAACACGGCAAATTAGGCTCACAACAAAATGGCTATTTCTAGCCGAGTTTTGGTATAACACCAACTATCATACTTCCTTAAAGACCACTCCTTACCAGGCCTTATATGGGCACCCACCACCTATGTTGGGAATCAACCTCTTCACTAGGAAGAATTTAGATGCCACTGCTTAGTTCCAACAAAGGCAACACATGCTAGCTCGTGTCAAATTCCACCTACAGCAAGCTAAAGTCAGAATGAAGATGTTTGCTGATAAGCACAGATCAGACAGGGTGTTTCAAGTAGAAGACATGGTTTACTTGAAATTGCAACCATATAGACAGACATCCTTGGCTATCCGCAAGAATCTGAACTTTGTTCCAAATACTATGGGCCCTTCAAGATTCTGAGCCGAGTGGGAGAGGTTGCCTACAAGCTGGAATTACCATCCACTGGCTCCTTTCATCCAGTTTTTCATGTATCCCAACTCAAGCTCAGTGTAAAAAGAGATCAATTGGTAAGCCAAGCTCCACCAGTAGTTGACGAGGAAGGCAATCTGCTGCAGGAACCTGAGGCTATATTGGGTGTAAGCCATGGTAGGTGTATAAATAGAGATTATGAATGTATGATGGACATATCATAATACATGTAACTCTTACCTCTAAATCTCATATCTCTACCTCTCTATCTCTTCATCCTAACTAACTCTCCTCCCTCTACCTTTCCCTTCACTCTTCCTACTCCTCTTTCTATTACAGATCCTCCCACCATCGAAAACCTTCACTCCCCTCACCACCAAGCACTACAGAGATTCGCCTTGCGGGTCAATTGGTGCTCCCTAAGGCGCCTCCGGCAGAGGCCCTAGTCTCGTCCGGCGACCTGGGCGTCGCTCCGTACACCCCTCGGCAGTCGTCCACTCCCTCATGCCGCGACAGCAGCAACCCCCGCAGTCGTAGTCGTGGCCGCAGCGGCCGCTTCCGTCGTTGTGGTCGCGGCTCCTATCAGTAGCATGCGTCGTGGTCCTCGCAGCCGGACTACTAGCCTCCTCCGCCTCGGTACCCCGGTCCCAACGGCTACCCTTCATCCGACTGGACCCCTCCACCGAGCTCGTACCCTGGCTCCCAGGGCATTCTCGGCCCAACTCAGCCCCGTCGTCAAGACCATCAGGCCATGATGGTCGCTCCATCCTACCAACCAACCGACCTTGCGCAGGTGTTCAGTTCTCTTGGCCTCACTTCGTCCAACCCCAACTAGTACATGGACTCCGGATCGACATCTCACATGTCTCACAACTCAGGTATACTCTCTTCATCTACTTCTAAGAACATGCCTTCGTCCATAATTGTCGGAAACGATGCCTGCATTCCAGCATTGGGTTTAGGGAAAACCACTCTTCCCACCCACAGTAGCCCTATTCACCTTAACAATATCCTTATCTCTCCTAAACTTATTAAAAACCTTGTCTTAGTCAGACACCTTGTTATTGATAATCAAGTTTCCATTGAGATTGACCCTTTTTGGTTTCTCTGTGAAGGATTACCCCACTGGAACTCTGCGCATGAGATGTAATAGCATAAGAGATCTCTACCCGATCACGTACTCTTCCCACGTCCGCCCATCTATCCCTGGTTGATCAATCGGCGTCCGTCTGGCATTCCCGACTTGGCCATCTAGGATCACCTGTTTTTGATATTCTTAGGTCTAAGTTTTTTCATTGTAATAAAGAGCCCCGCTCTCCTCCGTGTCGAGCCAGTCAACTCAGCAAGCACTCTAGATTACCATTTGTTAGTTCTTTGAATCACTCCCTAGCGCCTTTTGATGTTATTCATAGTGAGTTGTGGATCTCTCCGGTCGTTAGCAATGAAGGTTTTCGCTTTGTTCTTGTTTTTTTGGATGCTTTCTCTCATTACTTATGGGTGTTCCCTCTCAAATACAAGTCTAAACTTTATGCTCACTTTGTTGCGTTTCATGCCTATGTTCGCACTCAATTTCAATGCTCCATAAACTCTTTCCAATGTGACATGGGAGGTGAATTCAACAACACTGCCCTTCACACATTCTTTAACAATAATGGCATCTAATTTCGTTTCTCCTGCCCTCACACATCATCTCAAAATGGCACAGCTGAGCGCATCATTCGCACCATCACCAATTCCATGCGCACCCTTCTCCTTCATGGACACGTCCCATCTCTATATTGGCCATATGCGGTCGAAACGACATATGCTCAAGTTTATGCTTACAGTTTTTGATTTTATGTTTGAACTAATAATTAAAAATAAGAGTTAAACATTGGGCGAAAAGGTAGATATTATTTATACGAATTTATTTAATTTGATTACATATATACATGTTCGATCTTGTTTCTGTAACTTGTAGATAGAGGTGGCAATTCGGTTGTTCGGGTCGGGTTTGGTTATATGTCGGGTCGAGTCATATGTCGGATATATATACTGTATGTTCGTTTGGGTTCGGATCAGATCGGGTCATGTATGTTCGGGTCAAATAGATTTCGGGTTGGGTCAAGTCGGGTCACATTAAGTTTTATTATAAAATGATGAATATTTTTTTTGTTAATCTTAATTATCGACTATTAAACTTCATTTATTTAGTATATTAGGCTCATTATGTGTAATTCACGTTATTTGAGTATTTAAAAATAAGAAAATTAAATCATTATAAGGAAGAGTCGAGTCTTGTTCGGGTCGGGTCAAGGACGGGTCAGGCATGAGTTGTTTCGGGTTCGTCTATGTTCGTGTCCATTCGGATATCAGGTCAAATTGGGTCGGGCTTGGGTTAGGATTTTACATGATACTAGATTTTCGATTTCGATCAGGTCTAGATTCGGGTGAGTCGGATCGGGTCAGATTTTGTTAGTTCCACCGGTGGACTTTTCCTACAATTATTATCTACTCCACAGCCCATGATTGTGAACAAGTAGGTGTTGGGTTGGGTTCAATTTCCTAATAGCTACTGACTTTACTCCATTTAGGGTATGTTGGCATTTTTCTTTTGTTGTCAAAACAAGTGTAGGGTAGGAGGGTATCCAATTTCTCATAATCAAAGAGGGCCCTATGTGGGAATCGAATTTGATATAACTGTTATCTAGAAGTGGGTCTTTGGGTCTGATTGGATTCCAATCGAAGTGATCATGAATTATAATTATAATCATTTGGAAAGTGTTAATTTGTTTAATATAATTTATAATGTGTTTAAAATAACGCAAATTTAAAATAAAATAACTTATAAATTATATTAAGTTTATCATGTAATTATAAACTTTATGCAATATTGAGTGTTTAGTTGACACAATTTAAAATGTATTTTAAAAAATTGTTATGATATTTAAAACATATTATAGTTATATTAAACAATAACTTTTAAAGTGATATATGGTATATTTTAATATTTTATAGATTGTCAAGCCGGAAGTTGTTTAAAGTAATCCAACATGTATAAATATGATGGTGCTCTTAATATGTTAGATATCTGCAACCATAAGTTTAGATTAGGTTGATTATCAATTTGACGCCTAATATATTGCAAACTATCCATATATATATGTAAAATTAGTTAATATGTACCAAAGCTGCATGGAAATGGAATAATCCCAGTTGCTCTTAAGAGTTGTTGTAAAATTGCTAAAGAAATAAGGATGATGACGGTTGATAATGATCCATACAAGGAAAGAATTTAATTGACCGGGAAAGACCTGAGAAAAAATTGTAACTTTATGATGGATGAAGAATTTGGGCAAGTAGAATTGTTTGAGACATTGCAATGACACTTTGGGACATTACATGGGAGAAAGATGACTTAAACCTGTTACTTAAAGGAAGAAATGATCATATCATCGTTTACCCACTAAACTAGGTAGCAATATTACTTGAAAATTAGGCATTAAGGTAGGGACAAAGTAATGTCATTCTCTCAAAGGCCCCACGCATCTATCCGCTTATCCTCTACAAATGAAAACAATCCGGAAGAGGACGTACCCCCACATCCCAACATTTATCCTTTCATTTGTAGGAGCATTGGTTGTTAGGATTCCAATCACTAAACGTACACTTCTCCTATGAATGGTTTTGTCCCTTAAGAACCCACCTTCTTTCCTTCCATCTTGTGGCTAAGAACTAAATTTTACTTCCTGCCATAAAACATCATTTCTAATGCATGCCCTACATCTCATGTGAATGAACACTTTGTTGGGGGACTTCTCATCTACAGCCCCCACCAATCTTTCAGACTCTATTAGTGATATATATAAAATGATGAATCTATTTCATCACCCGATTTGCCTAGTATTTTGCTCCATCCGTTCACCCACCATTCTTCAATCCGATCTGAGGTGTTTTAGATAAACAGCAAATTGGGTTGTTTTCCAGCTTAACTTGTAAAATCAAATAAAACCCCATAATAATTTTAAAATTGAGTAACATTAAGAATAACGCAAATACAAATAAGACAGTGTATATATATAGAATCTATATATACATATACTAAAATCGATGAACAACGTTCTACGTAGCGTATTGTGGTTGATTTTAGATAAAAAAAAATTTGTCAAAATAATATATATTTCCATAATTTATAGAAAGTCGCATAACTGAAAATCTATATATACGTACATTGATGTTTCATTTTCTTGGGTCTAATAGATCCTAAGTCTTTTTCTTGGGTCTAATAGATGTTTCACTGTATTCTTTAAAATAGAAAAGTAATGAATAAAATAAAGCATTTTCAAATTCACAACATTTTTTAAAACTAAATGCTTCTTAAATCATTAAAATAGAAAAACGTTTAGGGTTGGAGCAAAATAATTTTAAAAACGGTTTTTTTTTTATTTTCCCATTTTGGACAAATCATGAAAAAAAAGTTGTTAGAAATGCCGTATAATGAAAGGGGCGGATGCTTTGAGCATCCCAAAAAAAAAAATTAGTGTTAATTTCTTAATATTTTCGGTCAAGCATCCCCAACCCGGGAAAAAAAATTACAAAAGAAATTTTATTTTACCTTTCAACATTCTCGGAATAATGAAAAATTTACCTTCAAGTATCACCGGAATAGCGGTCCAGGATCCGCCCCAAATGAGGTAAAGAAATTAGTGAACTATACAACATATTTACAAATTGAATCAGGGGTAATTGGTGGGTGGATGGATAAAATGGTGGGATGATACCCATTGGTAGAGATATAAGAGCATCAGCATTCATAAGTTAACCCTATCCCTCTCTCTTCGTAATATTCCGACACCTCATTTCCCACTAACTTTACCCCATCCTTTAAAATTTTTAACTTTTAACTCACATCCATAAGTTTACCCCATTCCCATTTTTTAAACCTCATTTATACCCCACTACATATTTTTAACCAATCAAAACTTATTCCACTTAATTAAAAAAATAATAATCCATTTATATATATATTTTTAAAGTAAAAAAGAGATGGGGGAAGGAGAGGGGTTGCCTCTTCCTGCTAGGTTTACCCCTTCCCCTTTCATTAAGTGGGGTTAATCTCACACTCATCATCCACCCTACAGGAGGAGAGAAAGGGGCATGAGATTGATGAAAACTCATCACTACTGATGCTCTAAGGGGAAAGGGGGGCTGAAACCCTCTAGCCCAGAAAAAATATATATGTAGAAAAAAATTATGGGTTTTTTGGTAATTTTTACTAAATTTTTTAGATAAAAGAGTGTAAAAGAAGTAAAGAATCACTAAGACATCATAGCTTAGTTGAAAAACAGGGATGTTTATTAATAGCTTAAGGTAACAGTTCAAATGCCATTACGCTCACTTTTTTTTTAAATTTTTATTTCTTTAATTTTTCTTCTACTAGAAATGATTATTTAAATAACTAATTTAAAGTCTTTTTCAATATATTTTAATGAAAAAACATTTTTTTTTTTTTTATCAGGTAAAAATTCGAAGGTTAGACAGGCCTGACTCTTCTAGAGGCCGACAAAGTCGGCAGACGGCGAACCGTCAAACGTACAACCTAAAAGAACAGAAAAGAAGAAACAGGTGAAATGAAACAAGAAGAAATAAACTCTACATCAAAACAATCCAAGAAGACCAACACCAAAGAAGCTGAGGAAGCCGCCGAAGAACGAAACCAAGCACCACCAGACAGTAGTACCGCGGGCCAGCGGTACAGCAGGACTCTATCTCCTGTGGGTAGTGCAGACGAACTCCAAGGAAAATCTATCCAGGATACGGAGTCGCCTTGAGCGCACCACCACGACCCCAGCCAGACCCGACTCCAAACTCCACGCCCCCCAACCAAGCAGAAGACCTCCTAGAACCATCAGAAGCAGAGCCGCAAGCTGCTCGAGCAAAACACCGTCAATATTTCACCTACGAAAATATCGTCAAGCCCTTGCGGGATTTAGACAAACCCTTTCGGGTAGATTTTACTCAAACCCTCTTGGGATTTTTTTTCAATACCCTTTAATTTTTTTATTTTTTTTTAGAAGCTTGGCGTGCAAGGGGGGATAAGAAACCTTGCACGCCAAGGGTTAATCATTGCCAACAGTTGACCAGCGTGCACGCCAAGGATGACAGCACCGGCACTAGACCACCGGCGGCAGGCGATCCAAGGCACCGCTAAAGCACCAATGAGTAGATATAGAGATCGGCATGTCAAGGCCACCGAAACACGGCCGGGACGAAACCATGATCGCCGAAACCGAAGCAAGGACCGGTGGACCAAAACCAGGGGAGTTGAAACACCGTTGAACTCCAGATGCGGACCATGGGCGAAGTCGACGAAGATCCGAAACTGACAAACGGTGAAGAGGAGGGGAGGGAATCGCCACACAAACACCGCCAGCGACAGAACCACCGGCGATGGAAAGTGAAATTGCAAACGAGTGATTTGAGGGGGGGCTATTGCAGATCAAATTGGGCAAAGGGATTAAAGACAAAGGGAAGACGAGCCCTTAATCACCAAAAGCCCCAATTCGATCGAGTAAATAACCAACCAAAAGATGGGGATCCATAGAAGGAGATTTGCAAACGAACAACAGGAAACCAAAACCATGGTAGCCCAAAGAAGATCCCACAAGGAGGGTATTTGACAGACAAATTAATTTCTCAAAATAGTTTGTGTTTGGATCATGGACCGAGATCGGACAATGAAACAAAATTTTGACAAATAAGGGTTAGCAATTGATGGTTTGGAAAGAAAGGGTAGACAACATTCTAGAGAGAGGGAGGAGCTCCTCTCTCTAGAATTTTTGAACGGAGTATACATACATACATACATACATATATATATATATATATCTTTTTTTTTAATTTTTATTGACCTCTGCTTTTTAGAGCATCCTAATTTTGCTTTTTAGAACACAATCATTTTACCCTCAAAATTAATTAAAATAATGTATTACCATTACAGATCTCTGCCCTGCACGGCTGCACGTCTCTTTCATCGTATCCTCCTGATTTCGCCCTCTTCGTCGCTTCTTCTGTTTCATGGTCTGAAATCGACTCCTTCTCTTCGCAATGGCATGAAACAAGCACGTATTTACCTAATTTCTACCCTGAAACACTGGTACAGATTTCATCGAAACCTCTTGATTTCATCCTATCCGCAGCTTAATTTCTTTGATCTCCTTCATGGCATGAAATCGAAATCGACTCTTCCTCTTCGCAATGGCCTGAAACCAACACCTATTACCTAATTTTACCCCGAAACACTGGTAATGATTCTCGATCACAACTTACCTCTTTATTTCTCTTGTAGCCATCTCTCATATAGATATTTGTGTTGGACCATATATGTGAAATAGTATAAATAGAAGAACAACTCAATGTACAAACTCAATTTTCTTATTATGTCATAATACAAAGTTGGGTTCATCATTCTCTCTGTTTGTTTTCTTTCTCTCTCGCTTCACCTCAATAATTTATGCGATGGAGAAGGCCCCCTTGTGCTCCTCTTCTTTTCCTTTTTGGAATATTAAAGAACCGATAGGTGGACGACCTATACTGACCTGCAAAATCAAGGTCTCTGCCAAAAGGCATCCATGCGACCTATGTGGGAAACTTTATGTTAGATAAATAATCAAACCGATATTTGCAGTTAAAATCATAAAAACCGAAAGCACGTTACCTCATCTATGGTCATATGCTCAAGCTATGCCAGAAGCTCCCCTCACGCTTGCGCCTCATCCTGTCGTTCCCCCTCTAATTCGCCACCTTCGTTAGGTCGAATCGTGCCATGTATCGGGGATCAACCTGTCTAGCCCTGTTTGGGTGAAGTGGACCCTAAAAATAATGGAAGTATGACCAGATCCAGGCTTGGATAGTTCATTAGAGCACTATTATATGTACAAAAATACATCAAAAGTTATACATATTAAATACTAACCTGTAGCAACGAACTACACCCGCGTATTCCTGCAGCCCTGCCTCTCGAGGCCTCCCCTAATCCCTAGTAGAGGAAAGCAAGCGCTCCTGCTCCCCATGCTAGTGTCCCAGTTTGATTTAAGTCCCAAACTAGCCCGAACAACTGAAAGTGTACACGACTCTATGACTTGTCAATGAAGATGGTCACACTAAGCAGCGTAGCCAAGAACGCAATAACATGGTAGAGGTGGCGATGTCTCGCATCGTCATTGAGCCCGGCGAACTGAAAGTCATGGTGGTCATGCCGGTTTCGTCAACCCCCCTTTATCTAGTTGATAGACACCCCGTACTTTACCCTATTATGCTTCAGCTGGGTGGCAGTCCAACCGTACATCTGCTGCAGCCGAGGCTCTAGCTTGAGTGGCTCATACGCAGGGGTGCACGGCAGCCCGTCAATCGGTAACCCCATCAAACATGCGACGTTGTAGAGAGTGATGGTCTTCTCACTCCATGGGAATTTGAACGAGCTCGTCTCTGACTGCCAGTGCTCAATGAAGACAATAAAAAACTAGGCACCCACTCCATCCCAGTTCAAATCGAGCATCCCCAATAGACCGGATTGGTCCACATTCTGCACCCATGTGCCCGGACCAGCGTACAAATAACGGTGGAACGACTTCAGGTCTGTCACTCGGTGATGAACCTTGAGCTGGTGCTGATATGTAGGGTCGGACCACAACCAGCGACCCCTATGATGCCTGTAGGAGACCAAAAGATCTCCTGGATGCAAGTCGCCATCAGAAAGCCCCTCTCCCCTCTGATCGGCCTTCTCCTTCTCCTCCCCCCCCCCCCCCCCCCGCGCCGCCTCCTCATCAGCTTGTGTCACCTCCTTCCCCGCATCATGTCCCCTCCTCATCCTTATAACCCACATCCTACCCCCTACTCATCCTTCTGCCCCGCATCCTGGCCCCCTCCTCGTCCTCCTCCCTGTACTGATCGCTCTAATCTTTGAGCTCCTCCTGGTCGAACTGAAGCTCCCCCCCCCCCCACCCTCCAATATTGTCTCATCCCCCTCTGGGACCACATCATCGTCAGTCGCTAGAGAGACCACAACTCGCATTAATGGAGGTGTAAGACACTGATGACCGGCTGCGATGACCTCCGCCCAAGTGTCAAGGTCACTCTGCGAGTGTCTGGAGGAACTAGTATCACCCGTGCGATCCTCAAGTCTAGTAACAAGGCGGTAGAACGAAGAATCTCCACCCATATGGCCATGCGTCCTCTCCCCAAGCTCCGGGGCCGTAGTAGCCTCAACCGTCGTAGCACTCACGGTTATAGTCTTTTGCTCCGCAAGAGCCATGAGATCTGACACTGTCTGCGAAGACTAGCTAGTTATGACGACCCTGGCTGGATCATCTCTCCGTACTGCAGGTAAAGGAGGATTGTGGTCTCGACCGAGAATGACGTGAAGAATTCCGTCATTCCTCATCATCTGGGAAGCCTATTAAATTTCAAAGTAGTTTTTAAATATATTATTGTATTTAACTTACATGTTACTTTCAATATATTGTATTCAACTTTTGATCTCTATTTCAGTTAGCTACTAGTGTAATACCCGTGCCTTGAAGGCACGAGATTTTGATTTATTTTAAATTGAACATCATTCTATACATCTATATAATACTATATTAATATATACTTATTTACAACAAAAATAATATATATAAAGTATTTTTTTAACTTATAAATTAGTTGGAAAGAGATACAATATAAATTTTAAATGATTTAATAAGGTAAAGTAGTAATAAAACTCAAACATGCCACCTATTACAATTTGAAATACATATATAATTATTATCATTAGGATAAAACTAAAAAGAAAAAATACAAGATGTCATATAATGATTAAAAAAATCACAAGCACGTGATTGCGTGAATACTTTGGAAGTTATGAAGATATACGTAGCTTATTCATTATTTTCATGAGAAATATGGCTAGAAAGAGGGAGAAATAAATAAAGAAAATAAAGGTAAGATGGTAAAAAAAATGATCTAAGGCGCCTCATCTAAGATGTAAAATAAGTAATGCTTGTAAGTCTTAATTAACTTTTAAAATAAGTAAATTGTAAAAAAAAAGATTTGGCTCTAATTGATTGTTATAGGTAACATTCGAAATCGAATATTCACAAATTAATTATTTTTACTAACTTTATATAAAAAAAATGCAGGTCTTATTGAAATTATAATAAGGGACATCTAGGGTGTATAAAATAAATATTGATGTAAAATATTCATTTGGGGATAAATATTTTTTTTCTTTGATATTTGAAGCCAAACACCGAAAATTAATCATAAAAGAGTGTTTATTTATTTATTTATTTTTAAATGATAATATATGCAAATTTCACATTTTCTTTTCTCAAAATTCTTCAATTTTTGTTTGTAGATCTTAAAATTTTATTTTTTGTATTCCAAATAGTCATTTAAGATGTTTAAAATAAATTTAATTTATCTCTAAAAAAATTTTTGTTAAAAATTTATAGATGTCATGTAGAATGTGCAGAGTAAGTATATATTTAAAATAATCATTTTGGATAATTATTTTTCTTAATTTTTTAAGGTTAATAGGTGAAAAAATAATTTCTTTTTAAAATTAATGATGTTTTGCTTCTATCTCCAAAAATATTAAAAAAATGTATAAAGAAAGCCATGAATGAAATGTATAAAGAAATTCATGATATTAATGAAATAATGATATAAAAGACCACGCAGAATGATAATAACCAAAATTGTAGTCCGACGTGTCAATGTACATAATCTTTTCTATGAAAAAAGGAAATAAATATATTTAAAATAGATGAAAAATTAATACTATAAGCATATCAATTTAAATAATCTTTGTATGAAAAATAGGAAACAAATATATATCAAATAGGAAACAAATAATTTCATAATAATATTGACTAATAAGAAAATGAAATTTTTTGCAAAAGAGGCACTTTTTTTGGACAAATTTTCAAAATGACCACGTTTTTGGACAAATTAGCAAAATGTCCGCTATATATACTTATTTACTCATTGTACGAACATTTTTTTCTGTTTCCCGAAAATCCGAACTCTCTCTTCATCGAACCTCTCTCTTTGCGCGCTTCTTCCTTCGTCGGTTCTTCGTCTGCTTTTTTCCGTTGTGTTCGTCCTGCTTCCTTCAATCTTTTCTAATGTAGGGAGTTTTCGGCCGATTGTTCTTCATTGATGTGCTAATGTAAGGAGTTTTGTTCGTCGGTTTCTTCAATGTCGTCATCCAGCAGTTCTTCAGGTATCGATTTCGCTTGTTTTTGCTAACTGTATCGTGCTAGGGTTTTGGATTAAGTTTATTTATGTTGATTTTATTGTTTTCTTCTTTTAATTTTGACCATCTATGGTTAAATCCATGCTTGATATGCATAAACATGTGCGATTTTTAGTGTTGTGGGTAGTTTATGTAAGTTGCATGTGTAAATGCGTTGATTTTAACTGTTTCTTTTCTTCAATTTTGTGATGCGGCACTTTGTATGTGATTTTTAGTGTTATTCGTGTAGGTCAATCTGTTTTCCATGCTTGTATTGTTTGTGTTGATCATAGTGTAGTTATCTGCTATTATATTCATGTGTATGGTTCCTGAAACTGTCTGTTTTTATATATGATTGTGTTAGTTTATGGTAGTTTCAACAATATGTGTACTTGGATTTGGTATTTTGTGTTGTCTTTGTGATATTTATGTTATTTTACTATGTCTTGGTGACATTTTATTGTTATCGTTTATGGTTGTCTGTTTCTTCATGGATTCTGTTATTGTATATTTACATTGTTCTGTATTTTGTTTGTTATAGCAGCTCACTCTTCTGATTCATCCACCTCTTATATTGGTTCTGATGTAAGTTATTTTAGTTTTCAATTTGGAATTCTTTTGTTGATGAACAAGTTGTAATTTTTTCTTAATCTGATGTTAGTTTTTTGGGTACTTATCTGTGATTGATCAGGGCTTGGAATATTGCATTCTTGTTTCTGAGCGATTTCGTTGTAGATCCAACATATATTCATATCCTTCTATTTGCGATATGATTAAGGAGCATTTGTCTCCTTCTCACTACAATATTCTGGAAAAAAGTTGTGTTGGATGGGTGCCAACACAAGGCACCAAAATGGCTACCAATTTTCAGCTTATGCATCAATTGGTGTTGCGTCAAGTACAAACACAAAAGGAGAATGAGTTGTGGTTTAGAGTTGGTGGATATCATGCACGTTTTTCAGTTGCTGAGTTCCATGTTATTACCGGTCTTCCTTGTGAAGACCGTGTTTGTAATATCTCAAAGAAAGTGTCAATATCTGAATTTTTTGGGCAGAAGAAAATGATTCATGATGAGTTAGTTGCTCGTTTCATATATGAGAAAAAGAAGTCTAAGAAGAAGTTGATTATGGCAAAATTGTTGCTGATTGAGAGGTTAATTGTTTATAGGAGATCAGAAGTTGTAAGTGCACAATTCTTATCTCTTGTGTGCAATGAGAAGGAGTTTGAACTATATCCTTGGGGTAGAGTGTCATACACCCGTTTGTTGAAGTCATTGAAGAGTTTTTCTATTGCAGATCGGAATGGGGTTAGGGGTTCTTATCAAATGTATGGGTATTGCCTTGCATTCCAGGCATTGTTTTAGTGTTTGCATGTCTTATGTCAGCATTTTTTGTCCGTGTCAGCACAACTTTATTGTTTATGTGAGCATTTTTTTAATATTGTTTCGTAGTGTCATAACAAGTTTTCTTTTGTAACAGGCTTGGATATTAGAAGCTTTCCCACCTCTCTCTGCTATGTTTGACCGTAATTTTAAGATGCATGATAGAGATCCATACTCATTGCACTGGGAATGTGATTATAGCCATGCGTACGTTGAGGCTGAGAAGTTCTTTCACGGCGATTTGATAATAATTTTATATTTTTCATCTTTATGAACATTTTTATTTGATGCATCTTGTGTTTTTATTATGATACATGCATTTTGTCCAGACTCCATTGTTTCCTAGTTATGGGAAGTTTGCACGCACTGAACGGATGGGGTTTGCTGATGAAAAAGCTGATGTAGTAGTTGATGCATCAGTTGATGAAATAGTTTTTGAACCTGTTGATGATACATTTTATTACAGTCGTCGTCTTCGTAAAAGGGCATATGAAGCCAGGTTTTCAAACAGGGATGTCCAGGTTGATGATGAAGAATCTAATGTCTTGCAGAAACATGTTGAAGAAGAGACCTCAAAGAAAAAGACACCTGTGAAGAGAGGCAAGGTTGCTGGAAAGAAACAGGATGGGAAGTCCTTTGATACTGCTTTTGAAGTTTCCCTTGAGGGGGATAAAGAAGATGTTGTAGAGACCTCAAAGAAGAGGAAATCTTCGATTGGAGGGATGGGGTAAAAGGAAACAGAAGGTGGCGTCCAACGATACTCCTGAGGGATTGGTGTCTTTGAGGAGGGGTCGTTCTACTAGTCGTGGCAAGAGTAAAGTAAAGAAGCTTAGACAGAAGGCTTCAACAGTGAGGAAAGGTGGTAGAGATGTTCCTTCTAAGATGGTGAAGAGAGTTACTGCTGACACAGATCTGCATGAGGAGGTTGATGTGGTTGCTTCACCTTCCAAGAGAGGTCGGTTCGGTACTCATTTATGTGATTTATTAGACGATGACTGTTGTAAGGAGGAAATCGAGTATGAAATAGATAAAACCAGATTCGTGCCCCAGCAAATAATTACAAGACTCCCTCCAATGTAGTAAGAGAAAGTCAGGATCGAATCCACGAGGAAGCGTGTCAGTGGATCCTAGGCAGCTGTAAATCTCACAGAAAAACAAACAGAAGACAGAAATAAAGAAACAAGGAAAGAAAGACAGAAATAACAAATGAAAGGACAGAACTACTCGATCTCGACAAAAGCTACTCGAGATCGACAAAACTCAGCGACGACAGAAAAGCAGAAAACTCATAAACACAGCTCGATTCAGACCAACAGTACTCTATCTCGACAAGATTTGCTCTAAATCGAGTAAAAACAGAAACATGTAAATTGCAGATTTCGAACCACAGATTTCAGATTTCGGACGAAATAAATTCAATATATAAAGAACGTCCAAACCCAGGGTATCAACGCCACAACGATAACCATTCAAAGTAACACATGAAGGCATAAAAGATCATGTTTTCCATCAAAATAACTTTCGTTACTAACAAATAGGCATATAGAGGCTTTCACATAAACCCTAATTGTTACTAACCCTTTTCACATAATTAACCCAAGTTGCATTAAGATCACATTCGCTTCAATAACACAAATAAGGATCACCTTCAACTCTCGCAAAAGAATCATACTCATAGGGATAGAAGACGAATTGCATAAAAAGATTGTACCTTTACCGCATCACCTCACATGGCCACCGTCGGGCTCACCCCAGCCCCAGAAGTGGGTGGACTACTCTCTCTTCATTATCAAGAAACTCATCAAATACCAAAAGAAACTAACTTGCATTGAATTAAATAAAGAAAGCTTACAACCAAACAAGACAAATCCGCTTTCGCCTTTCCACCTTGCTTGCCATAAACTCTCTCTCTCTACTACTACTTATTTGTTCTCTCTGAAATTGAATAATGAAAAACCAGCCCCTAAGGCTTTATTTATAGCCTTCTATTCCTTGCTAATCAAGGATAGAATATATCTATTTATATCTAAATCTTTATCTAAAGGCTTTAAGATAAATGTATTTAAGGAATTAAATCTATAAGGGAAATAAATCTAAAATAGGTAGAATATCTTCCATGTGTTGATAATTCTTCTCCATAGATAGAACTTGATAGTTGTTGATAGATCTTGGCCAAATTGGATAGAATCGGATCCAAGGACTCCCAAAGCGCGTAGGTCAGCAAAACCGTGTAACGCAGCTCAGACATGGTGTTCCTCGATCTCGACCAAACTTACTCCAGATTGAGTAGAATTGGTCGTCGACTTCGCTTTGCTGGGCATCATGGGTAGCAGCTTCTCGACATGGCTCGGGTGTGTGCTTCTGGTTCCTCGAGATCGAGTAAAGAACTCGGGATCGAGTTGGCTTGGCGTGGAGGATGTGTTGCTCAGCCTGGTCGAGTACTCTTCTCTTCGACACGGAATCGGACTGACGCTTCTGGGTTGTCTAGATCGAGTAAATAACTCGAGATCGAGTAACTGGGTGCTCGGCGTCTTCCGTCCTCGGCTTCTCGACTTGGCACAACTCGTCGACTCCGGACATGGCATCACGGTGTTGTCGATCTCGACTAGGTAACTCGAGATCGAGTAGGGCTTCTGGAGTCGGGTTGTCTCTGACTCAGTGTCCTCGATCATGCTCTTCTCGACAGGCTCGGACACCCTTCGTCGAGATCGAGTAAGATTACTCTAGATCGAGTAATGCTGGGCTCCTCGCTTGATTCGACTGGTTTCGCTGCTTCTTGACCTTGACTTATGTAGTTGATTTCCGACCTTTTCCGACCTTTCTCAAAACTGCTGTAATTTGCCTCGAATTCTGCGAAATTAAACAGAAACTGGTGTAGATTCCATAATTTGGCAAATAAACATAAAATACATAGATTTTGTACTATTCTAGCCCAAATGCATGAAATGTATGCAAAAAATGATATAAAAGTTACTGTAAAACATGGCAGATTCAGCTCACAACAAACACCTCATACTTAAGCTTGCTTGTCCTCAAGCAATACTTTTATTTGTCATTCAGGGGAAGAAATCGAAACTCTCAACATATCAGATTCATTCTTATATAACCCTGCAATCAATTACCATCCTCGAAAAGGTACTAGTGTCACAGATCCATGCATGTGCAAATAAAAGCAACATCTACTCATAAAAGGAAGGTTATGTAAAAACAATTCATGTGACAAAGCATCAATAATCAAGAGGACTTTTAATTAAGCTCAAATGAGTAGATTGGTAAAAGGATAAAGGTGGACAATTTTTTTGGCAATGTAGTGCTAATGATCCGGGGAAATGGAGTACTTCCAAACTTTTCATACCACACTCCTTTTCATAAGATTCATCACCTTTCATAATGCTTTTTCTCAATAATAATTCTTTTACCTCTCTAACCTTAGCACTGCCTTCTCGCGAGTCGCAAACATGGGTGTCATGAATGGCCTCGGATACTTAGTGCTTTGGACTCCTCACAATGTGTTCCATCTCGCCAAACTATTTTCATAGCAAGCAGGGTCAATCTACCTTTATCTCCTGAGGTGATTGGATTTTTTCTCACTCATTCAATTTTCCATATATTTCGAACAATTTCCTACCAAACTCCAATCATGCAACATGTCAAAAGCAATTTCAAATTTTACCTCCTTTCATGCTTTTCAAGAAAATATGCACTTAATTGTGACTTCCCTTTACTAGGATATTTCATGCTATATCTCTAATGAATCCAATTTTGCATCGTCGAGTTCAATTAAAACTTCCATGACACTTATCAAAATTTTCAATGGGGGTCATTTTTATAAACTTTGGAAAACATGCATGTAAGCACATAAATCAATAATGATTTCCAAAATAACCATGTATAAGCATTTCAAGAAAAATAAACTTTTAAATATGCACACATAATGGTCAAATAAATCAAATATGCATAAAGTAAGTCCTTCCCCCACCCCATACTTAAACATTGCATTGTCCTCACTGTATAAAAACAAGGGTAAAGAAAGAAACTCACTAGACAGGTGTGCAGGGCTTCAAAATATCGATTGTAAATGCCTTGGCCGAGTCTGAATATAGCTTGCTTCTATCTATGGACCTGAAAAGTGTAGAAGACATATACCCACAATAGAAAAAACTAAAAATGTTCAAAACCAAAAAAACAAACAAAACAATGTCCAAAAAGTCCCAAAAATAAATGTCTATGTACACGCTCTAAATTTTATAGTCGCTAGGCCGATTTCTTTTTTATGCTCAAGGTGGCATCTGCAGGGCCCATGTAGCTTGGGCTTCAAATAGGACTCCATTCTTGTCCATCAGCTGCAATCCTCCAGAATGGATCTTGTTCACCACGAAAGGTCCCATCGTCTTCTTGTTGAATTTGTTAGGGAACCAATGATCCTTGGGCTCATCATTGAATATCCTACATAAGCGCACATACGAAGGCAAACCTCTCCAATGTATAGATAAATCTTTAATGGAAATAGGAGAAGAAAGATCCATACCTTGGCTTACCTTCGCAGAAACGGAATCCGGGACCACGGTGTTTGGTCGATCTCGAGTACTATTACTCGATCTCGAGTAGGTTTCAGCTTTTGGTGGCCGACTCCTCGAGGATGCAGGTGCTAGGGACGGTGAGGGTTGCTCGATCTCGACTAGATTGGTCCATCTCGAGATGTTCTGGCCTTCTGGTGGAGTCAGCGTCGAGGAAGGCGAAGTCGAGGCAGCGAGGTTCTGGTCGATCTCGAGTAACTTACTCGATCTCGAGGAGTTCTGATCTTCAGGTTTGCTGCTCGACGATATTGGTGCTGGTGGAGGCTTCTGGTTTTGGTCGACATCGACTGGAGTTCTCGATGTCAAGGAATCTTGGTCGACTATGACCCCATACTTGGTTCCTGTCAAGGAATCCAAAAAATAGTTAGTCCATAATGACGTACCTTGGTCCGTGTCGAGTGGATTCTCTGTTTCTTCCTTTAGGATGACCATGATCTCCTCCACCTGGGCCTCCATATCCCTCTTTTCCAGTTGTTGGAGGGTCAAATTTGATGATTTCATAAATGACTTCATCGTATTAACTATACATTAAAGTGTAGCCACTTTTGTTCATTCGAACATAAAATTGGAAAAAATGAAATTGGGCTTTCTAAATTAAATTGTAAGTCCAATACATGCTAAAACAACGAGGCTTTCTGATGGACTCAATCCGAACAAGCTCAGCCCAAATGAAAAAGGTAGCTACAATAAATATCTAAAAATAAAGAAGCAAAGCTGAAAATTCCAGCAACTGCTCAACTGCAGTAACTCCTACGGTTAACAAAAACACTGTACGAGGAGAGAGTGGGGGGAGTGGTAGGCTGGATAACTGCTCCTATTGCTCCCTATAAAAAGCAAAAGAAAGGAAGCTGCTGGGGTCCTCGTTTTCTTCCCAAGATCAGGAGAGTAGCAAACACAAATTGCTTCCTGGTTGGCTCCGGCTGGCTTCTTCTTCCTTGGGAGCTATTCAACTGCAATATAAAGAAAGCAGTTGTTCCTCTATCAAGCTCTTCCTCCTCCTTCCCAAATGTGGACCTGCAGCCATCAAAACAAGAAAAAAGGGGCAGTAGCAGGGCAACAAACACACAAGAAGGGAATCAACAAAGGAGAAGGCGGCGACCAACATCAATGAAGAAGCTATCTAACAAAAAGAGAAGTTATTTTCTTTGTTTGCAGGTTAAAAAAAATGGAGAAATGGAGGAGGCCAACCCAAACACACACTCTCACCTAGGGGATGATCTCATAGTAGGCTAAAGGTTTTCACCATCGCCTAGGGATCGCCTCATAGTAGGTCGAGAGTCGCTCGTTGTGGCTTGAGAGTTTATACTTTCGCCACTACACCCCCGATCCCGGCGTGGATCGACCTCCAAGGGTCGAAGTGCTGTCGGATTTTGTCCAGAGTTCACAAGCAAGTAATAAAATGCAGAACTCTACAGACTGTCACAAGGGAAAATGAATATGGGACAAGTTCTGTTTTGTCAAACCACAGTGCAAAACCACAAATTGGAAGTCACTAAAATTATGCATAAAAAATGTTACTTCCTGTTGTCCCAACCCAAACCAAAGCAAGTTGCAAATTTAAGCCATTGCAGTCCTAAGGAAGATGAATTTTCTAAGGGCTCAATTGCACACAAATTGAATCGGGCATGGAAAATCAAATTCTCCATGTCAAAATCTACAGGTTCAAACCCAAACTGAAATTGATTCTCAAAGGAGAGAAAAAGAAAGGGAAAACCTGGTTGTTCCCTCGGCGTCTTCTCAGCCTGCCCGGACCTTGGATTAACCCCTCCCAGTCGTTCACTGATTGAACCTAATTCGAAAACCCTAAAAGTCACAATTTGGGAAAATCAGTTGAGCGCTAAAATTGAAACTCAATTGAAAGTGAATTAGGGTGAGAAGCCTAAATTTAGGCCAAAAGTCTCCCAAAAATCAGATTGATCACCAAATTTTGGGGCTGAAATCCACAAACAAACAAACAAAAGCCTAAAGCGTACCTAATTGAAGAGGTTCGACTTGGGACTTCGTCTTGGCTCAGACTCGGTCCGTCCCGCTCTTGCTTTGCGCCCCTCCGTTTCGATCGACCCAAGGCCGGGGCTCCAAAGCCGCGGGTAAAAGCCTCGCTGCTATCGAAGAGTGCGATGGCGATTTCTGTCGCTGGAGGAAAGACGAACAGAAGAAAAAATACGTGTTTTTTTTAGTTTGGAAAAAATACGTGTTTTTTTTGTCTTGGAAAAAAAATCCCTTTGTTTTGTTAAAACAATATATGAACTGGATTTAATTTGAAAATGGGCTTAGGCCCGTTTGATTTAAAAAAATGTGTGTGGTCAAGTCTGTGAATTCCAATTCACATTTCACACATTTGATTCCAAACGAATTTCGTTATCAAATTTACTTAATTGCAAAATCAACCCACTAAAATATAAGAATTATAAATGGCACAAATTAAGAATTCGAGTTTGATCAAAATACAAAATTAAACTCATCAAATATTCTTTGTCAATTAATTCGAGTGGGTCAATATCAAACCGGCTTCAGCAAAAACGGAGTCAAAACCTCAAATCAAGTTTTACCAAATATAAACTTGGTTTTTTTTTTAGAACTACGCAAGATTTGATCCCGTCCAAACGGGTACATAGGTAGCTCGACATAAAGCAAAAGGCTCGTCGGGTTCAATCGTCAAATAAAAATTAAATCGGTTCGTTTAGAACTACGTAAAGACTTGACGCCTTCTATCGGCTACGTAGGTAACCCGATATTAAATTCTAAAAATATATCGGGTACAGTCGTCGACCTCTAAATTCCCTTTAAATGAATATGAGGTCAAAATCAAACAAATTCAAATGGTCCATTCTGACTCGATATAAAGCTTCTGCTCGTCGAGTTCGATCACCACTCTTAAATGATCTCATGATCAAATCCAAGTACAAAATTTCTTTTTGTCCCGAACTACGGTGACTTGATTCCACCAAATGAGTGGATATGTAGGAAACTCGGTGTAAATCAAATTCTCACCGAGTCCAGTCACATCCAAACTTTCAAATCAAATCTCCTCAAATTCACTTTTCGACTTTAAGTCGTCCCAAATACCAAATTTCCATCAAAGACAAAGTGTCTCCTCCGACTCGATACAAAGCTCCCGCTCGTCGAGTTCGGTCACGATCAAAACTTCAAAAACTCAAATACCAAATTCAAATTTATCATTTTCAAGAACTACGTGCGATTTGATCCCTTCCAAAAGGGTACGTAGGAAACTCACAAACGAGTTCAATCACAACCCCCAAATTGACTTTTCAGTCAAATCTGAAATCAAATCAAATCAAACTCCACCATCAAAATCAAATCGTTTTCTATGCAAATGATAGGCGGGTTACTTGAGTTACCCTTTCGAGAAGGTGGGCTCAGGTTACTCGGGTGGAGTGTTGTTCGAGCTACCCTTCGTAGAAGGTGGGTTTGAACTTCATCCTCTGATGCATACAAGGAAACGAAACCAAATCCAAACCAAATCAAATCAAACACAAAATCCAAAACACTAGGAACTACGTGAGGCTTGATTCTCTTCCAAGAGATACGTAGGCAACCCGCTAGAATTCGGGTGCAACCCAAATCACCAAAACCATTCAAATCTTGGTATCGATACGACTTCGAATCAAGAGGATAACAAAAAAGGGGTCGAACTCAAATATTAAAAATCAAATAAAATGTGTTGTATGATTATTCGCGCATTTTTGCTCAACACCAGCTCCTCAGGGGTCATATTTCTTACCTTGGGTTCCCCGCAAGTGATGTAGCCAACTGAGATAAATTTGACCTCTTCCATTTCACCTTTATGCCTTTCAGTTTTATTAAAGGAATACTCAATTACCTCATCGCTGATGTTGAAAGTGAGCACTCCTTTCCTCACGCTTATGTTGGCATCGACCGTCGCCAAGAAGGGTCTTCCTAGAATAATTGGACAAGCAGGGTCTTCTTGCATATCAACAACTAAGAAATCAGCAGGGACAAAGAATTTACCTACTTGTACTGGCACATTGTCCATCATGCCTGTTGGAATGACCACCGTGTTGTTGGCCATATAAAGTCTAGCATCCACGGGCTCTAGGGCACCTATCTTAATCTTGGACCAAATTGTTAGCAGCATTATACTCACACTAGCTCCAAGATCACATAAAACATTAATTTTATATGGACCAAATCCAATGGATATAGCAAACTTACCTGGATCTGGCCTCTTCTCCAGTATGTCCAAATGGCTGCACTCCTCTGTAATTTCAGCCATTGACCTCTTTTTGCTTAGAATCTCCTTCAGGAACTTGACATAGGATGGCATCTCATTAAGAGCTTCTGTGAAGGGAATGGTGATATTGAGTTTCTGAAGCATCTTGATGAAGCGCTGAAATTTCTTCTCTGCTGGGTCCTTTGGAGATTTTGTGGGGAAGGGCAGCTTCTTTTTCTGATTCGGAGCTAGAACAGACGTCGGATTTGCTGCAGCTTTCTCGATCTCGTCCTGACCTTCCTCGATCTCGACCACATCTTTTTGGATCTCGACCAGTTTCTGTGGTGTTGAGTTGATGTGCTCTGCAGACGAAGGGTTGCCCAATTGTTCCTCGAGATCGACTAAGTGTTTGTCGATATCGACTTGCTGCTGGTCGACTTGATGTTCTCCTTCGTTCTGCTGCTTTCCGACCTCTGGCTCTTGTAATTGATGGCCGCTTCTGAGTTTTACAGCAGCGATGTGTCCAGTCTTTCCCTTGGGATTTGGTTATGAAGATCCAGGGAGCGAACTTGACTGTCTGGGGATTCCTGCTGCTAGCTGGCCAATCTGTGTATCAACTGATTTCCATCATATATCAATTTCTCCAAGCCTAGAGTTGACACCTTGCATCTGAGTGTAGACAGAGTTGAAGGACTGCTTAGTTTCTGAATGATTCCTCCGTATTTCCTCTAGGACTGTCTGTAGATCATCCCTTTTTTGGTCCCTTTCTGGATGTCCTGGAGCTCTGTAGGGTGGGGGGTTCCCAGGGGCACCTTGGTTCCATTGTGGTTGCTGAAACCTTTGGTCCCCTATGTAGCGATTTGGACCCCTTGCGTAAGCTGCCTTTTCATGGTATTCTGCCAGCCTAACTTGCTCAGTGTGTGGGCACTCAGTAGTGGTGTGCCTCTGTGATCCACATTCAATACAAGGCTGGTTGACAGAAAGATACTTTACTTGTTTGAGGAGCTTCTTATTCTGGTCTCTGTAGTACTGCTCCCTTACATCTGGATCAATCTCTTTAGGGGGCTCATAGAGGGGCATGGATGGTGCTGGCTTGGCGTAGGTGTTCTCCTCATAGTTGACTGGAGTCCCATACTTGTTGTCATAGTTGGTCAGCTTGTCGAGAGCAGCCCATGCATCAACAAGCGGCATTGTCAGATACTCATAGTGAGTATATGTGTTGATTCTGTCCTTTGCAGCCAAGTCTAGAGAATTGAAGAAGATCTCTTGAACTACGCAGGGTTTCTATCCATGTGTGGGGCAGGATCGCAGTAGATCCTTATAGAGTTCCAAAGCCTTTGCTAGCGTCTTTCCAGGCTGCTGTTTGAAAGATGTGATCTTTTGGCGCAGGAGTGCTGTCTTGGCAGGAGGAAAGAATTTGTTTAGAAATTCCTGCTTCACTTGAGCCCATGTCGTGAGAGATCGTGGTTTCAGCCCTTCCAGCCATTTCAGTGCAGGACCAGCGAGAGACCAGCGGAAAGCCTTCATTAGGATGTACTCTAAGGTGGTACCTTCAGAAAGAGTACGACACATGTCTGTAAAGTTGGTAATATGTCTTAGAGGGCATTCATTAAATCTACCATGAAAAGCATGATTTTTAATTTCAATAAGGAATTGAGTGCGAATTTCATAGTTGTTTTCAGGGATTAGAATGGCCGATTCAGACACGACGAGAGTCGGGTGCATATAATCCTCTGTAGTAGTTGGGTATAGGGCAAGCTCAGCTTCTTCTTGCGTCGCACGCTCAGCGTCCTGTTGCCTACCTGCTCTCTCAGTGGCGAGAGCAGCATCTCTGGCGGCTAGATCCCTTGTGAGCCTCTCGATCAGCTGTTCGTGTGTTTCTGCAGCTGCCATAGCTCTTTGTAGTTTAGCTCTGATGTGTAGAAGGCGCGCTAGTTCGTCTAAGCCGTCAAACTCAGGTGGTTGACCAGAATGGCACATACACCTACGAAGTAACTTAAAAAGAAAAGTGACATCTGACTACCTAAAGCGCGAATGATAGCTTCCCCGGCAACGGCGCCAATTTGTTGTGAGCAGGAAATCGAGTATGAAATATAATGAAATAGATCAAACCGGATTTAGGCCCACGCAAATAATTACAAGACTCCCTCCAATGTAGTAAGAGAAAGTCAGGATCGAATCCAAGAGGAAGCGTGTCAACGGACCCTAGGCAGTTGTAAATCTCACAGAAAAGCAAACAGAAGACAGAAACAAAGAAACAAAGACAAAAATAACAAGCGAAGACAGAAAATAAAGGCAAGTGATAACTCTCTCCCTTGATGAAAATCGAAATAAGTTTCAAAGGCCTTGACAGTATGTCTGTGTCAAAGGTCTTGGAGCTTTAAAAGTGTTGATGAAATACAAAACTTGTTCTATATATTATATTGTTCGAATATTATTTAATATTATTATATACTTCCATTATAGTGTATATATGTAACTAACCTTCCATTATAGTGTATTTTCGAATTATTTTCGAATATACTCATTCATTGAACACGAGCTTTCATACACTCCAAGCCTTCAAGAGAAATCTGTCTTAGTGTGCTCTCTGCTTGTCCTAAAAGTCTGTTATTTCATTTCAAAGCATTTGAGAGTTACACAGTGAGCTTATAGGATATATTCGCTCATAGTGTTATACTCGAGAGTTTGTAACTCAGGAAGTGAACACTAGGCTTTTGATTCTCGAGAGTAAGAGGATTGTACTAGATAGCTGAGAGAGGTGGGGATCTTCTAGATTGGTCTAGGACTCCAAGGGAACGTGAGTTGACTAGATTGCAATTGTATAGGAGAGAGGCTTCTCGGTGAGCTATTAGGATCCTAAGCTTTGTGAATCAATAAAGCCGGTTGAATCCTAGGGTTTTGGAAGAACCCTAGGCGGGGACGTAGGCCAAGTTTGTGCCGAACCTCGTAAACAACTCATCGAGTTCTTTACTTTATTGCTTTACCTTATTTCCGCACTTGGTTTGATTGTTTAACTTTGTGATTCAGGTTTTCAGAGAAAAGACTAAGTCTAATCTCAAAGGGTTTTGCACGAGCTTCAAAAGCCTTGAGACTATCTGCGAGGCCTTGCTCGAATTCTCAAAATGAAGAAACAATTCAACAACAAGGATGGATCAGAGTCTTCCAAATTTCGAGGTAAGCCTCAATACAACAAGTATGATAAGAAGACTAAACCTTTGTCTTGTTTTGAATGTGGTGAAACAGATCATCTTGTGAAGGATTGCCCTCAAAAGACAAAGAGCCAGTCCAAGAAGGGTGACAAATGGAAGAAGAAAGCCATGGTGGCAACTTGGAGCGATTCTTACTCTGACTCCGATGATGAGAAGGCCAATATTTGTCTTATGGCCTCAAAAGATGAATCCCACGATGAGAAGCTTGAAGCTACTGTAAGAGAACTTATGGCAATTCCAAAAGAGGTATTATCGGAATTCCTTTCTAATATGATTGCCAATGAAGAGAAACTTATTGCCCAGACTAACATTCTTATTAAGAGAACTGTGGACAAGGAAAGAACTATTGAGGATCTGTCTATGAGGGTTAAAAGTCTTGAAGCTTCTTATTCAGGTCTTGACATTAAAGTCAAGACGCTTGACTCAGAGAAATCTGAACTCAAGCAAGATCTCTCCTCTCTGAGAAATGAGCATCATGACTTAGAGAATGAGAAGATCTCCCTGAATAATAAGATTAAAGATCAACAGACAGCCCTCATAAGTTTTACCAAATCCAAAGGCACTCTTGATAGGATGTTGGGTGAGCAACAAAGTTATCTAAACAAAAGTGGTATTGGTTACAATCCAAGGTTTTTAAAGAAGCAGCACATTACCACATTTGTAAAGGCAAAAGGAAGCAGAACCTCTCCTATATTTCACCACTGTGATAGAAAGGGACATGTAAAAGAGACCTGCCCCTATAGAAGAAAGGATCCTTATATCATTCGCAATACTTTTCCTGTTCATTTGAGAAAAGAACGGATAACACAAGTTTGGGTTCCAAAAGGCACTATTTTACCAAATATGGTTTACCCCAACAATGGATCCAAATTTGCTTATTGGTCTAGCCACAAAGGTTGATGTTTGTCTTGCAGGAGATCACCAAGGTGAAGGAACATAAATGGATTATTGATAGTGGATGCTCGAGGCATATGAGTGGAAAGAGTTCTCTCTTTCATGATCTAAAGGAGCAATCCACGGGAACAATCACTCTTGGTGACAAAGGAAAATGTGACATCGTTGGTATTGGTAGTGTTGGAAGTCATTCCAACCATAGTATTAAAAATGTCTATCTTGTTAATGGTTTAAAGTATAATTTGCTCAGTGTCTCTCAATTATATGATAGTGGCAACAATGTCAGATTTAACAAAAAAAGATGTCTAGTGTGCAGAGAAGATACAGGTGAAGTTATATTGACTGCATATCGTTACAACAATATATACGCTGTAAATGCTGATCAAGTGGCACAAGGAAGCTTAACCTGTCTAAAGACTTTGACGAACGATCCAAAGCTTTGGCATAGGAGACTCGGTCATGTGAGCCCACATACACTACAGAAGCTTGTGTCCAAAGGGCTTGTAAGGGGACTACCTCAGATGGACTTCAAAGGTATTGATATGTGCAATGCATGCACACGAGGTAAACAAACACGTAGCTCTTTCAAACCCAAAAAGGTTGTAAGTTCTTCTAGACCCCTTGAACTTTTACATATGGATTTATGTGGTCCTATGCGAGTCAAATCTCCCAATGGTAAAAAGTACATGCTAGTCGTTGTTGATGATTTTTCTAGATATACTTGGGTTGCATTTTTAAAAGAAAAATCAGAGGCCTTATTTGAGTTTTCAAAACTTTGTAAGGAGTTGCAAACTTTAAGAAACGAGCCCATAGTGTCAATTCGGAGTGATCATGGTAGGGAGTTTGATCAACTTCAGTTTGATTTGTTTTGTGCTAAATATGGCATCTCCCATAACTTTTCTGCTCCTAGGAGACCTCAACAAAACGAGATTGTGGAACGCAAGAACCACACCTTAGAAGATATGGCCAGGACTATGCTTTTAGAAAATGCATTACCTAAAACCTATTGGGCTGAAGCTGTTAACACAGCTAACTATATTTTGAATCGTTGTCTTATTCGTTCCATCTTAAAGAAAACTCCTTATGAACTTTTCAAAGGCCACAAACCACTTATATCTTATTTTAAACCCTTTTGCTGTACTTGTTTTGTTCATAACAATGGAAAAGATAACCTTGGGAAATTTGATGCACGTAGTGATGAAGGTATATTTCTTGGCTACTCCACAAGTAGCAAAGCTTATAGAATCTTCAATAAAAGGACCCAGTTAGTTGAAGAAAGTATACATGTTATATTTGATGAATGCAATGACGGTTCTTTGAGTGAAAGTGTTGTAGATATAGATCTTAACATCCATGCAGAGAACGAGGAAGGTGATGCTGTTGCTACCAAGAACACAGAGAAGAGGAACATGCAGGAACAGATTCTCAACACTGGAGAATTGGCCCATGGTGTTGAAGATTCGTCCAAAGCCCTTGGTGTCCAATCCAACAGTGTTGAAGCATCAGAAACGGATGTAACTGAACCTAACAGGACCACGGAGTCAGATGTACCACAAGCCAATCCTACCGGTGTGACAAATCAAGGAGCTGAGACTAGCAAAAGAAAATTCAAATACTCCTCATCACACTCATTAAAGGATATCATTTCTGACCCTACTTCTAGTGTTCAAACTCGTTCTAAACTTAAAGATATTTGTGATTTTCATGCGTTTGTTTCTCTTATTGAGCCAAAGAAGGTAGATGAGGCACTTCAAGAGCCAGACTGGATCATTGCTATGCAAAGCGAGCTTAACGAATTTGAAAGAAACAAAGTCTGGACCTTGAAGCCTAGACCAAAGCATCAATCAATCATTGGCACACGATGGGTATTTTGAAACAAGCTAGATGAGAATGGTAAGATCGTGAGGAACAAGGCAAGGCTTGTTGCTCAAGGCTATAATCAAGAGGAAGGTATTGACTACGAGGAGACCTTTGCTCCCGTAGCCAGGCTTGAAGCCATTCGCATTTTATTAGTATTTGCTTCTTTTATGAGCATAAAGTTATATCAAATGGATGTCAAGTGTGCTTTTCTCAATGGTTTCTTAGAAGAAGAAGTTTATGTGGCTCAACCCCCCAGGATTTGAAAGTCTGGAATTTCCCAACCATGTTTATAAACTTGACAAAGCGCTTTATGGTTTGAAACAAGCCCCAAGAGCTTGGTATGAGAGCTTGTCAAAATATCTTTTAGAAAATGATTTTAAAAGGGGGTTGATCGACAAGACTCTTTTTATCAAGACCAAAGGAAAGGACATTTTGGTTATTCAAATTTATGTTGATCACATATTATTTGGTGCTACTAACACATCTTTGTGCAAGGAATTTTCTGACATTATGTGCAGTGAATTTAAGATGAGCTTGATGGGTGAACTCAACTTCTTTTTGGGATTACAAGTTCACCAATCCAATAAAGGGATCTTTGTCAACCAAAGCAAGTACACTAAGGATCTCTTGACGAAGTTCAAGATGGATCAATCCAAAGCAGCCAAGACTCCCATGAGCTCAACATTATCTCTAGATCAAGACAAGACTGGGAAAAGTGTCAATCAAAAGGAGTATCGAGGAATGATTGGATCTTTATTATATCTCACGGCTAGTAGACCTGACATCATGTTTAGTGTTTGCATGTGTGCTAGGTTTCAAGTTGATCCTAAAGAATCTCACCTCGTGGCTGTGAAGAGGATCTTTTGATATCTCAATGGCACTAAGGAGCTTGGATTATGGTACCCAAAGCAAAAGGATTTTACATTAATTGGATATTCTAATGCAGATTTTGCAGGCTATAAGGTGGATAGGAAGAACACATCAGGATGTTGCCAATTCTTAGGAGCATCCTTGATCAGTTGCCACTCAAATAAACAAAACTCAGTCGCTCTATCCACTGCAGAAGCCGAATACATTGCAGCTGGAGCCTGTTGCTCTCAAATCCTTTGGATAGCTCAACAAATGCGAGATTTTGGCATTAACCTCAAAGGCATTCCAATTAAGTGTGACAATACAAGTGTCATCTCCATAACTAAGAATCCTGTTCAGCATTCAAGGACCAAACATATTGATGTAAGGCATCAATTCATTAGAGACCATGTTGAAAAAGGTGATGTGTCCATTTCGTTTATTTCAACTGATTATCAATGGGCTGACATTTTTACTAAGCCTTTGGCAGAGGACAGGTTCACCTTCATAAGACGAGAGATTGTGATGCTTAACAAGGATGCACTTTCGTAGGGGGAGCTTTCCCTTTACGAAAGATAAAATCAACTTAGTGTCAAGACCTTTGAGAATGATGTCAAGGTTTGTGAACTAAATGGTAGATCACATATATCGGCTCACATATATTTGGTTAATATCTTTCTAGATATTTAATCAATTATATTTTTATCGGATTTCAAAATTGCCTATTTATGTTTTTTTTTTCCTTCTTCGTTGAGATATCTTAATTTTGGAACTAAATATTTCGGTTATTCCCTCCTATTTTTAATGGAACTATTTGAATTTTGAATTGGAAATTTTTTCAAATTTGGCAATGATATCATTATCCTCCCTTGGAACTCTAAACCCGTCCCATCACTCCATCATCATCTCTCTCTACTTAAACCCAAACCTGTACCCGATTCCATCACAAACTCAGAACTTATCCAAACCCTTTCAACTTCTCCCTCTCCAACCTCTCAACCTGTTCTAAGAAAACCCTAGCCGATTTCCTCCATGGCACCCAAATCAAAGAAAGCTTCCACACCCAAAAGACTTGGCACTACCCCCAAGGGATGTCAGGTCACTGCCACCTCTCCCACACCTGAACCCACTCCTCAAGCCATTGTCCCAACTGTTGTCCAGAGCACCATCGTTGAGAGCACGACCACTGTTACCAAAGGCTCTAAAAAACGCTCTGCTAAGAAACCCCTCAGTGCGAAACAGAAAGGAAAAAAGAAGATCTTAGCTGAGGAGGTGGACGGGGAAGAGGAGGAAGATGATCTCGACGCCATCCTGGAAAGAGATGCTGCCAAGGAAGCCGAAGAGGAAGCCTTGAAGAAGAAGGCCGAGGAGGAGGCCGAGCTTGCAAGGAAACTTGTCGAGGAAGAAGCTGAGAGGATTCGGAAAGAAGCCGAGGCCGAGGAGGTTCCATCTGAAGAAGAGCCTGAGGAAGAAGACGAAGAGCAAGACGGATCTGGAGAAGACGAGGAAGCTGAAGGAGATGAAACGGGGTCCGGTGAGGACTCAGGGTCTGAGGAAGAGGAGGAAGAGTCTCCTTCTCCTTCTCTTCCTCCCCCGTCTCCAAAGAAGCGGAAAGCCCCAATTGCTGTCAAGCTTCAATCTCCCAAGCGCACCAGGAAGGGCACCCTCAGAAGCCTTGATGCACCTGTCACAGTGTTCTAGAAATCGCGCCTAGGCGCCGCCTGGGCGCCGCCTAGGCGCTAGGCGGGACGGGACCTAGGAATTTTTAAGCCTAGGCGGACCTCTAGGCGGAAATTCGTCCAGGCACCGCCTGGTCCCGCCTAGGCGCCGCCTGGGCCCGACTAGTCCCACCTAGGCACTGCCTAGGCCCGCCTATGCACCGCCTAGTCCAACGATTATTCAATTTGCGCTTCTAAGCATATGATTAGTTGACTTAGGTTTTTTTTTATCCCCCATGTCGGGATGCATTTGCTTTTCAATCGAACTTATAGTTTTGGATTTTAGGAGGCTTAGAATTGTTAGTCAGACATGTACTTTTGTATTTATTTACTTTAGTGTTAGTTAACTACTAAAAATTTGGGTTTATGAGTGCTATTATGGATTATTATTACATTATATGAATTATTGAAAAGTGTTATTCGTCAAAATATAATGAAATAATCAAGTTTGTTCTAAGTCCGCCTAGGCGCCCGCCTAACCGCCTAGGTGCTAGGCGGCCACCCACAGCCTAGCGGCCGCCTAGCGCCTTTTAAAACATTGACCTGTCAAGAAAGCTGCTCCAACGATTGCTCGCAGGAAGAATGCCGATCCACCTGCCTACATCCAGGTAAACCAATCCTTGCCCTCCTCTTGGTTTGAAAATGTTGAGACTGCTGGTAAGTGGGTAGATGAGTTTCGAACTCGTAGGATATGCTGTTCTGATTTTTTGGATATCGAGTTCTTTGAAGCTTTGAAGTTACCCTCCATTGATCTTCTCAAAAAATCCCCAGCCTGGACCCTTCTAAATCTTGAAACCGTTTACTATCCCCAGCTTACCCGCTTGTTCTACATAAACCTAAAAGCCAAACACGATGCCAATGGTTGGTCTTTGGAATCTGTTGTCAAAGGGGTTAGAATCTCTTTCAACTCCAATGACTTTGCAGATTTCCTTGGCCTTCCTAGCCCTTGTCCACCCGTTGATGTACACCCCTCTAAAGAAAACTGCATCATCCTTGCCCGATCCAAATACCTCCTACCCGAAGCATCTAACAGCACCTCAAAGTAGCTCACCCACTCATCCCTTACCCTAGAGGAAAAATGAAGGTTCGATAAAGTAAAACAATGTAATATAGAAATACTCTAAAAGGGGGGTTGAATAGAGTATGCCGGTTTTTCGCAGATAGTCTCAAGACTTTTGAAGCTCGTGCAAAACCCTTTTTGAGACTAGACTTAGTCTTTTCTCTGAAAACCTGAATCACAAAGTTAAACAATTAGAACCAAGTGCGGAAATAAGGTAAAGCAGTAAGTAAAGGACGCAATGAATTGTTAACGAGGTTCAACACGAACTTGGCCTACGTCCCCGCCAAGGGTTCTTCCACAACCCTAGGATTCAACAAGCTTTATTGATTCACAATGCTTAGGATCCTAATAGCTCACCGAGAAGCCTCTCTCCTATACAATTGCAATCTATTCAACTCACGTTCCCTTGGAGTCCTAGACCAATCTAAAAGAGGCCCACCTCTCTCAGCTATTTAGTACAATAGCCCAGTGCCCACTTCCCGAGTTATAAACTCTCGAGTATAACACTCTCTCAGAATATATCCTATAAGCTCACTGTGTATCTCTCAAATGCTTTGAAACAAAATATAAGACTCTTAAGAACAAGTAGAGAGAGCACGCTGAAGAGAGATCGTAAACTTGAGGGCTGATTGTGCAACGATCTTCGTGAATGTACATCCCTCTCTCTCTTCTTCATCTCCTTTATATAGTGAAGATCATCGGCGCCACTTGAGGAAGGAATCTTCTCCAACGGCTATTAGAGATCATGGCAATCTTCACAATCTTCTATTTTAGGAAACTCCGAAGCCATGATCCACCAGATTTAATCTTCACGTCTTTTAGCTTAAGGAAGGAGATATCTTCGAAAACCTTACTGTATGGTTAGTATATAATGTATATAATTATATTCGGAAACCATACATAAATAATATAAGATAATAATAACATAAAATACAGGTTTTGTGTTTCATCAACATAGCTGTCGCTTCAAGACATTTGACACAAACTGTCCGGCAAAGCCTTTGAAACTAATTCCGATTTTCATCAAAGGGAGTGGAGTTATCAATCTCCCCCTTGATGAAAGACAAAACCTGTGCATCCCTGCAACATTGTCAAATATATATAATATAAGTAGCATCGGACTAAGTACCTGCATGGGTTAGACGAATGTTGGATCGTAATTTTAAAACGTGAAAATATCCAACCAAAAACAAAACCAAGGTCTTCCAAGACCTTTGAATCGCAACAGTTTAAAAAGTCTAACACCACAGATCATCTCCCCCTTTTTGTCTTTCAACAAAGGGAGGAGTGTGAAAAAAAAAAGTCACCAAAATCAGACTTACGAAAACAATTCAAAATTAAAAAAAAAAATCCTTTCAAATCTTAAAGGCAAGAAAAGATTTATCCGATTTTAAAATAATTTCCACAAATAAACTATACTCGGATAAAATAAAATCGGTAACAAATAAAGAAGGTTAAAAAACCATTAAAACTATATTTGATCAAATATCTAAAAAGATATTAACCAAATATATGATCCGTTAGATGTGCTCTACTGTTCAGTTCACAACCTTTGAAATGAGGTTCAAGGATCTCGACACTGAGTAGAATTTATCTTTCGTAAAGGGAAAGCTCCCCCTACGAAAGTGCATCCCTGTTAAGCATTCCGATCTCACGTCTAATGAAGGTGAACCTGTCCTCTGCCAAAGGCTTAGTAAAAATGTTAGCCCATTGATAATCAGTTGAAATAAAGGATATGGACACATCACCTTTTTCGACATGGTCTCTAATGAAATAATGCCTTACATTAATATGTTTAGTCCTTGAATGCTGAACAGGATTCTCCGTGATTGATATGGCACTTGTATTATCACACTTAATGGGAATACCTCTGAGGTTGATGCCGAGATCTCGCATTTGTTGAGCTATCCAAAGAATTTGGGAGCAACAAGCTCCAGCTGCTATGTATTCGGCTTCGGCAGTGGATAGAACAACTGAGTTTTGTTTCATAATTCATTATTTAGTATAATATGTTTAATACGGTATTATTCTCAACTATATTATTCAATAATAATAATAATAATAATAATATTAATATTATAATACTATTATTAATTCATACAATGATTGTATAATTAATTATAATGTTCAACATATTTAGCTACATTATCTTACTAGATCGGGACTGAAAGGAATTGAGACGAGATTTACCAATATTGTCTAATTATCGATTGATAGTTAGGAAGAATACCGTATTTAATTAGCTATTTGCCTATTGTAAGTCTAAATGGGCGGGATGTGTGTGTCGATCTGACGGGATCCTCTCCATTGACTCAGTCTGGGATTTCTGACTTTATGCCTGGTCGTGCTGTTGTTGATGTTGCTCGACGTAAGTGTGTCAAGTATCGAGATTTGTGTACGGCTTCTGGTTATGGTTTCCTACCCTTCTCATTCTCTTCATTGGGGGAGTTGGATACAGATGCGGTTGCATTGCTGAAACGGATTCAAAAATTCTCGGTATCTCAGGATGCCGGGGCTCGTGTTGCACGTTATATTTTTACTAGACTTGGCTTTGTTATCGCTAAAGGAGTGGGTGCCCAGATAGTATCTCGGTTGCCCACTAATTTCTTGTAATCTGTTTTTATAATAATAATAATAATAATAATAATAATAACTAGTTGCCATTTTTATTGTAGTAGTAGTAATAATAATAATAATAATAATAAATAATAATAATAAAAATAAAAATAAAATAAAAATAATAATAATAATAATCCCACGTTATAATTAAAAATAAAATAAAATAATATTACTTATTTTTATTGTTATTATTATAAAATAATTAGACTTTACAAGAAAAAAATATAATATGATATAATAATAATAATATAATAATAATAATTTTAATATAAATTAATATTATTATTAAATTATATTATAATATTATATAATATTATTATTATTATAAATTGAAAATTATTATTATAGTTATAAATAATATTTGCTCAAATTAATAATACTAATAATATATTATTATTAATCTATAATATTATAATAATAATAATAATAATATTATTATTATTATTATTATATGCGGGACGGGACGGGATTTGCGGGATCCCACCGGGATTGTCCCGCGTTTCGTCCCGCATGATTTTTACGGGACGGGATTCCCTATTTTGTCCTAAATCCCACCGGGATCGGGACGGGATCGGGATTTGCGGGATTTATGCCCACCCCTACCGATTAATGTGAAATCCTTTTGCTTTGGGTACCATAGTCCAAGCTCCTTAGTGCCATTGAGATATCGAAAGATCCTCTTCACAACCACGAGGTGAGATTCTTTAGGACCAGCTTCAAACCTAACATACATGCAAACAATAAACATGATATCAGGTCTACTAGCTGTGAGATATAGTAAAGATCCAATCATTCATCGATACTCCTTTTGATTGACACTTTTCCCAGTCTTGTCTTGATCTAGAGATAATGTTGAGCTCATGGGAGTCTTGGCTGCTTTGGATTGATCCATCTTGAGCTTCTTCAGGAGATCCTTAGTGTACTTGCTTTGGTTGACAAAGATCCCTTTCTTGGATTGGTAAACTTGTAATCCCAAAAAGAAGTTGAGTTCACCCATCCAGCTCATCTCGAATTCACTGCACATATGATGTCAGAAAATTCCTTGCACAAAGATGTGTTAGTAGCACCAAATAATATATCATCAACATAAATTTGAATAACCAAAATGTCCTTTTCTTTGGTCTTGATAAAAATAGTCGTATCGATCAACCCCCTTTTAAAATCATTTTCTAAAAGATATTTTGACAAGCACTCATACCAAGCTCTTGGGGCTTGTTTCAAACCATAAAGCGCTTTGTCAAGTTTATAAACATGATTGGGAAATTCCAAACTTTCAAATCCTGGGGGTTAAGCCACATATACTTCTTCCTCTAAGAAACCATTAAGAAAACCACACTTGACATCCATTTGATATAACTTTATGCTCATAAAAGATGCAAATGCTAATAAAATGTGAATGGCTTCAAGCCTGGATACGGTAGCAAAGGTCTCCTCGTAGTCAATACCTTCCTCTTGATTGTAGCCTTGAGCAGCAAGCCTTGCCTTGTTCCTCACGATCTTACCATTCTCATCTAGCTTGTTTCGAAATACCCATCGTCTGCCAATGACTGATTGATGCTTTGGCCTTGGCTTCAAGGTCTAGACTTTGTTTCTTTCAAATTCGTTAAGCTCGCTTTGCATAGCAATGATCCAGTCGGGCTCTTGAAGTGCCTCATCTACCTTCTTTGGTTCAATAAGAGAAACAAACGCGTGAAAAGCACAAAGATCTTTAAGTTTAGAACGAGTTTGAGCACTAGAAGTAGGGTTAGAAATGATATCCTTTAATGAGTGTGATGAGGAGTATTTGAATTTCCTTTTGCTATTCTTAACTCCTTAATTCGTCACACCAGTAGGATTGACTTGTGGTACATCTGACTCCGTGGTCCTGTTAGGTTCAGTTCCAACAGTTTCTGACGTCTCAACACTGTTGGATTGGACACCAAAGGCTTTGGACGAATCTTCAACACCTTGGGCCAATTCTTCAGTGTTAAGAATATGTTCCTGCATGTTCCTCTTCTCTGTGCTCTTGGTAGCAGCATCATCACCTTCCTCGTTCTCTGCATGGATGTTAAGATCTATATCTGCAACACTTTCACTCAAAGAACCGTCATTGCACTCATCAAATATGACAACAAGCATGTACTTTTTACCATTGGGAGATTTGACTCGCATAAGACCACATAAATCCATATATAAAAGTTCAAGGGGTCTAGAAGTACTTACAACCTTTTTGGGTTTGAAAGAGCTACGTGTTTGTTTACCTCGTGTGCATGCTTTGCACATCTCAATACCTTCAAAGTCCATCTCATGTAGTCCTCTTACAAGCCATTTGGACACAAGCTTTTGTGGTGTATGTGGGCTCACATGACCGAGTCTCCTATGCTAGAGCTTTGGATCGTCCGTCAAAGCCTTTAGACAAGTTAAGCTTCCTTGTTCCAGTTGCTCAGCATTCACGGCATAGATGTTGTTATAACGATAGGCAATTAGAACTATTTCACCTGTATCTTCTCTGCGCACAATACCAACGATGTCACACTTTCCTTTGTCACCAAGAGTGATTGTTCCAGTGGATTGCTTCTTTAGATCATGAAAGAGAGAACTCTTCCCATTCATATGCTTCGAGCATCCACTACCAATAATCCATTTTTGCTTCTTCACCTTGGTGATCTCTTGCAAAACAAACATCAACCTTTTTGGCTAGACCAGTGAGCAAATTTAGATCCTTTATTGGGATAAACCATATTTGGTAAAATAGTGCCTTTGGGTACCCAAACTTGCGTTATCCGTTCTTTTCTCAAGTGAATAGGAAATGTATTGCGAATAATATGAGGATCCTTTCTTCTATAGGGGCATGTCTCTCTTACATGTCCCTTTCTCACACAGTGGTGACATATAGGAGAGATTCTGCTTCCTTTTGCCTTCACAAAAGTGGTACTGTGTTGCTTCTTTAAAAAACCTCGGGTTGTAACCAATACCACTTTTGTTTAGAGAACTTTGTTGCTTACCCAACATCCTATCAAGAGTGCCTTTGGATTTGGTAAAACTTATGAGGGCTGTCTGTTGATCTTGAATCTTATTATTCAGGGAGATCTTCTCGTTCTCTAAGTCATGATGCTCATTTCTTAGAGAGGGGAGATCTTGCTTGATTTCAGATTTCTCTGAGTCAAGCGTCTTGACTTTAATGTCAAGACCTGAATAAGAGGTTTCAAGACTATTAACCCTTATAGACAGATCATCAATAGTTCTTTCCTGGTCCACAGTTCTCTTAATAAGAATGTTAGTCTGGGCAATAAGTTTCTCTTCATTGGCAATGATATTAGAAAGGAATTCCGATAATACCTCTTTTGGACTTGCCATAAGTTCTCTTACAGTAGCTTCAAGCTTTTCATCGTGGGATTCGTCTTCTGAGGCCATAAGACAAATATTGGCCTTCTCATCATCGGAGTCAGAGTCATAATCGCTCCAAGTTGCCACCATGGCTTTCTTATTCCATTTGTCACCCTTCTTGGACTGGCTCTTTGTCTTTTGAGGGCAATCCTTCACTAGATGGTATGTTTCACCACATTCAAAACAAGACAAATGTTTAGTCTTCTTATCATACTTGTTGTATTGAGGCTTACGTCGAAATTTGGAAGACTATGATCCATCCTTGTTGTTGAATTGTTTCTTCATTTTGAGAATTCGAGCAAGGCCTCTTGTGAGAAGAGCAAAAGGATCATCCTCATCGTCATCCTCATCTTCGGAATCAGATCCATCTTTAGGCTCATCCTTCTTAGACTTGAGTGCCAAGTTCTTAGTGCTAGCTGGAAGTTCTCCATCGTCTTCATTAAGGATCATCTCATGCGTGATCAGCTTCCCAAGCAGGTCATCAAGGGGTAGAGTGGTGAGGTCATGTGCTTCCTCTATAGCTGTTACTTTTGGACCCCATTTTTCTTTTGGAAGGCACCTCAGTATCTTCCTTACTTTCTCAACGTTCGTAAAGCTCTTGCCGAGAGAATCAAGGTTGTTGGTGATTTCCGTGAATCGTGTGAACATGGCCCTGATAGACTCATCAGGCTTCATTTTGAAAAGCTCATACTTTCGAATGAAGATACTGATCTTGGTGTCCTTCACTTGGCCGGTTCCTTCATAGGTGACGACCAGCTTGTCCCAAATCTCTTTAGCTGACCTACAAGATGAAATACGGTTAAACTCATCAGTGCTAAGACCACAATAAAGTAAGTTAATAGCCCTGTAGTTTTTGGAGACGAGTTCAAGATCCGCTTGGATGTATTCAGACTCCTTCTTCGCAATTTTGGTTCCATTTGGTCCGTCTTTCTTTGGAACCTTCAGACCAATCTCTATAATGTTCCGAAGTTCCAGATCTTAATCTATAATGAACATCTTCATCAATGATCTCCAGTGGACAAAGTTGTTCCCTACAAAGAGTGGTGGTCTAATGGTAGACCTTCCTTGTTCAAATCCTCTGCTTGCTTCACCAGACAAGATCGAAAACTCACAAGATTGTTAGACCAAAAGCAGTGAGTAAAGCTCTGATACCAATTGAAGGTTCGATAAAGTAAAACAAAGTAATATAGAAATACTCTAGAAGGTGGGTTCAATAGAGTATGCCGTTTTTTCGTAGATAGTCTCAAGACTTTTGAAGCTCGTGCAAAACCCTTTTTGAGATTAGACTTAGTCTTTTCTCTGAAAACCTGAATCACAAAGTTAAACAATTCAAACCAAGTGCGGAAATAAATTAAAGCAGTAAGTAAAGGACGCAACGAATTGTTAACGAGGTTCGACACGAACTTGACCTACGTCCCCGCCTAGGGTTCTTCCACAACCCTAGGATTCAACATGCTTTATTGATTCACAAAGCTTAGGATCCTAATAGCTCACCGAGAAGCCTCTCTCCTATATAATTGCAATCTAGTCAACTCACGTTCCCTTGGAGTCCTAGAACAATCTAGAAGAGACCCACCTCTCTCAGCTATCTAGTACAATCCTCTTACTCTCGAGAATCAATAGCCTAGTGCCCACTTCCTGAGTTATAAACTCTTGAGTATAACACTCTCTCAGAATATATCCTATAAGCTCACTGTGTATCTCTCAAATGCTTTGAAACAAAATATAAGACTTTTAAGAACAAGCAGAGAGAACACGCTTAAGAGAGATCGTAAACTTGAGGGCTGATTGTGCAATGATCTTCGTGAATGTACATCCCTCTCTCTCTTCTTCATCTCCTTTATATAGTGAAGATCATCGGTGCTACTTGAGGAAGGAATCTTCTCCAATGGCTATTAGAGATCATGGCAATCTTCACAATCTTTTATTCTGGGAAACTCCAAAGCCATGATCCACAAGATTTGATCTTCACGTCTTTTAGCTTAAGGAAGGAGATATCTTCGAAACCCTTGCTGTATGGTTAGTATATAATGTATATAATAATATTCGGAAACCATACATAAATAATATAAGATAATAATAACATAAAATACAGGTTTTGTGTTTCATCAACAAAGCTGACGCTTCAAGACCTTTGACACAAACTGTCCGGCAAAGCCTTTGAAACTAATTCCGACTTTCATCAAAGGGAGTGGAGTTATCACAAAAATTATATTTAACATCATTGTTCGATGCCTCTTACCCCGTCTTAACTCTGGCTCACTCCTTACTGACAATGCCATGGTCCTCCTTTACCGAATCCTCAATGGCCTTGATCCTGATCTCGCTAACACCATTTTAGGATCCATGGCTCACACAAGAAAAGCCAGGAAAGGAACTCCCCTCCCCTTTGCTACCCTTTTGACCCCACTCTTCAAAGCTTCTGGAATTGATTTCAAAAATGAAGAACAACAGCGTCACATGGGTAAGTTCGACTCCAAGAGCCTTGAAAAGATTGGCATCACTCGGTCTCCCCAAGGGACCTTGAGTCTTGCTACTCCTTCAAAAGCTCTTCCCACTGCCTCAGCTGTTGATGAACGCATGGACAACCTGGAGTTGGGCTTGGAGGAAGTTCGCCTGGATATCAAAGAGCTGCACAAGGAGGTTATAACGGAGATGAGCGGGATAACCAAGATGTTGCAAGGTCTGTGGACGAGGCTCACTGATGATGCTCCGGACGACGAAGCCTAACCCTATCCTATCCCATCCCTATCCCAAACTTGAAACATTGCAGGTTTTTGGAAACTTTTTCAAAACTTTTGGTGACGGTTTTACCTCCTCCCTTTGTTGAAAGACAAAAAGGGGGAGATGATATTTGGTTGCTTAGACTTGAAAACTTTCTTTTTTTTGATGTGAAGGTCAGACCTTGGTCTTTGATCTTTTGGTTTTCGGTTGGATGACTTTTCATGCTTTAAAATTTGATCCAACATTTGTCTAACCCTTGCAGGTACTTAGTCCGATTTCACTTATATTATTTATGCGTGACTAAGTTGCATGGATGCACAAGTTTTGTCTTTCATCAAGGGGGAGATTGATAACTCCCTCCCTTGATGAAAATCGGAATAAGTTTCAAAGGCCTTGACAGTATGTCTGTGTTAAAGGTCTTGGAGCTTTAACAGTGTTGATGAAATACATAACCTGTTCTATATATTATATTGTTCGAATATTATTTAATATTATTATATACTTCCATTATAGTGTACATATGTAACTAACCTTTCAGGAAGTATTTTCAAATTATTTCCTTCCTTGTGATACGTGTTGAGAAGATTCAGAATCAGAAAGATTGGGGCTTCGAAGTTTTCAAAGATAGAAGATCCAGTTCAAGCCATGATCTCGACTAGCCGTTGGAGAAGATCCTTGGCGCCGATTTGTCTCAATATATAGAGAAGGAAGATGAAGACATAATATACACATTCATTGAACACGAGCTTTCATACACTCCAAGCCTTCAAGAGAAATCTGTCTTCGTGTGCTCTCTGCTTGTCCTAAAAGTCTGTTATTTCATTTCAAAGCATTTGAGAGTTACACAGTGAGCTTATAGGATATATTCACTCATAGTGTTATACTCGAGAGTTTGTAACTCAGGAAATGAACACTAGGCTTTTGATTCTCGAGAGTAAGAGGATTGTACTATATAGCTGAGAGAGGTGGGGCTCTTCTAGATTTGTCTAGGACTCCAAGGGAACGTGAGTTGACTAGATTGCAATTGTATAGGAGAGAGGCTTCTCGGTGAGCTATTATGATCCTAAACTTTGTGAATCAATAAAGCCGGTTGAATCCTAGGGTTGTGGAAGAACCCTAGGCGGGGACGTAGGCCAAGTTCGTGCCGAACCTCGTAAACAACTCATCGAGTTCTTTACTTTATTGCTTTACCTTATTTCCGCACTTGGTTCGATTGTTTAACTTTGTGATTCAGGTTTTCAGAGAAAAGACTAAGTTTAATCTCAAAGGGTTTTGCACGAGCTTCAAAAGTCTTGAGACTATTTGCGAAAAATTGGCATACTCTATTCAACCACCCTTCTAGAGTATTCCTATATTACTTTGTTTTATATTATCGAACCTTCAGCAAGGACAGACACTGCTCGATCTCGACAAAACTAACTCAAGATCGACAAACAAAAGCAGAAACAGAAACTTCATAATCGCAAACAGAAACTCGATCCAGACCAACAATACTCTGTCTCGACAAGATTTGCTCTAGATCGAGTAAAAACAGAAACTTGTAAATTGCAGATTTCGAACCACAAATTTCAGATTTCCGACGAAATAAATTCAATATATAAAGAACTTCCAAAGCCAGGGTATCAATGCCACAACGATAACCATGCAAAGAAACACATAAAGGCATAAAAGATCATGCTTTCCATCAAAATAACTTTCGTTACTAACAAATAGGCATATAGAGGCTTTCGCATAAACCCTAATTGTTACTAACCCTTTTCACATAATTAACCCAAGTTGCATTAAGATCACTTTTGCTTTAATAACACAAACAAGGATCACCTTCAAAGATTGTACCTTTACCGCATCACCTCACATGGCCACCGTCGCGCTCACCCCAGCCCCAGAAGTGGGTGGACTACTCTCTCTTCATTATCAAGAAACTCATCAAATAACAAAAGAAGCTAACTTGCATTGAATTAAATAAAGAAAGCTTACAACCAAACAAGACAAATCCGCTTTCACCTTTCCACCTTGCTTGCCACAAACTCTCTGTCTCTCTACTACTACTTACTTGTTCTCTCTGAAATTGAATGATGAAAAAACAGCCCCTAAGGCTTTTTTTATAGCCTTCTATTCCTTGCTATTCAAGGATAAAATATATCTATCTATATCTAAATCTATATCTAAAGGCTTTAAGATAAATGTATTTAAGGAATTAAATCTATAAGGGAAATAAATCTAAAATAGGTAGAATATCTTCCATGTGTTGATAAGTCTTATCCATAGATAGAACTTGATAGTTGTTGATAGATCTCGGCCAAATTGGATAGAATCGGATCCAAGGACTCCCAAAGCGCGTAGGTCAGCAAAACCGCGTAACGTGGCTCAGACATGGCGTTCCTCGATCTCGACCAAACATACTCGAGATCGAGTAGAATTGGTCATCGACTTCGCTTTGCTGGGCATCATGGGTAGCATCTGCTCGACATGGCTCGGGTGTGTGCTTCTAATTCCTTGAGATCGAGTAAAGAACTCGAGATCGAGTTGGCCTGACATCGAGGATGTGTTGCTCAGCCTGGTCGAGTACTCTTCTCTTCGGCACGGACTCGGACTGACGCTTATGGGTTGTCGAGATCAAGTAAATAACTCGAGATCGAGTAACTGGGTGCTCGGCGTCTTCCGTCCTCGGCTTCTCGACTTGGCACAGCTCGTCGACTCCGGACATGGCATCACAGTATTGTCGATCTCGACTAGGTAACTCGAGATCGAGTAGGGCTTCCGCAGTCGGGTTGTCTCTGACTCAGTGTCCTTGATCATGCTCTTCTCGACAGGCTCGGACACCCTTCGTCGAGATCGAGTAAGATTACTCTAGATCGAGTAAAGCTGGGCTCCTGGCTTGATTCGACTGTTTTCGTTGCTTCTTGACCTTGGACTTCTGTAGTTGATTTCCGAGCTTTTCCGACCTTTCTCAGAACTCCTGTAATTTGCCTCGAATTCTGCGAAATTAAACAGAAACTGGTGTAGATTCCATAATTTGGCAAATAAACATAAACTACATAGATTCAGTACTATTCTAGCCCAAATGCATGAAATGTATGCAAAAAACGATATAAAAGTTACTGTAAAAAATGGCAGATTCAGCTCACAACAATGATGTCCCGCTGAATATTGTCTTTCAGTGGAGGTTTAAGAAGAAGAAAGGTGACGTAGGTAGTCGGTGGCCGTTATATGACAGTATTGCTTACAGGTCTTCGGTTCTTCCTTCAGTTCTTGTTGTTGATAATCAGAGTGCTCATGGAGTGGAAAACGTAGATATTCATGTCGCAGTCTCTAAATCTGGTGGTGAAGTCAGTGTTGGTGATGACAAGGTTGATGAATTTACTGCTGACACTTATTCTTCTAAATCTGGTGGGGAAGGTCGTGTTGGTGATGACAAGGTTGATTATTTTACTGCTGCCACCTATTCTTTTAAATCTGATGAATTGGATGCTCCTCCTACTACCAGGCTTTCTGTTTTGGCTGGTGTTGCAGATGTGCTTGATTGTAGTGACAACGTTGAAGGAGTTGAGACACCTTCTGGTGACGATGGGGGAGAGGGTGATGTAGCGACACCTTCTGTGCATAGGTCACCTTTGGGGAGTGTTGAAGCGCATGAATGTTTTGATGGGGGGTCTGTGTTTGGTCAAACATCTGCTGCTTGTGGGATTGAAGAAATTCGTGTTTCAAGTTTTGAAGCTGGAAAAATAGCAGGCGACGCAGAGAAAGTGGAAGGTACTAAAGATGTATATCCTCAAATGGAGGCCAACAATGATTCAACTGGTGAGTTGACTCCAAAAACACATGTTGATGCTTTTGCTTCTTCTTACCTATCTCATCCTGATTGGGTGAAGGAGATTTTTAGGAGGATTGAGAAGCTTGAAGAGGTCCCTAAATCTATGGATCTGTAGTTTGCAAGGGTTGATGCAATTGAAACAAAGATTGTGGAGTTGATTGGGATTCTTCAAGTTTTTGGTGAGATGTCGAAGAGGTACGATGAGCTTGAGGTTAGGGTTGCTAATTATGAGGCTTTGGTTGAGAGGTTGCATGCAAATCCTGTCAAGCCTGATGATAAGCACATTGGTGGTAAGTCCGAGGGAACTCCTGCGAAAGTTGATGATGAACATGTCAATGGTGGTAAGCCCCAGGGCACACCTGTGAAGGTTGATGATGAAGATCTGAACAAAATTGTGAATGATGTTGTGTCTGATCTTCAGCAGTCTTTCTCTGTTGAGGAGTTAACGTTGAAATCATCTCCTGCTTCTGTTAACGTTGTGCACGTGTCTTTGCCATCAATAAGATCTGAGGTTCCGACAGTGGATAAGGAGCTTCCACCTATTGTCGCGGAGACAATGAATTTAAGATGGTAGGTGCAGAAGTGAAATGTGTGAATGATATGAAATGTGATATTTCATTAATGAAGCATGAAGTTGATGAGGTTGGAAGTCCCTCAATCTACAAAGTGTGAAAGCGAAGGTGCTGATCGTAAAGTTGTTGGAGTTATAGTTGTGATAGCATCTATTTAGTGATGATTCCAGGGCATGTTTGCATAGGATCTAGGGCCTTTGAGTAAGTATTATATGTATTTTTTGCCCTTTTTGGTTTAGTTTGGTGGAATCGGTGTCTACCGCTCGATTGCTATGATTTCAGGCGTTGCGGAGCGGTTTCGGCGTCGATTCAAGAGTTTAAAGAGAAAGAGGTGGCTCGATGATCTTCGCTACGCTAAAAAGTCATCAAAGATGAGCTAGGGGGCACGGGATCAAGGAAACGTGCCAAGTAAAGCGAAGCAAGCTCGGCAAAGCTAAGTTTCGGAAACCACTCGACCGAGTGGTTCTAGAGTGGTGTCCGAGTGGTGCCAGAGTGAAGTCAATATGAAAGTCAGAAGGCACTCGACCGAGTGCAAAAACCACTCGAGACTCACTCTGGTCGAGTGCTTAACAGTCCTAGCTTTTCAGAGTCCACTCGACCGAGTGAAAAAAACCACTCGGTCGAGTGTTTCCTATGTTCCGAATTAAATTTGTTTTCTTTTCTAAACAAAAGGGGGGATTCGAAAGGTTGAAAGGGGAGTCGGTTTTTGGAGTCCAGATTTCAGACATTAGAGAGGGCTTGAGAGAGCTTTAGGAGACTAGAGATTTTTGGGAAGAAAACCTTGTTCGATCTATCAAATTCTGGTATAATTTTCGTTCCATCTCCATTGTTCTATGTTTGTTTTGCTGAATTTGATTGAATCAAGCATGTACTTATCCATGAGTTGCTAGATTTCCTGTTCTAGGGTTGGGATTGTCCCGACGATGCGGAAATAGGCTTGCTCTAGTATCTCTCGAATGATTCCTGAATTAGATTGTGGTTTAATCGTGTTGTACTAAATCTGATTGATGTGAGTCGATTAGATCCGATTTAGGGTTTGCAATCGAAAGACTAAAACCTTAAATTGGAATTTAGATGGTGATTCGAGACCGACAGGTGATTAGGATCCATCGGAACTACATGATTAAACCTGAAGTTTATTGATCGAAAGTTAAACTAAACTTGTTGAGGATTTATAGGTTGTCATAGACGTTATAGGCAATTTTGATATTACTCGGAGCTGAAAGGCGATGTTAGTGTGATTATTGCGTAGAACTCTACGAACTTAGAGGGCCTGAATCGGTTGCTTGAGCCCGAAAGGAGAATTGCTAACCGATTTAGGCACATTCGTGCTAAATCCGAAAGGGGATGTACGATTACCTTAGATGACCTACCTTCACAATCTGATTTTGGAATCACTCGAGCAAGAAAATATTTTATGCCTATTGATGATGCATTGTTGGTAAATCCTTGTCCCTAGAACGCTTTCCCCATACATATTTCTCAACATTAAATCGATTTTCTTGGTTACTTTATACACACTCTCTAAAATCTGTTTGTTTATTCTGAACTTGGTTGAACTAGCTTGAAAGTACAATCGATACTCCTCCGGTCCTTGAGGATACGACTATTGATTACTACAACTGAACCCATACACTTGTGGGTGTAGGTTTTTAGCCTATCAAGTTTTTAACGCCGTTGCCGGGGATTGGTGCTAGTATCGATCGTCCTTTTGACGACTAGTTCTCTAAGTTCTTTTTGTTGCTTTGATTTCTTTTTGTTTTTCGCCTCAGGTTGTGCTTTGAATGCGAAAAAAGAAAGACTCTACCAATCTATTGCCTTTTGATCCTGAACCTGAATGCACATTCCACAAGAGAAGAGCTACGATGGCTGATGCAATCGCCAGATTGGCAGAACTAGAGCGACAAATGGCTCAAAGAGATCAAGAAAATGCTGAACTTCGACAACAGCTGGCTGATCAACAATTACAGCTTGTCCAACCCCAAGGGCCGTCAACTCTAGGAGAGCGGATGGATCCAGCTCAGTTCCTACCATGACCAGGTGTTGTTCTTCCTGCTTTAACACCCGTTAATTTTGAGCTAAAGCCTGCACTGTTGAATATGATAAGGCAGAATATGTTCAATGGGCTTCCTGCTGAGAGCCCTCATCAACACATATCCACCTTCAAAGAATTGATGGATACAGTGAGAGTTCAGGGTGTCGCTCCGGAAGAGTTGTTATTGCGATCATTTTCCTTCTCACTTGCAGGGAAAGCTAGACATTGGTACAACTCCATCCCTGCTGGCACAGTCACCACTTGGGAGGAACTGTCATCTGAGTTCCTGAATCAATTCTTCCCACCAGCCAAGACTGCTGAGATGAGGCGGAAGATAAACTCTTTCGTGGTTGGAGATGGGGAGAACATCCATGAATCATGGGAAAGATTCAAGGATCTTTTGTTTGAGTGTCCTCACCATGGGATATCTAAGCTGAATCTTTTGGAGATTTTCTACAAGGCTGTCAGTGACAACACTAGAGTGCTTATTGACTCCTCATCTGGAGGAGAATTTTTGGAAATGGGAGCTGAAGATGCTTGGGCGTTCATTGAGAAGACAACTAAGAGATGTGGGAAATACTCGCAACCCAGGGCGCTCTGTACTGTAAAAAGGGGTGCAGGGATCTATGAGGTAGATGCTACAACTTATAGGGATGCTAGATATGACTCATTGACTGCTGAAATTAAACGTCTAGCCTCAGTTATGGAGAAGTCCTTGTCCACCAAGGAGGTGAATGTTGCAGGCTCTAGACCGGTGCCATGTCAGTTCTGTGGATCTCAAGATCACACTATTTCGGCTTGTCAGATCTACGCCTCCCATGGTGATGAAAGTCAAGAGGAGGATGTTGGCTACATGGGCAACAACTACAATAGGGGTCAAGGGTATAACCGAAACTTTAACAACTACAACCCTCGAGCGAGGGACCACCCTGGATTCTCCTATGCCAACAAGCAAGCTGCAGAAGGGCCACCTCCTGGTTTCCCACCAAAAGCCCCACCACAGAAGGACAGGATGGAGACAATGATGGAGAAGCTTATGGGAACCGTTAAGTGTCTAGCTGGAGAAGTGCAGAATCTCACTAGGGGGCAGAAAATACTTGAGACTCAGGTAGCTCAGCAGGCCAACAACACCTCCAGGCCTACTGGTCAGTTTCCAGGGAAAACAGAAGATAACCCCAAGGGAAATATTTCTGCTGTGTCCTTAAGGAGTGGTAAGCAATTAGAAGATCTGAGGTCCTCCGAGCCAACTGGAGCTCAAGAGAATGCTAAGGAAGGAGAGAAAGTTGTTGAGTTGGTGACAGAGCCACCATATGTCCCACCTCCTCCTTACAAGCCACTGCTTCCATTTCCACAAAGGACGGCTCAAGCTCAGATCGAGAAGCAATACGGGAAGTTCTTGGAGGTGTTGAAGAAGCTCTACATCAACATCCCCTTCACCGATGCTTTGTCCCAAATGCCCTCCTATGTAAAGTTTTTGAAGGAGATCCTCTCTAACAAGAGGAAGCTAGATGAATGTCAGACGGTGTTTCTTAATGAGGAGTGCAGTGCCTTGATCCAAAACAAGCCGCCACCTAAGCTGGAGGACCCAGGTAGTTTCGTTGTCCCTATTTCTTTTGGTCATGGTCCTGATTTTAAAGCTCTATGTGATTTGGGAGCTAGTACAAGTTTGCTTCCTCTCTCTATTTGTAAAAATCTAGACTTAGGAGAGCTTAGACCTGCTAGGATGCAACTTATTATGGCGAACAGGTCCATAGCCCACCCCGCTGGTATCTTGGAGGATGTTCCTATAAAGGTGGGTAAGTTCTTTGTACCTGTTGATTTTGTTGTTTTAGATATGGATGCCGACATTCGTTGTCCGGTTATTCTTGGAAGGCCCTTTTTGGCCACTGCAGGTGCCGTGATTGATGTCTGGAAAGGGACCTTTTCCTTTGAAATAGGGGATGAGAAAATTGTGTTTAACCTCCCTAAATCTTTGAAAGCCCCTGTTTTTGAGGATGAATGTCACATGATTAATGTAATAGATGAAGGAGCTCAAGATGTCATGACGGAGGTGATCGAGCGAGACCCTCTAGAGCTATGTCTTATGGAGAGTGTAACTGATGCTGGTGATGATGAGCTACTTGCTGAAGTAGTTCAGGGTTTGGAAGCTGCTGTAGAAGACCCCGAAGCTGTTTTTGAGGTTTTGCAAAAAGATGATGAAGACTTGGGAGGTGCACCAAAGCTGGAGTTGAAGCCACTTCCTTCTACTTTGAGGTATGAATTATTGGGTCCTAATTCCACTTATCCTGTGATTGTGAGTGCTAGCCTATGTCTGGATGAAACTGAAAAGTTGTTGCATGAGCTTAGATTGCATAAGAAGGCTTTAGGGTACACCATTGATGATTTGAAAGGGATTAGCCCCTCCATGTGCATGCATAGGATTTTGATGGAGGATGATCATAAACCCACCCGAGAGCATCAAAGAAGGCTTAACCCTAACATGAAAGAAGTTGTGAAAAACGAAGTGCTTAAATTGTTAGATGCTGGTATTATTTTTCCTATTTCTGATAGCAAATGGGTTAGTCCCGTTCATGTGGTTCCTAAGAAAGGAGGGATGACTGTTGTCAAGAATGATAGGAATGAATTGATCCCTACTAGGACTGTTACAGGTTGGAGAATGTGTATAGATTATAGGAAGCTGAATGCCTCCACCCGAAAAGATCATTTTCCCCTTCCCTTCATAGATCAGATGCTTGAGAGGTTAGCTAAGCATTCTTATTACTGTTATTTGGATGGATATAGCAGATTCTTTCAGATTCCTATCCATCCAGATGATCAGGAAAAGACTACTTTCACTTGCCCTTACGGCACCTTTGCATATAGGAGAATGCCTTTCGGTTTGTGTAATGCCCCTGCTACTTTTCAGCGTTGCATGATGGCCATATTTTCTGATTTCATTGAGGACATTATGGAAGTGTTCATGGATGACTTTTCTGTGTATGGTTCCTCTTTTGACGCTTGCTTGTCTAACTTGTCTCGAGTCTTGCAGCTTTGTGAAGAAGTGAACCTTGTCTTGAATTAGGAGAAATGTCATTTTATGGCAAGGGAAGGTATTGTCCTTGGTCATTTGGTTTCTAACCGTGGTATTGAGGTGGATCGAGCTAAGATAGATTTGATTGAGAAATTACCACCTCCTACCTCGGTTAAGGGCGTTAGGAGTTTTCTAGGCCATGCTGGCTTCTACAGGAGGTTCATTAAAGATTTCTCTAAAATTGCTAAGCCTCTTTCTAACTTGCTAATGAAAGATGTTGCTTTTGATTTTTCTCCAGAGTGCCATGAGTCCTTTTGCAGGTTGAAGGAGGCATTGATCTCAGCTCCTATTATGCAATCTCCTGATTGGGATCTTCCATTCGAGATAATGTGTGATGCCAGCGACTATGCAGTTGGGGCCGTGCTGGGTCAAAAGAAGGATAATAAGCTCCATGCCATCTACTATGCAAGTAGAACTTTGGACGAAGCTCAGAAAAATTATGCCACAACAGAGAAGGAATTGCTTGCTGTAGTATTTGCTTTTGAGAAGTTTCGGTCTTATCTGGTGGGTGCTAAGGTAATTGTGTATACGGATCATGCTGCGATCCGATACTTGCTGCAAAAGAAAGATGCAAAGCCGCGTCTAATTAGGTGGATCCTTCTTCTCCAAGAGTTCGATTTGGAGATTAAGGACAAAAAGGGCACAGAGAACCTGGTTGCCGATCATTTGTCCAGGTTACCGCCGGAGCAACTAAGCACACTTCATCTGAGCCTCCCATCGATGAGTCTTTTGCAGATGAGCATTTACTTGACTTCGCTGCTGAGATCTTGAGCACCACTTCTGAGGTACCATGGTATGCCGATTTTGTGAAGTACATTGTATGTAATGAGTTGCCTGGTGGTCTGTCATTTCAGCAAAGGAAGAAATTCTTGAAGGACGTTGTGCATTATTATTGGAGTGAGCCATACCTTTTTAAAAGGTGCTCCGATGGACTTTACAGGAGATGCATTCCGAGGGAAGAAGTCCTTAGTGTCATCAAACATTGTCATTCTCTACCAGTTGGAAGATGTCAGGGAATTTGTTGTTTCTTGTGATGAGTGTCAAAGGACAGGGAATATCTCGAGGAGAAATGAGATGCCGCTGAATAGCATTTTAGAGGTTGAGTTGTTTGATGTGTGGGCAATCGACTTTATGGGACCATTTCCATCTTCTGGGCCATACAAGTATATACTTGTGGCGGTGGACTATGTGTCGAAATGGGTTGAAGCTGTAGCAACTCCCACTAATGATGCTAAGGTGGTCACAAAGTTCATCAAGAATGTGATCTTCTCGAGGTTTGGAGTTCCTCGATTTCTGATTAGTGATGGCGGTTCCCATTTCATTGAGAGAAATTTTGAGGCTTTGCTGATGAAGTATGGGGTTCATCACCGGATTGCAACCCCATACCATCCTCAAACGAGTGGGCAAGTAGAGGTCTCCAACCGGCAGATCAAAAGCATCTTGGAGAAAATTGTGTCTCGCTCCCGAAAGGATTGGGCGAGAAAGTTAGATGACGCTTTGTGGGCTTACAGAACTGCTTTTAAGGCTCCGATAGGTACCACTCCATACAAGCTGGTGTACGGGAAATCTTGTCATCTCCCCGTTGAGTTGGAGCACAAAGCCTATTGGGCGATTAAGACACTAAATCTGGACATGAAGCTAGCCGGAGAAAAGCGGCGATTACAGTTGCAAGAGCTTGAGGAGCTGCGTTTGGAGGCTTATGAGAATGCCAAGATTTACAAGGAGAGAACTAAAAGGTGGCATGACAAGCACATCTCACCTAAGGAGCTTCAAGAAGGCGACCTCGTCTTACTCTTCAACTCGAGGTTGAGATTGTTTCCGGGCAAGTTAAAGTCGAGATGGAGTGGTCCTTTTACGGTAAAGAAGGTTTATCCACATGGTGCTGTCAATGTTTGGAGTGAAAGGACCGGCGAGTTCAAGGTAAATGGGCAAAGGTTGAAGAAGTATTTCGTCGGGCATCCGATCGAGAGGGTCATTTCCGTCGACCGTCTTGATCCAAGCACTTGAAGGTGATGGAAGGTCGGCTTCAGACCTTAAACCAGCGCTTCTCGGGAGGCAACCCGAGGTTGGTCTTCTTTCTTGAAAAAAAAATAAAAAATAAAAAATAAAAATAAAAATGTTTCAAAATTTCAGAAATGGGAGTGCAAGGTTCACTCGATCGAGTGTAATTTCCACTCGACTGGAGTGTCTGCTCGAGTGCATTGCAGTGCGGAGAGGAAATTATCCACTCGGTCGAGTGGTCATTCCACTCGGTCGAGTGGGATCTGCCCAGATTTCCGTTAACAAAAAATTTATTTTTATTTTTATTTTTCTCTTTCCCTTCTCTTTCTTTCTTTCTTTTCCCCCGTACCCCTGCTGAATCTGGGCAGACCTCCCTCACGTCCTCACTCCCTCACGCCCTCGCCGCTGCCCAGCACTCCGGCGTCGCCGCCCTGCAGTCGCCCTCGCCGCTGCCCAGCACTCCGCCGTCGCCGCCCAGCAGCCGCCACTCCCTTTTCTCTCTCTTTCCTCCATTGCTTGTCTCTATTTTCTCCTCTTTTTCTTCAAGAACTTGGTAAGTTTCTTCCTCTTCTAATTTCTTTTGCTTAGATTCGATTACTTCTTCAATTAATTTGATGCTTGAGTGGTTGTTTTGAGGAATTGAAATTGTTAGGGTTTGTGTTGATTGAATTGGGGGAAAATTGGGGTTTTGAGGATTGGATGAGTTTATGAGTGAATTTGTGCTTGTGCATCTCATGAGTTTGTTTGTTAATGGTTATTGTGGAAATGTGGTTGAATTTTGAGGAAATTTTGTTGAATGTGGCTAAATTTGATTGTTGGAGGAGATGAATGTGCTCTTGAATTTTTGCAAGTCATGTGTGAATTCCAATAATCTTGTGGCTTGTTTGAATTATTATTTTTTTGAAATAGCTCATCACATTGGCTTGTTGTGGTTTCATGATATTGTTGAAAATTTATTGAGCTTGATGATGTTCTTGGGTGATTTTGTACCCCATGGTTTACTTGAGATTCTTGTTATGGGGTATGTGTGCATCAATTGTTATACTTTTGTTGGTCTTGTGTGAATTGGGGGAGTTCGATTTCCATGATAATACTTATTTGTACTCCCTTGTTTGAAGTTGCTTGATGGTGTTCTTGAGTAGATATATGGCTTGTTGGAGCTTTGTGCATGAATTTTTATTTGATCATATATGTTGAAGTGCAAAAGTTCAAGTATGGGGTTTAGGATGTTTAGTCATTGATGATGTTTGCTGCTTGTATTGAGTTGGCTCACTCGCTTTGCTGCAGGTTTTCCATGGGTGACCAGCCACCTCTCCGTCTTGCTACTGTTGAGCAAAGGAAGTTGTACTCAAAGGTGAAGGATCGGGCCGTTCGTCCGACCCAATTCATGAACCCTAGAATCCTTGAAAGATTGGGACTTTTGGAGGACACGAACTTTCTCGTCGACAGGCTCTCCCTTCGGGCTATTTGGAATTGTCGGCTACCCTATTGCCCCCAGCTGATCAGAGAGCTTGTTTGCACAATCAAGCATTGCGTGCTCTGGCTTTGTTCGGTTTGTACTTTCTTCAGTTTGGTTTAATGCAAGTTATTCCCTTTCAATCAATGATGTCTGCGAATGTGATGAAGCGAGAGTAGTCCACCCACTTCTGGGGTTGGGGTGAGCCCAACAATAGCCTTGCGTGCCTGCGGTAAAGATCCAACTTTTATCATGTTTTGAGCATCTACTACTTGTTATGTGTTTATTACCCATCTAATGGAGGTCCATGCTAACAACTTGGATTGTAAACATAAAATCGGTAGATACAATTAGGGTTTCCTGAAAGAGTTGTCTAATTGTTGGAAAAGGCGAAAGCTTGGTCCTTCGATGCGATTTACATGATTATCTGTTTTATTCTTGCCTTTTGCATGCTTGGTTATCGTTGTCGCAAACCCCAATCTTGGAAGTTTTTCTTATATACATAGTTTATTTCGAATCCCCAAAGCCTTGTCTTTATTTTAGATCGTTTGAAAGTTTCTGCCTTCCTTGATATGGACTAACTCTTGTCGATATCGAGTTACTGATATTCGATCAAAGATCGCTGTAGCTTTTCCTATGCAGGTACCCGACGTCGACGAAGGCTTTACTCGATATCGAGTAGAGTGTCCTTGCTATCGACCAAAACCAGGAGCTGCTGTTGCGCTGTTCGACTTGCTCGATCTTCTGTCGACTAACCCTAGTCGAGATCGAGCACTGAGGTCGACTTCTGCCGTGAGATTCCACCGCTGCCTAGGATCCGCTGACACGCTTCCTTGTGGATTGATCCTGACTTCCCACTACTACATCGGGAGGGAGTCTCGTAATTATTTGCAAGGGACGGAATTTGGTTTGCTTTACTTAATTGATATTTTGAATTGCAAGTCTCGATTTCCTCCTAACAACACAACACATATGGAACTTCGGCAGCCTCTGATGAAAGGTACGAAAGGTCTGCCCCATCTATGCCCTTATATGAGCCACCAAAGAAGATTGATTGGGACGTTAGGGAACAGTTCCACAATGATTAGGTACGTCGTCTCTCCAAGCAAGTTAAATTTCTATCTAGAGATAAACCTTGTTTGGAATGTGGGTCTGTGAGGCACAACACTACTGTGTGCCCACATGCCGACTAAATACTTTATGCTAAAACCCACGAAGAGGCGCGTTATGCGGGGGGACACTACTCAGGGCAACATCAGCAACGGAACTGGAGCCAATCTCCCGGCCCCAACACCAAAGAGACCCCCCGCCCTACAGAGCTCTTGGTCACCCTGACATAGAAGGTAAGAAAGATGACCTACAGCTTATACTTGAAGAGATGCGGAGGAATCACACCGACAACAAGCAATTCATCAATTCCATCCACACTCAGCTGCATGGCATCAACTTTAGACTTGGGGAAATTGACATCTGGGGAAAACTATGAAGACCCAGATTGGTCAATTGGCTACATCCATCCCCAAACAATCAGGTACACTCCATGGATCCTCTGAACCTAACCCTAAAGGTAAATCTGCAGGACATGTAGCTGCCATGAATCTCAGGAGTGGGCGTCAGACACAAAAACCCGAGCAAAACATGGGGGAAGAAGCTACTGAGGTGTACTCGACGTCGACCAACACCTACTCGACATCGACCAGCATGTAGTCGATATCGACTAGAACCCTGCACCCAACTAGAAGTCGACTACTGTAGTGAATGTCGACCAACCCCGAATCGATACCGACCAACTTCCAGTCGATGTCGACTAGACTCCGGCACCTCCGAAGAAGAAAATGTTGCCATTCCCGACGAAATCTTTGAAGGACCCAACAAAAAAGAAGTTTTAGCGTTTCGTGAGCATGATTTAAAGGGCATCTTACGTGAAGTTCCTCAAAAAGATCTTGAAGGGCTCAACGTTACAATCCTCTTTACAGAAGCTCTTCATGAGATGCCATCTTACGTGAAGTTCCTCAAAAAGATCGTGAGAAAGAAGCGATCAATGGCTCAGATCGCAGAGGAATATAGCAAAATGGACCAACTAGAGAAAATGCCAAATCCAAGTAAGTTTTCGATAACCATTGGATTTGGTCAATATAAATTTAATACCTTGTGTGACTTAGGAGCCAGCGTTAGTATAATGCCTTTATCAATCTGGTCTAAAGTCAAGATAGGTGCTTTAGAGCCTGTGGATGCTAAACTTTATATGGCGAACAACACTATTGTCATCCCAACCGGCATGGTGGACGATGTACCAGTACAGGTAGGTAAGTTCTTTGTCCCTGCTGATTTCTTAGTTATTGATATGGCAGAGGACCCTGCTTGTCTAATAATCCTAGGAACGCCTTTCTTAACGACGGTGGATGCCAACATAAGCGTAAGGAAGGGAGTGCTCACTTTTAACATCAGCGATGAGGTAATTGAGTACTCTTTTAATAAAATTGAAAGGCATACAGGTCCTATGGAGGAGGTCAAATCAATTTCAGCCAGGTACATCAGCTGGGGAGAGGCTAATGTGAGAAATATGACACCGGAATAGCTAGAGAAGAGAGATATGAGAAACAGGTAGAGGAATTCATGGAAATCCTGAATGAAGAGACGAAGAATCTACTAGACATCGACCAAGGTAAGTCGACTTCGATTAACTATTTTTTGAATGCATTGCCAGATCTTAAGTATGGGGTCGATGTCGACCAGAAGTACTCAAAGTCGAATACTCTAGTTGACGTCGACCAAATTCAGGAGCCTCCATCGAATACACCACCATCGAGAAACACACCTGGAGCCGAGCAGTACTCGGCGTCGAGTAGACTACTTGATGTCGACCAACCTTCCAACCACTCGACTTCTCCTCCACTGTCAAGCAAGCCACCAGACGAAGAAAAGTACTCAATGTCGAGTACTTTTACTCGACGTCGAGTAGATTCATAGGTCCCAATAAACGAATTAGTGAAGGTAAGCCAAGGTAAAGATGCCTCTTCTCTTATTTCAATTAAAGATTTATCTATAAATGGGAGAGGTTTGCCTTGGTATGTGCGATTATGCAAGGTTTCCAACGACGATCCTAAGAGATATGATGTAGGAGACAAGGTCTATGTCTCCAAATCCAAGAATTTGGTTCCCTAACAAATTCAACAACAAGAAGATGGGACCCTTCACGGTGCACAAGATCCATTCCGGAGGATTACAGCTCATGGATAAGAATGGAGTCTTGTTTGAAGCCCAAACTACATGGGCACTGCAGATGCCACCCTGAGCTCACAAAGAAGAAGTCGGCGTAGAGACTATAAAGTCTAGAGCTTGTAACAAGATACTTCTATTTTGGATTCGTAGACATTTTTGCTTTTGGTTTTCGTTTTGAAACATTATTTTTGGGTTTTTCTATTGTGGATATTGTCTACCTAACAGATTTTGCAGGTAAAAGAAGTTGCAGAACTAATCGTCGTCGACCACTTATATCGAGCAGAGGAGTTGTGATCGATGAAGGGCCACCCTGAGACAACCAGTCAACTCGATGTCGAGTAAGGTCTGGTCGATATCGACCAAGTCTACTCGATATCGACCACTGTTGCAACAACTTCAGCACTCAATTCCGACGTTCTGCACATCTGTCTAGTGAGTTTTTTTCTCTACCCTTGTTTTTATACAGTGAGGACACTGTAATGTTTAAGTATGGGGTGGGGGAAAGGTTTACTTTATGCATATTTGATTTTATTTGACCATATTTGTGCATATTTAAAGTAATTTCTTGAATTGCTTATACATGGATACATGGGGTAGGGGAAAAGTTTACTTTATGCATGTTTTCCAAAGTTTATTTTTATCACCCCCATTCGAAATTTTTTTGAATAGTATCATGGAAGCTTTTATTGAACTCGACGATGCAAAATTAAATTCATTACAGATATAGCATGAAATTGCCTAGTAAAGGGTAGTCACAATGAAGTGTATATTTTTATGAAAACCATGAAAGGAGAAAATTTTGAAGTTGCTTTTGACATTTTGCACAATAAGAGGATGAATGACTTTATATTTTCCATATAATGCTCATATGTTTATATTCCTTAGCCTTACCTATGCTTATGCATCACAAAAGTCATATTTAAGCCTGATTTCATATTTTGCTCCACATGATCTAAATATTGCCCATTCTTTACGTTATTTCCTTATCCGGGGAGTATGTTAAGAAATTAATGTTATATTATGGAGATTTGTTATATGGTTGTTGTGTTTTACTATTATTTTGGAGTTTGGCAGGAAATTGAAAAGTTATGGAAAATTTATTAAGTGATAGAAAATTCGGTCACCTCAGGAGATAAAGGTGAGGAGTCCGAAGCACTAAGTATCCGGGGCCATTCATGACTCTCATTTTTGCGACTTGCGAGAAGGCAGTGATGAGGTTAGAGAGGTAAAAGCATTATAATGAAAAAAAGCAATGAGCGATGAGCGAAAGGTGAGAAATCAAAGGAGGAAGAAATCTGGTATGAAAGTTTAGAAATTACTCCATTTCCTCGGATCATTAGCACCACATGGCCAAAAATATCCCACCTTTAGCCTTTTACAAATCTACTCATTATTGGGCTTAATAAAGTCCGCTTGATTTTTAATGCCTTGTCACAAATGAATTGTTTTTGCCTAACCCTTCTTTTGTGTGTAGATGTTGCTTTTATTCGCATGCATGAATTTGTGGCACTAGTACCTTCTCGAGGATGGTAATTGATTGCAGGGACATATAAGAATGAGTCCATAATGTTGAGAGTTTTAATTTCTTCCCCTGTATGACCATTAAAAATATTGCTTGAGAACAAGCAAGCTAAAGTATAGTGTGTTTGTTGTTCACCTAATTTGCCATGTTTTACATTGACTTTTATATCAATTTCTGCATGCATTTCATATCATTGGGTTAGAATTATACAGAATCTATGTAGTTTGTCCTTATTTGCCAAATAATGGAGTCTACACTAGTTTCTATTTAATTTCGCAGAAATCGAGAAATTTTAAAGCAATTCGAAGAAGGAAGAAAACCATGGAATGCTCTAAGACAACTACAGAAATTCCAAGGTCGAGCAGGAGATGAGCTAGAGCACATCGAGCAAAAATCAAGGAAGAAGACACTCAATAGAACTTGTCGATATCGACCAAAACTAGTCGATATCGAGTATTACATGGTCGAAATCAGCAAGTCGAGCACGAGAGTAGAAAGTCACTCGAGGAGAACAGATCTACTCGACGTCGATTAGTGTACTCGATGTCGAGTACCTGTCGAGCATCCGAATTTCAGTCGAGCTCGAGCACAGTCCGAGGAGAAGAAGAGTTCTACTCGACGTTGACTACTCTGGTCAATGTCGAGTACAACCCAGTGTCATTCCGAGTCAACATCTACTAAAGATCCGAGCGTTGGGCTTACTTACCATGCAAGGCACGAAGATTTTGTCAACTTCAAGGCTGATTTTTCCACTTTAGTTACTTCCCATATTTACCCAAGGGAATTTATTTGTTTTTTTTAAGATATTTATCAAAGTTTTATCTTAGGAAAGAAGATATATAGGTTTAGGTAGAGATATATAGTTCCTTCCTAGAATAGCTAAGGCTGGAGCCTATAAATAAAGCCTTAGGGGCTAGTTTTTATTAATTCTATTCTATAACACAATTAAATTCGAAAGGTAGGAGTTTAGAGAGCTTAGGCCGATTGAGGTGGAGATTGGCGAGAGCGGATCTGGCTTCGATCGGTTGTATGTTTTTCTTAGTTTAATGCAAGTTATTTTCCTGAATTTATTAATGTGTGTTTTTATAATGAAGAGCGAGTAGTCACCCAACTTCTAGGGTCGGGGTGAGCCCGACGGTAGCCATGTAAGGTAATGAATCAAAGGTACAATCTTGATTGTAAATTCATCTTCTATCCCTAATTGCATGATTCTTCTGCGACAGTCAAAGGTGATCATTGTTTGTGTTATTGAAGCGAAAGTGATCTTAATACAAATTGGATTAATTATGTGAAAAGGGTTAGTAACAATTAGAGTTTATGCGAAAGCCTCTATCTTCCTGTTTGTTAATGACGAAAGTTATTTGACGAAAATGCATGATCTTTTATACCTTTGGCATGATTCTTATATGGTTATCGTTGTGGCGTTGAAACCCCGATTCTAGGAGCTTTTAGTTTATTGAATTCAATCCCACCACTTTCGTGTTGTTTTTGTCTTTCTTTCATTGCAAGTTACGGTTTTTGTTCTACTGGTCACTCGAGATCGATAAAAACTAGTCGACGTCGAGTAACCTGGTCGACATCGAGTACTCATGTACTCGACATTGCTGGTTTTTGCTTTTGTTGTGCAGTTTTGTAGGTTTACTCGACCGAGGTAGTCGACATCGAGTACTTTTACCCGACGTCGAGGAGCTGGTCGAAACGATAGGATTCTGGAACTAATCAGGCGAGCGCTGACACGCTTCCTTGTGGATACGATCCTGAATACCCTACCACTACAAAGGGAGGGTTTCTTGTATTTTATTTGCTTGGACAGGGAGTTAGTTTGATTTATATTTCATATTTATCTCGTTACTAGTTTCCCTCCTAACAAGGTAACGACAACTACACAATCACCCACCCTGCACTTTGTCTCTGCCATAAGGTGCTCAACAACACCTTCTTCGGGCAGAATGAGCTAAAAAAGGTATCTATGAAGGCATGGGCGGCGATGCATTGTTTGACCCTCGAGGCTGAGGTTACTCCTGATTGGGCTCAGCTATTCCTGGATGCTTGTGCTGATATGTTAGTGGGGGAGCTCATAGAGATACCAGGATGATTGGTTTTGGAGGATTGATTACTTCGATTGTTGTTCGCTGCGAGGTGAGAGTTATAGATCTGGTGTCTATGGATGGGGAGTCACGCATTTCACTGGAGATACTGATGAGGATGAGACACTTGGAGGGTGATTAGGCTTCTTTTATTTTGCATGCTAGTCGTAGGGGTGACAACCTCATTCGTCAACCTGCTCAGCTTCCGCTTGGACCGACGATTGCTGATTTCAACCTTTTGTCGGAGGTTGTAGATCTTTCTGCTAATGAGGACGACGATGATGATGATGATGATGATGATGATGATGATGATGATGATGATGATGAGGGCCAGGTCCCCGTTGATCCTACTAGGTGGGATGTCCCACTTACCTTCTTTACAATTTGATCTTTTTATTTGTTGTGTTGTCCTTGTGTTTCGGCATTGAGGACAATGCAATATTTCTGTGTGGGGGATGGGGTTTTATGATTTCCCGAGTTTGTTGAGATATTTCTTTTCTTTGGTTGGCTTTATCTGTACTTTTGTTGGTTTTATCATGGTCTGTACTTGGTTTGGATATTTCTCTTGTTTGGATGCTTGGAATCCTTGGATATTTCTACCCTATGTTTCGATGTCTTTATGTTTGGATTCTGTCATTATTGTTTTAGCTGTGTCTTATGTTTTAAGTTCAGTTCTTTGAAAAAAATGTCATGTATTGCATAATATGTTATTATTCAAACAACCACCTTAGTTAAGCAAAACTCTAAACTTTTAATGGCATGAACTTGTAAACCCTACGACTAAGTTGAAGTGTTTAGCATGACTTGCCTTTCTGAAAATATTTTCTTGAGGAATATGATTGGTAATGTGATTGAGCATTTATGATCGAGATGAGAGTATGATTGAAATCCTACACAATATGACCCTTGTGAGATTGTTTTTTTAGCCTTATTGGAATTATATAATTTCTTTTGCTTGTTTGTGTGATTTACTCTCCTTAAGTTTCTACCTCTTGATATTTACAAAACTTATGCTATGTTGATCCAACATAATTATTTCTATACTGCTATTCTTGAGTTTGTGTTTATCCTTGACTAATCTATAAGGCTCTCCAATTCAATTTGTTTTGTCTTTCTTTAAGGGGGAGATTGATAACTCCCTTGATGAAATTCATATGCTATAATGTCAATTTTGCAAGTTGATGAAAGACAACGGTATAAGGTGTTATAGCTTAGAGAAATTGGATATAAATAATGCAGATTACATATTTTGCTTAGATTTAAAGCATATTTTAAATCTAAGATATTCGGTTAAGTTATGATATTGTTTACCTAGTTGCAATCTGAGTCAAATATATTTGTGCTTGGTTTTAGAACTAATCCGTGTCCAGGAGGATTCGATTTCAAATATAAAAATACCAGGTCCGAGATACCAGTAGGAGGTTCAGCCAAATCTCAGATCCGAGATACTAGCAGGAGGTTCAACCAAATCTTAGTAGCAGTAGCAGGTCCGAAAAATCTAGAAAAGAGATTTGAAGAGAACGCTCCTCCTAATCGATAATTCAAATTGAAATGAACCTTAGGCTGGTGAGAAGATCCTGGACGAAGATCAGCATCAAGAGAAGAGGAGGGGCATTATCAAATTAGAAGAGGAGCACATTCATCAACACATCTTACCAGCTCTCTTATGCGATAAAAAAAAACTTTCACCTCCAATCTCCATTGTCATTTTGCTGATCTACTTTTCTTACTCTTGTTGTAATTTCTTTGAGGTTTGAGATTTAGGAAAAGATTCGAGGGTCATAGTATAAGTTAATCCCTGTTATACTAAGAGTATCATATACTCAAACGTATCACACTTCGGTGTGGACAAGGGGACTTTTATTTCTCTGAAATTTGGGCTGACTAGATAGAAGCGGGTTAGGCTTCAAGTGATAGAAGAGAGGAATTTCTTCTAGGTTGTATCTAGGACTCATAAGGAAGAGAGGAATAAAAGTTGTTTGAATCCTACGGGTTGGATAACCCTAGGCAGAGACGTAGGCTGGTTAAGAGGCGAACTTCGTTAACAATTCACGTTTTCATCATATTTTATTTTTACACTTAAGTTTGTTTTAATCTGTCGTAGCTTCAACAAGACTCAGTTTAGTTTCAAGACCTTTGAAGTCCAGTTCAAGGCCTTGAGATCCAGTTTAAAGCCCTTGAAGTTACAACTGCAAAAGACTTTTCCAAAAGTAACCATACTCTATTCAACCCCCCCTTCTAGAGTATTTGTCTTATTGTTATTTATATTAAGTACTTGATTCTTCACGCCGTACACATTCCAGCAGGCGCTGATTGAGATACACCTAGCGGTTCCTGAAGAGTTTGTTGGGAGCTGTTCTGTTGGATCTAACAACTCATCCACTTGATTTTAATCCACTTGATTTGATGTTTTTAATGTATGATTTGGCGCAATTATATGTTGTTTTCATATGTTATATTTTTGGTAATCCACTTAATTTGAACTCTATGCACTCCACTTGCTTTGAAACTTATGAATATTTATGACTTTTTTTTAATATTCATTTGAATCATTTTAATATTCGTTTGAATCATTTTAATAGAAAGAATATACATTAACCATATGAATATTCAGAAATAGAAACGCAAAACTTATCATTGATAAGACCGCTTCCATATATTTGAACAACATTTGAAAACACTATGACGGTTACATAGAAATCTTTGAATCTTTAACCACTTCAACGTTCAATCCAGCAGTGATTCAACACCAGGGGGTCTCCTGCTCAGAAAGACTTGAATATGTACCTCATTGAATGCAAATCTCTCAACTTCCAAATTTGCTTCAATCAAAAGTGTCCCAGCGAATCGAGAGACATCTCCGATGTGAAATATGTGTATGTCGGGGAAGAATGACGTTAAAACTTCAAGAAGAAGGTTCCCAACGTTCACATTATATGATCCATGGACACCCAAAAAGTGTAGGTTGTAGTACTCGCATCCGAACTGAATGGGGTTGGGAACTGCCCCATCGTTGATACACTCGACCCGTAAAAGCCTACAAGGATGAATGTCCTTGTAGTCTGAATAACGACATCCACAGTCCCAACCATGTGGAAGTTTTGTGAACCACCCCCAATTGACTAGGAAATTAATAGAGGGCGTCATTCCATGATGTTCACTCCTTATAACCTCCATCGATGCATGATTTTCACTCATCCCCGCTGTGAGAGGGATTTTCCGCTCACTAGAGAAGATGGAGATCGACAACCTTCACCGATGAGGCCTGAAACCTAAAGAAGAGATCAAGGGGCGGGGCTCAAAGTCCCCGGAGGTGACTCCGACGCCCAAGTCAGTATAAGTGTTTTAGTTCGAAAAGAATCTCCTCTATTGAACGTAACCTCGCCTATTTATCATGTAATCAATTAATTAACATATTAATTGATTAAGATATCGCAGAGATATTGGATGACTTATCCGTTGGTTAGGATATGAGATTCTGCTTAGACAGTAAGTATTAGATCTTACCAATCCTCTGAGATTTATGCTAACGGATAATTTCCCACACAATTGCCCCTCGGGTTCATTCATCATGATCTAATGTTGAAGGAAGCCGAAAAAGTTGGTTCGTCTCAAAGCTGCTACCTGCATCAAGATACACAATACGTGTCTGGCCCTATCGGTGGACCGAGGCAATTATAACATTATATATATAAGTTCGCATGGAGGCTAATTAATTATGATGCGTGAGGTAAAGGTTGAAAGGTCCTCCAATTAATCAAAGGTTAATTAGCTATATCGGTAGGCTGATCGGCTGGATTTTTTTTTGCCTCAACGATCACGTCATGGCTAGGCAAGTGGTGGGAGTTTGTCGAATGAGCGATGAGCCAAGTAAGTGGCGAGGGTTGTCGAGTGAGCGACGAGCCAAGTAAGTGTCGAGTGAGCGACGAGCCAAGTGAGTAGCGAGGGTTGTCGAGTGAGCGACGAGCCAAGTGAGTGGCGAGGGTTGTCGAGTGAGTGACGAGCCAAGTAAGTGGCGAGGGTTGTCGAGTGAGCGAGGATTGTTACTAGCTAGTACATGATTGTCGGTGCCGATAAGCGGTGAGGGTCGCTTACATATATGGACCCGAATGCCAATAAGTGGCTAGTTTAGTGTGGTTGACAAGTGAGACACCGTAGCCTGAGTGCGTTGACGCCACCGGTCGGTGTTTGTCTCTATGTTGGCCAATAGATGCCTCTATGCATATATATATTGAAGAGGCTTTTGTGATGCACGCTTGCTTAAACAAAGAGTCCATTTGACAAACTTTTATTTTTTTGAGAAGAAGTCCTTGCCTTTGATCTACTCTAGAATTCTTGAAGCGGGTATGTTGAATGTTGTCCCGACCGTGATGTTCAAGGGTCGAGGGACAAATCCTCTTACTTTGTCTTGCCCCATCGATGGCTTCTATGCTCTCGATGCGAGCGATGTCGAGGAAGGGTAGGAGACCGGATACCTTGATGCGATCTCCGATCTTCTTCAAGCTTTGTGTAGAGCCTGATGCTCTCTTGTAAGTCTACCATGTCCTGTGGGGCCTCAAGCGTTAGCTTTTCTCTTAACCTGCAAGTGGGTAATAGGGCCAGCCTAAAGGCAGCTATAGCGACCTTCTCGTCGCAATCCTCCATGTCGGCGTAACACTCCATGAACTTGGCTGCAAACGATCTCAATCCCTCTTCTCTTTGTTGTCGAAGAGCAAATGAGTCATAAATTTTTGGGCAAGTCGATTCCAGGTAGCGATCGAGTTGGGTCTCACAGTGTGGAACCACTTAGAGGCTGATCTTCCTAAGCTCGCGGGAAACAACTTACACATGAGCGCATCGTTCGAAGTCCATAAGGCCATCTTGTGTGTGTAGTCCGCAATATGAGCAACCGGGTCGGACTTTCCATTGTAGAGATCAAAGGATGGCGTAGAAAACTTTGTTGGAGGGTTCTCCTTACGAATCTCGCGAACAAAAGGGGTCGATGTCATCCTAATGAGTTTCAACTCGGCCTGATCCCAGGCTATTGCGATTGTCCCGTTCTCCCTTATGAACCTCCGATGAACCTTCTTTTCAATATCACGGAGCCGTCGCTCCTGATCTCCTTGGCGTCCACGACGAGCTTCCCTTGTATAATCAACAGAGGAAGATTGGGAGTCACTGCCAACATCCGAGATGCGGTATTTGCTTTCTAGTTTGCGACGATGGCCTCGATTCCTTTTTCGATTCCTGTAACATTGCTCCTCATCAGTGTCTCCATTTTCCTCATGCTCCAGGTGCTGCTGTCTTTTAATGAGACGACGCATCCGAGTCGGTTACATGCTTTCCTCCTGGGGGTGCTCCCATCCTCTTGCTTTAGCCTCAGAGTGATTGCCCCATCGATTGCGAGACTCAACACGCCTAGGGCTCAACGATTCCTCCATTGCAAAGCGTTGGCGCCGTGGGCTGTCCGCGCTATTGAACTCCTCTTCTCCCTCGCCTCTCCCTTCGGGGCTGTAGGTTCTTCCCTGCTCAAGGACACTTAGGAGGTGTGGGCATGGTCCGTTGCCCTGCTCGTTGCGCTTACCGTAAGCTCTTTCTAGTTGCCTTCGCGCCCCTTCTAACTCGGCAAGGGCTTCCGTGAGCTGGCGGTTGTTGTTCATAGCTTCGGCCTCCAGTACAGCTATGCGCTCATTACTGGCGGCTAAGGCAGTAGTGTCGATCGTCGGTATGGTTCCAGCAAGCCCATTGGTGTTAGAAGATCTCTCCATCTCTATTATGTAAACAATTTTTAGGGAAATAATTGTATCTTTCCCACAGATGGCGCCAATTGTGAGAGAGATTTTCCGCTCACTAGAGAAGATGGAGATCGACAACCTTCACCGATGAGTCCTGAAACCAAAAGGAGAGATCAAGGGGCGGGGCTCAAAGTCCCCGGAGGTGACTCCGACGCCCAAGTCAGTATAAGTGTTTTAGTTCCAAAAGAATCTCCTCTATTGAACGTAACCTCGCCTATTTATCATGTAATCAATTAATTAACATATTAATTAATTAAGATATCGCAGAGATATTGGATGACTTATCCGTTGGTTAGGATATGAGATTCTGCTTACGGAGTAAGTATTAGATCTTACCAATCCTCCGATATTTATGCTAACGGATAATTTCCCACACACCCGCCATGGTACAAGTCTCCAAATTTGAGGACTCCTTATAGGAATGTTGGGGATCGATGGTTTAGATGACCCAATGCAACAACGGATTCGATGTTTCATAGGGTTACAAGGTTATACGACATTAGATCCGGCGTTGCTTAACCCTATGCAACGTCGGATCCAACTTTGTAAGCCTATGCAACGTCGGATTCGATGTTGCATAGGGTTGCAACCCCGTAGAGCATTTGCAACGTCAAAACCGACTTTGCATAGGGTTAAGCGACATCGGATCTGACATTGCATAGGGTTAAGCAACGTTGGATCTAACATTGCATAGGGTTAAGCAACATCGGATCTGACATTGCGTAACCCTATAACCCTTTGCAACGTCATATCCGACGTTGCTTAACCCTATGCAACGGATTGAACGTTGCATCGTGAAGGCCTTATAAAAGCCTTTATGCCACACCCACAATCCCAACAACCCATAAACACACCCACAATCCATCTCCAACTTAATCCACCTAATGTCGGTCCCCAATAGACCACCGAGTAGCTTTCAAAAAGATGGAGAAACGTTCGAGGGGACTCGTTTTCAAGTTAGAGGGAAGAAACACCGTTTTCCGCCTAAAGAATATGATTGCAACTCCCAGCACTAAAAGTATAAGAAGGCGTTTCCATGATGCCTATTCCGTGTGGTATGTCAAAGTGGCTCTAGGATACCATTGTTGTTGGAGTTCGGATGCCACTAGGACACCAGGAGGATCATCAACAACCCAGAGTGCTACCATACCAACATAGACAACAGAATTAGGGCAATATTGGAGGAGTTCTACCATGGAGTATGTACTGATTGTATCTGGTATGTTGTGAAGTCTGCGATGGACAGGCTAGTGCGCCTGACGAACGAGTCCATTGGTAGTTGTACCATCAGTTATGGCAGCACCAGGTGAAACTATCATTGTAGGCAATGTATTATGATGTGTACAACATTTCAAGTGACTTTCGTATTCAATCTAATATCTATGTTGTTGTTTTCGATTACGGAAAACCAAGGTTTAGGTTTGCATGTAGAACCAAATTTCAATTTGTAAAACCAAGTGACTTTTGTATTTATTATACTAGGGGTGGGCATGGGACGAGACGGGACGGGATTAGGATCCCGCGTTCAGTCCCGCGTATTTTTTGCGGGACGGAATCGGATCAGATCTTATATATATATTTTTTGAAAACCCACCGGGTCCTATCTCTTGCGGGACAGGACGGGAAGGGACTTGTCCCTCATAAAAATAAAAGGTGAATATAATACAAATATCCAATAATCAACATTCAACAATTCCATACAACATCAACATTCTAATACAACAGTAACAAATAAACCCCCAAAAAAAATTCCAGTACCCGAAAAATAAAACCTAGCCGCCTCCAGCTCTTTCCTTCTCCCACAATTTGCAGGGTTGCTTCCCCGCCGCTAGGGCTCGACTCATGTGCGCTCGCTCCTCTCAGGCCATGGCCAGGGCGGGGTTCTGCGGTGCAGGCGAGCCGACCCTGTCTCCTCGTTCTCCTGCTGGTGCCTTCTTTTCCTTCCTCTCTTTCTTTGGTTGTGTACTGGCTTTCCTCTTCGGAGGAATTCAGTACCCGGTGTTGGATAATTAAAGGTAATTCTCTCGAATCTCAACTAGGGCTTAACAGCCAGGATGAAATATGGTCGAATATTAAGCTTAACAACTATCCTTTGTTTCTTTTGAGGGGGATGTATATATGATATATCACAAAGTTTAACAGTTGCGCTCTATGTAATTGATGATGTGATTTCCATTTCTTTACATATAATCCTTGGATCTCTGTTAATTTCTCGATTCAAACTTGATTTCATCAACACAATTCTTTTTCATTCTATTCCGAGGCCCCTTTGCAGTTACTCTCACCTTGTAGTGCTCGTTTGAGAATGCCTATTATGTGCTTTTAATGTTTTTTCATCTCAATTAAACGGCGGTATCGGTGTTTTCATGGATTAACAATAAATGGAATGGAGTTATTGGCATCAAATTTAGTCTTTCTTGTTATACGTTGGAAGTTACAGAGGGTACTCTTTACTGGTATGTTTCCCTTGTCTCCTTATATCCTCGGTTTCGTATGCTATATATCTACTCCATCTACTCCGACATACAGTGTCTTTTCCTCACATGTCCAGGAATGTTACGTTGGGAAGATCGGTTTAAATATACCTTACAGCCGATTGCCTATCGTCAGATTCAGATGAATGGATTAGAGCATCTTCCCCCGTAAGCCATAATGGCTAGGGGGAAATAGCCTACCAAAAGAGAATATTCTATAGAATATTCTCTTTTGGCCTATAATACGACTTTGTTGTTCCCACCGTAGGCCAATTTTAGTAGACTAAATTTTCTATAAATACTAATATAATTTAGAACTTTTACATCTTATTTCTGTCACTTGATTCTATCTTTAATATATTAAGCAACATAATATTTATTTTTATTATAATTTTGATGAATCTATATTAAAAAAGATTAATGTCATCTTCTAAAAATATTGTTTATGAAATGATAATTTAAATATGTCAAATATTATATTCATATCGAAGAACTCATGAATATATTTACAATACTACAACTTTTATTTTTAATTAAAAATCATAACTATATAATATATACTCCCTCTGTTCAACAAAACTTATCGTTTACTATTCATGCACGCTTTTTTAGAATGATAAAAACTATATAAAATATTCATTTTTAAAAAAAAATTATTTAACAAGTTTGTACTTATTAATAATAACTACGAAATTGTTAAAAAAAATTATTTAAAAAGTCAATATTTTATATAGTTTTTAGCTCCTAAAAAAACGTACATGAATAGTAAAACTTCAAGTTTTGTTGAACGGAGGGAGTATAGATTTATAATTGTATTATTTATAGATTTACATAAATATTAAACACTTAAAATAAATCAATAAATAAATAAATTGCATTCGGCCTTTCAAAAGAGGAAGCCAAATTTAGCCTTTGTTTTGGAAACAGGCCATAAACAAAAAGGCTAAAATGAGTTTTGGCCTAGGGTGGGAGTAAAATTAGGCCAAAACCCATTTTTTGGCTTACCATGGGAGATGCTCTTAGGGTATGTTTGGTGTTATAACTTTATGTGTTCTTTGAAGTGGCTTGCTTTTTTCTGTTTGCCGGTTAGTATTGCCTATTTGGTTGCTTATTATCAAATCACAGCTATCATCTAGCACAATTGCAATTACAATTTTGCTCTTTCTTTGTGTTATCGGTACAAAATTCATTCAATTAACACGATTGGTTCTTCTCATAGGTGCAGTTTTTGCACTCCAATTTTAAGCGTTTTTGGTTCTTTTGAAGATAATTACAGATTTATTAAGTTTCTTTTGTACTCTTAGTTGATGCATGATTGCCATGTTTTATTTGGTGGTACATCTGTTGATGGTTTGACTTGCCAGATCTTCATGTTTACCTATCTTTATTTTACAATCTCCTTTTATTTCTGGGAGTATAATCTTTCTGATGGTATAAATCTGTTTTACTGTTGTAGTTTTTGGTTGTTCTATGGCTCGGTGTGTCTTATTGTTGTAACGATTGTGTGTTTGGGTTTCCTTTGTATAGATGGTCCAGAGTGCATCCATGATTTTGGTGTTCATATGAATGTTTATTTGGCGGTGTGGCTTAGTCTTTTCTTTAGGGACTTTGTCTGGTTTGTACTTGTTTTCCAAGGCTCACCTTTCTGTCTGTTTGATGCCCTTCTGAACATCAGTTGTTTACAAACTGTTGTCGTAGGTACTATGGTTTCTCAATCAGGTTGGATTACATATATGTCTAAAAGGCTTAACAACAAGTTGTATGGGTTAACACCCCCTTCGGTTAGCTTCAAAAATTATGTGTTGTATCACTAGGAAAATATTTGGAGATATTTGCAAAACCCCAACAACTATTATACCCATAATTATTTGTTTACAAATACGGAGAGATTTGCAAGATTTGGTGTTCATATGGATATCATAGTTTGATTACAACTTTTATTTGTTACAATAAACAAGTGGAAATAATATTAAATTACGTAGATACAAGTAGATTAAATAGTGTTAATCATAATCCTATTTATAATATTCATTCTATATGGTTATACTTTTTGTGCTTCATCAACCAAGTAATGGACAAGATGAATTATCCAACTATTATCGACCTGATCTCCTTCTCGACCTTAGTCTCGCCTCTCTATGGGATCTTCTCCCTAACCCTAGCCAGCAAAAATCTCTCGGTTGGAAACTCTTTCTTCTGCTTGGGTGAAAACCCTAGATCTAAACCCGCCACCACATGTCCGGCTCTTTCTCCCTCGCGCTCACCCTCCCTCCTGCCGGAATCCTAGCCAAACCACAAATTTCAGCCGACATAGTACCCATAACCCCAAACTTACACAATCCGATTGAAGAGCTCATGCTCCCAAATCGAAAGCCCCAAAAAACAACTACCAAAATCTCTTCTCAAAAATATCTTCAGTGAAAAAACATTCCCCTTCTTGGGTCTAGATCCGACACCATCACCACCTAAAATGATCTCAATCAACAGTCCAGGTATCAAGAATCAAGACAGGATCTCAAGACATCAGGGTTGTTATTTTCTAGTTTTAGTTTTTTTGTTTTAGTTTTTTAGTTTTTTAGTTTTTTTATTTTTTAATTATTTATTTTTTTCGTTTGTTCGCCGACCCTCTGCGTAGGGTCTAACAAGTCATCTTCGGATGGCTTCAGGATCGCTTGTCGATCCACTTCTTGCCCACGGTAAAAAAAAATCCAGTAGCAAACGCAGTTGCTTAATTTGCACTGCCTAACCATTAAATTTAACTTTGGCCAGCCCAAAATTAAACCAAATGGTTACTGCTAGTGTATGTATTTTTTATCAATTATTGCCACTGTACGTATTATATATATGCGGGACAGGACGAGATTTGTGGGATGAAAACTCTTCGTCCCGCGTCCCGTCCTACGTATTTTTTGTGGGACGGGATTAACATTTTTTTTTCAAATCCCACCGGAATTGGGACGGGATCGGGATAGGATGTGAGACGGGACGGGATTTGCGGGATTTGTGCCCACCCCAACAATATACTATCTATGTTGTTTTCGGTTAAATGTTTTTATAAAATAATTTTTTAATTTTATCAAATAATGTTTTAGTCTGAAAAATGTTTTAATTTTATAATAATAATAAATTATTTATTTATTTATTTTTATAAAATAATGTTTTAATTTTATAAAATAATGTTTTAATATTAAAAAATGTTTTCATTTTATAATAATCATAACTAAAGAAATTAATTTTTTATAAAATAATGTTTAATCTTAAAAAATGTGACAAATCACAATGTCCAATATAACGTTCTGATTTGTCACGTGGTGCACATCACAACGTTCAATTGAACGTTGTGTTTCACATCACTACGTTCAAGTGAATGTCGTTTTTCACATCACACCGTCATGTTTCACATCACAACGTTCAATTGAATGTTGTGCCCACCAAGCACCACATCGAATTCGACGTTGTTCTTGACCTATAATATCGGATTCGAGGTTGTGTTTCTTCCTCACTTGCACACGAAGAGAAAGAGAGAGTGAAACCAAAGAGCGAAATCCGAGCGATAGAGAGAGAGAGAGAGAGCGACAGTGAGATCCCGAGGCCGAGCTATGGGCGGCGCTGTTGGTGGGGCAGGATCTGAAGGTCGGGGTGCCAGAGATGGGGGATCCAAGCGAATGAGAGAGCGACGGTGAGATCCCGAGGCCAAGCTAGGGGCGGCGCTGGGTGGTCAGTGCTGGATATGGAGAACTTTCGGTTCTGGGTGGTGCTGGTGGGTGCGGCGACGGGAGGACCGCCAGAGATGGGGGCGTCGGTGGGGTGTGGCCAAGGTGGTGGTGGGCGTGGCTTCGAGAGGACCACCGGAGATGGAAGCGTCACTGGGGTGACTGACGTGGTGATGGGCACGGCATCGGGAGGACCGTCGAAGGTGGGGGTGCCAGTGGAGGTGGCCGAGGTGGTGGTGGGGGCGGCGACGGGAGGACATTTGGAGATGGTGGTTGGCGAGGTGGTGGGAGAGCCAGTATTGGTCAAAAGAGACGTACCCAAGAGGTTTTTCCCCTGTCAATTACTCCATCGGTTATTAATTCAATTCGTTTTATTTCCATTTGACTTATTTTTTAATTTTAGAGTAGTTGTATTTATATCAGAAATAGATAATTGAAATATATAATAAATATAGATTATACTGAAATGAAATAGTTAGTTTATCTAAATTTAGATCGATATTTATAGTGAACTGAACTAAATAGTTGAAAAAAAAAACCGTTCTATTTTACATTTTATTTTAATTTTAAGAAGATTAGTCATATAAAATAATATTGAATTAAATATAATATGTGAAATGCAAAACAAATTTCAAAATACAATACAATATATTGAATACAATAAATTGAAAGTATAATATAATGTATATAAAATTTATATTGAACAAATTACAAAAATTTTAAAAATAAAATAAATTGTTACAAAAGACAATATATTGAAAAATATTTCAAATGAAGAACTATGTAAAGATCGAAAGCTGAATATTGAAATGAAATCTATTATTAATATTAATAATTCTGCTAGCATTTTGCTTATGTGTCACCCCAAAATTAAAGTTGAATTTTTTATTCAAATGATATTTACTTGGGGGCAATTTGCGAAATAGCCACGAAATAGAGACTAATTTGTGAAATGTCCACGTTTTTGGATAAATTTGTGAAATGTCCTAAATATAAACCTCCTCCCTTCTCCCACTCGCGTTACTCTCTCCTCCGGCTCTCCCTCTCCGCACGCTCTCTCTTTCTCTCTCGCGGGCTGCTCAACGGCGATTGCAAGGATTTAGGGCCGATCATCTCTCCGATATCATCAAAACCACCGATTTCGGCGTCTCTTCTACGGAATCAGGTAAGCAAAGCATTCGATTACAAGCTACAACAAACACGATGGATTATGTCAATTTTTCCTTCAATTTTTGACTTAAAGAAGACGACTTGAATTGAGTGGTTACTGCTATAGATTACGTCAAAAATTGCGCCTTTGGCGCAAATTTCGAATGATTTTTGAAGCATCAATTACTGATTATGCACGTTTTTGCTATATGTGTGTGTTTTTCAAGTCTTCAATTGAATATGTGCTTATTTTATGCTTATTTATGCTATATCTGTATGAAATATAGTTGAATCGAATCATTAGTGCTATGGAATGCATCAAAATTTACGCCTTTGGCAAAAATTTTGATTCATTTTTTAAGCATCAAGTGATTAATGTTATGGAATCACACATACAGTAGAATCAAATGATTACTGTTATGGAATGTGTCAAAATTTGCGCCAAGGCGCAAATTTTGATTGATTTTTGAAGCATGAATTACTGATTATGATCATTTTTTGCTATATATGTGTAATTTTCAAGTTTCCAATCGTGCATGTTTATGCTTGTTAATATTTTACATTGCTCAAGTCATCACTATGATTGCTTACACTATGATTGCACTATGATTGTTCAAGTCATCACTACACTTGAATCATAGTAAATTTGCACCGGAGTTGCAAATTTTGTAGGATTTTTTTCATAACAGGTGTATTGTACTCATCTAGTTGATTTAAAGATATAGATTCCACACTGTTGCATCCATTATTGCATTTGGAAATATAATGAAGTATCCATTCCTTATTAGACTTTGATTGCTCGTGTCATCACTACACTTTAATCATAGAAAATTTGCACCGAAGGTGCAAATTTTGGAGGATTGTGTTGATAACTGTTGTATTATATTCATTTAGTTAATTAGTTAATATAATTCCCCACTGTTTCATCCAATATTGCATTTGACAACATATCAAACTCCCAATTCCTTCATACACTTTGATTGAACCACGTCAGCACTGCACTTGACTCATAGAAAATTTGCACCAGAGGTGCAAATTTTGTTGAATTGTGTTTATAACTGTTGTATTTTGTCATTGTTATATCAAATATTGCATTTGACAATATAAAGAAGTGCCCATTCCATATTATACTTGGATTGCTCATGTCATCACCAAAGTTGAATAATAAAAAATTTGCACCGGAGGTGCAAATTTTGAAGGATTGTGTGCATAATTGATGCATGTATTATATTCATCTAGTTGAGTTAATGATATGCATTCCTCACTGTTGCATCCATTATTGCATTTAACAATATAATGAACAACACGTTCTTTATTAACATTGTAGGATTTTGTTCATAACATGTGTATTCTATTAATTTAGTTGATTTAATGATTTAAATTCCTCACTTTTGAAATCATTATTGCATTTGACAATATAATGATGTATCATTTTCTTATTACACTTTGAATGTTTCATGTCAGCACTGCATTTGAATCATAGAAAATTTGCACCGTAGGTGCAAATTTTGTAGGATTTTGTTCATAACAGGTGTATTATATTCATCTAGTTGATTTAATAATATAAATTCCTCACTGTTGCATCCATTATTGCATTTGACAATATAATGAAGTATCTATTCCTTATTATACTTTGATTGCTTATTTCATCACTACACTTCAATCATAAAAAATTTGCACCGGAGCTGCAAATGTTTTAGGATTGTGTTGATAACTGTTGTATTATATTCATATAATTGATTAGATTATATAAATTCCTCATTGTTGCATCCAATATTCCATTTGACAACATAATGAAATTCGCCATTCCTTATTGCACTTTGATTGCTCATGTCATCATTACACTTGAATCATAGAAAATTTTGGATCTATATAGGTGATTAGATGATATAAATTCCTCACTGTTGCGTCCAATATTGCATTTGACAAAATATTGAAATTCCTCATTCCTTATTGTACTTTGATTGCTCATGTCATCATTACACTTTGATTGCTCATGTCATCGTTTCAATCAGATAGAGTTTGTTACTACTGCAATGTATTTATGCTCTTAAATTCATATTCTACATATTACAATGGCAACCCACGTTATTACAGTTATATATGGTGGGAAATGGTTATTTGATGATTCAGGTCCAACCTTTGTTGGAGACACTACTTCAGAGGTGTTTATGATTGATGACTCAATAACACTACAGGGTTTAACTGAAAAAGTGCACAAAAAATTCAATATAGGCAGTGCATTTGAATTATCATTTACACCCTTTCAAATTCCTGAGAGCTCCCCTTAATGTTGAATGTGATGCTGATTTGAGAGAATTTTTAAAGTTGTCGGAACTACAGGATGTTAAATATGCTGTTGAGTTGTGTATCAACATTAAAACAGATAGTGAACAAGAAGATCAACAGGCATTCTCAACTGATAGTTTACAGTTGGTTACATGCAATCCAAATATAACCAAGATTATCTCCTGGGAAAATAGTATGACATTGATCGGTGACAGCAGGATGAAGGGTGTATTGTTAGAAGATACTAGAGATGACATGTATTCTGTAAACAGTGATACTGCAAGTGACGAAGATTCTGCAGCTGAAATATGGAGAACACTCTATTCTACAGCACTCGGGAGAGAAACTACACTAGAAGATTGGGATCCTGATAGCTCTACTGCGCCTAGGCTCAATCTGAATTCAGAAAACTTGATGTGCACAGGCAAAAGCTTTAAATCAAGGAAAGCAGTTAATAATGCTTTGGGAATCTTGTCAATAACCGAGATATTTGGTTTTTGTGTGGCAAAATCAGATAAAAAATATTATAGGGTGCATTGTGTAGATCCTAACTGCAAATGGAAAGTGCATGTCCAAACTTTTGGTCCGACTTGGCATGAGGTTATAGTATATGTTAACATGCACACCTGCATGTGGGATATCAGAAAAAAAACACTACAAACAGCCTTCATCCTCTGTTGTTGCAAGCATCATCGAATCAAGGTGAGAAAATTTTGTAAGAAATAGTATTTATATTTAATCTTGCTTTTTCATATATTATTTGTTCTAATTTGAATATAATTATATAGTGTTGATGTTGGATACAAACCACCACAGATAATGGATAAAATGAGAACAGAAAAAAAGATGCCAATTATCTACAGGACAGCATGGAAATCATCAAAAATTGCACACCAAATTGTTAAGGGGACACTAGAATCAAATTATGCAGATTTACCACCATTTTGCCATATGCTCATGGAGAGAAACAATGGGACTATAACATTAATTTCAACAGACAAATAAAACAGGTTTCAGTACTTGTTCCTCTCCTTTGGACAGTGCATCAGAGCATTCCCCCTCTTCAAGAAGGTATGTTTTACTCGGTGTTAGCATAAATTCTGTTCTCATTAATTTTCATAAATTCAATATGATTAGTAATTTCATTTCTTTATCTACCAGGTTGTTGTTATTGATGGCACATTCTTAACTGTATAATATAGAGGCACGTTGCTTGGAGAAGTTGCGCAAGATACAAACAGACATATTTTTCCGCTTCCCTTTGGTATTGTTGGCTCCGAAAACAACAACTCTTGGGAATGGTTTTTGTTGTGAGCTAAATCTACCATGTTTTACAGTAACTTTTATATCGTTTTCTCCATACATTTCATGCATTTGGGCTAAGATAATACAAAATCTATGTAGTTTATGCTTATTTGCCAAATTATGGAATCTACACCAGTTTCTGTTTAATTCCGCAGAATTCAAGGCAAATTACAGCAGTTCTAAGAAAGGTTGAAAAAGCTCGGAAATCAACTACAGAAGTCCAAGATCAAGAAGCAGCGGAACCAAACGAATCAAGCTGGAAGCCCAGACATACTCGATCCCGAGTTAATCTACTCGATCTCGACAAAGAATATCCGAGCACAACTGGTCGAGCAGAGCATGATCGAGGAAACTGAAGATGGATCAACCCGACTCCGGAAGCCTTACTCGATCTTGAGGAACCTGGTCGAGATCGACAAACCCTGATGCCATGTCCGGAGTCGAGGAGATGTGCCAAGTCGAGAAGCCGACGACCCGGAGACGCCGAACACGCTTTACTCGATCTCAACAAAAGTTGTCGATATCGACAAGATCTTCACCACTTGTGATGTGATCCACACATCAAGTACCGGCAACCAAGAACTAGGGGACACGCCGGCCCCACCTCTCACTAGGACACGTGTTAGGCTCCTTGGACAACTTGTGTTCAACGAGGCTTTATTCGAGATCCATCACGACCCACCCATGGCTACCTTGATCCAACTCAAGCCCGAGCCCGCTACTGCAAGTAGAGGCGCCACAGACCAGCCTTGCGATGAGAACGTTAAAGGACTCAATTGCATTACAACCAACCTTAAAAGCATACTTGATGATAATATTGAAAGCCAATCATGAAGAGTAACGATCAACTTCAATAAACGTCAACCATGGAATGCCATCAAATTAATTCTTGACTCATTCCATCTGCATTAATAACCTTTTCTATTAATTTGGTTTTTAAATTGCCAAATCTGGTTTAAATAATAACCTTTTCCATTAATTTGGTTTTAATTTGCCAAATTTGGATTACATACATTCTATTTTCTAGGATAGAAGTACAATATAAAAGGGGCTTACACGCCACTGATTAGGGGGGAGAAGAATTTGGGGGATGTTTTCATTTGTTGTTAATTTCTAAGTTTTCCTTTGTTAATCTATCATTTTATGTGTTCGTTGTTTTAGCCAATTTTCCTCAAAATACTTAAGTGAGATTCTTGAGTGTTGAAAGGATTTCGGTACTAGGATCGATCGTGAGATTCGGTGATTTTAGAGCCGGTTCGGTGTCTTCTTCGAAGATCCCATCAAGTGGTATCAGAGCCTACGACGCTAGTTCCTCAAGCTCTCGGGGTACGAATTGTTGTTCCTTGACCTTCTCTTAGTTTTATTCAAAAACTATTTGAGTTACCTTGGATCAACCCTATTTTCCCTTCATTTTTTTTTATTGCATCTACCAGTGAGACCATTCCATATTGTCATCAAAAGAGAGAGAGAGAGAGGACAAAAAAAAAATTCAAGAAGGATAACCAAAATAAGGTAAACTATCTCGAATTGTCCTTCGGTTGGGACCAAAAAAAAATATATATTCAAGAAGGATAGCCAAAATAAGGTAAACTATCTTGAATTGTTCTTCGGTTAATCACCGCATCTAAAAAAAATACAGAGAGAGAAAAAAAAAAAGAGAAAGAAAGAAGCAAGACATTGTAGTTATCTCAATTTATTTAAATTTTTTGTTTTGAAATTCATTCGCATCTACTTTCATTTCTTTTCACATTGATCCGGGTTTTCATTTGTTTTTGCGTAACACTAAGTTAAGTGTTGGACATTGCAAATACTCGCCGAGAGGCTAGTGTCGTTGTGTTTTGTTCGATCTTGATTTAGGTTTCCAAGGGCAATATTTCACCACCATGACAATCTCCAATGAAGAAGTCGAGCCCACTATAGCCTAAGTCTTGGCTGAACTACAACAACTTCGGCTAGACCAACAAGTAGAACGTCGAGAACAACAATCCCAAATCGATCAACAAAATCACGAGTTGGCTACCCTTCGCGCACAACTAGAAGCCCAACGAGTCTCCAATCACGCCAACCCCGATCCAACTCCACCACCCTCCGTCCATACGGCTTCCCCTTGTTCCAATCCTAATAATGCACCTCACATCGAGAACCCTTCTACGATAACACCACAACCTCCGCCTCTTTCTCATGATCACCTTCCCCCACCACAAGAATCACCTCCGCATAACGAACTCCCATTCGATCAACCAATCCCTCCACCCCAATACCGACCTCTCCATAACAATGGCCATACCCCCCTCTACCCACACGAACCATACTATGACCCCCGTTACAATCAACAAAGCTACCAATACGAGGTCGGACCTAACACCTTCTACCGGCCCCGACCACCATTCCCACCACAAAATCACCCAACCTACCGCCCAACGTCTCCCCTGCACCATACTCATCCTCCACCAATACAACCTCGACCAACCCATCACAATGCCGGCCCTATTCCGACTCCCCGGGTAGGTCGACCCCCTAGCACAACTCCTCCTCAACCCCACCGTTATGGCTACAACTTCGAGGAGGATGGGCTTGAACAAGATGGCCCTCCACCCACCGCACCACCTCCTTATCGTCGTCAAGACGACCCCACCATCCGACGTACTCATGGCATCAAGCTTACAATTCCCACATTCTCCGGAACTTCCAATGCTGACACCTACTTTGATTGGGAAACCAAGGCAGACCAAGTCTTCACCTATTATCGCTACACCGAGCAAGAGAAGGTCGACCTCGCCACCATTCACTTTACTGACTTTGCTCTTACTTGGTGGACAGAAGAATGTGAAGAGCGTCGTCAAACCTACCGCCCTCAAATCACCACATGGGAACAGCTCCGCCTTGCCTTGAAACGTCGATTTGTACCCCAAGATTACAAGCAACAAGTCCTCCTCAAGCTTGAGAGAACCCGCCAAGGCCGACGAAGCCCCGACGAGTACTACAAGGACCTACGAGCCCTCTTGCAACGATCAGGAATACGCCAAAGCGACGAGTACATCCTTGCCAAATTTGTTGGAGGACTGAACCCCGATATTTCACAAGTTGTGGAGCAGATTCCCCATACCGAAATAACACATGCGCTCCACCATGCCACCCACACCTACAACGCCATCCAAGCTCGCCGCAACTCCACCCGACGATGGCCCGATGGTACTGAGTCCACACCACCCTCCCGTGCACCCCGCAACGCCACAACATCCACCCCCACTGGCCCTCCAATCCTGACGCCGATGCATGCTACCACACCCACCGTCCGTCCCACCGCCAGCGTGGCCAGCTCCGGCCCACCTACGACCACCACCAACCCTCGCTCGCGTGAAATCCGTTGTTACCATTGTTACGAGACCGTCCACTTTGCTCGGGAGTGCCCCAACAAGAAGAAGGTGTTATACAACGCCTTTGGAGACATCATTCCCGATCCCCACGCCGCCTGCGAAGAGTCCCAAGAAGAAAATAATGAAGATGACGAAGAGATCGAAGCTCGGGCCCCTAGCGGTGATTGCTTCATCATAAAGAGGTCCTTGAGTGCTAGCGAAAAGGCACCTGATGTGTCCCAACGAGAGAACTTATTCAACACTCGATGCACCATTGAAGGGAAGATTTGCACCTTAATAATCGATGGAGGCTCATGTTGCAACATCATCTCCCAAGAAGTTGTGAACCGCTTCGCTATCCCCACATGTGAGCACCCCCAACCATACACCCTACAATGGTTGAACTCAAGCGCCCCTCTCCGCGTCAAGGAACAAGCCGACATATCCTTCTCCATCGGCCCATACCAAGATAAAGTGCGTTGTGATGTTTTACCCATTAGTGCGTGCCACCTACTGTTAGGAAGGCCATGGCAGTATGATCGAAAGGCTATCCACGACGGGTACACCAATGAATACTCCTTCTCCCGAGATGGTAAAAAGGTAAAACTACTGCCTTTGACCCCGCATGAAATCATAGTCGATCATGTCGCCCGCGAGCAACGAAGGGTCCTAAAGGAGGAAGAAGAAAGAGCAAAGCAAGGTAAATTTGTCCTCGGAGGAACTCCAACCACCACCGCCGACCCGTTATGCCTTTACACTGCTCGGGCAAATGACGCCCGGAAGGAAATTAAGGGAGGTTCCGTTTGTCTCTTACTTATTTATACATCTAACTTGTCTTTATCAAGCATTAGCCTGTCCAATTTGCCTGTTCCCATTGCAAGTTTGCTCGAAGAATTCAAGGATCTAATCCCTGAAGAGACACCTGTGGGATTACCCCCGCTTCGTGGCATCGAACACCAAATCGGCTTCCTCCCTGGGGCTACCATCCCAAACCGCCCCGCCTACCGAGCCAACCCAACAGAGACACGGGAGATCCAACAACAAGTCCAAGAACTTCTGGCCAAGGGATATATTAGAGAGAGTCTTAGCCCTTGTACCGTCCCCGTACTTCTAGTGCCAAAGAAGGATGGGACCTGGAGGATGTGCGTAGATTGTCGAGCTATCAACCAAATTACGGTAAAATATCGCCACCCTATACCTAGATTGGATGATATGCTAGATGAGCTACATGGTGCTAGGATTTTCACTAAAATTGATCTTAAAAGTGGTTACCACCAGATTCGTATGAAAGAGGGAGATGAATGGAAAACCGCTTTTAAAACTAAATATGGTTTATATGAGTGGTTAGTCATGCCCTTTGGATTAACGAATGCCCCTAGTACCTTCATGAGGCTAATGAACCATGTGTTACGAGAATTTCTAGGAAAATTTATTGTAGTTTATTTTGATGACATTTTAATCTATAGCAAGAACCTAGAAGAACATACCGAACACTTGAGACAAGTCCTACTAGTACTGCTAAAAGATCAATTGTATGTGAATTTTAAGAAATGTCAATTTTGCACGGATTCTGTGGGTTTTCTTGGCTTTATTGTAGGGAAAGAGGGCCTACAAGTCGATGATGAGAAGATCAAAGCTATTCGAGAGTGGCCGCAACCCACTACCATGAGCCAAGTCCGAAGCTTTCTCGGATTGGCTGGATTTTATCGTCGGTTCGTAAAAGATTTTAGCACCATCGCCTCTCCCCTCACCGAGCTCACAAAAAAGGGGGTACCCTTCACATGGGGAGAAGCACAAGCTACTGCATTTGACATGCTCCGAGATAGGCTCACACAAGCGCCGCTTCTTGTGCTACCAGATTCGTATGAAAGAGGGAGATGAATGGAAAACCGCTTTTAAAACTAAATATGGTTTATATGAGTGGTTAGTCATGCCCTTTGGATTAACGAATGCCCCTAGTACCTTCATGAGGCTAATGAACCATGTGTTACGAGAATTTCTAGGAAAATTTGTTGTAGTTTATTTTGATGACATTTTAATCTATAGCAAGAACCTAGAAGAACATACCGAACACTTGAGACAAGTCCTACTAGTACTGCGAAAAGATCAATTGTATGTGAATTTTAAGAAATGTCAATTTTGCACGGATTCTGTGGGTTTTCTTTGCTTTATTGTAGGGAAAGAGGGCCTACAAGTCGATGATGAGAAGATCAAAGCTATTCTAGAGTGGCCGCAACCCACTACCATGAGCCAAGTCCGAAGCTTTCTCGGATTGGCTGGATTTTATCGTCGGTTCGTAAAAGATTTTAGCACCATCGCCTCTCCCCTCACCGAGCTCACAAAAAAGGGGGTACCCTTCACATGGGGAGAAGCACAAGCTACTGCATTTGACATGCTCCGAGATAGGCTCACACAAGCGCCGCTTCTTGTGCTACCAGATTCGTATGAAAGAGGGAGATGAATGGAAAACCGCTTTTAAAACTAAATATGGTTTATATGAGTGGTTAGTCATGCCCTTTGGATTAACGAATGCCCCTAGTACCTTCATGAGGCTAATGAACCATGTGTTACGAGAATTTCTAGGAAAATTTGTTGTAGTTTATTTTGATGACATTTTAATCTATAGCAAGAACCTAGAAGAACATACCGAACACTTGAGACAAGTCCTACTAGTACTGCGAAAAGATCAATTGTATGTGAATTTTAAGAAATGTCAATTTTGCACGGATTCTGTGGGTTTTCTTTGCTTTATTGTAGGGAAAGAGGGCCTACAAGTCGATGATGAGAAGATCAAAGCTATTCTAGAGTGGCCGCAACCCACTACCATGAGCCAAGTCCGAAGCTTTCTCGGATTGGCTGGATTTTATCGTCGGTTCGTAAAAGATTTTAGCACCATCGCCTCTCCCCTCACCGAGCTCACAAAAAAGGGGGTACCCTTCACATGGGGAGAAGCACAAGCTACTGCATTTGACATGCTCCGAGATAGGCTCACACAAGCGCCGCTTCTTGTGCTACCAGATTCGTATGAAAGAGGGAGATGAATGGAAAACCGCTTTTAAAACTAAATATGGTTTATATGAGTGGTTAGTCATGCCCTTTGGATTAACGAATGCCCCTAGTACCTTCATGAGGCTAATGAACCATGTGTTACGAGAATTTCTAGGAAAATTTGTTGTAGTTTATTTTGATGACATTTTAATCTATAGCAAGAACCTAGAAGAACATACCGAACACTTGAGACAAGTCCTACTAGTACTGCGAAAAGATCAATTGTATGTGAATTTTAAGAAATGTCAATTTTGCACGGATTCTGTGGGTTTTCTTGGCTTTATTGTAGGGAAAGATGGCCTACAAGTCGATGATGAGAAGATCAAAGCTATTCGAGAGTGGCCGCAACCCACTACCATGAGCCAAGTCCGAAGCTTTCTCGGATTGGCTGGATTTTATCGTCGGTTCGTAAAAGATTTTAGCACCATCGCCTCTCCCCTCACCGAGCTCACAAAAAAGGGGGTACCCTTCACTTGGGGAGAAGCACAAGCTACTGCATTTGACATGCTCCGAGATAGGCTCACACAAGCGCCGCTTCTTGTGCTACCTGATTTTTCTTCTACCTTCGAAATCGAGTGTGATGCATCTGGTGTGGGCATTGGAGGTGTACTTATGCAAGGGGGTAGGCCCATCGCTTATCTTAGTGAAAAACTTGGTGGCGCCGCCCTAAACTACCCCACATAAGACAAGGAGCTCTATGCTTTGGTTCGAGTCTTGAAAGCTTGGGAGCACTATCTTCGTCCCCGGGAATTTGTCATACACTCCGACCATGAGGCCTTGAAGTATCTTCGGGGACAAACCAAGCTCAGCCGACGTCATGCCAAGTGGGTTGAGTACATCGAGTCATTCTCCTACATCATCAAATACAAGAAAGGACAAGACAATGTCGTTGCTGATGCCTTGTCACGAAGGTATACTCTCATCACCTCTCTTGATGCTCGCATCCTAGGATTCGCTATGATTCGTGATTTGTATGCAGCGGATACCAATTTTCATGAGATATATAACCAATGCCTAGGTTCGAATGCGTCACAAGCCAAACCACCCTATAATGTCCAAGATGGCTACTTGTTTAAGTCTGGCCGCTTGTGCATCCCTATTTGTTCTATGCGAACCTTACTAGTACTAGAGGCACACGGGGGAGGACTAATGGGACACTTTGGGATTACTAAGACCCTAGGAATTTTAAAAGAGCACTTCTATTGGCCCAAAATGAAAACTGAAGTAGAGAAGTATTGTGCTAGTTGTACCACATGCAAGAAGGCTAAATCTAAACTTAACCCACATGGATTATACCTGCCATTACCCATTGCTAATTCACCTTGGGAGGATATTTCTATGGATTTTGTACTAGGTTTGCCTCGTTCTAGGAAAGGACATGATTCCATCTTGGTGGTAGTAGATAGATTTTCGAAGATGGCCCACTTTATTGGTTGTGCTAAAACTGATGATGCTTCACATGTTGCTAATTTGTTCTTTGATAATGTTGTGAAATTACATGGGATTCCAAAATCTATAGTGTCTGACCGTGATCCAAAGTTCTTAAGTCACTTTTGGAAGACTTTGTGGGCCAAAATGGGGACTAAATTGTTGTTTTGTACATCATCTCATCCTCAAACTGATGGTCAAACGGAAGTGGTTAATAGAACTTTAGGGGCTTTGCTTCGTACTATGCTTGTCACTAACATACGCAGGTGGGAAGAGTGTCTCTCATATATCGAATTTGCTTACAATCGGGCTATTCATTCAGCGACCAAACGATCACCCTTTGAAATAGTGCACGGCGTTAACCCTACGACTCCTCTCGATCTTGCACCTCGCCCTATGACGAGCCATGAGGACTTTGATGCCACCACTCGAGCCCAACACATACGGGAACTTCACAACAAAGTGCGCCAACAACTAGAGAAGCGCACTGAACAATATGCCCAACAAGCCAACAAAGGCCGAAATGAAGTACTTTTCGAGGTGGGCGATCTCGTTTGGGTTCACCTCCGCAAAGATCGCTTCCCCTCACTCCGACAATCCAAATTGAAGCCAAGAGCTGACGGTCCCTTTCAAGTCCTTGAGAAGATCAACGACAATGCATACCGCATCGAGCTTCCAGACAGGTATGGTGTTCATGATGTCTTCAATGTCTCAGACCTGTCTCCTTTCTATGCAGGTCCAGAGTTCCTACAAGAGCAAACGGATTCGGGGTCGAATCCTTCCCAAGGGGAGGAGGATGATGTGATCCACACATCAAGTACCGGCAACCAAGAACTAGGGGACACGCCGGCCCCACCTCTCACTAGGACGCGTGCTAGGCTCCTTGGACAACTTGTGTTCAACGAGGCTTTATTCGAGATCCATCACGACCCACCCATGGCTACCTTGATCCAACTCAAGCCCGAGCCCGCTACTGCAAGTAGAGGCGCCACAGACCAGCCTTGCGATGAGAACGTTAAAGGACTCAATTGCATTACAACCAACCTTAAAAGCATACTTGAAGATAATATTGAAAGCCAACCATGAAGAGTAACGATCGACTTCAATAAACGTCAACCATGGAATGCCATCAAATTAATTCTTGACTCATTCCATCTGCATTAATAACCTTTTCTATTAATTTGGTTTTTAAATTGCCAAATCTGGTTTAAATAGTAACCTTTTCCATTAATTTGGTTTTAATTTGCCAAATTTGGATTACATACATTCTATTTTCTAGGATAGAAGTACAATATAAAAGGGGCTTACACACCACTGATTAGGGGGGAGAAGAATTTGGGGGATGTTTTCATTTGTTGTTAATTTCTAAGTTTTCCTTTGTTAATCTATCATTTTATGTGTTCGTTGTTTTAGCCAATTTTCCTCAAAATACTTAAGTGAGATTCTTGAGTGTTGAAAGGATTTAGGTACTAGGATCGATCGTGAGATTCGGTGATTTTAGAGCCGGTTCGGTGTCTTCTTCGAAGATCCCATCAAGAAAAGGCACCTGATGTGTCCCAACGAGAGAACTTATTGAACACTCGATGCACCATTGAAGGGAAGATTTGCACCTTAATAATCGATGGAGGCTCATGTTGCAACATCATCTCCCAAGAAGTTGTGAACCGCTTCGCTATCCCCACATGTGAGCACCCCCAACCATACACCCTACAATGGTTGAACTCAAGCGCCCCTCTCCGCGTCAAGGAACAAGCCGACATATCCTTCTCCATCGGCCCATACCAAGATAAAGTGCGTTGTGATGTTTTACCCATTAGTGCGTGCCACCTACTGTTAGGAAGGCCATGGCAGTATGATCGAAAGGCTATCCACGACGGGTACACCAATGAATACTCCTTCTCCCGAGATGGTAAAAAGGTAAAACTACTGCCTTTGACCCCGCATGAAATCATAGTCGATCATGTCGCCCGCGAGCAACGAAGGGTCCTAAAGGAGGAAGAAGAAAGAGCAAAGCAAGGTAAATTTGTCCTCGGAGGAACTCCAACCACCACCGCTGACCCGTTATGCCTTTACACTGCTCGGGCAAATGACGCCCGGAAGGCAATTAAGGGAGGTTCCGTTTGTCTCTTACTTATTTATACATCTAACTTGTCTTTATCAAGCATTAGCCTGTCCAATTTGCCTGTTCCCATTGCAAGTTTGCTCGAAGAATTCAAGGATCTAATCCCTGAAGAGACACCTGTGGGATTACCCCCGCTTCGTGGCATCGAACACCAAATCGACTTCCTCCCTGGGGCTACCATCCCAAACCGCCCCGCCTACCGAGCCAACCCAACAGAGACACGGGAGATCCAATAACAAGTCCAAGAACTTCTGGCCAAGGGATATATTAGAGAGAGTCTTAGCCCTTGTGCCGTCCCCGTACTTCTAGTGCCAAAGAAGGATGGGACCTGGAGGATGTGCGTAGATTGTCGAGCTATCAACCAAATTACGGTAAAATATCGCCACCCTATACCTAGATTGGATGATATGCTAGATGAGCTACATGGTGCTAGGATTTTCACTAAAACTGATCATAAAAGTGGTTACCACCAGATTCGTATGAAAGAGGGGAAGACACCCTAGTGAGAGGCGAAGGTGTCTAAGGGTCGAGATCCTCAGAGTGCGATTCCGAGAGGATTGAGATCGAGTGTGGGAGGTTCAAGGGTGAGAGGCCTGCGAATTTTGCCATTCATATCCGGTTACTAGTAGAAGGTTTATCCCTTCAAATAAAGGAGGAACCTCGTCGTCGATCCTGGCGGCTCGGAGAGTTCCCGAGCACATCAAGTGGTATCAGAGCTTCCGGCTAGGGTTCCTTAATCTTTTTGTGTTGTTGTCACAAGCATCCACAACCATCCGTTGGAGTTTTGTGGTGGACCAACCATTGAAGTGCATTACGCAGATCCAACTTACAGGGGCGTAATGTACCATTTGGAAGGGCCTTATGGATTCGAGAGCTTTTGCGGGACCGACCATCGATACCTTACGCAGATCCAACGTAGAGGGCCTTATGGATTCAGAAGGCCAATGCAAGATTCGAGGACGAATCTTTTTCAAAGGAGGGGAGGATGATGTGATCTAGACTTATAGATTTTTCTTATATTTTTCTATTTAAAAAGTATCCCACATCGCTTGTAAACACATAGGAGGCTAGAGTTTCTCCTATATATTGTGTAATATTTCTCATTTTTAATACAAGTTGAATTTTTGAGTGAAAAGTTAAGCACATTTGCTTCCTTTGATTCCGGGTTAAGGATCATGTTTTTGGTGAGATGCTAAAAACAAAACCCTTTGGTGAGATGCCGAGGGAGACACCCTAGTGAGAGGCGAAGGTGTCTAAGGGTCGAGATCCTCAGAGTGCGATTCCGAGAGGATTGAGATCGAGTGTGGGAGGTTCAAGGGTGAGAGGCCTGCGAATTTTGCCATACATATCCGGTTACTAGTAGAAGGTTTATCCCTTCAAATAAAGGAGGAACCTCGTCGTCGATCCTGGCGGCTCGGAGAGTTCCCGAGCACATCAACTTGTCCGAGCCAATACCGAGGAGAAGTTCCTCGACAACACCAGGCCACACAGAAGTCGACATGGTTACTCGATATCGAGGACCTTTGTCGATATCGAGGACCCCATCAACACCTAACCGAGCTTGATCGAGCACCAGCTACCCGAGACGCCCAACCGAGCCATAGTCGACGACAACGTTACTCGATCTCGAGGAAGCCCTACTCAATCTCGAGGAAACCGTGTCCGAAGCCGCGTTACGCGGTTGCTGTCCTATGCGGTTTGGGAGTCCTTGGAGCCTAAGGAATTCGAGTTTGGTCGAGATCTATCAACATCTATCTATGGAGAGAAGACCAATCAACACCTAGAAGATTTACCCATTTTAGATATAATTCCCTTTATGGATTTAATTCCTTTATTCAATTTATTTATCATTAAGCTTTTAGATATAGATAGAGATATTCTATCCTTGAATAGAAAGGAGTAGAAGGCTATAAATAAAGCCCATGGGGCTGATTTTAGGATTGATTCAATTCACAAGTTAGAGAAGTAGTTCCACAGAGACGGTTTATGAGTTCAAAGGTTTTAGGGTTTTGGCGTTCAACGAAAGTTGGAGTGCCGGGATTGTAAAGACTTTGAATTTAGTTTAATGCAAGTTTCTTTTTATACATCAATGTCTGCTATTGCAATGAAGAGCGAGTAGTCCACCCACTTCTAGGGCCGGGGTGAACCCGATGGTGGCCATGTGAGGTGATGCGGTAAAGGTACAATCGTTTTATGCAATTCGTCTTCTATCCCTATGAGCATAATTCTTTTACGAGAGTTGAAGGTGATCCTTGTTTATTCTAATTTGAATATAATTATATAGTGTTGATGCTGGATACAAACCAGCACAGATAATGGATAAGCTGAGAACAGAAAAAAAAGATGCCAATTATCTACAGGACAACATGGAAATCATCAAAAATTGCACACGAAACTGTTAAGGGGACACCAGAATCAGATTATGAAGATTTGCCACCATTTTGCCATATGCTCAGGGAGATAAACAATGGGACTATAGCATTAATTTCAACAGACAAAGAAAATAGGTTTCAGTACTTGTTCCTCTCCTTTGGACAGTGCATCAGAGCATTCCCCCTCTTCAAGAAGGTATGTTTTACTCGGTGTTAGCATAAATTCTGTTCTCATTAATTTTCATAAATTCAATATGATTAGTAATTTCATTTCTTTATCTACCAGGTTATTGTTATTGATGGCACATTCTTAACTGTATAATAGATAGGCATGTTGCTTGGAGCAGTTGCGCAAGATGCAAACATACATATTTTTCCGCTTCCCTTTGGTATTGTTGGCTCCGAAAACAACAACTCTTGGGAATGATTTTTGTTGTGAGCTGAATCTGCCATGTTTTATAGTAACTTTTATATCGTTTTCTGCATACATTTCATGCATTTGGGCTAAGATAATACATAATCTATGTAGTTTATGCTTATTTGCCAAATTATGGAATCTACACCAGTTTTTGTTTAATTTCGCAAAATTCAAGGCAAATTACAGCAGTTCAAAGAAACGTTGAAAAAACTCGGAAATCAACTACAGAAGTCCAAGATCAAGAAGCAGCGGAACCAGACGAATCAAGCTGGAAGCCCAGACATACTCGATCTCGAGTTAATCTATTCGATCTCGACAAAGAATATCGGAGCACACCTGGTCGAGCAGAGCATGATCGAGGAAACTGAGGACGGATCAACCCGACTTCGGAAGCCTTACTCGATCTCGAGGAACCTGGTCGAGTTCGACAAACCCTGATGCCATGTCCGTAGTCGAGGAGGTATGCCAAGTCGAGAAGCCGACGACCCGGAGACTCCGAGCACGCTTTACTCGATCTCGACAAAAGTTGTCGATATCGACAAGATCTTCACCACTTGTTCGAGCCAATACCAAGGAGAAGTTCCTCGACAACACCAGGCCACACAGAAGTCGACATGGTTACTCGATATCGAGGACCTTTCTCGATATCGAGGACCCCTGCAACACCTGACCGAGCTTGATCGAGCACCAGCTACCCGAGATGCCGAGCCGAACCATAGTCGACGACCACGTTACTCGATCTCGAGGAAGCCCTACTCGATCTCGAGGAAACCGTGTCCGAAGCCACGTTACGCGGTTTGCTGTCCTACGCGGTTTGGGAGTCCTTGGAGCATAAGGAATCCGAGTTTGGCCGAGATCTATCAACATCTATCTATGGAGAGAAGACCTATCAACACCTAGAAGATTTACCCATTTTAGATATAATTCCCTCTATGGATTTAATTCCTTTATTCAATTTATTTATCATTAAGCTTTTAGATATAGATAGAGATATTCTATCCTTGAATAGCAAGGAGTAGAAGGCTATAGATAAAGCCCATGGGCTGATTTTAGGATTGATTCAATTCACAAGTTAGAGAAGTAGTTCCACAGAGACGGTTTAGGGGTTCAAAGGTTTTAGGGTTTTGGCGTTCAACGAAAGTTGGAGTGCCGGGATTGTAAAGACTTTGAATTTAGTTTAATGCAAGTTAGTTTTCATACATCAATGTCTGCTATTGCGATGAAGAGCGAGTAGTCCACCCACTTCTAGGGCTGGGGTGAGCCCGACGGTGGCCATGTGAGGTGATGCGGTAAAGGTACAATCGTTTTATGCAATTCGTCTTCTATCCCTATGAGCATGATTCTTTTGCGAGAGTTGAAGGTGATCCTTGTTTGTGTTATTGAAGCAAAAGTGATCTTAATGCAACTTGGGTTAATTATGTGAAAAAGGGTTAGTAACAATTAGGGTTTATGCGAAAGCCTCTATATTCCTATTTGTTAATAACGAAAGTTATTTTGATGGAAAGCATGATCTTTTATGACTTTATGTATTACTTTGCATGGTTATCGTTGTGGTGTTGATACCCTGGGTTTGGAAGTTCTTTATATATTGAGTTTATTTCTTCCGAAATCTGCGATTCTGTGTTCGAAGATTGCATCTTTAAATCTCTGTCTTTTTACTCGATCTAGGGTATTGTTGTCGATCTCGAGTAGGATTTGTCGAGATCGAGTACAGTGTCTGAGTTTCTGTTTCTGTTGTCGATTCTGAAGTTTCTGTCGTCGATGTCTTTAGTCGATCTCGAGTAGGTCTTAGTCGAGATCGAGCAGTTTCTGTCTTTACTTTATTTCTGCTTTCGTTTATTATTTCTGTCTTTTTTTTCTTTGTTTCTGTCTTTTGTTTGCTTTTCTGTGAGATTTACAGCTACCTAGGATCTGCTGACACACTTCCTCGTGGATCGATCCTGACTTCCCACGAATCTGGTTTGATTTATTTTATTATATTTCGTACTCGATGCTAACTAGGGAACTAGCCGCTAAGGATGTTGCTATCGCTGCTGAAAAGGCAGGAAGGGAACAAGGAGAAGCTGAGCTTGCCCAATACCCAACCACGGCAGAGGACTACATGCACCCTACGCTCGTCGTGCCCGTATCGGCTATTCTTATCCCTCAAAATAACTATGAAATTCGCACTCCTTTCTTAATAGAAATTAAACATAATGTGTTTCATGGTAGATTTAATGAATGCCTTCTTCAGCACATTACCAATTTTACTGACATGTGTCGTACTCTTGCTGAAGGTACCACCTTGGAGTACATCTTGATGAAGGCTTTCCGCTGGTATCTCGTTGGTCCTACATTGAAATGGCTGGAAGTGCTGAAACGATCTCTCATGACATGGGCTCAAGTGAAGCAGCAATTTCTGAATAAGTTCTTTCATCTTGCCAAGACAGCACTTCTGCGCCAAAAGATCACATCTTTCAAACAGCAGCCTAGAGAGACGCTAGCAAAGGCATGGGAACGCTATAATGATCTACTACGGTCCTGCCCTACAAATGGACACCAACCCTGCGTAGTTCAAGAGATCTTCTTCAATTCTCTGGACTTGGCTGCAAGGGACAGAATCAACACATATACTCACTATGAGTATCTGACAATGCCGCCTACTGATGCATGGGCTACTCTCGACAAGCTGACCAATTATGACAACAAGTATGGGACTTCAGTCAACTATGAGGAGAACCCCTACGCCAGGCCAGCACCATCCATACCCCTATATGACCCCCCTAAGGAGATTGATCCAGATGTTAGGGAGCAGTACTGCAAAGATCAGAATAGGAAGCTCCTCAAGCAAGTAAAGTATCTTTCTGTCAACTAGCCTTGCATTGAATGCGGATCGCAGCGGCACACGACTACTGAGTGCCCACACATAGAGCAATTCAAGCTGGCAGAACACCACGAAGAGGTAGCTTAGACAAGGGGTCCTAATCGCTTTATGGGGGACCAAAGGTTTCAGCAACCACAATTGAACCAAGGTGCCCCTAGGAATCCCCCACCCTACAGAGCTCCAGGACATCCAGAAAGGGACCAAAAAATGGAGGATCTGCAGACAATCCTTGACGAGATGCGGAAGAACCATTCAGACACCAAGCAGTCCTTCAACTCAGTCTACAGTCACATACAAGGTGTAAACTCTAGGCTTGGGGAAATCGATGTCTGGAGAAAGTCAATGGAAACACAGATGAGCCAACTAGCAGCAAGAATCCCCCAACAGTCAAGAACCCTCCCAGGATCTTCAAAACCAAATCCCAAGGGGAAGACTGGACACATCGCTGCTGTAAAACTCAGAATCGGCCATCAACTGCAAGAGCTAGAGGTCGGAAAGCAGCAGAGCGGAGAAGCTGAGAAACAACTCGACATCGACCAGCAACAAGTCGACGTCGACCAGCACTTACTCGATCTCGAGCAAGGTCAACTCGATCTCGAGGAACAAATGGGAAATCCTTCTTCTGCACTGCACAACAACTCGAAATCGACTACAGTGGTCGATATCGAGGAAGATCTGGTCGAGATCGAGAAGACTGCTACACCTCCGACATCTGTTCTGGCTCCAAATCAGAAAAAGAAGCTGCCCTTCCGAACAAAATCTCCAAAGGACCCAGTAGAGAAGAAATTTCAGCGCTTCATCAAGATGCTTCAGAAACTCAATGTTACCATCCCCTTCACATAAGCTCTCAATGAAATGCCATCATACGTCAAATTTCTCAAGGAGATTCTGAGCAAAAAGTGATCAATGGCTGAGATTACAGAGGAGTGCAGCCACATGGACATACTTGAAAAGAGGTCAGATTCAGGTAAGTTTGCTATAACCATTGGATTTGGTCAATATAAATTTAATGCTTTATGTGATCTTGGAGTTAGTGTGAGTATAATGCCTTTAACAATTTGGTTCAAGATTAAGATAGGTGTCCTAGAGCCTGTGGATGCTAAGCTGTATATGGCCAACAACATTGTGGTCATTCCAACAGGAATGGTGGACAATGTATCAGTGCAAGTAGGTAAGTTTTTTGTCCCTGCTGATTTCTTAGTTATTGATGTGGCGGAAGACCCTGCTTGTCCAATTATTCTAGGAAGGCCCTTCTTGGCGACAGTGGATGCCAACATAAGCGTAAGGAAAGGAGTGCTCACTTTCAACATCAACGATGAGGTAATTGAGTATTCCTTTAATAAAACTGAAAGGCATACAGGTCCAATGGAAGAGGTCAAATATATATCAGCTGGCTACATTACTTGTGGGGAGCCTAAGGTAAGAAATATGACTCCCGAAGAACTGGAAAAGTGGGATATGGAGGCCCAGGTGGAAAAGATCATGGCCATCCTGAACGAGGAAACAGAGAATCCACTCAACATGGACCAAGGTACGTCGTTATGGACTAACTATTTTTCGGATGCCTTGACAGGATGCAAGTATGGGGTCGTAGTCGACCAGAATTCCTCGATATCGAGAAATGTGGTCGATCTCGACCAAAACCAGAAGCCTCCACCAGCACCAGCGTCATCGAGCAGCCAACCTGAAGATCAGAACTCCTCGAGATTGAGTAAGTTACTAGAGATAGACCAATCCTCCGCTGCATCGACTTCACCTTCCTCAACGCTGATTCCACCAGACGGGCCAGACTCCTCGAGATCGACTAACCTTGTCGAGATCGACCAAACCTCACCCTCCCTAGCTCCTGCATCCTCGAGCAGTCCACCACCAGAAGCTGAAAACTCGTCGAGATCGAGTACAGTTACTCGAGATCGACCAAACACCGTGGTCCCCGATTCCGTTTCTGCGAAGGTAAGCCAAGGTATGGATCTTTCTTCTCCTATTTCCATTAAAGATCTATCTATACATGGGAGAGCTTTGCCTTGGTATGTGCGCTTATGTAGGATATCCAATGATAAGCCTAAGGAGTATGAAGTTGGAGACAAGCTCTATGTTTCCAAATCAAAAGATCATTGGTTCCCTAACAAATTCAACAAGAAGAGGATGGGACCTTTCGTGGTAAACAAGATCCATTCTGGAGGATTGCAGCTGATGGACAAGAATGGAGTCCTTTTTGAAGCCCAGGCTACATTGGCCCTGCAAATGCCACCTTGAGCTTAATGGAGAAGTCGGCCTAGCAACTATAAAATCTAGAGCTTGTAAATAGACATTTATTTTTGGACTTTTGAGAGTTTGTTGCTTTTGTTTGTTTTTTTTGGTTTTTGAACATTTTTTCTATTATGGGTATATGTCTTCTATATTTTCAGGTCCATGGATAGAAGCAAGCTATAATCATACTCGGCCCAGGCATTCTTTCATTCGATATTAAGAGATCTGCACACCTGTCTAGTGAGTTTCTTTCTTTACCCTTGTTTTTATACAGTGAGGACACTGTAATGTTTAAGTATGGGGTAGGGGAAGGCCTTACTTCATGCATATTTGACCATATTTGACATTATGTGTGCATATTTAAGGCTTAATTCTTGAATTGCTTATACATGGCTATTTTGGAATTCATTATTGATTTATGAGCTTATATGCATGTTTTCAAAAGGTTATAAAAAATGACCCCCATTGAAATTTTTTGAATAATGTCATGGAAGCTTATATTGAACTCAACGATGCAAAATTGGATTCATTAGAGATATAGCATGAAATTGCCTAGTAAAAGGGAAGTCACAATGAAGTGCATTATTTCTGGAATATCATGAAAGGAGGTAAATTTGATGTTGCTTTTGACATGTTGCATGATAAGAGGATGGAGGACTTTATATTTCCATATAAATGCTCATATTGTTATTCCTAGCCTTACCTATGCTTATGCATTACACAAAAGCCATATTATGCCTTATTTCATATATCGCTCCACATGATTTAAATATTGCCCATTCTTTACCTTATTTCCTATCCGGGGATTATGTTGAGAATGATGTTACATTATGGAGATTATAAAATGGTGGTTGTGTTATTATTGTCATTATTGGAGTTTGGTAGGAGAATGTTTGAAATATATGGAAATTTTAATGAGTGAGAAAAAATCCAATCACCTCAAGAGATAAAGGTAGATTGACCCTGCTCGCTAAGATAATAGTTTGGCGAGATGGGACACATTGTGAGGAGTCCAAAGCACTAAGTATCCGGGGTCATTCATGACACCCATGTTTGCGACTCGCGAGAAGGCAGTGCTGAGGTTAGAGAGGTAAAAGCATTATTATTGACAAAAGCGTTATGACGGGTGATGAATCTTATGAGAAAGAATGTGGTATGAAATTCAATTTGGAAATACTCCATTTCCCCGGATCATTAGCACCACATTGCCAAAAATTGCCCATCTTTAGCCTTTTACCTATCTACTCCTTATTTGAGCTTAAATTAAAGTCCTCTTGATTAATGCTTTGTCACTTATGAATGTTTTACATAACCCTCCTTTTGTAAGTAGATGTTGCTTTTATTAGCACATGCATGAATTTGTGACACTAGTACCTTTTTGTTATTGCAGTAGGATGGTCAAGTATGAAATAAATATAAAATAAAGATCAGACTGACTTCCATGTCTCAGCAAATAAATACAAGGCTTCCTCCCGTTGTAGTAAGAGAATAGTCAGGATCGAATCCACGAGGAAGCACGTCAGCAATTCTCAGGTAGCAACATATCTCACAGGCAGAATAGCAGAAAGACAGAAACAAGGAAAGAAACAAAAAGCAGAAAAACAAAAGCAAAGAACAAAGCAAAACAGGAAATAAAGCAAAGCAGAAACTAAAAGCAAAGGCTCGTCGATCTCGACCACAGGCTCCTCGAGATCGACAAAGGTAAGTCGAGACAGGAACTTCAGAAATCGACAAAAGACAGAAACTTTACCCGACCTAGACCAAGCCTACTCGAGATCGAGTAGAACCTACTCGAGATCGACAAGATCTCCTCTGTATCGACAAGAATTGACATAAAATATAAAGTGCAAATTCGAATGCAGAATTCAGATTTTCGACAGAAATAAATCAATATAATAAAAGACTTCCAAAGCCAGGGTATCAACACCACAACGATAACCATGCAAAGTAACACGTAAAGGCATAAAAGATCATGCTTTCCATCAAATAACTTTCGTTATTAACAAATAGGCAAATAGAGGCTTTCGCATAAACCCTAATTGTTACTAACCCTTTTCACATAATTAATCCAAGTTGCATTAAGATCACTTTCGCTTCAATAATACAAACAAGGATCACCTTCAACTCTCGCAAAAGAATCATGCTCATAGGGATAGAAGATGAATTGCACAAAAAGATCTGACCTTTATCGCATCGCCTCACATAGCCACCGTCGGGCTCACCCCAGCCCCAGAAGTGGGTGGACTACTCACGTCTCATCGCAATAACAGACATTGATGTATAAAAAGAAACTTGCATAAAATAAACTCAACCTTACAATCTCTCTTTATGTAACTAACTAACTATCTCTGAAATTGAATTGAATGAATGAAAAACCAGCCCCAAGGGCCTTATTTATAGGCTTCTAGTCCTTGCTAACCAAGGATAGAATCATCTATCTCTATATCTAAATCTATATCTAATTTGCTAAAAGATAAATAAAATGCTTTATGGAAATAAATCAATAATGGAAAAGATAAATCTAAATAGGTAAGTCTTCATGTGTTGATAGATCTTGTCTCCCACGGATAGACTTGATAGAATTCGGATAGAATCTTCCTCCTTCGGCCCCAAGGAATCCCAACTCCACTAGGACAGCCCTCGACGACGCGTTTCTGGAGACTGGTATACTCGACATCGACAAGGGCTCGTCGACCTCGACAAGGATTGTTCATCGACTGGACTTTTCGGCTAGATCTGCTCGACAAGCTCGGATCTGGGTTCCTGGCGCTCGTCGACCTCGAGTAGCCCTAGTCGACCTCGAGTAGGATTGATCCGTCGACTAGGTCTTCTCGGGTAGGTGTGCTCGACAAGCCTGGATCTGGAATCTGGCTCGTCGATCTCGACAAGGGTTCGTAGAGATCGAGTAGGGTGTGGCCTTCTCTGGTCGAGCAGCTCTCCTCGGCACGGACTCGGACTGGCGTTGTGGGGCTTGTCGATCTCGACAAGGGTTCGTCGAGGTCGAGTAGAGCTGTGCTCGGCTTCTCGTCCAGTTCTCTCCACGACTCCGGGTGTGGCACTGGGCTTCGTCGATCTCGACTAGGGTCTTGTCGAGATCGAGTTGGGTCCGGAAGTCGGGTTGGTCTGGTTCTCGACGTTGCTCCTGGTCGACAAGGCTGTGCTCGGACATGCTCGTCGAGATCGAGTAAGGTCTACTCGAGATCGAGTAGCTTGGGTTCTCACCTCGATTCGACTGGTTCCGCTGCTTCTTTGACCTTGGACTTCTGTAGTGGATTTCCGAGCTTTTCCGAGCTTCCTTAGAATTGCTGTAAAATGCCTCGAATTCTGCGATTCAAACAGAAACTCGTGTAGATTCCATAATTTGGCAAATAAACATAAACTACATAGGTTATGTACTATCTTAGCCCAAATGAATGAAATGTATGCATAAATCGACATAAAAGGTAATGTAAAACATGGCAAATTCAGCTCACAACAAACACCCCATACTTAAGCTTGCTTGTCCTCAAGCAATACTTTTATTTGTCATTCAGGGGAAGAAATCAAAACTCTCAACATCTTAGATTCATTCTTATATGTCCCTGCAATCAATTACCATCCTCGAAAAGGTACTAGTGTCACAGATCCATGCATGTGCAAATGTATAAAAGCAACATCTACTCACAAAAGGAGGGTTATGCAAAAACATTCATAAGTGACAAAGCATTGATAATCAAGAAGACTTTAATTTAAGCTCAAATAAGGAGTAGATTGGTAAAAGGCTAAAGGTGGGCAAATTTTGGCAATGTGGTGCTAATGATCCGGGGAAATGGAGTATTTCCAAACTTTCATACCACATTCTTTCTCATATGATTCATCACCTTTCATAATGCTCTTATTCATAATAACGCTTTTACCTCTCTAACCTCAACACTACCTTCTCGCGAGTCACAAACATGGGTGTTATGAATGGCCCCGGATACTTAGTGCTTTGGACTCCTCACAATGTGTCCCATCTCTCCAAACTATTATCTCAGAGAGCAGGGTCAATCTACCTTTATCTCCTGAGGTGATTGGATTTTCTTTCACTCATTAAATTTTCCATACATTTCAAACAATTTCCTTCCAAACTCCAATAATGATAAACACAACAACCATATAACAATATCCATAATGTAACATCATTCTCAACATAATCCCCGGATAAGGTAAAGAATGGCAATATTTTAGAACATGTGGAGCAATATATGAAATAAGGCGTATTATGGCTTTTGTGATGCATAAGCATAGGTAAGGCTAGGATTATAAACATATGAGCATTATATGGAAATATAAAGTCCTCCATCATCTTATCATGCAACATGTCAAAAGCAATATCAAATTTTGCCTCCTTTCATGGTTTTCAATAAAATAATGCACTTTATTGTGACTTCCCTTTACTAGGCAATTTCATGCTATATCTCTAATGAATCCAATTTTGCATCGTCGAGTCCAATATAAGCTTCCATGACATTAATCAAAATTTTCAATGGGGGCCATTTTTTTCAAACTTTGGAAAACATGCATATAAGCACATAAATCAATAATGCATTCCAAAATAGCCATGTAGCAATTCAAAGAAATAATGCACAAATAATGTCAAATATGATCAATATGCATGAAGTAAGCCCTTCCCCAACCCCATACTTAAACATTACATTGTCCTCACTGTATAAAAACAAGGGTAAAGAAAGAAACTCACAAGACAGGTGTGCAAGGCCTCAAAATGTCGAATGGAAGCACCTCCTGGGCCGAGTATGAATATAGCTTGCTTCTATCCATGGACCTGAAAAGTATGGAAGACATATACCCATAATAGCAAAACAAAAAAGTGTTCAAAACCAAAACAAAACAATGTCCAAAAACGAGTCCTAAAAAGTCTATGTACATGCTCTAGATTTTATAGTCGCTAGGCCGACTTTTCCATTTAGATCAAGGTGGCATTTGCAGGGCCCATGTAGCTTGGGCCTCAAATAAGACTCCATTCTTGTCCATCAGCTGTAATCCTCCAGAATGGATCTTGTTCACCACGAACGGTCCCATCCGCTTCTTGTTGAATTTGTTGGGGAACCAATGATCCTTTGATTTAGAGACATAGAGCTTGTCTCCAACTTCATACTCCTTAGGCTTATCATTGGAAATCCTACATAAGCGCACATACCAAGGCAAACCTCTCCCATGTATAGATAGATCTTTAATGGAAATAGGAGAAGAAAGATCCATACCTTGGCTTACCTTTGCAAAGACGGAATCGGGGACAACTGTGTTTGGTCGATCTCGACTAGGGCTAGTCGATCTCGACGAGTCTGCAGGTTCTGGTGGTGGTCTGCTCGAGGATGCGGAAGTCGACGAAGGACAGGGCTTGTTGATCTCGACAACGTTAATCGACCACGAGTAGGGCTTCGCTCCTGGTGGCTCTAGTGTCGAGGAAGAGGGCTCTGGTGGAGTCGGGTGGTGGTCGATCTCGACAAGTCTAGTCGAGATCGAGGAGCCTGGTTTGTCTGGTTTGCTGCTCGACGATGTTGGTGCTGGTGGAGTCTCCTTGGTCTAGTCGAGATCGACTAGGGTCCTCGATGTCGAGGAGTCTTGGTTGATCTTGACCCCATACTTAGTCCCTATCAAGGCATCCGAAAAATAATTAATCCACAATGACTTACCTTGGTCTATGTCGATTGGATTCTCTGTGTTCTCTTTGAGGATTGTCATGATCTTCTCCACCTGGGCCTCCATGTCCCACTTTTCCAGCTCCTCAAGGGTCATATTTCTGACCTTGGGTTCCCCGCAGGTGATGTAGCCAGCTGAGATATATTTGACTTCTTCCATTGGACCTGTATGCCTTTCAGTTTTATTAAAGGAATACTCAATCACCTCATCGCTGATGTTGAAAGTGAGCACTCCTTTCCTTACGCTTATGTTGGCATCCACCGTCGCCAAGAAGGGTCTTCCTAGAATAATTGGACAAGCAGGATCTTCTTGCATATCAACAACTAGAAAATCAGTAGGGACAAAGAATTTACCTACTTGTACTGGCACATTATCCACCATGCCTGTTGGAATGACCACCGTGTTGTTGGCCATGTAAAGTCTAGCATCCACAGGCTCAAGGGCACCTATCTTAATCTTGGACCAAATCGTTAAAGGCATTATACTCACACTGGCTCCAAGATCACATAAAGCATTAATTTTGTATGGACCAAATCCAATAGTTATAGCAAACTTACCTGGATCCGGCCTCTTCTCCAATATGTCCAGATGGCTGCACTCCTCTGTGATTTTAGCCATTGATCGCTTTTTGCTCAGAATCTCCTTCAGGAACTTGACACAGGATGGCATTTCATTGAGAGCTTCTGTGAAGGGGATAGTGACATTGAGCTTCTGAAGCATCTTGATGAAGCGCTGAAATTTCTTTTCTGCCGGGTCCTTTGGAGATTTTGTGGTGAAAGACAGCTTCTTTTTCTGAGTCGGGGCCAGAACAGACGTCGGAGATGCTGCAGGCTGCTCTATGTCTACTAAGGGCTCCTCGACATCGATTTGGCCCTTGTCGATCTCGACCAGGTTGGGTGCAGTCGAGTTGTTGTTCGGCGCAGACGAGGATTCTGGAAGTTTCTCCTCGACATCGAGTAGACCTTCCTCGACATCGACCAGGCTCTGGTCGACCAGCTGTTCTCCGTTGTTCTGCTGCTTTCCGACCTCTGGCTCTTGCAATTGATGGCCGCTTCTGAGTTTTACAGCAACGATATGTCCAGTCTTTCCCTTAGGATTTGGTTCTGAAGATCCAGGGAGCGGACCTGACTGTTTGGGGATTCCTGTTGCTAGCTGACCAATCTGTGTATCAACTGATTTCCACCAGATATCAATTTCCCCAAGCCTAGAGTTGACACCTTGCATCTGAGTATAGACGGAGTTGAAGGATTGCCTAGTTTCTGAGTGATTCCTCCGTATTTCCTCCAAGACTGTCTGTATATCATCCTTTTTCTGCTCCCTTTCCGGATGTCCTGGAGCTCTGTAGGGCGGGGGGTTCCTAGGGACACCTTGGTTCCATTGTGGTTGCTGAAACCTTTGGTCCCCCATGTAGCGACTGGGACCCCCTGCGTAAGCTGCCTCCTCATGATGCTCTACCATCCTGACTTGTTCTGCGTGTGGGCACTCAGGAGTGGTGTGCCTTTGCGATCCGCATTCTATGCAAGGCTGGTTGACGGAGAGATACTTTACTTGCTTGATGAGCTTCTTATTCTGGTCTATGTAGTACTGCTCCCGAACATCAGGATCAATCTCCTTAGATGGCTCATAGAGGGGCATGGATGGTGCTGGCCTGGCGTATGGGTTCTCTTCATAGGTTGCAGTAGACCCATACTTGTTGTCGTAGTTAGTGAGCTTCTCTAGCACACCCCATGCGTCACTTGGCGGCATTGTCAGATACTCATAGCGAGTATAATGGTTGATTTTGTCCTTAGTGACTTGATCAAGAGAGTTGAAGAAGATCTCCTGAATGACGTAGGGTGGCTGTCCATGAGTAGGGCAAGATCGCAGAAGTTCCTTGTAGCGCTCCCATGCCTTTGCCAACGGTTCCCCTTGCTTCTGTTTGAAGGCGGTGATTCTCTGGCGGAGATGTGCTGTTTTGGCGGGTGGGAAGAATTTGTTCAGAAACTCTTGCTCTACTTGGGCCCAGATTGTGAGTGATCATGCTTTCAGCCCTTCAAGCCATTTCAGTGCAGGCCCAGCGAGAGACCAGCGAAAAGATTTCATCTTGACATATTCCAGGGTTTTACCTTCAGCAAGAGTACGACACATGTCAGAAAAGTTTGTAATATGTTCAAGAGGACACTCATTAAATCTACCATAAAAGGCATTATTTTTAAGCTCTATAAGAAATTGAGTGCGAATTTCAAAAGAGTTATCAAGGATGAGAATCGCCGATTCAGGCACGACGAGAGTTGGGTGCATGTAGTCCTCTACTGTGGTTGGATATTGCGCAAGCTCAGCTTGTGCTTGTTCCCTTGATGCTTTCTCAGCGACGATAGCAGCATCCTTAGCGGCCAATTCCCTGGTAAGCCTAGCGACTAGCAGTTCCTGTGTCTCCACAGCTGCCATGGCTCTTTGTAGTTTAGCTCGGATGTGAAATAGGCGTTCCGGTTCGTCTAAGGCGTCAAACTCAGGTGTTTGACCAGAACGGCGCATACACCTGAAAAGTAACTCAAAGAAAGAGTGAGAACTGACTACCTAAGGCGCGATTGATAGCTTCCCCGGCAACGGCGCCAATTTGTTGTTGCAGTAGGATGGTCAAGTATGAAATAAATATAAAATAAAGATCAGACTGACTTCCCTGTCTCAGCAAATAAATACAAGACTTTCTCCCGTTGTAGTAAGAGAATAGTCAGGATCGAATCCACGAGGAAGCACGTCAGCAATTCTCAGGTAGCAACAGATCTCATAGGCAGAATAGCAGAAAGACTGAAACACAAAAACAAGGAATGAAACAAAAAGTAGAAAAACAAAAGCAAAGAACAAAGCAAAACAGGAAATAAAGCAAAGTAGAAACTAAAAGCAAAGGCTCGTCGATCTCGACCACAGGCTCCTCGAGATCGACAAAGGTAAGTCGAGACAGGAACTTCAGAAATCGACAAAAGACAGAAACTTTACCCGACCTAGACCAAGCCTACTCGAGATCGAGTAGAACCTACTCGGGATCGACAAGATCTCCTCTGTATCGACAAGAATTGACAGAAAATATAAAGTGCAAATTCGAATGCAGAATTCAGATTTTCGACAGAAATAAATCAATATAATAAAAGACTTCCAAAGCCAGGGTATCAACACCACAACGATAACCATGCAAAGTTACACGTAAAGGCATAAAAGATCATGCTTTCCATCAAATAACTTTCGTTATTAACAAATAGGCAAATAGAGGCTTTCGCATAAACCCTAATTGTTACTAACCCTTTTCACATAATTAATCCAAGTTGCATTAAGATCACTTTCGCTTCAATAATACAAACAAGGATCACCTTCAACTCTCGCAAAAGAATCATGCTCATAGGGATAGAAGATGAATTGCACAAAAAGATCTGACCTTTATCGCATCGCCTCACATAGCCACCGTCGGGCTCACCCCAGCCCCAGAAGTGGGTGGACTACTCACGTCTCATCGCAATAACAGACATTGATGTATAAAAAGAAACTTGCATAAAATAAACTCAACCTTACAATCTCTCTTTATGTAACTAACTAACTATCTCTGAAATTGAATTGAATGAATGAAAAACCAGCCCCAAGGGCCTTATTTATAGGCTTCTAGTCCATGCTAACCAAGGATAGAATCATCTATCTCTATATCTAAATCTATATCTAATTTGCTAAAAGATAAATAAAATGCTTTATGGAAATAAATCAATAATGGAAAAGATAAATCTAAATAGGAAAGTCTTCATGTGTTGATAGATCTTGTCTCCCACGGATAGACTTGATAGAATTCGGATAGAATCTTCCTCCTTCGGCCCCAAGGAATCCCAACTACACTAGGACAGCCCTCGACGACGCGTTTCTGGAGACTGGTATACTCGACATCGACAAGGGCTCGTCGACCTCGACAAGGATTGTTCGTCGACTGGACTTTTCGGCTAGATCTGCTCGACAGGCTCGGATCTGGGTTCCTGGCGCTCGTCGACCTCGAGTAGCCCTAGTCGACCTCGAGTAGGATTGATCCGTCGACTAGGTCTTCTCGGGTAGGTGTGCTCGACAAGCCTGGATCTGGACTCTGGCTCGTCGATCTCGACAAGGGTTCGTAGAGATCGAGTAGGGTGTGGCCTTCTCTGGTCGAGCAGCTCTCCTCGGCACGGACTCGGACTGGCGTTGTGGGGCTTGTCGATCTCGACAAGGGTTCGTCGAGGTCGAGTAGAGCTGTGCTCGGCTTCTCGTCCAGTTCTCTCCTCGACTCCCGGTGTGGCACTGGCTTCGTCGATCTCGACTAGGGTCTTGTCGAGATCGAGTTGGGTCCGGATGTCGGGTTGGTCTGGTTCCCGACGTTGCTCCTGGTCGACAAGGCTGTGCTCGGACATGCTCGTCGAGATCGAGTAAGGTCTACTCGAGATCGAGTAGCTTGGGTTCTCAACTCGATTCGACTGGTTCCGCTGCTTCTTTGACCTTGGACTTCTGTAGTGGATTTCCGAGCTTTTTCGAGCTTCCTTAGAATTGCTGTAAAATGCCTCGAATTCTGCGATTCAAACAGAAACTCGTGTAGATTACATAATTTGGCAAATAAACATAAACTACATAGGTTCTGTACTATCGTAGCCCAAATGAATGAAATGTATGCATAAATCGACATAAAAGGTAATGTAAAACATGGCAAATTCAGCTCACAACAAACACCCCATACTTAAACTTGTTTCTCCTCAAGCAATACTTTTATTTGTCATTCAGGGGAAGAAATCAAAACTCTCAACATCTTAGATTCATTCTTATATGTCCCTGCAATCAATTACCATCCTCGAAAAGGTACTAGTGCCACAGATCCATTCATGTGCAAATGTATAAAAGCAACATCTACTCACAAAAGGAGGGTTATGCAAAAACATTCATAAGTGACAAAGCATTGATAATCAAGAAGACTTTAATTTAAGCTCAAATAAGGAGTAGATTGGTAAAAGGCTAAAGGTGGGCAAATTTTGGCAATGTGGTGCTAATGATCCGGGAAAATGGAGTATTTCCAAACTTTCATACCACATTCTTTCTCATATGATTCATCACCTTTCATAATGCTCTTATTCATAATAATGCTTTTACCTCTCTAACCTCAGCACTACCTTCTCGCGAGTCACAAACATGGGTGTCATGAATGGCCCCGGATACTTCGTGCTTTGGACTCCTCACAATGTGTCCCATCTCTCCAAACTATTATCTCAGAGAGCATGGTCAATCTACCTTTATCTCCTGAGGTGATTGGATTTTCTTTCACTCATTAAATTTTCCATACATTTCAAACAATTTCCTTCCAAACTCCAATAATGATAAACACAACAACCATATAACAATCTCCATAATGTAACATCATTCTCAACATAATCCCCGGATAAGGTAAAGAATGGCAATATTTTAGAACATGTGGAGCAATATATGAAATAAGGCGTATTATGGCTTTTGTGAGCAATATATGAAATAATCCCCGGACCAGTTTCTGTTTAATTTCGCAGAATTCAAGGCAAATTACAGCAGTTCTAAGAAAGGTTGAAAAAGCTCGGAAATCAACTACAGAAGTCCAAGGTCAAGAAGCAGCGAAACCAGACGAATCAAGTTGGAAGCCCAGACATACTCGATCTAGAGTTAATCTACTCGATCTTGACAAAGAATATCCGAGCACAGCTGGTCGAGCAGAGCATGATCGAGGAAACTGAAGACGGATCATCCCGACTCCGAAAGCCTTACTCGATCTCGAGGAACCTGGTCGAGATCGACAAACCCTTATGCCATGTCTGGAGTCGAGGAGTTGTGCCAAGTCGAGAAGCCGACGACCCGAAGATGCCGAGCACGCTTTACTCGATCTCGACAAAAGTTGTCGATATCGACAAGATCTTCACCACTTGTCCGAGCCTATATTGAGGAGAAGTTCCTCGACAACACCAGGCCACACAGAAGTCGACAAGGTTACTCGATATTGAGGACCTTTGTCGATATTGAGGATCCCAGAAGCACCTGACCGAGCTTGATCGAGCACCAGCTACCCGAGACACCTAGCCGAGCCATAGTCAATGACCATGTTACTCGATCTCGAGGAAACCGTGTCCGAAGCTGCGTTACGCGGTTTGCTGTCCTACGCGGTTTGGGAGTCCTTGGAGCCTAAGGAATCCGAGTTTGGCCGAGATCTATCAACATCTATCTATGGAGAGATGACCTATCAACACCTAGAAGATTTACCCATTTTAGATATAATTCCCTTTATGGATTTAATTCCTTTATTCAATTTATTTATCATTAAGCTTTTAGATATAGATTTAGATATAGATAGAGATATTCTATCCTTGATTAGCAAGGAGTAGAAGGCTATAAATAAAGCCCATGGGGCTGATTTTAGGATTGATTCAATTCACAAGTTAGAGAAGTAGTTCCACGAAGATGGTTTAGGAGTTCAAAGGTTTTAGGGTTTTGGCGTTCAACGAAAGTTGGAGTGCCGGGATTGTAAAGACTTTTATTTTAGTTTAATGCAAGTTTCTTTTCATACATCACTGTCTGCTATTGCGATGAAGAGCGAGTAGTCCACCCACTTCTAGGGCTGGGGTGAGCCCGACGGGGCCATGTGAGGTGATGCGGTAAAGGTACAATCTTTTTATGCAATTCGTCTTCTATCCCTATGAGCATGATTCTTTTGTGAGAGTTGAAGGTGATCCTTGTTTGTGTTATTGAAGCGAAAGTGATCTTAATGCAACTTGGGTTATTTATGTGAAAAAGGCTTAGTAAAAATTAGGGTTTATGAGAAAGCCTCTATATTCCTATTTGTTAATAACGAAAGTTATTTTGATGGAAAGCATGATCTTTTATGACTTTATGTATTACTTTGCATGATTATCGTTGTGGTGTTCATACCCTGGCTTTGGAAGTTCTTTATATATTGAGTTTATTTCTTCCGAAATCTGCGATTCTGTGTTCGAAGATTGCATCTTTAAATTTCTGTCTTTTTACTCGATCTAGGGTACTGTTGTCGATCTAGAGGAGAACTTAGTCGATCTTGAGTAGGATTTGTCGAGATCGAGTACAGTGTTTGAGTTTCTGTTTCTGTTGTCGATTCTGAAGTTTCTGTCGTCGCTGTCTTTAGTCGATCTCGAGTAGGTCTTAGTCGAGATCGAGCAGTTTCTGTCTTTACTTTATTTCTGCTTTCGTTTGTTATTTTTGTCTTTGTTTCTGTCTTTTGTTTGCTTTTATGTAAGATTTACAGCTACCTAGGATCCGCTGACACGCTTCCTCGTGGATCGATCCTGACTTCCCACTACTGCATAAGGAGGGAGTCTTATAATTATTTGTTGGGGCATGAATCTGGTTTGATTTATTTTATTATATTTCATACTTGGTTTCCTCCTACAACAGTTTTTGTATCGGCTTTGATTTCCTCCTACAACAGTTTTTGTATCGGCTACTGAAGGTTGTGCCTCCCTCAAATGACTTAATATTTGTCTATGATAGACATGCTAGCATTTCAAGGGCTATATCTTTAGTTTACCCAACATCTACACACTGCATATGTATGTGGAACTTAAAACAAAACATCAAAGCGACATTCAAGAAAAAAGAACTAGGGAAAATGTTCAAAAAAGCAGCAAAGAGTTACACTATCCAAGAGTTCAACAACTACCTTGCACAAATAGAAGCAACCTGTCCAAAACTATCAGAATATCTGGCGTCAGCAGGTTTTGATAAATGGGCCAGAGCATATGCAAAGTGCAATAGATACAAAATGATGACATCCAACAATGCTGAAAACATGAACTCCGTTTTCAAAGGGAAAAAGGATTATCCCATTGTGGCGCTTATGGAGTTTGCTAGAGAAACGCTCACGTCATGGTTCCAGGAGAGAAGAGAGAAAGAACTAGAAAACCAAGATAGAATAACTCCTGAAATCCTTATGGTGATAAGGTAATCACAAGAGCAAGTTGGGTTATGCTGAGTAGAAAGGATGAATCCATCGCAATTTGAGATCAAAGGTCACGGAGTTGTAGCTATAGTTTATCTATTAGCGAGGACATGTACGTGCAGGGTATTTGATGTCGAGAAAATACCGTGTGTACATGCTCTAGCAACCATTACACACAAAAAGACAAATGTGTCTGATTTTGTTGTAAAATTTTACAGCAATGATGCTTGGCGTATGACATATGCAGAAACAATATATCCAGTGTTTGAGGAAGATGAAGGGAACATCCCTGATGTGATAAAATCTATCAAATGTTACCCCCCCCCCAGTAGTAAGAAAGAGAGTAGGACGACCACCTTCAAATAGAAAGCTTTCAATGGGAGAGTTCAAGAGGAGGTTAAAGCATTCGGAATAAGGCTGTCAGCACAATTTCTGTCATCGGTATTATATAAAAGTAGTGTTAGGAAATAATACAGCTTAGACTTTGTGAATGACATTTATGTTTCAAAATAAACATTAATTCAATATTATAGAAATTTTTTTTTAGATTTTATCATGTAATAATACAAGTTTGTATATTCTTTTCCACCTATGTCAGCGCAATTTTGCCATCGGTGCTCATGAAATTTCAAATTTATATCATTGTTGTTTACTAAAAAAACAATACAACGTTGACAAAGTGTTGTTGTTGTGCAAATATAAACTATTGTTGAGCAAAAATAAGATGATTTTGAGCAAGTTTTCACCAATCATACGATGTTATGCAATTTTATTCTATTGACGAGCAAAAAGAAGACCATGTTGAGCAATAATTTATTCATCAACTATGAAAACATAAATAGAGAAGATAAGATCATGTTGCCAACAAAGTGTTGTTGTTGTGCAAATATAAACTATTGTTGAGCAAAAATAAGATGATGTTGAGCAAGTTTTAACCAACCATACGATGTTGTGTAATTTTATTCTATTGATGAGCAAAAATATGACCATGTTGAGCAATAATCAATTGAGCAACTATGAAAACATAAGTAGAGAAAATAAGATCATGTTGCCAACAAAGTCTTGTTATTGTGTAAATATAAACTACCGTTGAGCAAAAATAAGATGATGTTGAGCAAGTTTTCACCAATCACATGATGTTGTGCAATTTTATTCTATTGATGAGCAAAAATAAGACGATGTTGAACAATAATCTATTGAGCAACTATGAAAACATAAATAAAGAAAGTAAGATCATGTTGCTAACAAATTCACAAGTGTCGATTGTTGTGCAAATATAAATTATTGTTGAGCAAAAATAAAATAATATTGAGCAAATTTTCCCTTACTGCCCTTCAATGTAGTGCAATTTTATACGATTGATGAGCAAAAATATTACGATGTTGTGCAATAATCTATTGAGAACGTATGTAAACAAATAAGATCATGTTGCCAACAATTTCACAAGTGTCGATCGTTGGGCAAATATAAATAATTCTTGAGGAAGCATAAAATAATGTTGAGCAAATTTTCAACAATCAATCATGTTGTGCAACTTTATTCTATTGATGAGCAAAAATAAGGCCATGTTGTTCGATAACTTATTGGAAAAGTGTAAAATTATATTAAAAAAATAAGATCATGTTGAGCACAAACTCACAAGCCTCAATTGTTGTGCAAATATAAACTATTGTTGAGCAAATATAATATGTTTTTGAGCAAATATCTACCAATAAACCATGTTGTGCAATCATAATCTATTAAAAAGTAAAGAATCATATTGTGAAAAAATAAATTTAAGGTATTATACAATTTCCGATTTTATACAAAAAGAAAAGAAAAGAAAAATGGTTTTCCTAAAAAAAATATATAAAAAGCAACAAATGTAAATGTCTAAAACGCTTTTCTCATTCTAGAAGTTCTCCATCACCTTCGTTTTGTTTCATCCTCCAGCTAAATCTACTCTCTCTTTCTTTGTGAGATTTTTTCACGCTTCATTATAGGCTTCCGGAGACAAAATCTATCATATACACCAACATGTCATCAGATCCGAAAGGTTTGATTTCGTGTATTCTGTATATTATAGTATAAATTAGAACGAATTGTGTTTAGGGTTTAGTTTTCACGAAAATCAGGAAATGGCGCTTATTGAAGAAGTTTGAATGTTTATAATCACGCAGTTATTCAGCTTTACAAGAGCTACCATTGTTAATTCAATTACTTGCACATTATAATTTGTAGTTAATGTGATGTATTTATCATTCAATTTTGAATTTTATAAGGTATAAACTGCGTTCTATTACAATTTCATTACATCCAATATTTTTAGAAATTGATTGTAAGTGTTCATTCTATAGGTAAACGTCCCCAGAGTTTAAGTGATTCACCTGTTCTACAAAGTCCAAATCGAATTTCCAAGAGATCAAAAAGATCTGGAGTTAAACCTTCAGTAGTTGATTTATCTAGAGATCCACCTCCCTTCAAAGATGAACTGTTTGATGATAATGAGCCTGGTAAAGCCTATGAAGCAGGGGAGGGATGTCGGTCACTTGAATCCAAGGATTATCAACCACTTGTTCGAAAAAACAGTAAGAAAGAAGTTCCCCCTATGGCTACTCTTCCTGTTAGCACTGTTGGTGTGGAAACCATTGAAATTGCAAGGTTGGATAACCATTCACCTAATGACACAGTTGTTCAACATGTAAACCCAACTGTGAATATCATCACATCTGATGAACAAACGGATCCCACAGACATACAACCTAGCACATAAAACAGGCAGATGATTGTGAGGAATGAGAGGAACACAAGACAAAAAAATCTCCCGTCGTTGGAGGCACGTTCAAGCCCACGCTTGTTGGTGTCGTCATTGAAAAAAATGAATGACAAGCAGAAGAAATTCATTCAAGATATTGGGTTTGTATTTTTGTTCAACTTGGATATTGTTACCCTACCACTACATCTTCCATATTGGTTAGTGGATCAATTTGATGCTAACAAGTGTTGCTTGGTGTCGACTAATGGAGGAGAACTTGAAATTGCAGAAATAGATGTGCATATCACAATGGGTTTCCCCATGGGGAAGGTTTTAGTTGGAAGAATAACAGGTAAATAGAATTTCAGTTTTGTGCAAGATTGGAGAAGCACATTTGAGGTCCAGGATAATATAACAACAACTATGGTGATGGATAAATTGATAGCTGACACTGACTGTGGTGATCAATTCCTTGTGAACTTTATTGTTATATTAGACTCTATCTTGGTTGATATTCTAGGAAACGGGCATGCCAACCACAGTTTAATAAGAGTACTTCCTGAATTGGGTGACATGAAAGACCTAAATTGGTGTGGTGTCGTGTTGGAAAGTTTGGTTGACGCAAAGAAAATGTGGGATAAGAACAAGAATGGCCATTTCAGAGGGCCTCTATTATTCTTGGTTGTAAGTATTTTTTTTAAACCTTTCCTCTGATGTTAACTTAATTTCTTTACAATGTACGTAGTACCCATGTCAGCACTGCCTACTTTTACCGCGATATCTACAGTATTCTTCATGTCAGCATTCCACGCTCCATCATTATACTGATATATGTTTATCACCTTGGTGGTGCAATTGTTTTATATGGATAGGGTGAAACTATTCACAAGCACCGCACTCACAAGAATGAGTCGTTCTTTCCCAGTGTTTGTTGGCATGAATTACAAAATTTTGCGCAAACGAGAAACTGATGATATTAGTACCGGAGGCTTTGGCTGTGGCTTAGTCCAGGCTCACCAAATTGTTCCTCACCATCAAGACATACCATCTACAGCTTGTTCACACACTACTGCACAAAACGATGAAGGCACTTGTCACCCTGCTGATCCATAAAAACAACCACCCCCAGTAGAGGTTTATATGACTTCTTTAAACCAATTCAATTTAATATTGGTGCAATTTAGCATGTTCTGATATTTACTGGTTATTTTTTATTCTTGTTTTTTATGTGATGTTATCTTCTAGAGTTGGATAAAGTTTTTTGCTTAAAAAACATTTGTGCTTCCATCTATTATATCCGATTTTGTTGAATGGTCTACAAATGTACCTCCTAAACTACAACATGATGACAAGATGAAAATACTTCTACATGGGACAAACCAGCTTCTAGGGATGGAAGATGTAACCCCTGAGCCTGCTACAGATGCTGCTGACAGGTCCTATACGAATGACTCTCCAAACACAAATTTTAACCACTCCCAAGAAAAATTCTGGTCAGACCCTGCTTTCTTAGATTCCATTACTCAGATTGAAATGTCGTATCAGAATAAGCAAAAATTGAAATAAAATATCAAAGTAGATGGGGAATTTTCCTTTGATATATTTCTAAATGATCCAGTTTTTAAGAAAGATAAAGGGACATCACAGAACACTGGAGATGCAAACAATGATACTAATGAACCAAACCAGGCTCCTCCAGACGACCATGGTCATTCGCCAATACACCAGGATGTTCAAGCTAAAACTGCAGACACATTATGCACAACTCCAAATCCCCTACCCACTCAATTTCAAACTAATATTCCACCAGGGAACCATTTGGGAGGTAAAAGAAAATGCAAGTCCCCTGCTGCCTTGCCAACACGGAGATCGCCGCGTGTCAACGCATCTGCTGTGAATGCTGCAGAATAACTGAATGACACAAAGCGAGAAGAAGTTGCAAGGAGAGCACATGAACCTTTTGCATCTTTTAGAAGCCCTTATTATTCACGGGTTGTTGATATTAATGATCATATCTCTGAAATTGAGCGTACTATTTAAGCCTATTTACCAATGAAAACAACTCATAGCATGTAAGTTCATTTTAATCTTAATTTACTTAATGTATGTTCAATTACAAGTAAAAGATTATTTTTACTTAATCCATCTTCATAATGATTCGCTTTGTATGGAAGTTTTATTTAAACACAAGTTTGTTGAAATTGTTAGAACATACATGGGTACACTTGAAGATGAAACTCACTTTTCTAGTGTCATTATTGATGCATGGACAGCTGTCCTCAACCACAAGGAACAATATAAAAGCGCTCAGTCACCATCAAGACTATTTGTCAATATCAATAAATCTGTAATATTTTTACAAGTTTATCCTTCAATTACACTCCATTCTTTATCATAATTACAATGGGTCTGTTTTTTTTACTAATTTCTATTCTTGATCCAGTTTAATGTGGAGAGTGTATCATCAGGAGCTTGTGATGAAATGTTTAAGAGGTTTAACCTCCAACTTGATACTACATTGTCTTTGTCACCACACATTTCTTTGAAAGATATAAACATGGTAATCCCTCGCAATCACATGAATAAACTTCTCTAAATACTGAATTTGAAATCAAAGTTCACAAGCTCAATCACTAATGTCTATCTGTTTTATATTATGTTGATTAGATTGTATTTGGGGTTCAACGAGAAGTGTTCTATGTAATGATTGTCTTTAACTTTAAAAACAAAGTTGTCTAGATCATTGATATCACCCCATCTTGCACTGATGCAACTTCCACCTTTCCATCACCCTTCGAATGTTTGGTAAGTTTTATTAATGATATATAAAATTTCTTTACTTGTATTAATTTCATTTAAATATCACCTTAGTTTACAATTAAAACTACATGCTTTATAATTCAATCCATGCAGGGGGATATGCTAATTGATTATCTAACAGACAAGGGGCTTGGAGCAAAGGCAGAAATAGTGTCAACTGCACCAACATCAAATGTCCCCATCACATGGGCTGGAGAAGAGAAAGTTCTGCATTCTGGGGTATGCCTCATGCGTCACATGGAGACCTTCTTTGGGGCAGAGGGAGGGTACAACTGTGGATTGGAAAATGGCAATTTCAAGAATATCTCAAAGCTACGGGTGAAGTACCTAACAGATATTGTGTGCTCAGAGCTTAATGAAGTGAACACAAAAGTTGTAAAGGCAGTGAAATCCCATGCAAAAATGACTTGAAAATGGATTCAGGGCCAAAAACTAAATCTTGGTTGAACAACTACAACCCAATTTCATGTTTTTTTTTTCAAATTGTTGAATGTATTTGGGTGTAGACAGTTGTGTACTCTACTTCTGAATAGTTTTCTCGTGAACATGCCATTAAGACAGTTGTTTTCTCTATGGTTTTAAGGTGGATAGTATTTGTCCAGATGCATACAACTATAACTGCTTCTGAATAGTTGTGTGTTCTTTTCTATATGTCAGCACAATTCTCTCACACGGTAATCCAATATGTGATTTTTTTTTTTATATTGGTCTATATTTTATTCATATACTTGATTTGATGATATCCATTCGTTTGTTGTGCAAATATAAACTATTGTTTAGCAAAACTAAGATGACGTTGAGCAAATTACCAATAACATAAAACCTTAGTTAAAAAGTGTCAGCACTACTTTTACCAAAACAATCCACAAACTACTCAATGTGTCCGCAATATCACAAAAGATATACGTAAAACTTCAGTAAGACTTTATAATATCAAATATGAGTTGTGAAATTACAAAATAATCATATAATTATTATGATATTAATATGTTGCATCATACCATTAACCTTAAACACATAGAAACTAAAAAAAATACATTGAACATATAAATAAGTTCCAATATTATCAATTATTAATATAGTAGAGCTACAGTCCTAAGAAGTCATCAATCTTCTTCATCCTTTCCATTTCTGCATCTAAAACTTCTTTAACGCATTGCATGAGGTTGTCCTTTGCCTCTTCCAACATCTGTCTTTGTTTGCCCAGTTCTCCTTCCATCTACATAAAACATAAAATACAAGAGTCAATACTATATGAAAAAAAAATTAAGGATAAAACTTCAAATATCACCTTTGATAGTGCTTCAGCGTCTTCATCTTTGGATTCACTCCGAATATGATGTTCAGTTGCTATTATTGATCTTTGTAATTCCTCATATAATGTATAATGAACCGCAACGGCTTCCACCAACTCCACCCTGCGAGCCTCTTTGTTAGTCTCACATGCCTCATCAACGAGAGTCATGTGATACCCACGGTAAACAACACCATCAAGCTCGTCCATCATTTGATGGAATCTTATGCAAAATTCAACAGTGTTTCCATAATTCATCTTTTTAGAGGGGGATGTGTTAGCAGTGAGATTAAAAGTTTTGGTATACTGATTTCTGTTAAAATCAGTTTGTAGACATCAATGGACAACAAAGAATTATTTATGGATATATATAGGCAATAATTATACAGTTTTCTTCCTTGTAACAGTTATTTGGGTCCCTTCATTATAAAGTAACTATAAAAAACTGTAAAAACTATAAATTGTAAATGGATTACAGTTATTTGAGTTACAGTTATCAGTGTTGGACATTAACCACCTCGTGTGAGCACTACTTTCGGCCTTAACCACCTAGTGTCACCACATAAACTTCAATAACAGAAAACGTCACCACATACACTTCAACATCTGACAAATATAAGGATAGTGTCACCAATACTTCCAACTACTCTAATCAACAATGTAACAAAAGACTTTGGGCCCTAACCACCTCGTGCAACAACATACACTACAAAATAACAAAAAAATACAAGGCTAGTGTCACAAGTAATTGTACCTAATACTAGTGTCAGCACTACTTTGGGACTTACCCACCTAGTGTCACCACATAAGCTTCAATAACAGAAAATGTCAACCCATACACTTCAACATTAGAAAACACAAGGGGTAGTGTTGCCACTACTTGTAACTAATATGATTGTTAAACATACTTTGGGTCTTAACCACCTAGTGTCACCACCACATAAACTTGAAAATAAAAAAATACTAGCCTAGTGTCACCACTACATCAAGCTACTCTAACCAACAATGTCAACAATACTTTGGGCCTTAACCACCTAGTGTCACAACAAATGTCCTACTTAAACATCAAAGATTACTATGATTGAATTGAAATCACAAACAAATATGATCAAGAACAAACTTCATTAATAAATATACATTAGCTTACACTCAGTACCACAAAAAGTTACAAACTACACTGATATCATACAATGGAAATCAAATACAAAAAGGTAATAAATGATAAATACTTCGATTTTGCAAGAGACCTACAGCTAGATTGCTGATCAACAAAGAGGACAATTGCCTTGAACTCTAACCCAAGATCGCAAACAACTTGGGTGGAAGAAATGTTCGCATGGCGTTTCAAGAACAGGAATTGACGCCAACATCGGTTGCAGACATATTGTACATTCATCTTCATCAAGATCAAGGTGATATATCTCCCTTAAGCCGTTAATATGCTATGAAGGTGCTGGATGATCTGGGTGGTCAACCTCCATATTAGAGTCAGGGTTTATGTCAGATTCAGAGCTTGAATCAGACGAAGAGTCAGCAAAGAAATGTACATTCACAGTGATGTTCGGGCACAGACCATACTCAACAAAATCAGCGTCGGTCGGAAACCAACTTCTAGTATATTCCATTAAAAGCCGATTGGCTACCTGACTTCTAACCACACCAGTGACCCCTGCATCATGTAACACTTCATTGCAGCGTGCTAAACTCATTGGCATACCATTCCAAGCAGACCCATGATAAAATGTTAAAGGAACACTGTCAGAATGGATGAACACGATGAGTTGAGTCGGTCCATACCAAAATGACTCAGCTGCTGATATTTCCACTTCATACGTACCAACACTATAGTCATAATCTTGTTCAATAAAAGTTGGAAATGCCATTGAAAGAGAGAAAACCTACACAGACAAAACAAAGATACACTCATATATTAGACAATTACTTAAAAATAAAACATTACAGGAATTTTAATAGGAATTAAACATTTCAGAAACACAAAGAAAAATAAAATTTCTGAAAAACTGGATCAACCGTAACTGATAACTTTTATTTACAGTAAGAAACAAACAACACCCACAGAAATAATGCAATACGAACTAAGCAAAACAAACAACAATATATGTGTTTAATAGACAGAAAGGTAATGGAAAGATAAACGAAAATCGCAAAATACAACAATTAAAAATTTATTGAAACAGTACATCAAAATAACCGATCACCTTTTTTTTCAGAGGAAGGAAATAGAAAGGGATACATACCAGAACCGGAATCGCACCTTAAGAAGAGAAGAGGAAGATGAACCACTGGAGGGAGATGAAAAGACTTGCAAATAATCTGAAATACGTTCAAACAATGTATAAATAATAGGGAAAGGGGACGGGCCTCTCTAAACTAAGCCCAACAGATATGTTGAAGACAATTTCAAAAGTCTCAATATTTGTGCAAAAATAATCTATTTTTAAGCAAAAATAAGATCATGTTTAGCAAATTTTCACCAATCGCCGGTGTTGTGCAATTTTAATCTAATGATGAGCAAAAATAATACCATGTTGGGAAAAAAATTATTGAAAAAGTATAAAATTATATTATCAAAATATAAAATCATAATGAGAATATTTCAAAAGGCTCGATTGTTGTGCAACTATAAACTACTATTGAACAAAAATAAGGTGATGTTGAGCAAAATTACACCAATCCCCCCACATGTTGTTCAATTTTATTATATTAATGAGAAAAATAAGACCATGTTATGTAATACTCTATTGAGAAAGTATAAAATTATATTGAGAAACAAAATAGAATCATACTGGGCAAAATTTCACAAGTATCAAGTGTGATGCAAAAATAACCTATTGCTGAGCAAAAATAAGATGATGTTGAACAAGTTTGAACTAAGCCCCCCATGTGCAATTTTATTATTAGAGCACAAGTTTCTCAAGCCTCGATTATAGTGCAAATACAATCTATTGTTGAGAAAATATAAATGTCACAACATACACTTCATAATCAAAAAATATAAGACTGGTATCACCAGTAGTTGTAACTAATATCAGTGTCAGCAGTACTTTGGTCCTCAACCACATAGTTTCACCACATACACTGCAAAATCAACCACTGTTTGTAACTAGTATCAGTGTCAGCACTACTTTGGGTCTCAACCACCTAGTGTCCCCACGTAAACTTCAATATCAGAAAATAACTAACTGGTGACACCACTACTTCATACTAATATAACCAACAATGTCAACAATATTATGTGCATTAAACACCTCTTGCCACCCCATACACTTCAAAATCAAAAAATACAAGGCTCGTGTCACCACTACTTGTAAGTAATATCAGTGTCACCAATACTTTGCATCTCAACCACATAGTGTCACCACATACACTACAAAAACAAAAATATACAAATCTGGTGTTACCACTATTTGTAACTAGTATCAGTGTCAGCACTACTTTGGGTCTAAACCACCTAGTGTCACCAAAAAAACTTCAATATCAGAAACCACCAAACTGATGACACCACTACTTCAAACTAATATATACAACAATGTCAACAATACTATGTGCATTAAACACCTCTTGCCACCACATAAACTTCAATATAAAAAAAAAAGCAAGGCCAGTGTCACCACTAATTGTAACTGATATCACTGTCAGCACTACTTTGGACAACAACCACCTAGTGTCACTGATAATGCACATTTCTAATGGGCATTATAGGATAATTTAGTTGCATTTACATTGTAGAATATGCATGTTTTAGTGTTAATTTAGATAAAACTCTTTTTGTGGAAAAGTTCGGAATCTACGCTATTTCGGTTGAATTGTGCAGAATCGTAGATCCGACATGGTGGAAAGCAAGGGAAAGCTGTTAAACATGGCCAAGTGAAGTCAAGAAATCAAGCTAAGAAGAGAAAGAAAGGAGAAGAGAAAGAAAGAGGGAAGAACAATGAAGAATCGAGCTTCTGGGCATCAGTCGCTGCCAGCGAATGATCAGTCGCTGCCAGCGAGTGGAACCAGAATCCGAGGAGGAGCCAGCGAGAGAGAGCCCGCGGGAAGAGAGAGCCAGCGAGAGGAAGGGCAAGCGAGTCCGCTGCTAGCGACTGATTCCGCTGCAGCGAGACGACCGCTGCCGCGGAAAATTCCGCTGCTAGCGAAAATCATCAGGGGGACGAAGCTTCGGCCACTCGCGGCAGCGGAAGCCCCAGCTCGCGGCAGCGAGTTCAGTGTCTCGCGGAAGCGGAAGGAAGGACTCGAAGAGGATGAAAAAATTCTAAGGCATGGAAAAGTCGCTGCCAGCGAGTGTGCCAGCGAGTTGGTAGCGGAAATCCAACAGAAGCTCAATCAAGGCCATTCGCTGCCAGCGGAAATTTCTCGCTGCCAGCGGAATCCGACGCTGAATTAATTTAGGAAAGTTCTATCTTTGATCTAGTTTGTTTAGGAAATTTCTATCTTTTATCTATCTTTTATCTACCTTTTATGGAAGACATTAGGCTTATAAATAGGATGTTCTAGGGTTAGTTTAAAAAAGTTTTCAAGTAGAGAAAATCACCATTGAAGAGAAGAAAGCTTAGGTAAGCCATGTTTGGCTAATTTTGTAGTTTCCGCCTACACTTTCGAGACTTGGTTGGTGGTTTGTGAGTTTCTAATTCAAGTTATTTTTCCTCTTTAATTCTTTCAACTTCTTTGTGCGATATTGATTATGTTATTGATGTTATCTTGACTCGCGACCTTGATAATATTGATTTCATGCTAGGATTTAATACTTTCGTATTTGTGTTATTTCCGTAGTAGCACGCATAAGATTGTGGATTCCGTGTTTGAAGCATGATTATGTAGGGAGTTGACATATATCTTAAACATCGATTTACCGTGTTTAATTGGTGTTATTTATATGCTCAAGTTCTTGGGACTATTTGCTATCTCTTTGTTAAATCTTGACCGTGTTAAGGTTTCATTGAGGTGTAAGGGATTAATTGGACTCGTAGGACTTTTAATCTACTTAAACCAAGACGAGAGGAATTCGTAGGAAAAGATAATAACTTGAAAAGGATTCGATGATCAATAAAACCAACCAAAGTCGAGAACTTGTAGGTGGAAACGCTTTTCTTCTATCATTTATTTGCTTTTGTCAATATTATTTTCTTTTATTCATAAAAATCATTTCTTTTATATTAATAAATACACAATATTTAGAAATACTTGATTCTCTTGGGTTCGACCCCTTACTTGCATACTATACTAGTTTGTTCGTTTGGGATTTATTTTTGGCGAGGTGAATCAACGACTTTCCCTCCGTCAAAATTGGCGCCGTTGCCGGGGAATCAAGTTTATTTCTTTGTTTTGTGTATTTATTAATATTTGTATATATATCTATCCCCGTTGTGGACCTATCTTACGGTTCACGACACCTCTTGACATGGAGTCTCATGAGTGCACGCATGAGGAACCATGTATTTTGGCACCTACTCCACCAATAGAAATCATCCCCAACGCACCTATTGAGGAACCAAGTCCGGAGCCGATTTCTGTGGCTCTTGAGCAAGGTAATGATATTTTTGACACGTTTGTGGATTTTGGTGAATATGTAGATCCTTGGGAGCATTACTTCAACAAACCACCAACGGAACTGTGTTGGTGGTACTACATACCCTCGCCGAGAAGTCACGCTCGAGCATATGAAGAGTTGGAGACCTTCTTCAACATCACATCATTTGACTTCGGCTTCTTCATATGTGGTGCTCGCCTACCTAGATGGTGTGCACCGGAGTTTGATTTGCTAAAAAGGGCGTTGGCAATGTCCGAGTGAGTCTTGAACACATGGACGAATAAACCGTCAAGTCTATGACGATAAACAAGGACGCTACTCGGGAGGCAACCCGAGGTAAGTTTTCCTAAATTTGTTATTTAAATTCCTAGTTATTTAATTAGTTTTGTTGTTTAATAAATTAGAAATTTCCTAATTATTCTATATGGTGGATAGATGCTTTCGGATATTTTTGAGATAACCATGCTTTCGGATATTTTCAAAGATTGGGCGAATTCTCGTATCTCGGGAAGCATGCCATCTTGAACGCAAAGTACTTGTTCTTTCAAATCATCTTGGATACCCCGCGAAGCACGGTCGTCCACTAAATCTTGCACTCTTGTGAGGTAATGGTGAAAGTATTCTCCTTGGTATTGCCATAACTTCAACTCCATTACAAACAATTAGTAACGAGGTGTCGTGAACCGTAAGATAGGTCCACAACGGGGATAGATATATATACAAATATTAATAAATACACAAAACAAAGAAATAAACTTGATTCCCCGGCAACGGCGCCAATTTTGACGGAGGGAAAGTCGTTGATTCACCTCGCCAAAAATAAATCCCAAACGAACAAACTAGTATAGTATGCAAGTAAGGGGTCGAACCCAAGAGAATCAAGTATTTCTAAATATTGTGTATTTATTAATATAAAAGAAATGATTTTTATGAATAAAAGAAAATAATATTGACAAAAGCAAATAAATGATAGAAGAAAAGCGTTTCCACCTACAAGTTCTCGACTTTGGTTGGTTTTATTGATCATCGAATCCTTTTCAAGTTATTATCTTTTCCTACGAATTCCTCTCGTCTTGGTTTAAGTAGATTAAAAGTCCTACGAGTCCAATTAATCCCTTACACCTCAATGCAACCTTAACACGGTCAAGATTTAACAAAGAGATAGCAAATAGTCCCAAGAACTTGAGCATATAAATAACACCAATTAAACACGGTAAATCGATGTTTAAGATATATGTCAACTCCCTACATAATCATGCTTCAAACACGGAATCCACAATCTTATGCGTGCTACTACGGAAATAACACAAATACGAAAGTATTAAATCCTAGCATGAAATCAATATTATCAAGGTCGCGAGTCAAGATAACATCAATAACATAATCAATATCGCACAAAGAAGTTGAAAGAATTAAAGAGAAAAAATAACTTGAATTAGAAACTCACAAACCACCAACCAAGTCTCGAAAGTGTAGGCGGAAACTACAAAATTAGCCAAACATGGCTTACCTAAGCTTTCTTCTCTTCAATGGTGATTTTCTCTACTTGAAAACTTTTTTAAACTAACCCTAGAACATCCTATTTATAAGCCTAATGTCTTCCATAAAAGGTAGATAAAAGATAGATAAAAGATAGAAATTTCCTAAACAAACTAGATCAAAGATAGAACTTTCCTAAATTAATTCAGCGTCGGATTCCGCTGGCAGCGAGAAATTTCCGCTGGCAGCGAATGGCCTTGATTGAGCTTCTGTTGGATTTCCGCTACCAACTCGCTGGCACACTCGCTGGCAGCGACTTTTCCATGCCTTAGAATTTTTTCATCCTCTTCGAGTCCTTCCTTCCGCTTCCGCGAGACACTGAACTCGCTGCCGCGAGCTAGGGCTTCCGCTGCCGCGAGTGGCCGAAGCTTCGTCCCCCTGATGATTTTCGCTAGCAGCGGAATTTTCCGCGGCAGCGGTCGTCTCGCTGCAGCGGAATCAGTCGCTAGCAGCGGACTCGCTTGCCCTTCCTCTCGCTGGCTCTCTCTTCCCGCGGGCTCTCTCTCGCTGGCTCCTCCTCGGATTCTGGTTCCACTCGCTGGCAGCGACTGATCATTCGCTGGCAGCGACTGATGCCCAGAAGCTCGATTCTTCATTGTTCTTCCCTCTTTCTTTCTCTTCTCCTTTCTTTCTCTTCTTAGCTTGATTTCTTGACTTCACTTGGCCATGTTTAACAGCTTTCCCTTGCTTTCCACCATGTCGGATCTACGATTCTGCACAATTCAACCGAAATAGCGTAGATTCCGAACTTTTCCACAAAAAGAGTTTTATCTAAATTAACACTAAAACATGCATATTCTACAATGTAAATGCAACTAAATTATCCTATAATGCCCATTAGAAATGTGCATTATCAAACTCCCCCACACTTAACCTTTTGCTTGTCCTCAAGCAATGCAAAATAAAGAAGAGCAAAACCATCATCCCACACATATAATCTTCAAGCACTAACCTTGTCAAAAGCAACATCAAAGTGGAGGAGCCATGAACATGAAAGCTAACATCCTAGCAAGTATATGAACGATTCAAAGCAAAGGCACATCTCATCCAACCTCACCGGGATCATTTGTTTGCTCTCACTCTCATGTGTTTAGGCTTAAAAATGCAATCTCTCAACTCAATCCAAAATGCAAAAAGCTACATAGAAATTGACACATATATCACATATTCTCCACCGCGGATGCCATCACTTATAAGAAACATCAAGAGGTCTTTTATCAAGGTTGTAATGGGGCTTGGTAAGGAATTTAAGGTAGGAAATACTTAGGCTTGTGGTGCTAAAAATCCGGGAAAAAGGGATCCCTAAGAACGACCGGAAGAACATCAAAAACCAAATACTTCCAAAACCAAGATAACTCAAACTTTCACTCTTAAAACACTCAACAAAAGAACTTTCTCTCAACCATACATTTTTTCCAACTCTCACATACATAATGAAAATAAAAGGCTCTTTATTCATCTTTTTCTTTTTTCTTTTTCTTTTTTCCTCTTTTTTTTTTCAATTTTTCTTTTCTAGAGCCAAAAATACAATAATGCACAATGTGAGGAATAAAACCAAAATTACATAATAATCCACAACTCGTAACTCTCTTAACAATATTTTCTTTTCCACTCAACCACATCAATCATTCACCAACTCTAATCCTAATTCCCGGATTGGGTAAGGCTTATCATCGGCTAAGGATAAATTTTGTGGAGTTTCAAAGAAAAGGCTAAGGCTCAAATTTGCTACAAGCAAAGGACACATATGTAGGGTGGATATGGATAATAATATGGCTAAGAAAATCATGCCTCTATCATTTGAAACTCATAAGCAAAAGACATATAAAATCGGCCTCAAATATGAATAACAATGTCAATCTCAAGAGGTAAGTACATAAGGAGAGTATAATCTCACACAAGAAAGCAAAAGGGAATAAATATGATGAAAATCCCTATAAGGCCAAAAATTCTCACTAGGACAATTTTTGTTGGATTTCAATAATGTCCAAGACTAAGAATCATACTTACTCAATTGAACTAACAAGTCATGCTCCCATAAAAATCATTTCAAGTATGTGACAAGGCTAGACAATTCAATCATATTATGGAACATATATGGTAAAGCTCATAAAAATAAAATAGAGGACAAACTAAGGCAAGATGAGTATTTGAATAACACATATATGCAATGCATGCTCTTTTTGGATTTTTTTCATTTTTCTCATTCTTAATGCAATAAAATAGCCGAAAAAATAAACATGAATGCATAACGGAAAAAATAAATATGAATGCATGAATCTATGAATGCAACCCTCCCCCACACTTAAACTCTTCATTGTCCTCAATGAAAATCAAAGACAACAAATCATAAAAAAAATATGAGAGAAAGAGGGTAAAGAATACTCACATCATGGAAAAGTTTTGATGGCGAAGATGACGAAGCTTGGAGGAAGAACAGAGAAGAACGACAACGAGGAAGGCTAACGAACCACGAGAACGGATGAATGAAGATGACGAAGAAAGAAATAAGATCAACAATGACGACAATGGACGAAGACTAGGCATGAGCGATGAGCACGGTTGATCAAGCCGCAAGCGCGGCTAGTGCTAGCTTCGGACACTGAGCATCGCTGCTGAATTCGCTGGCAGCGAGTTTTGGTTCGCTGGCAGCGGATGAAATCAGCTTCTATGACATCTGGGCGGCTGGACTCGCTGGTAGCGACTCATGATTCGCTGGCAGCGAATTGAGCCCAGATTCTCTATTCTTCGATCTTTTCTTTTCTTTTTTTTTTTTTTCCTGCATGGTTATCTCAAAAATATCCGAAAGCATCTATCCACCATATAGAATAATTAGGAAATTTCTAATTTATTAAACAACAAAACTAATTAAATAACTAGGAATTTAAATAACAAATTTAGGAAAACTTACCTCGGGTTGCCTCCCGAGTAGCGTCCTTGTTTATCGTCATAGACTTGACGGTTTATTCGTCCATATGTTCAAGACTCACTCGGACATTGCCAACGCCCTTTTTAGCAAATCAAACTCCGGTGCACACCATCTAGGTAGGCGAGCACCACATATGAAGAAGCCGAAGTCAAATGATGTGATGTTGAAGAAGGTCTCCAACTCTTCATATGCTCGAGCGTGACTTCTCGGCGAGGGTATGTAGTACCACCAACACAGTTCCGTTGGTGGTTTGTTGAAGTAATGCTCCCAAGGATCTACATATTCACCAAAATCCACAAACGTGTCAAAAATATCATTACCTTGCTCAAGAGCCACAGAAATCGGCTCCGGACTTGGTTCCTCAATAGGTGCGTTGGGGATGATTTCTATTGGTGGAGTAGGTGCCAAAATACATGGTTCCTCATGCGTGCACTCATGAGACTCCATGTCAAGAGGTGTCGTGAACCGTAAGATAGGTCCACAACGGGGATAGATATATATACAAATATTAATAAATACACAAAACAAAGAAATAAACTTGATTCCCCGGCAACGGCGCCAATTTTGACGGAGGGAAAGTCGTTGATTCACCTCGCCAAAAATAAATCCCAAACGAACAAACTAGTATAGTATGCAAGTAAGGGGTCGAACCCAAGAGAATCAAGTATTTCTAAATATTGTGTATTTATTAATATAAAAGAAATGATTTTTATGAATAAAAGAAAATAATATTGACAAAAGCAAATAAATGATAGAAGAAAAGCGTTTCCACCTACAAGTTCTCGACTTTGGTTGGTTTTATTGATCATCGAATCCTTTTCAAGTTATTATCTTTTCCTACGAATTCCTCTCGTCTTGGTTTAAGTAGATTAAAAGTCCTACGAGTCCAATTAATCCCTTACACCTCAATGCAACCTTAACACGGTCAAGATTTAACAAAGAGATAGCAAATAGTCCCAAGAACTTGAGCATATAAATAACACCAATTAAACACGGTAAATCGATGTTTAAGATATATGTCAACTCCCTACATAATCATGCTTCAAACACGGAATCCACAATCTTATGCGTGCTACTACGGAAATAACACAAATACGAAAGTATTAAATCCTAGCATGAAATCAATATTATCAAGGTCGCGAGTCAAGATAACATCAATAACATAATCAATATCGCACAAAGAAGTTGAAAGAATTAAAGAGGAAAAATAACTTGAATTAGAAACTCACAAACCACCAACCAAGTCTCGAAAGTGTAGGCGGAAACTACAAAATTAGCCAAACATGGCTTACCTAAGCTTTCTTCTCTTCAATGGTGATTTTCTCTACTTGAAAACTTTTTTAAACTAACCCTAGAACATCCTATTTATAAGCCTAATGTCTTCCATAAAAGGTAGATAAAAGATAGATAAAAGATAGAAATTTCCTAAACAAACTAGATCAAAGATAGAACTTTCCTAAATTAATTCAGCGTCGGATTCCGCTGGCAGCGAGAAATTTCCGCTGGCAGCGAATGGCCTTGATTGAGCTTCTGTTGGATTTCCGCTACCAACTCGCTGGCACACTCGCTGGCAGCGACTTTTCCATGCCTTAGAATTTTTTCATCCTCTTCGAGTCCTTCCTTCCGCTTCCGCGAGACACTGAACTCGCTGCCGCGAGCTGGGGCTTCCGCTGCCGCGAGTGGCCAAAGCTTCGTCCCCCTGATGATTTTCGCTAGCAGCGGAATTTTCCGCGGCAGCGGTCGTCTCGCTGCAGCGGAATCAGTCGCTAGCAGCGGACTCGCTTGCCCTTCCTCTCGCTGGCTCTCTCTTCCCGCGGGCTCTCTCTCGCTGGCTCCTCCTCGGATTCTGGTTCCACTCGCTGGCAGCGACTGATCATTCGCTGGCAGCGACTGATGCCCAGAAGCTCGATTCTTCATTGTTCTTCCCTCTTTCTTTCTCTTCTCCTTTCTTTCTCTTCTTAGCTTGATTTCTTGACTTCACTTGGCCATGTTTAACAGCTTTCCCTTGCTTTCCACCATGTCGGATCTACGATTCTGCACAATTCAACCGAAATAGCGTAGATTCCGAACTTTTCCACAAAAAGAGTTTTATCTAAATTAACACTAAAACATGCATATTCTACAATGTAAATGCAACTAAATTATCCTATAATGCCCATTAGAAATGTGCATTATCAGTCACCACATACACTACAAAATAAAAAAATACAAGTATGGTGTCACCATTACTTCAAACTAATCTGACCAAAAATGTCAACAATACTTTGGGCATTAGAAACCTCTTCCCACCACATACACTTCAACATCAAAAAATACTAGGCCAGTGTCGCCACTACTTGTAACTGATATCAGTGTCAGCACAATTTTGGGATGCACAATAGTGTAGGATTTTGGGAAAAATAAGTTTTATATTTATTTCAAATCCACACAGGATATATGAGCAAATTCATGAAGGTTTAGATGGTCTTTTTATGTCAAATAAAACACAAATATGATATAATGGAAATCACAAACAAATATGATATAATGGAAATCACAAACAAATATAATAGTACATACATTTCATTAATATTATGCATTTACATACACCAAGTACCCCAAATAGTTACAAAATACACTGGTATGATTTGAATGGAAATCAGATACAAATATTGTCAAACACAAAATTCCATTCATATCCTACATTTCCTTAAACTAACTCCCCCAAAATAGTTGCAGCTACACTGTCTTTTCACAACGGATATACAATAGACCTATGGCTGAAGAGCTTACCGACAAAGTGGACAAATGGCTTGAATTGTCATCCAATTTCGGAGACACTCTGGGTGGAAGAAATGGTCACATGGTGTGCCAAGGACAGGCATCGATGGCAACATCAGATCCAGACATATTGTGCATTTATCCCCATCCTGTACAAGATGATATATCTCTTGTAAATTGTCATTGTGTTCTGCATTTGCTGGATGAGTTGGGGGATCCACATCCATGTCAGAGTCGGATCTCATATCAGATTCAAAGCTTGAATCAGAGCTTATCTAAGATTCAGGGTCGTCAATGAAATGTACATCCATAATGGGGTCTGGGCAGAGACCATATTCAATGAACTCAGTGTCACCCGAAAACCAATTGCGAGTATATTCCATTAACAGCTGGTTGGCGACTTGAGATCGAACCACACTAGTGACCCCTGCTACATGATCACATTGTGCGAAAGCCATTGGCAAATCATTCCAATCAGAGAAATTATCCAGGGTCAGCAGAGGGAGGCTATCAAAATTAATAGCCACGTCCAGACAAAGGCGTCTCCCTTGTTGTGATAACAACTTCAAACGAGCCTACAGTGTAATGATACCCCATTTCGGTTACAGTTTGAAATGTCATCGAAGGATAGAAAACCTACACAAACAAAATAAACATACACTCATATAGTATCCAATGACTAAATAATCAAGCGTTATAGGAAGAGTAATTGAAATATTACTGTCACAAAAAGAAGGAAAAAATTTGTGAAATAGTACATCAACACTAACCGACCACGCTTTTTTTGTAGTCGAAAACAAACAACAATCAAAGAAAATAATCCAGTAGCAACAAACCAAATACAAACAAAAATATATGCATTTAATCGACAGAAAGATAATGAAAAAGTAATCTAAAAAAAAAAAAAGCAATTGATTATATAAAATTTAAAGAGGAATGAAAGCGAGAGAGCTACATAACAAAGGCGAGGTCGCACCTTGTGAAGATAAATCCTGAATGGGGAAGAGCAGTGGAGGAAGATGAAAAGACTTAGAGAGACGGTAATGGGGATGAGAGTGGAAAGAGTTGAAATGACGTTGGAACTATACTCAAGTACAACCCATATATAAAGTAACTGAAATGGGCCAACATCTATGATCGAAAAAATGGGTCAGGCTCTCCTATCATGAATTTTAAACTAAACCCAACACCAATGTTGTCCAATTTTATTGTTGTGCAAAATTTAACCTATTGTTGAGCAAAAATAAGATAATGTTGAGCAAATTTTCACCAAAGCCCACGTTGTGCAATTTAATTCTAATGATGACAAAAAATAAGACCACATCGTGAAAAAAATATATTTAAAAACTAGAAAATTATAATGAGGAAAAAAAAGATCATATTGGGCACAAATTCACAAGTCTCAATTGTTGTGCAAATACAAAATATTATTGATAAAAAATAAGATCATGTTGAGCAAATTTTCACCAATCGCCAATGGTGTGCAATTTTATTCGAATGATAATCAAAAAATAATTCCAATTTGTGCAAATAATCTATTGAAAAAGTATAAAATTATATTGAGAAGAAATAAAATTATGTTGGGCACAAATTCGCAAGTCTCAATTGTTGTGAACATATAAACTCTTTTTGATGGAAAATAAGATAATGTTGAGCAAATTATCACCAAACGAACATGTTGTGCAATATATTTAAAAACTAGAAAATTATATTGAGGGAAAATAAGATCATATTGTGCACAAATTCACAAGTCTCAATTGTTGTGCAAATATAAAATATTTTTGATAAAAAATAAGATCATGTTGAGCAAATTTTCACCAATCGCCCATGGTGTGCAATTTTATTCGAATGATAATCAAAAAATAATTTCATGTTGTGCAAATAATCTATTGAAAAAGTATAACATTATATTGACAAGAAATAAAATTATGCATGTTGGGCACAAATTCGCAAGTCTCAATTGTTGTGCACATATAAACTCTTGTTGATGGAAAATAAGATAATGTTGAGCAATTTTATTCTAATGATGCCCAAAAATAAGACCACATCGTGCAAAAAAATATATTTAACAACTAGAAAATTATATTGAGGGGAAATAAGATCATGTTGTGCACAGATTCACAAGTCTCAATTGTTGTGCAAATAAAAAATATTATTGATAAAAAAATAAGATCATGTTGAACAAATTTTCACCAATCGCCCATGGTGTGCAATTTTATTCGAATGATAATCAAAAAATAATTTCATGTTGTGCAAATAATCTATTGAAAAAGTATAACATTATATTGAGAAGAAATAAAATTATGTTGGGCACAAATTCGCAAGTCTCAATTGTTGTGCACATATAAACTCTTGTTGATGGAAAATAAGATAATGTTGGGCAAATTTTCACCAAACGAACATGTTGTGCAATTTTATTCTAATGATGACAAAAAATAAGACCACATCGTGCAAAAAAATATATTTAAAAACTAGAAAATTATATTGAGGGAAAATAAGATCATATTGTGCACAAATTCACAAGTCTCAATTGTTGTGCAAATATAAAATATTATTGATAAAAAATAAGATCATGTTTACCAAATTTTTACCAATCGCCCATGGTGTGCAATTTTATTCGAATGATAATCAAAAAATAATTTCATGTTGTGCAAATAATCTATTGAAAAAGTATAACATTATATTGACAAGAAATAAAATTATGTTGGGCACAAATTCGCATGTCTCAATTGTTGTGCACATATAAACTCTTGTTGATGGAAAATAAGATAATGTTGAGCAAATTTTCACCAAACGCATATGTTGTGCAATTTTATTCTAATGATGACAAAAAATAAGACCACATCGTGCAAAAAAAAAATATTTAAAAACTATAAAATCATATTGAGGGAAAATAAGATGATATTGTGCACAAATTCACAAGTCTCAATTGTTGTGCAAATATAAAATATTATTTATCAAAAATAAGATCATGTTGAACAAATTTTCACCAATCGCCCATAGTGTGCAATTTTATTCGAATGATAATCAAAAAATAATTTCATGTTGTGAAAATAATCTATTGAAAAAGTATAACATTATATTGATAAGAAATAAAATTATGTTGGGCACAAATTCGCAAGTCTCAATTGTAGTGCACATATAAACTCTTGTTGATGGAAAAATAAGATAATGTTGAGCAAATTTTCACCAAACGCACATGTTGTGCAATTTTATTCTAATGATGACTAAAAATAAGACCACATCGTGCAAAAAATATATTTAAAAACTAGAAAAATATTTTGACGGAAAATAAGATCATATTGGGCACAAATTCACAAGTCTCAATTGTTGTACAAATATAAAATATTATTGATAAAAAATAAGATCATGTTGAGCAAATTTTCACTAACCGCCCATGGTGTGCAATTTTATTCGAATGATAATCAAAAAATAATTCCATGTTGTGCAAATAATCTATTGAAAAAGTATAAAATTATATTGAGAAGAAATAAAATTATGTTGGGCACAAATTGGCAAGTCTCAATTGGTGTGCAAATATAAACTCTTGTTGATGAAAAATAAGATCACGTTGAGGACATTGTCACCAATCGCGTAAATTGTGCACTTTTATTCTAGATGACAAAAAATAAGACAATGTTGTGCAATAATATATTGAGAAAGTATAAAAAAAGTATCATGTTGAGCAAAATTTCAAATTAAGCCCCCATTTCTATAGTAATAGTCAACAAACACAATTCTAGTGTCGCCAATACTTCTAACTACTATAACCACCTCGTGCCACCACATACACTTCAAAATCACCAAATACAATTACAGTGACACCACTACTTCAAACTAATATCAGTGTCACCACTATTTTGGAACTTAGACACCTGGTGTCCACACATAATGTTCAATAACATAAAACGTCACCACATACACGTCAAAAATCAAAAAAAAAATACAAGGATATTGTCACCACTACTTCATAGCGGTGTCACCACTACTTATCTATTTGAGCACTTAATTTGTCAGATTACATCCAAACTTCTCCATATACACAACAACAACCTATCTAAACACTGGTTTTAAAATTTAAAACTCTAGGTTTCCTTGATCAGATCTGAGCACGTTAGTTCTCTGAATCGAAAGATCTTCTCGTTGTTGAAATCTTTAACATCTCCCCCAAATACAGACGCTTCAATCGCTTTTAATGTAAATACACCACATGAAGCCCTGTCAACACAAAAAGAAACAATGTAATGTCGGCATATAATAACAAGTATCTTAAGGTAACTAACAAACAAAACAAGATAAATAAATACATACCCGGTAGAATCATGCATTAACCCAGGAACCATGTTTAGCTGGATTGGGAGCCAAAAAGCAAACGGTTGCAATTGTTCTTCAAGAACACCATCCCTAACCGTAGGGACATTGCAATCGTACACGCTGATTACCCTCTCCTCAATTTTAATCTCCAACGCCACCCAATACTTGTTTATCACATTGAAAATTGTGTAGATTTTCTTGACAGATGCCCATGGCTTCCCATAATCAGCAGGGCACATACCAACAAAATACTCCTCAGTGTTGCCTTCAAGAGGTATGTCTTCCCCATAATTTGAAGCATATTCCGGCAGGTACTTTAGGTAAAATAACCAATCAAGAACAAGAACATCTCGATATTTGACAGGGTCCTCAGAAATGCGCCTCCTAATGTGAATCAAACCTGCTTCTAGATGCTTCACAAAGTAGAAAAAAAGTGAATTCAACAATCAACTAATACAATAAAATCCAATCCGCACACATATATCTACTCCAAAAAAGAAGCAGTTATTACCTGATAATCAAGCCACGGATTCTTCACTAAAATGTGTTGGAAAAACTTTTTGTCCAACCTTGAAATTGGACCAGGAACAGAAGAATTCCTACCCAAAATTACAAAAAATGCGTAAAAATATATCTAGCATGAGATGTTGTAACTAATACAATGACAACAACATTTCATAACAAATATTGAACATAAAAATAAACCATACCTTTTCTTCTTTAAAAGTCCATAAATAAATTCATGATCTTCCGAGCTGCCTTAGAAGTAGGTGGACTACTGACTCTTCATCGTAGGAAAAGACATTAATAATAAAAGGGAAATTAATTGCATTAATAAACTAAACAGAGCTTACAACCGATTGAAGCCAAATTCGCGCTCTCGCATGACACAACAACTCTCGGCCTCCACTCTCTCTCTCTCCTACTCGCTATCTCTTCTCCTCTCTAGAATTGAATGAATAAAAACTAGCCCCTGAGGCTTATTAGGTAAACAAGATAAATTCTAAAGGGTAATAAATTGTTCCACCTTTAGGATAAATAAAAAGATAAAAAGATAAATCTTCTCAAGTCTTCATGTGTAAGGAATCTTCTCTTGGAAATATCTTGAGCTCGGATTTAGGATAGACTCGGAATCGATCTGGATCCGTTGCTGAAAGTCGGTCGATATCGACCATAGTGGGTCGATATTGAGTCACTTTTCTCGGATTCCCTTCAGCTCACTCGATCTCGTCTCTGGTGGAAATATCGAGCAGTTATTTGGTCGATATCGAGTCAAGAGGTCGATATCGACCTGGTCTCTTCTCTGCTTCATGATTCGAGTTGACTCTGGGATTTTCGACCAAGATTAGGTCGTTATCGAGTAGCTTGGTCGATATCGACTAGCCTTCAGCGTCTTGTTCCGTGCTCAGCTTTGCTCGATGTCAGGTGCTCTCCCGTCGATTTTCGAGCTCCTTCAGTAGACATCAAGTGATCCTCCAGTCCTTCATGGTTTTGCTCCGATTTAGCTCCAAATTCTGCAATATTAAACAGAAACTTATGTAGACTCCATAATTTGGCCAATAAGCATAGATTTTGTACTATTCTACCCCAAGTGCATGAAATGTATACAGAAATCGATATAAAAGTCAATATAAAACATGGCACAAAACATGGACATCATTTTCCAAAGTCTATAAAAATCATCCCCATTAAATTTTTTTGAATTAGTGTCATGGAAGTTTATATTGAACTCGACGATGCAAAATTGGATTAATTAGAGCTATAGCATGAAATTGCCTAGTAAAGGGAAGTCATGATAAAATGCATCTTTTCTTCAAAACCATGAAAGGAGGTAAAATTTGAAGTTGTTTTAGACATGTTGCATGATAAGAGGATGGAGGACTTTATATTTCCATACAATGCTCATATGTTTATATTCCTTAGCCTTACCCATGCTTATGCATCACAAAAGCCAAATTATGCCTTATTTCATATTTGCTCCATATGATCTAAATATTGCCAATTCTTTACCTTATTTCCTTATTCGGGGATTATGTTGAGAATGATGTCATATTCTGCAATATTAAACAGAAACTTATGTAGATTCCATAATTTGGCCAATAAGCATAGATTTATATATGGTGTTTGTGTTGTTGTTATTGTCATTATTGGAGTTTGGCAGGGGAATGATTCATATTATGGAAAATTGAATGAGTGAAAGAAAATCCGGTCACCTCAAGAGATAAAGGTAGATTGACCCTGCTCGTTGAGATGTTAGTTCGATGGGATTGGACACCAAGGTGAGGAGTCCGAAGCCCTAAGTATCCGGGGTCATTCATGAAACCCATGTTTGCGACTCGCGAGAAGGAAGCGATGAGAATAGAGAGGTAAAAGCATTATAATGAAAAAAAGCAATGAGCGATAAGCGAAAGGTGAGAAATCAAAGGAAGAATGTATGTGGTATGAAACCATGGAAATTACTCCATTTCCCCGGATCATTAGCACCATATGGCCAAAAATTGCCCACCTTTAGCCTTTTACCAATCTACTCCTTATTGAGCTTAAATAAAGTCCTCTGGATTATTAATGCTTTGTCACGTATGAATTGTTTTTGCATAACCCTCCTTTTGTGTAGATGTTGTTTTTATTCACATGCATGGATTTGTGAGATTAGTACCTTTTCGATGATGGTAATTGATTGTAGGTTTATATGAGAATGGATCTAATATGTTGAGAGTTTGTATTCTTCCCTTGTATGACCATCAAAAGTATTTCTTGAGGACAAGCAAGCTTAAGTATGGGGTGTTTGTTGCGAGCCTAATTTGCCATGTTTTACATTTACTTTTATATCGATTTCAGTATACATTTCATGCATTTGAGTTAGAATAGTAGATAATCTATATAGTTTATTCTTATTTGCCAAATTATGGAGTCTATACTAGTTTTTGTTTAATTTCGCAGAAATCGGACGCACTTTGGAGCTTAAAAGAAAGTCATGAGAAGCTAAGGATGGTGTAGTTGGAGAAAAGCCCACATTTCTCCATTCATCATTCTGAATCAAGTTTTGATGTCTTCATGAGAGTTAAAGCCCTCAAAATGCGCTTTCCAACGCATATTCATATGCGTCAATCAGACAAATGACTACTCGGGAAAGTGCGTTTCTAGAACAAAGCAGAATGTTGAAAGCTGAACGGACTAGTTGACGTCGACCACTCTGGTCGATGTCGATTAACATGGCCGAAATCCCCAAGTCGAGCACGAGCAGCCACACTCGAGGAAGTACAAGACTACTCGACGTCAAGTAATGTACTCGATGTTGAGTACCCGACGAGTCCACGAATTCTACACGAGCTCAAGTGCAATCCGAGGAGAAGAAAGCTACTCGATGTTGAGTACACTACTCGATCGATGTCGAGTACACTACTCGATCGATGTCGAGTACTTTCCAGAATCAATTCGAGTCGAAATCGAGTGGAGTCTGAGCTATGTGGATTACTTGCAAGTGAAGGCACGAGATATTCTATCAATTCAAGAGAAGTTCTCTCAAGATGGAATATATTTATCCACTTTAGTTAGACTTACCTTAGAGATTTATTTGTTTTATTTTCAAGTTTTATCATTTTTCTAAAGATAGATAGTTTTAGATATAGATAGGATATTCTTTCCTTGGATAGCGGGGATTGAATACTATAAATAAGGCCCTAGGGGCTGATTTCCATACATTCAATTTCAATTCAAATTTGCACACAATTTACATTCGAAATGTAGGAGATAGAGCTTAGGCCGAGAGGAGTAACGTGTTGCGAGAGCGGATTTGGCTTCGATCGATTGTAAGTTTTATTTTGATTTAATGCAAGTTAGTTTCCTTTTATTATTAATTTGTGTCTTTATGATAAAGAGCGAGTAGTCACCCAACTTCTACGGTCAGAGTGAGCCCGACGGTAGCCATGTAAGGTAAATGTGATAAAGGTACAATCTTTTGATGCGATTTCGTCTTCTATCCCTATGAGCATGATTCTTTTGCAAAAGCTGATGGTGATCCTTGTTTGTGTTATCAAAGCGAAAGTGATCTTAATACAACTTCGATTAATTATGTGAAAAGGGTTAGTAACAATTATGATTTATGTGAAAGCCTATATTTTCCTACTTATTAATAACGACGGTTATTTGATGAAAAACATGATCTTTTATACCTTTAGCATGAATCTTATATGGTTATCATTATGGCATTGAAACCCCGATTCTAGAAGTCTTTTAATTTATTGAATTTTACACAAATTTTGTGTTGCTTCTGTTCTATTTCCGTTCGCAAATTTACATTTTTGTTCTCTGCACAACTCGATCTCTATTGAAATCTACTTGACGTCGAGTAGTCTGGTCGACGTCGAGTACTGTTCTACTCAATTTGCTTTGTTTTCGTCCTCTGTTTTCTCTGTTTTGCAGGTCTAGTCAACTGAGTGGTCGATATCGAGTACATTACTCGACTTCGAGGACTCTGCTGGTCGATTATGAGAGCATCTGGGACGAGAAAGGTGTGCACTAACACACTTCCTCGTGGATACGATCCTGATTCCCTTCCACTACAACGGGAGGAAGTCTTGTAATTTTATTTGCGTGGTCCAGGGAGTGAATTTGAGATTTATATTTCATACTTGATTTTCCTCCTAACACATTACTCAACATCGAGGACTCTGCTGGTCGATTTCGAGAGTAATTTGGAGCGAGAAAGGCGAGCGTTGACACGCTTCCTCGTGGATACGATCCTGAATTCCCTTTTACTACAACGGGAGGAATTCTTTTAGTTTTATTTGCTTGGACGGGGATTTGGTTTGCCTAATTTTATTAGCTTTATATTTGCATACTAGTTTTCCTCCTAACAGAATTGTTGTAAAATATCTCAATTTCTGCGATATTAAACAAAAACTAGTGTAGACTCCATAATTTGGCAAATAAGCACAAACTACATAGATTTTGTATAATTCTAACCCAATGATATGAAATGTATGCAGAAATTGATATAAAAGTCAATGTAAAACATGGCAAATTAGGCGCACAACATACCTCCCCCACGGATCCAAGGAGAATAAGTAGCAACGGCCCATGTCTCCATTGGTGGAGGACTCAACATCATGCGCTTCCAATCAACAGTAGGGGGCGATTGATACCCAAATAGCGCCTCAACTGTGTGAAAGTCCGTGAAAAAGAACGTTCTAGTAAAGTGAACTCAGTCTGACTCCTATGCTCAATGACCACTAGGGTAGCCAGAAACTCTTGGATTAAATCCGGATAAGTCAATCCACGCGTCACAATGAAATGGCCAAGGCCCCCATTCTCCTAAAGGGTGGCACAAAGCCCCACTAGGCGTAGAGCGTCTAAAGCCGGATGATCGAAAAACTTCGTCGTCGAATATTTTCTAAGCCTAAGATCATTCCATCTTTTAATTCATCATCGTCTAATGTGTTAGGAGCAATCCTGTGCGAAAAAGAAGTCATGACGACGAAATAGATCGAAGAAACGAGGGAAAACTTACAAAATTTGATGAAACACGCGTTATGTGGTAGCGACGGGCGCCGTGAAGTTCTGGGCGATAAGATGCAATCGGCTCTTCAACTAAAACCCCTCCTCCAATGTCGGACTAAGCATGTTTCCTCCTCCTTGCTTCTCGAAAAGTTGTTCTAAGGACTTGGGAAGGGTGATTTCGAACAAAAGGTGGACGAAGGTGGTGGTTTGAGATTTTGGTGAATTTTTAAAGTGAGCTAAAGTGGAAACCGAGGTTGTGTATTAGTATATCGGGGTGTGTAGATTCCGAATATGTGGTCAGAATTCCTATTCGAGCAACGGTTTGGATGTAGTGTGAGGATTTGTGATGAAAGAGATGGTTTGGAAGGTTGAAGGGTATTGAGGAGGGTTTAGAGGTTAGGGATGAAGTGAAGAGGGGAAATAAAATAGGGTTTAAATAATGAAATGGACCCCACCCATCCAATGAACCGGCGGCCCAACTATCTTTGAACAGCATGCACGGTGGGCACCGTGTGACAGGAAGCGAGCGTCGTGACCCCGGTGAAGCATACCTCTTGTTTTCGATACCAAAGTCGAAAACGTACCCCATAAACTCATTCTAAATATCTCCAAAATGAAAAAAAAACTAACAAACCTAATGCTAATGAAAAAAAATGAGAGAAAAAATGTAAGGAAAGAAAAGAAAATGAAAGTACTTATCTCGGGTTGCCTCCCGAGAAGCGCCTTTGTTTTACGTCTGTGGCTAGACGTAATGAGGTGATTCTATTCCTCAGGGAGATCCTCCCCTTGCCAGGAGTAGATAACTTTTCCGGCGATGTCCTCGTGATATTTCTTGATCCTTTGACCACTCACCTTGAAGTTATGACCATCCATCGGATTCTGTAAATCAACCGCACCATAGGGATAAACATGGACTACAATGTAGGGACCCGTCCATCTAGACTTGAGCTTCCTAGGGTGAAGTAATAGACATCACACATACAATAGAACCTTATCTCTTGGACGAAATTCTCTCATCAAAATGTGCTTATCATGCCATGCTTTCGTTTTGTCCCTATAGATCCTAGCATTATCATAAGCATCTCAACAAATCTTTTCCAACTCTTGAAGCTGAAGCTTTGTCAATTCTCATGCTTCAAATGCATCCATATTCGGTGCCACGGTCTTGTCCAAAATCCTTTTTACTTCCAAGTTAGACAATTCTGCATGTCTATTGGTTTAAGGATGGTAGGCGGTAGAGACCGTAGAGACCTTCTGAGTCACATTGTACTTCCTTAAAAGAGCGCTGACAATCTTGTTACAGAAGTGAGTTCCTCTCACTAATAACAGCTCTAGACATCCCAAATCAAGCAAATAGACTCTTCAAGAAACCAACAATTGTCTGAGCATCATCATTTTTTCCCAAACGAACTACAAAAGGGTCCCATGAAATCGTAAGGGGTCGATCCCATGGAGAAAATACCTTTCATGTCTATCAAATTGCCATCAAAAGGAAAAAATATCAAAGGGTAATTGAGTAATAAGGCAATTGAATACGGCAAAAGTAACAATGGTGAATTGGTGATAATTACGAATGAGATAGTTCCCCTTACAATTCATCAACAATGGTTATGTCTTTGATCCTTGACTATATCATATCTTCCCTTGTTTGATTCATCTAATGGTGGATTACTCCAACCCTAAGCAACTTAACCATGCCAATAACATAAACAATCAAATATGGAGGCACAACTCTCTAACCCTAATTAATGCAATTGATAAATTTGAATTGTGAATGTCTCGTACATATCCAATTGATGCGTTCACGAGATCGATTGGATATATGTTGTACTACTAATTCAATTAACTTGTAAAGGATAATCAAACCTTTAGCAAGAAAGCAAATTACATCAAGGTGACCAATCAAAAGGGAATACATGCAGTCAATCAATGAAGAACAAAGATATTGAATCAATCAAACTTAGAATAGATAGAAATTAAGTCTCACAAATCATATAACCATGTCTCTGAATTGCAGGCGAAACAAAAGAGGTTTAGTTCCTCATGGAAGGTTTTCCTCTCAATATCTCCATTGGAGTCTTTCTTAATTAGGTCTCTCTCCTCTAGGTCAAAATCATCCAAAAAGATATATAACATAAAACCTAATTAGTTTCCAAAAGTAAAGAATCGTAATCCCGCATCGACACCAACGGCGGGCGTCGTGGTCTAGGCGGCGGGCACCGTGGCCACATAAGTGTGTTCTTCGTCTTAATTACTTCTAAATCCAAGCTAATCCTTTTGTGCCTCTTTCTTGCTTCTTCAATGGTTTCCTCGGGTTTCTAGCTCTCCATACTCATCCTTGGCAAAGCCATAAATGCATCCCTTCAAGCGTCGGAACGTAAATCTGCGAATAAGCACAAAAAGAGCGTAGATTCCAAATTTGCAAAACAAACTACTAATGATGTGAACTACTCAATAAACATGATATAAACTATCCTAAATGCAATACCAATTACCTATAATGCCTATATAAAATATGCATTATGAGCACTGCAGATGGAGGTATATTTATTCACAAGAATGACATCTTCTATGCTCATGCTCAAGATATTAATGGAATATTTGTATTTGACATTAAAACATAATTTTTTAAGATAAACACAAAAAGGCAAAAATCAAATAAGTTGAGTGAAGCCTACCTATAGCACTGTCTTTTGGGTCACATTAGTTTAGACTGCATGAAGAAGCTCCATAAAGAAGGACGGACTTCTAAAAGATGTGGATTGTGAATCCATTGATACATGTGAGTCGTGTCTGATGGGAGGGATGACAAGGTCACTTTTCAAAGGAAAAAATGAAAGAGCCACTAAACTATTGGGCATTATACATACTGATGTATGTGGGCCAATGAGCATAGAAGCTAGAGGTGGTTGTAGATACATCATCACTTTTACTGATGATATGAGTAGATATTTATATATTTACTTTATGTTACATAAATCGAAATCCTTTGAAAAGTTCAAGGAATTTCATAACGAGGTAAAGACTCAAACTGGCAAGAAAATAAAAGCACTTCGATCCGATCGTGGTGATGTGCACTTGAGCCATGAATTTTATCATCATTTAAAAACTATGGGATAGTAACATAGTAGTCTACTCCAGGAACACCACAGTTGAACGGTGTGCCTGAAAGAAGAAATCGGACCCTGTTATACATGGTCCGATCTATGATGAGTTTTTTCGACCTTTTGGGATCTTTCTGGGGACATGTCCTCGCAACTGTTGTACTTACACTAAACAGGACTCCGCCTAGAGCTGTAGACAAAACTCCATATGAGATATGGACAAGAAAAGTTCCAAAAATTGTCATTTATGAAGATATGGGGATGTGAAGCTTATGTAAAGCATTTACAAACTGATAAGATTGCCCCTAAATAAGATAAATGCTATTTTATAGGTTATCCAAAAGGTAGCTTTGGATGCTACTTCTACAATATAACTTAACAAAGTGTGTTTGTTGTAAGGGATAGTATCTTTTTGGAAAGAGAGTTTATTTCTAATAAGTCAAGTGGGAGAAATATTCATCTTGAACTAGTTCATGATGAGGAGCAACAAACTCAACAACAAGATGATTAATAATGCATATTTCATATATGCATTATAGGTATTTCTTCTTTCATTTAGATAGTGGTTTTGCATATGTTTGAGTCTAGTTTCATATATTGCTTGTGAAATATTCGAGTTCGGAATCTACGCCTTTTTAGTGTTTATTCTGCAAAAATGATATTCCGACCTTGATGGGATCTTGGAAGAGCTTAAGAGACATGTTTTAGAGCATATGGAGGTTGAGGAAGAGGCTAGAGAGGAGCAAGAAAGCACGACATTCAAGATGATCGAGGAAAAGAAGGGAATTCCGTCACTCAAATGGCGGCGCCCGCCGCCCTTTGCATGGTGCCCACCGTGGGCCGGTTTCCAGCGATTGCGATTTTGGATCCAACGATTATATTTCCTATTATTATATTTCTAGGGTTTTACGGACTCTTTATGGCACTATATTAGTTTATTTAGGTTATTGAGCCGTGTATGTGGCTATTGTGTGAGACTATGAATACCATTAGAGAGAGTGATTTTGCCTATGAGTTGCTAAACTTATAGTTTCGACTGTGATTCGAAGACATGGTTGTTTGGATTATGAGGATTTGATTCTATCTAGTTATTCATATTCATAATTACTTTCTTTCTACGATTGATCTCCATGTTAGGAATTGCATCTTAGCTATGAATCCGTTGTTGTGTTCTTGATAGCAAACAAAGTATTGAAGTAGTGATATTTCTTTGTCTTTGTAGTGGATGATTTCAATTGATCTATGTTGGGGATATGTCGATTAGGGCTAATTTAGGGTTGTTCCAGTTTGTCTTAATTGCATTGAATCAATATGTCAATTGGTCTAATTACTTGAGTCCTTAATACTATTCTTTAGTGATATTGATTAAAGTGATTGTATCCCTGTGGATCTCTCAACTTTAGTCAAGTAGACATATGTTTATGAATAATTGATAGATCTACCCTAGGACCATGAATCTCAACCGTTGTCAGAGAATTACAGGTGAAATATTTCCTTTACCTTATTATCAATTTACTTTACAATCATAAAGTTGGTTAATTTACATCTTGGTTATTTGTCATAAATCATTGTTTGGTCATAAGAGTTCTTGTTAAGAATTATTGAATAGAAAATCGCTTTTCCCTGTGGGCTTGACTCCGGACTTAATTGCTATACTAATAGTTGTTTGGTTTATCAAGTGACTGATTTACTAATCTATTGGTTTTGTGTTTGAGTTTGGATAATATTACTATTGATAAAGGGCGAAAGTGCCAACGGTGTTCGTCCTGCATCAATGACATTGATGATGCCAAGGATGAATTACCTCCAGTTGCTGAACGAGTCGAACCCACTCGTAGATCAGATAGGGTCAAGGGTACAATAGTGACGTTATGATGATTTCATCTTGAATGTAAACATTGATGTTCTTTTGGTAGAACGTTGTGAACCTAATACCTACAAGCAAGCAACAATGAGTCCAGACTTTATGAAATTGCTTAAGGCCATGAAATCTGAAATGGATTCAATGTCTAAACATCATGTATAGGACTTGATAGATTTGCCAGATGGGGTAAAATCTATAGGGAGCAAGAGATTTCAAACTCATGAGTCATGACTGATAAGGATGGAAAGGTATTTGTATACAAGGCAAGATTAGTTGACAAAGGTTTTAAACAGATTCATGGTATAGATTATGATGAGACCTTATCATCATTTGTTATGATAAGATCCATTAGGATAATCCTTATCAAAACCACATTCCTGAATGGATTCTTGGAAGAGGATGTGTACATGACACAACCAAATGGTTTTGAAGATCCAAGTGATGCTGGGAAGATATGAAACCTTAAGGAATGTGGTTTCCCAGCATATAGGAGTTGGGACTTTCGGTTTGATGAAAAGATCAAAGCGTTTGATTTCATCAGATGCAAAGAGGACCCTTGTGTACACAAGAGGTTTAGTGGGAGTAAGGTGGTCTTCTTGGTCTTTTATGAGGATGGCATACTACTTATTGGTAATGATATTCCGATGCTAGAGTTTGTTAAGGAATGGGTGAAGAAATTTTTCTCAATGAAAGACTTGGGAGAGGCAGAGTACATACTTGTAATAAAGATCTATAGAGATAGATCTAAACAAGAAGCAATGTCCTAGGACACTTGCTAAGCTAGATAAGATGAGTAAGATTCTTTATGCTTTTACTATAGGATCTATCATGTATTTCATGGTGTATACACAACCTGATGTTGCATTTGCTTTGAGTATTTGTAGCGGATACCAATCGAGTCTAGGAGAGGCACACTAGTGTGCAGCTATATAAGAACATCATGAAGTACTTAAGAAGAACTAAAGATGATTTCTTAGTATATGGGGTGATGACAAGTTGATCTTACAAGGCTATAATGATGTGAGCTTCCAAAATTGGCCAAGATGGCTTTAAATCTCAATCGGGGTATGTTTTCATCCTTAATGGAGGAGTTATGAGCTAGTTGATCTCTAAATCCATACATGTTAAGAGGAAGTATCACCTTAATCAGCGCATAGTCACTGAGAGTGACATTAAGATGTGTAAGGTGCATACAGATGACAATATTGCAAATCCATTGACGAAGCTTATGCCTAAGCCCAAGCGCGATGGTCACACTAGGGCTAAGGGTCTCAAACACATTGGCGATTGGCTTTGAGATTGCTTTCTATTACATTTTAAGTTGAGAGTGTTAGACACTAAATTTATGTTCGACTTGATGATATATGATATTTCATCTTTATTTATATATTGTTTTGAACAATGATAAATAAAATGTCCAAATAATTCGTAGTTCGCAAATGGATTTATCTTAAGTGTTTTGGTGAAATTTAGTTATGAATTATTGAAAGTCCGCGGTCTAAAATCATCAACTTGGACATAGATGATTTTATTAATGACTATATTGTTAGTTGACTAATAGCGTCAAGTTTCATGGGTTATAGGGACATTGAGTTGGTTTTAAGGATCGAGATCCTAGTGTAGGATCGAGGCAAGGCTCTAGGATCAGATCGTAGGATCATATTGTCGGATCGTATCGTAGGATCGTAAGATCCTAGAAATAAGTGAAAATAAAATAAATATTAAAATAAAAACAGACCATACCAAACAAATACCTTGATTTTAAAATTAAATTAATCATTTTATTCATTAAACAAACCAAGTTACTAGCATAGTCCAATAATAATCACTTAACATTCATAATTGGCCAAGCACGACGTCTTAAAAGGTACAATAACACCTGCTTGTCGTCGCCGCCCTAAACTCATCTTTATTTTCAAGTAGTGCAGCTCAAGAGGATCGACAATGAATGAATTGGAATGAGACATAGGCTTTTAATTTCTACTAAGGGTTGGGTAATGATTAAAATTTCTACCTACATATTTTCAATGAAAAATAAACTACATTCAACTCATTTTCGTTTACTTTTTCAAATTTTATACCAAAAATACCCAAAAACGTATGGAAAAAAAAACAAATTGGGACGGGCTTAAAAAACACAAATTAAGAGGCTCATGTTATTTAGTGTAGGCTTACAATCCCAAATTCCACATAAAAATAGCACATAACATCACATTATTAAGTATTGCTAGGATCTTACGATACTAACCGATCCCAACCGAACCTAGCCGATCCTAGCTAATCATAACCGATCCTAGTCGATCCTAGCTGCAAAGAGTATTTATTCACGATCCGGATCAAAAGCTATCCTAGGATTGTAGGATCATAACATCCTAAGATCCGGATCGGGATCCTAATAACCAATGACTATGTGGGCATGTCCTATATGTATCATCCACACATACATATACATATAAGATAGACCCACCTTAATACTCTAAAAAAGGGATTGCAAAGTTTTAAGTGAAACCATGATTAGTATATTCCTCATACATGAGTATGTTATGGTCTCTCTTGATGATTGATATTTCTTTGACACGGCTAAACGCTTACCGTAAAAGGGAGTTATAAAAGTCTTTGTTAGGATTGCAAAACGTTGAGTGGAAGTCATAGTCATACAAGATTGGAGAAGTCCTCCTTCATGCATACTGTGATGCATCGAAAAGGAATGGTGTCTAGGCGACTTGAAGAGCGAGAACTGAAAATGCATGGCCATACTCGGATGGATTATTAGTAATCATCCGTTTATTGACAGTCCAAACTCGAAGTTTAAGAAACATATTTGATTAGATACGAATGTCACCATATCATCAAATAAGACATTATGAGACAAATGTATCATATATTTAGGGCTGTTATATGAGCTGAACAGCTCGAGCTCGGCTCGGGATCGACTCGAAAAAAGCTCGACTCGAGCTCGTTCACTTACCTAAACAAGCCGAGCTCGAACATGATTTTAAGCTCGGTTGATAGCTCGACTCGTTCGATTTAGGCTCGAATAGCTCGAATAATATGGAATTTCTAAAATTTTCTTGAAGTTAATATGTTATGATCAAGTAAAACTACTTAAAGCTTGGAAGTCATAGTCATACAAGATTGGAGAAGTCCTCCTTCATGCATACTGTGATGCATCGAAAAGGAATGGTGTCTAGGCGACTTGAAGAGCGAGAACTGAAAATGCATGGCCATACTCGGATGGATTATTAGTAATCATCCGTTTATTGACAGTCCAAACTCGAAGTTTAAGAAACATATTTGATTAGATACGAATGTCACCATATCATCAAATAAGACATTATGAGACAAATGTATCATATATTTAGGGCTGTTATATGAGCTGAACAGCTCGAGCTCGGCTCGGGATCGACTCGAAAAAAGCTCGACTCGAGCTCGTTCACTTACCTAAACAAGCCGAGCTCGAACATGATTTTAAGCTCGGTTGATAGCTCGACTCGTTCGATTTAGGCTCGAATAGCTCGAATAATATGGAATTTCTAAAATTTTCTTGAAGTTAATATGTTATGATCAAGTAAAACTACTTAAAGCTCGAAAAAAGCTCGGCTCGAGCTCGTTCATTTACTAAAACAAGCCGAGCTTGAACAAAAAAGAAAGCTCGTTTAAAAATTGGGCTCGGCTCGGCTCGAGCTCGTTTAACAAATGAACAAGCTTGAACATGCCAAGCTCGGCTCGTTCGGCTCGAATAACACCCCTACATATATTGTATACTTGTTTAAGGACAAGTGGGAGATTGAATGAATAGTGTCCTTTAATTTAATGTGCAATGACTAGACATGGAATAGGACAATTGATAGACTTCAATCCGATTATTTTAGGAATTGTAATGCTTTGCTAGTAGCCAACTACTATTAATGGGGTTAAACGGTTTAAGTCTGTGACTATTATAAACGTGTCTTTTGAGGTCACACACTTTGAGTTGACGGGCTAGATCAACAGAATTTATAGTTTATTATTAATATATATATGTGATATATTATTAATAAAAAATAATATTTATTTATGAAATAAATAATTTGGAAAGTTACATTGCGAAATTAATTAAGGGAGTTAAACTTTCCCATGTACGTATGTATGTTGCATTTGGAATGGCCTCCCCACCTTCTGCTAATTAATACTCCATCTGTCTTAAAATACATGGGCTTTTAGGCCTTAAAATTTTGTCAAAAATTCATGGGTTTTTAGGGTTATATGGTAATTATTACCCCTAAAAAGTACAATAGTAATTAAAATTAAAGAGTTCTCATCTATAAAAATAATGAGATTTAAATATAAATAGGTTTCCTTAATTAACATATTAGGGTCTAAAAGACCATGTATTTTTGGACGGAGGGAGTAGCATTAAGCATCCCTTTGCTTAAGTAAATAAAGGGCTAACCTATTGTAATGCATAAAATCTGCATCGTAGCTATTGGAGTAGATTGATCTTGATGATCCTCTCAATCCGAGCTCTTGCCTGCAAAACAAGAACGAACGAGGTCGGGGCGGGGCTTGTCTCCCCCGGAAAACCCTCCGATGCTCAAGTCAGTCATCGTCTTTTGGAAAGAATTTTCTTATCGTATTTATATTAGTCGAGCATGAATGAAACGACCAAGGTATTTAATTCACGGAATGGGAACGGTTTTGATATTTCATACAAGAAATCGTTACCGTACTAATGTCGGTCGAGGCATTAAATATAGAAAACGATCGATGTATTTATATGGGTCATCACAATATAATAGGCGGTAATTGAAAAAAGATGGAACTGCCCCTGTATTGTGATTTCGGGATTTTCCCTCTTACAATTGTCCCTCGGGTTTCCTTACCATGTCTTAATGATGAAGCCCGAAAAATTGGTGAATCATTGCCCGAGTTGGCGACTTATTGGCCATGAGCGGTGGTTTTGGCCTTGAGTGACTATCGTTGGCTGTAATTGGCGATTTCCGGTGGCCGTAATTGGCGATTTTCGTGGCCGTAATTGGCGATTTCCGGTGGTTGTAATTGGCGGTTTCAGGTGGCCGTAATTGGCGATTTTCGGTGGCCTTAATTGGGGATTTCCGGTGGCCTTAATTGGCGATTTCCGGTGGCCATAATTGGCGATTTTCGGTGGCCGTAATTGGCGATTTCCGGTGGCCTTAATTGGCGATTTCCGGTGGCCGTCATTGGCGATTTCCGGTGGCCTTAATTGGCGATTTCCGGTGGCCGTAATTGGCGATTTCCATTGCTTTTGTAGCTCCGATATGATGTCGTTCGTGAACACAGCTGCATTTGTACTCCTAAACCTGAAAACAATGCATTTTAACATAATTCATGGTCAACCAATTAGTAGGTTTCTGAAATTTCTTGCCCCTTACACAATTAGCTTGCCCCTAGTATCGCTTTGTATCTTCGACTTATCCTTAAAGATTGAACATTGTTCCAGTGCATGTTGTTCGTACACTAGGTATCGTGGGCATACTGTTTGTAATGCCCGAATTAATTCTTTTCTCGGTAGTGCTTATGCCCCCATCTTCTTTCACCTATGAAGAAACACACACAGAGCAACAAACTGCAACAACAAAAGAGAGGACATGCACATCCCACTATCCATACAATGAGAACCAAAGTAACTATGATCTCTCAAGTATGTCAAAATTAATGAAACAAGTGCACAAATAAGCGCGATCAAAGTTCACCGATGCAATATATAATTATATAGGACCAATATTTAAATCAAGAACGAAGGTTAACAAGGCATGTCCTAATTATGAGAATTACTTCTATTGGTATAAATAGGCAAAATATAAAGCAGGTAATGAAATCATGTAAGGTCAAAGAGACTACAAAGAACTAGGAAGTCGTCGCACAACTCGTTCATTTTAACCCACTTGGTACTCTAACTATGTATTTACTTGAATTGACCATGTAGTGAAACACATTCATGCTTTGTAAATAAAATCATATATACTAGGCAGTGAGAGTATGAAATCTATATCGAAGAATAAATTACAAATATGTACGCTTAGACTTGAGGAGCTTAGGCAATTAAGGGTGGTGCAATGAAAATGGGTTACCTAGGACCACCGGAACCGCATATTGCATATCCAAGTAGTATCTTGCCATCCGATCAAAAGTTGGGCCTCTTTTGTAATAATCTTAAATGTGCAAACCAAGCTGCAATATTTTAGAACTCGGGGTTACTTTCGCAATTACTCTGAATCTTGAAACGCTTGTCGTCTTAACTCGTCATTGATTTTTGCAGATCGGGAGCGACCGCGCACGACTCCGGGCGGAAGCTTCGTTGGAGGTTTCCACCTCCGACTGCGAATCCGACGACCGCAGCCGTAGAAGACTTTCGATTTGCCCCAGGGCTCCCGACGACAGAGCGGGGGCTATGGCCGGGTGGATTGTGGTGCCGGAGAGAAGGCTTGACGGAGGCCCATAAGCGATGGCGATGCCGTCGCCATCCATGGAAGGGGGTTGCACCGCGGGGAGCGGCTTCAGCGACGCTCGTGGATTTCTCAAGCCGCGACGGCGGGTCGGCAGCCCGTCGAAGCGCTTGCGAGTGTTGTATTCCTGTGGATGATGGCCTTGATTTGTGATGAGGGAATTTCGACGATGGTGTTTCTGATCACGAACTCGATCGGCGGCTAAGATCAAGCCTCGTCTTCCTCACCTCCGCCTCGATCAATTCTTTGTCCCTCCGCTCTTGCTCGAGCTTATCGCGCACCGATGCCTCCCATTCGTTGAGTTTGAAGGCGCGACCAGAGTTCCCCGGAACTTGATGCCGAGAGAAGGAGACGGTGGCGAAGGAGAACGAGGAGGGGTTTAACGAGAGGGAATCGGTGAGTGCTTCCTCTATCTGCGAGCGGAATGCCAAATCGAAGTCGGACTCCATGGCCTTGGCCTTGGAATCATTCTCCTCAACTTACCTGGCCGCCATTGCCAGCCCAATTTTTTCTCTTCTTCTTTTCTTAGATTGGGAAGTCCGATCCGACAACTTTTTGATCGAATCCCCACGGACGGCGCCAATTGTAATGCATAAAATCTGCATCGTAGCTATTGGAGTAGATTGATCTTGATGATCCTCTCAATCCGAGCTCTTGCCTGCAAAATAAGAACAAACGAGGTCGGGGCGGGGCTTGTCTCCCCTGGAAGACCCTCCGACACTCAAGTCAGTCATCGTCTTTTAGAAAGAATTTTCTTATCGTATTTATATTAGCCGAGCATGAATGAAACGATCAAGGTATTTAATTCAAGGAATGGGAACGGTTTTGATATTTAATACGAGAAATCGTTACCGTACTAATGTCGGTCGAGACATTAAATATAGAAAACGGTCAATGCATTTATATGGGTCATCACAATAGAATAGGCGGTAACTGACAAAAGACGGAACTGCCCATGTATTGTGTTTTCGGGATTTTCCCTCTTACACCTATCAATATGTTAGATTGCAGTTTCTTTTGCAATAGAAAAGGATAAAGGGCTAACCTATCAATATGTTAGATTACCACTTCATAAAAAGATAGGGATGTACGTATTGTGCAATTGTGTTGCTTTTATTTCCAAAGGAAAAGGTGAGTCGGAGAGCTCCTAGTTCAAATCGTACCAGTATCATCTAATTTGATTGATTAATTGTCTTTCGATCTTCATCCCAGCAGCCAAAGATACGAGAGATTTAGATATCGAGTTCGTGTGGACTAATTAGAGAAGTCACAGTTGGGGTTTTGATATCTTCCAATGCCATCATAGTTGACCCCATTCACGCATCAACAGGTATATCCTTTAAACAATGATTGATCTATCAATTGTGCATGAAGATCCTTAAATTAGATGTTCAGAATTGTTCTATATTTCCACTTTAAGCATCTAATTTTCTTTCAATCCGACTCCTTGGTTATGATACAATCAACCCTTTTTCAAATCTCACTAGGCACATATTTTCATTTATTTTAAAATTCTTATAATTTATTTGGTATGTTAAAATTAAATAATACTCCCTTCGTTAATTAAAACATGACGTTTTACCATTCCCGCACGCTTTTTTAGGTGTTAAAAACTATATAAAATATTAACTTTTTTAATAAATTTTTTTAAATAGTTTCATACTTATTACAATTTAGTGTGGATTTATAAAAACAAATGTAAAAAAATATTAATATTTTATATAGTTTTTATCATTCTAAAAAAGCGTTTATGAATAGTAAACGACAGGTTTTAATTAACAGAGGGAGTAATAATTTTTCTTACGGATTTACAATATTCTCTTCATATATTTTTAAAAAAAATTAATTATAATAAAAATAATATAAAAATTATCCATAAAAAGTTGTGTCTACCCAAAAAAAAAAAATTTAGATCCGCCCCCGTCGCCTGCTTAATTTTGGTGATTCTCGTTCTTGCTTTATTGCTTTCTCAAACCTGGTTAGTATGGCGAAAGAGTTTAGATTGAAATCGTTTTCGGAGGTTATGAAGAAGGATCCTAATTCCTCTCCCTCTGAACCTCTCTCATTCTCTCATACAAATAAATACTAAGGCACCTGAACACTCGGGTCCGGCTCCGGCGAAGGTGGGGGGTGTCCTTCTCATTGTAAGGGGAAAGGGAAAGTTGGGCTTGTCTATCCTTTACATCCGTATCCGTCTTCATGTGCTGAGAGTGGGGCTACCTTCGTTGATGTTCCTCAGGTTCTATATATCATACTTTGATAGGCTGACTGAGGTTCACCACAAAGGCTTTTAATTCTCGCCTTAATATGCTGGTTGGTACTTTGTTCGGAGGGATTGTGTATCTTTATATACTTGGTACTGTATTAAACATAAAACTGATTGGAGGAATCTTGTGGGTTCTTTTGATCTTGTCGATCGTTCGTATGGGTGGGTTTGAGGCGAGGTTTGCTAATCCGATGCGATCTTAGTCCTTGGTATATGTCTTTTCATGTTTTTGGTCAGTTGATGATCTTAGTCCCTTGGTATATGTCTTTTAACCCCGTTGCTACTCAATTTACTCATGCGGATCTTTCGATTCGCATCCTTTATCTGCTTGTCGAGTTTCTGTCTAGAGATGCACTTGTTCGATCATATATATTCTCAGAGAGTATAAGGTTGGTTCGCTTTTTCGGAAGTGTTGGGGCCAGTGGGTCATCCTTTGTAGTTTGCATTGTTATATGAATATATACTACCTTATTTACTATTGCTTGTCTTCCTTACTAACTTTTCATTCATTAAAGATTGTTATTAGTTTACTCAACTGTTGTTGTGTGCATATATATTGCGTGCTTTAAAAAGCATTTACTTTGCAAGGACTCTTTGCTGTTGGGTTTGTCTTTCGTTGGTTGCAGGAATTGTGACCATTTGTTTTCACAGTTTGGTAAAGACGGTCTACTTCGCCTTAGCACGTGCAACTCTGGTGTACTGGGACATGACACTCACATTGCCAAAACATGGTCTTAAGCTTCAATTATAGGCTCCTAACCAGCGGCGGATCCAGAAATTTTTTTTTAAAAGGGGGCTAAATTTTTTTCGAGAAAAGAGTCTTTACACAAGTACATAACACATAACAATACATAATTTCAGATGTCTCCAAAAAAGATAAAAAGACGTAATTTTATTTTATAGGAAAAGAGATTACAAAAATTTTGAGTTCATTGAGATGAATAATAAAGAAATACTTTGTTTTGGATATTTCCAGTACATTTGAACGAATGTAAGTGAAGGGTAGAGATTTGAAGATATTTGGGTAAAAATCCATTTTGTCAACCCCTTTTTGTAAAATGTCCACTTAAAATCAGTTTTTGCTAAATGTCCTTTTTTTTTTGAAAACCCCGTACTACCCTTACCTATCAAATTATACATAGTTTTTCTTTTTCCCGTCAAATTAAGAAACGAAGGATCTATCAGATCGCCGCCATCGTCCTCCCGTCCTCATCCATGGTTTCCCTCCTTCCTCCTTCCTTCTTCCTGTTGGTCTCGTATCCCCATCCTCTCGCTTCTTGTGTTGCCGTTGCCTCCTCGGATCTGCGAAGTGCCGTCGCCGCCCAACAACCTTTGTCTTCAGATCTCGAGGTCAAGGGGCTTCACTTTCCTCTTTCTTCCCTGGAGTGATTTCTGGAATTCTCCGGGCGAGGATGTACTGCAATTCCGATTACACAAGCCTTTGCTGGAACTGGAAATCGGATTTCTACAAATCGGATTTATTTGTTGGCCAATTTCTGCAAATCGGATTTCTGATCTGGACAATTTCTGCAAATTCGATTTTGCCCCAATCTGGTTTTAGGCAGTGAAGGTACTCTATTTGCTGTATCTCTTAGAGAGAATTGAAGATTGTGGTTCCGGCATCAGCGTCGAAGAAGCTCAATTGGATCGAGTTTGCCTATTCGACTCGGCCTCGTCCTTAGATCCCCGTGGTGGAGAGGAAGCACTACAGAGGAGTGAGACAAAGGTCGTGGGTGAACTGGTGAAGTTCACGGCGGAGATCCAAGACCCTAACTAGTGCGTCTCAAGAGTTTGGATCGGGACGTTCGACAGAGCAGGCGAAGAAGTCAGACGATGTTAAAGAGCTGCATATCGGTCTAAAGGTATGATTGCTGCCTTCATTTTTCCCTCGGATTTATGTTTATGGATTAATCTGCGATTTGCTTCAATTTGTGATGTTAAAGGTGCATGCAGCTGTGATCTTTGTTCAGCAAAAGGTGCAGCTGTGATCCATGTGTCTCCTGCTTTCTCAAGCTTGCTGCCAATGTTTTGCATTCCCCAATTTTTGCTAGGTTCATATATTTCTTCATGGGAGTTGGTGTTGTGCTTTGCTCCATATATCTTGCATTGGTTATGTAGCAGTAGAAGAAATTAACGGGTGCTGCCAATGTTTTGCATTGTTTGTATTGGTGACACCGTATGTGTGACATGTTTTGTATATATTTAAGATAATTTTTTTATATAAAATTTATTGGTGACACCCCATTATATAATGTATTCACACACACATATATAATTTATATGAAGACATGATTCGAAGTGCTCTTCGAGCAATTGCTTCCCTCAATCACATAAGGTTTGCTTCTTAATTCCACTTTGATGCCTTCTAGGTCCTATTCTTGCATCAGATATTGAGAGGATGTCGATACACCTTGCTTTGACTTGTTAGTTGAACTTGCATTTTTATTCATGTGATGGTACTTTAATTGTACCAGCTGTTGTTCCCATTGTATAATAATGTTATGATCATATTCTTGTTCATTTTCGAAGTTGTTTGTTTGTTCGACTCTAGTGTTACCTCTCCTCTCCCATTTTACCCTCTATATTTCTTCTTTCTTACTATCATTTGGTTGGATTTTTTTATTTAGCATTTCGGTTCGATTTTACCGTCACCACATGTGTCACTAGTGTACTAATAAGGGCAGTGACACTGTTGGTGACAATGGTCTCGTATAAAAAACCTCTAAAAACAAAAATGTCATTGTCACTGATAAGGGTGTTGGTGACAGCAATAAGGGTGGTGACAACGATAGGGGTTGTGGTGACATTGATAGGGGTGGTGATGACATCGATAGGGGTGATGGTGACAGCTATATGAGTGGTGGTGACAAAAATAGGCGTGGTGGTGACAGAGATAGGGGTGGTGGTGACAACGATAGGAGTTGTGACAACGATAGGGCGGTGACATTGATAGAGGTGGTGACAGCGATACGGGTGGTGACAGCGATAGGGTGGTGGCAACGATAGGGGTGGTGACAGCGATACTGGTGGTGGTGACAGTGATAGGGATGGTGGTGACAGTGATAGGGGTGGTGGTTACAGTGCTAGAGGTGGTGGTGACAGCGATAGGGGTGGTGGTGACATCGATAGAAGTGGTGGTGACAGCGATAGGAGTGGTGACAGCGATAGGGCGGTAACAACGATAGAGGTGGCGACAGCAATACGGGTGGCGATAGCAATAGGAGTGGTGGTGACAACGATAAGAGTGGTGGTGACAGCGATAGGAGTGGTGACAGCGATAAGGCGGTGACAACGATAGGGGTGGTGGTGACAACGATAGAAGTGGTTACAACGATAGGGCGATGACAGCGATAGAGGTGGTGACAGCAATAAGGGTGATGATAACGATATAGGCGGTGGTGACATTGATAGGAGTGGTGGTGACAACGATAGGAGTGTTGATGACAGCGGTAGGAGTTGTGGTGACAACGATACGAGTGGTGACATCGATAGGATTGGTGATGACATCGATAGGAGTTGTGGTGACAGCGATACGAGTGGTGAGAGCGATAGGGCGGTGACAGCGATAGAGGTGGTGACAACAATAAGGGTGGTGGCAACAATATGGGTAGTGATGACAGTGATAGAGGTGGTGGTGACAGCGATGAGAGTGGTGGTGACAGCGATAGGGGTGGTGACAGCGATAGGGTGGTGACAGCGATAGAGGTAGTGACCGTAATATGGGTGGTGATAGTGATATGGGTGGTGGTGACAGCGATATGGGTTGTAGTGACAGCGATAGGGCGGTGACACTAATCTCGTAAAAAAAATTGTCACCAAAAAATTTGTTTATCATCATACATGTGTCACCAAAGTCATTGACCGGTGTCACCACTTATAAAGGTGATGACACTAATTTCGTAAAAAAAAACACTTATTTCGTAAAAAAAAAAACTGTCACAAAATTTTTTCGTGTGTCATCAAAGTTGTGTCACCAATTTATTGACTTTGACCGGTCAATGGTCAAAATAAAAATGGGAAGGAAGGAAGAGAATGGGAAGGAGGGGCAAAAATGTAATATTAGGACATTTTGCAAAAGGGAAAATAAAAGTGGACATTTTGCAAAATGTCTTGTAGAAAATGGACACTTAGCTAAAAAATCCTAGAGATTTTGGACAAAAAATAAAAGAAAGTCATTAGTTCTGGTTAAATCTACATTGAATTTTTCATATGTATACTTTGTAATTGATCTTGTATGACAACAAAGATGGTAGTGTATGTCTGTCCATCTTGTGTAAAACAGAAAAGTGGCTTCGTTTTGATGTTTTTAAAAATACAAAATTTTGTGTAAAAGGGCAATGGGTTTTTGCCTTTCAAAACATACAAGCAAGCAGTGGCTTTTGTGCTTCTATGTGAGAGTTCATTGAGCTTATGTGTAATAGAGCAAGTGGCTTGATTTTTTTTAAAGGGGAAAAAATAGACAAAAAAGCAAGTGGCTTGATGTTTTCTAAAAAGGAAAAAAAAACAGGAAAAAAACAGGTAAAAAAAAGAGTGAAAATTTGAGAGAATGTACCATTTTCAAGTTTGGTTTTAGTAATTATACCCTCTAGTTTTTCTTTTTAGTAATTATACCTTTTTAGGGTGGATTTTACCTAAATACTCTTAAGGTAGAATTTTTTTTTTTTTAATTAAAATAAAAGTAAATAGATAGGGATAAGATTTTATCTTTTTAAAATTAAAATAAAAGTAAATAGTTTATGGTTTAGATTATAGATAAGATTGTTTTACTTTTTGAGATTAAAAAGGAAAATTATTCGGATTATTGATTTGTACGTAAAGACGCTACTTCTTCCATGGGTTACAGGTAATTCAATTTTGATTGTAACATATTGTAATCGATTGTAACCCTAGAGTGCTACAAGAAATTTAATCATTGTAACCATTATTCTTGAAACCTTGTAACATATTGTAATCGATTGTAACCCTAGAGTGCTACAAGAAATTTAATCATTGTAACCATTATTCTTGAAACCTTATTATTCTTGTAACCGTTATTCTTGAAGCTTAATTATTATAACCATTATTCTTGAAATCTTATCTCTATGGGCTACTTGAAACTTAATTATTGCTAATTGTAACCCTATATTAGTGTAATCTAGATTAATGTAATTTTATTGAAACCTTAATTTTATTGTAATCGTAGATTAGTATAATATTCTATATATTGTAACCTATATTGCAGCCCTAGAGTAGTAATACTTCAATTTCAATTAATTTTCTTATATGGTTTAGGTGGATCGATCATCATTATCTTCTAGTATTTGACGATGAAATTAGCTATCTTCAGATTTTTTTTTCTTTTTTTTTGTAAGTTATTTGGGCTCATACCGTGTTTATTGCTAGTTTTTTATTTGCATCCCTACCAGATTCAGTAATCCTTATTCTTGAAATCTTATTATTTTTAAACCCTATTTTGGTTACTTGAAACATTATTCTTGAAATCTAATTTATCCTACAAGAAACCTCATTACTGTAACCATTGTAACTAATTTATTGTAGGCGATTTAATTCTTGTAACAAATTACTTATACTTAATTTGCACTGTAACTAACTTCGTAATTATTATAATCAACACAATCACATTCTTGTAACTAACGTAATTATTGTAATCAACACAGTCACATTCTTGTAACTAATTTATTGTAGGTGATTTAATTCTTATAACTAATTACTTGTAACTAACTTCGTTATTAAGGTTTCAATACGTTACAATAACTACATACAATATCTTTCAATTGATCACAAAAGAGTGTAAAATATATATATGGTTTCAAAAATAAGGTTCCAAATACACAACATAGGTTTCAATAATCATAATTTTGGTTTCAATAAGTTACAATTACTACACAAATAAAAAGTACAATGAGTATATACAATATATATTCTTGTAATTAACTCTATTGTAAGTAACCTAGCTACAATATATATTCTTGTAATGAATATACGACTAGGGTATCTTTTCTTAAAGATCTATATTAGCTAGGGTTTACATCACGATAGAAATCCCATTAAAAAAAAAAACTTAAAACCAAACGAGAGCAACCACAAAGACCATGTAAAACCTAGGTCATCGACTAATTAATTAACGTTGCATATGCAATTGAACAAAAGCTACAGCAATTATAGCAAGTGCGTATTTCTGCATTATTTGGAAGATGAATATGAGATTAATTAGAATAGTATATAGTAAAACACCGTACGACTATGAGTTCCATATAAGACTCAATTGGTACGTGTCAATATACGTTAGTGAAAGAAGGTATGTTTATGGAATAGGAGCGTCAATTGATTTAATGAATGGAAAAAATGGGTCTCAATGGAACGAGAGTTGGTGAAAGAGAAAAGATTTGTGGTTACAATATACGTGATTGAAGGAAATTGTTAAATTATGGGCAAAATGGTCATTAGAGAAAAAAAAAGTATAATTAACAAAACAAAAACTTCAAGGGTACATTTACCAAAACAAAAACTGAAAATGGTATAGTTACCTAATTATCCCAAAAAAAGATTAGAATTAGGATTTGAATCTGGGATGACGTGCACTCCGATTTACTCTCCTTGTGCATCTTTACCATTGAGCCAAGCAGAGATAGTGCTTTAGAGCATGTTCAATGGTGAGCCCCAACCTCGGGCCCTTAACTTACTTTTCTTATGCCACATCCGCTTAAAAGCCTCATTCTAACTTTTTAATTTTTCACCTCTATTCGTGAGCCCAAGTCTTGGGCCCTTAAATTACCTTTTTTATTATTTTTCATTTTTATTTACTCAATTCTTTTATTATTATTAATAATAAAAATATTAAGTAATTAATTTATAATAACATAGCATAAAAAAATAGTTTTTTAATGTTTAAAAAGGAAAATATGGGTATTATTCAAATGAATTTTTTTTTCAACAAACATATGCAAGAGGGGGGTGTCTATGTGTAGATAAAAATAAATTAAATTCAAAAATAAATTTTTTATTTTTTTAAACAAATGAAAAACAACCGAAAATCATTTAAAAGTAATAAAACATAAGTTCTGCCATGTGGCAGTTATGAGCCCTACTTTTTGGGTCTCATATATAAGAGCCCCAAACAATGGGCCCTTATATTAAAGTTTTATTTTCCCCAATTTTTTTCCCATGTGGCAACTATAACAGCTCCAAGGCTCACCATTGCACATGCTCTTATAACACACCTCACTTTTATATACTCCCTCCGTTAATTAAAACTTGACGTTTTACTATTCACGCACGCATTTTTAGGTGTTAAAAACTATATAAAATATTAACTTTTTTAATAATTTTTTTAAATAATATCATACTTATTACTATTAAGTATGAATTTATAAAAACAAATTTTAAAAAAAGTTAATATTTTATATAGTTTTTATCGTTATAAAAAAGCGTGCATGAATAGTAAACGACAAGTTTTAATTAACAGAGGGAGTATTACATAAAAACAAAAGTCAATACACATATAGAATACTCTTTTTTTTAGGGGGGGCTTAAGCCACCCTAAGCCTCCCACAAATCTGCCACTTCTCACAACCCTTGTAAAGATATTAAATTTACACACTCTCGCTGATTTATTTGTTGAGTACTTTTGTGCATATAGGTGTTGTTGGAAGATTTGTTTTTTTTTTTTTTTATCCTTTCCAGTTCAAGTGGGTTTTAGCCCACTCTACATCTGAATCGGGTTACTGTAGGCCCATTTAAGGGGTTGACCCTCCCACTCACAAATGTCTCCATGTTTCCACGGGGATTCGAACTTCGAACCTCGAGACATGGGATGTAGCCCCATAACCACTACACCAACTTGTGATTGGTTGGAAGATTTGTTTTTTGAACATTGTTCCTTCTTTGTATTTTTATCAAGTAAATTTTACCCATCACATGGGGTCTGATAAGTATAGATAGTCTTTCCATTAATCGATTGAATAAATCAAAATGTTGGTGTGTCATCTTTAAACCATATAAACTTTTCTTTTTATACACATTAACACTATATTATATAGTTGATTTTGTATATGAATTTAACTACTTGGAATTGTCGCGTTTGAGGTGTAGAAATCTTTGGACCGTGGTCGACGAGTTTTGTACAACTAATTATATTAATGTTGTTGTGCTATTAGAAACAAAAACCAACATATGTCCAGAGGACCAGTTTTTGAAGAAGAATGATTTTTCTCGTATTGCCTTTGCACACTAGGCAAAAAAGGGTGTTTTACATCACTAAATAGACACCGGTTCCATGTCCATTTGATGTATTAAAACACGTTTTGCTTTTATACATTGGTTACTTATTATAACTGGTGTAATAAGTGTTCTTAAAATATATATAACCGATGTGTAAAGTATATACATTGGATTCTAAATAAACCGATGTAAAATGAGTGGTGTATAAAGTTTTTTTATTTTTTACGGAAAAAAAAAATCTGAAAAATGGGCTGAAGGGTCGAGACCAGTTACAAACTAGGAGTAGGAGTCTCCAGTTTGATCCAAACCCTAGACTTGTGAGAGGCGATTGCTCCTTCACCGGCCGCCCCTACTCAACCCGCTTCTTCTCCAGCCGACGACCGTCTCTTCTTCATCTCCGGCACTTGAACAGTCAATCCACCTCCGCGCCGCCACCGTCCTTGCTGCTTCTTCGATCGGTCGCCCCTACATCTTCTTCGATGTCGCTGCTCGTCCGCTCACCCCACTGGAACCCTCCATCTCCGCGCGCCGCCCCTTGTCAGTGCCCTAACCCATGACACCCTCGCACCACCGCTTCCTCGCTGTTAATACACCATCATGGCTCCGTTCATCTCAATCGTCCTTTCTCTTCACATCTCTAAGAGGTACGTCCTTTCTCTTTCTCTTGAAATCAATTGAAGTTTGTACTTGAGGTCGACTACCAATTAGGGCTAAACGTGTCTTGCGTTCAAAATATATGCTTTTTATATTTCGATCCGTTCTTTTCCTGAACTGTGCTATACCAATTGATGATTCTGTAGTTCATCGTATGCTAGGTGCATCTAAGTTATCTATTCATTTTTAATGCTTGATTTCCATTGAACCGTCTGCTAACGCCTGAAGGCAGGTTTGTGTTTGCTGTTGACTGGATATAAAGTTCAGGAACTACAATTATGTATGTAATTTGAATATTTTTTGCTGAATTTTGCGATGTTGGACAATTCGAAACTGTTTGTAGAGAGAATGTATCTATGAAATTGGTGTTGTTCATTTTACATTTCAAAATTCGAAATTGTTTGTAGAGAGAATGTATCTATGAAATTGGTGTTGTTCATTTAATTCCAGGAAAATGCTCAAGTAACACTCCAAGGTCTAGTGCAAATAGCACTGTATTAACCAGTGTATCAAATTTTGATGGACTGAAGATATATTTCAACTCAAGATTATGTCAATAGATATTGACATAGCTTATTTTGATCGTGCTTATGAGATCAACTCGGCTTTTTTATTCCTCGATATGTTGGTTTTGAATCTGTTGGTTTTGAATGATGAAGGAAAGGATCATAACTTTTGAACTTTTGTACATTCTATACAACTTAGCTTTATCTACGTAAGTACAGTTACCCAGTCAGTTGGATTTAATCATAATCAATGTCTCTACTTACTTTCATATGGTCAGGGAAGACTAGGAAATTGTAGATCAGAAGAAGTGTCTCGAGGATCTTTGCAAGTCCAAGTGTGTGAAGCCCTTGCTTGCTTATCAGGTGAAGCTCACTATGGTAGTGCACACTTATACTCACTACCGCAGTGTAAGTGTCTAACTAGTTATGCTTATACTCACTATGGTAGTGTAAGTGTCTAACTAGTTATGCTGGTCTACAACCCTGTCTATATATATAACGCTATCTCATTTATTTGTTTATTTTTTGTAAAAAAAAGTATTTCTTAATTCCATTGTTTGATTTTAGGAATATATGGAGAAAATTACATATTTATGGACTTTGGATGATTAGACATTCTTGTTTTAACTTAGATGTGGCTTATATGATGAATTGATTGTGAATTATCACAGGTCTACAAGACTATCGATAAATTTGAGAAGCTCCGACTTATCAAGGAACTCTCTTCGTATCAACAAAGTAGCAATTTGGGTCACTTATTAGTGTTTGACAACTACAATGTGATCGAACTTGTCAATACTAAGTCCATAGAATTTGAACTCTTGTCAATATGGATTGCTAGTTTAGTTTTTTACCTCTTATGTACATTATGCTAGTTCAAGTGACTAATTTGTAAGACATGTTTTATGTAGCTATACTTCAATTGTAATTTAAATAATAATAATAATGTATGTTTTTTGGTTTAGAATAAATCTTTTTCGTTTTTTATTTGTAATGTTTCTATTTTGGTAGACAATGAATTATTCAATTATAGGTGATGTGCTTTTTTTTTAAATTAAAAAAACAATTTTATACACCGGTTTAATAACCAGTGTATTACGCTTGTCACGTGCCTCCGGAAAGCTTATATATCGGTTCTTATTGATTTTATACATCGGGTCATAAACCGGTGTAAAAAGTTTTATACATCGGTTCAATTTATTACTGCAGTCATGCGTACATCGGTTTTCAACCGATGTATATCTTTAATAATAACCGGTGTAAAACACTATTTTTGGCCTAGTGGCACTAGCTTCCGATTTCAAAGGGGGTCCATTGTTTTATTTGGAAAGATCTCCCAGTTGTGGAAGGAATTATTGATCTCGTTCTTATCACATACCGTATCATACACTTCAACTATTTTGATTCAATCAGAGCTAAAACAATCGCAATTCTAATCACGCATGTTCCTCTTGATAACAAGGATAAATACGCCTTTTGGAAAACAATATATGATTATTCTACTTCGACATTAACCTATCCAACTTGTATTATTGGTGATTTGAATGACATCATAGAACCCTCTGAAAAGTTTAGGGGTGTTAATCCACATGTAAAAGCCCAGGATTAGAAACCTCGAGTTACATTTCGAAGAATTCAATTCTTCGTTCAGATCTTGCGCACCGAGTACAGATTGAAGTTTTGAAAACGAATCTTAGTAGTGAAAAGTGGGATTTCGAATCCAAATTTCATGAGGTCCATTAGAGACCCGGTGTAACACCCCTATACCCGTCGTAGGGCCTAAGTCATGAAAACCATTTAGCATTCAAACCCAAGTATAAGTCTAAATCAAAATACATAGGTGTGTCATGGCAGCGCCGGGTCAAAACATAATCCAAGTATCGAATCCAAAAACAATCATAGTTTAGTGAAGTCAAAGTCTCGATCAGAGCTCTCTCTCTCTCTCTCTCTCTCTCTCCGCCATACAAAAGTCTCGCGGATCATAGAGTCAAACATCTTCATCATCACACACACACAAATCACATACCTAAATACATAAGCGAGCATAGGATCAGATTGAGGCCCGCACTTGGCTAGTCCCCACAAATAAGCACACACATACGCTATACCTAATATCATGCTTCTAATGCAGGAAATAATTTTAGCACTCAATCATGCTAGCATATATATTTATGTGTGTGTGTGTGTGGGCGCGCGCGCGCGAGATAGATATTAAATAGGGCCCTACCACAGAATGTCAAGTGACATATCCCTTACCTACCACCACCCCCCTTCCCGATAGGGTGAAGACTGACCAGCTCGTGAATGCATTCCATTTAACTAACCATTTAATATAATCATCATATTCATAATCATCATTATGCTCGCAATAGTCATCATGCTCATAATAATCATAAATGTGTTACTCATGACTCGAATGACTCAGGACAAGACCCAATGGGACTGGTCCGTCCTATGACTCTAGCAAATATTCTAATTACTTCACAGATAACTTTCGTTCTGTTTACAAACACATACAGAATAAGAATGCTCATTAATTCGTGCAATCCTAGCATGGTACTACATGTCATGCTCTTATAATTATGCAACACCTAGTAGATCATGCACATATAGCCAGGGAAGTGTTTTGTTCAATGTGAGTAAGCTCCGAAGAATCTTACCTGGCTAAGTAGAGCCGCAAAACAGTAAACCCGACAAATATCAGTCCCAATCAAAGAGTATCACCTGGATATATATCGAGAATATACTGAGTCTACATCTAAGGCTACTCTAAGCACATATATCGCACACATCATACGATCAGATAGATAAACAACTCGAATCAAACATACTTCCAACTCATCATGATCAACCATCGCATCATATCATGAGCCAACTCATCGAATCACAACAACCTCCATACTGATCCAAATTCGCATGCTTTTCCGATCATACTCATATACCACACCTCGTCATCATGCCTAACATTTCGCAAGATATTACTCATGCTATAACAAAATACTATCATATGATGTCATTAGTCACACTTACATGCTATTAGTCACACATATATGCTATTAGTCACACATCCATATCATAATGCTAGTCAGTCACCGAATAAGTCACATTCCCAAGCTAGTTTCAAAACAATTTCAAAATCCGAGGCAAATAGTTAGGACTTCCAAACTTTGAAAATACCTGTCAAGTTCGTTTTCCAAAACAGAGTTTAAGTCAGCAAGTCAGTCATTTCAAATCCCCAAACATCAAATCCGTTTTTCAAAAGCATTTGTCAAAACCCTAAGGTCTTCAAGTCAAACTATTGGCCAAGGGGTGTTTCGCCGCGGCGAAACATGGTTTCGTCGCCCTGAAACACATCCATGGCGAACCCCCAAGGCTTCCCCTGGGATCACACTCGTCGTGGTGAAAAGGAACACTAGTCATGCTCCTATCGGTTGGCTAACCCCCAACCGATAGGAGCATGTTAGTTACCTTGATAACTCCACTCCCTTGATGAAAATCGGAAATGGTTTCAAAGGCTTTGACACAAAGCTTGTGTCAAATGTCTTGAAGGTAAAGTTGTATTGATGAAATTCAAAACCTGTATTTTATTTATTATCTTATATATATTATCTATGTATGGTTTCCGAATATTATTATACATATTTTATACTAAACATACAGCAAAGATTTCGAAGAAATCTTCTTCCTTTAAGCCGAAAGATGTGAAGACCAAATTGGGTGGATTATGGCTTCGCAGTTTCCCGGAATAGAAGATTGCGAAGATCCTTCCTAATCCATGATCTCAAATAGCCGTTGAATGAATATTCGTGTTTCAAAATGGCGCCGATTTGATCAAGTATATGTTGTGAGCCTAATTAGCCATGTTTTACATTATCTTTTATATCGATTTCTGCATACATTTCATGCATTTGGGTTAGAATGATACAAAATATGTGTAGTTTATGCTTAGTTGTTATATATGGAGGTCTACACAAGTTTTTGTCATATTTCGCAGAAATCGGACGCATTTTGGAGCTTAATGGAAAGTCATGGAGAAGCCAAGAATGGTGCAGCTGGAGAGAAGGCCAATTTCCGGTTTACATCGTTCTGAATCAGGCTGTGATGTCTTCATGAGAGTTGTAGCCCTCGGAAAGAGCTTTCCAACGCATGGTCATATGCGTCAATCCGACAACCGAGGCAGCGGGAAAGTGCGTTTTACAAACAGAGCTGGAAGCTGAGAAAAGAACTCGACGTCGACAAGAGTTATCGACATCGACAAGTATCCAAAACTCGGCATGAGCACTGGAAGACGAGGTCGAGTTGATGAACTCAAGACAAAGACATCGACAACTTTTGTCGATGTCGAGGAGGCATGTCGAGAAGACATGTCGAGCATTCCAGAAGCCGAGTTCGAGGAGAAATCCGAGCGGGAGATTGCTTGCAAGCCAAGATTCGACGAATTCTATCCGAATCTATCAAGATCTATCAAGACCAAAGAAGATGTCCACACATTAGATATAATCCTAGTCTATCTATTTTATTTAATTACACTATGTTATTTATTTATCATTAAGTTTTAGATATAGTTTTAGATAAAGATAGATATCTTCTATCCTTGATTAGCAAGGATTAGAAGCCTATAAATAAGGCCCTAGGGGGCTCAGTTTTATTAATTCATTTTCAGTTAAATTCAATTTCAGAGAGAAGTAAGTAGGAGAAGTAGAGAGAGAGAAAGAGTGAGCAGCCGGTTGGAGTTGTGAAGCGAGAGCGGAGTTGGCTTCGAGCGGTTGTAAACTTTGGTTTAGTTTTAATGCAAGTTTCTTTTTTTTACATCAATGTCTTTTATTGCGATGAGGCGTGAGTAGTCCACCCACTTCTGGGGCTGGGGTGAGCCCGACGGTGGCCATGTGAGGCGATGCAATAAAGGTCAGATTTTTATGTGATTCATCTTCTATCCCTATGAGCATGATTCTTTTGCGAGAGTTGAAGGTGATCCTTGTTTGTGTTATTGAAGCGAAAGTGATCTTAATACAACTTGGATTAATTATGTGAAAAGGGTTAGTAACAATTAGGGTTTATGCGAAAGCCTCTATATTCCTATTTGTTAATAACGAAAGTTATTTAGATGGAAAGCATGATCTTTTATGCCTTTATGTGTTACTTTGCATGGTTATCGTTGCGGTGTTGAAACCCTAGCCTTGGAAGTCTTTAGTTTATTGATTTATTTCATCGAAATTCGTGTTTCTGAATCCGAAAGTTTTTGCACTTTAATTTTCTGTTCTTTATCGATTTCGGGAAAATCTAGTCGAGGTCGAACACACTTGTCGACGTCGAGTTCTTTTTGTCGAGATCTAGTTCTTTGCTTCTGTTGTCGATCTGTGTCTTGTCGAGAACATCTTCTCGATCAGCTGTTTGTGTCGAGTAACTTGTCGACGTCGAGGACTTGTGTCGACAAAACTCGGTCGAGTTGTCTGGTCGAGTACTTTGCTGTTGTCGATTAGCTTTTGTCGAGTTGCTTTGTTCCTTGCTTTCGTTTGCTTTGTTTGCTTCTGTCTTTGCTTTTATTTTAGTTGCCCTTGCCGGGATTATTTGTTTCTATTTTATTTCTGCTTCTGTTTGTGTTTCTATTCTGCTCTGCTGCTGTTGTGAGAATCTGATAGCTATCTGAGAACTGCTGACGTGCTTCCTCGTGGATTCGATCCTGACTTTTCTCTTACTACAACGGGAGGAAGTCTTGTATTTATTTGCTGAGACAGGGGAGTCGTTCTAAACCATATTCTATTCTATACTTGACTTACTCCTGCAACGGCGCCAATTTGTACTCAGGGAGGCTCAAGCTTTTTCACATGATGCCTCCGGATGACATCCCACGCTTCCCACCACCGGAGGAACCACCAGATCCACCTATACCTCCGGACAAAGATGAGCCAGGCTAATGCTAAATGGAGAAAGTCGGCCTAGCGACTATAAAATCCAGAGCTTGTAAATAGACTTTTTATTTTGGGACTTTTTGGACATTGTTTTTAGATGTTGTTTTTGGGATTATTCTATTGGGGATATTTTCTGCCTATCGAATCTTGCAGGTACGAAGAAAGCTACAGATCTCCTCGACGTCGAGAAAAGAACTCGACATCGACAAGCCACATCGAGAAAGACAATGTCGAGGAGATGTTTTCGACATCAAGGAGTTCCATCGACTAGTGTTGTCGATGTCGACAACCCTACGGCAGCACTTCCTTCGATTTTTCGACGATCTGCACATCTGTCTTGTGAGTTCTTTTCTTTACCCTTGTTTTTTATACAGTGAGGACACTGTAATCTTTAAGTATGGGGTGGGGGAAGGGCTTACTTTATGCATATTGATCATATTTGACATACTTGTGCATTATTTCTTAAGAATTGCTACATGGCTATTTTGGAATGCATTATTTGATTTATGTACTTATATGCATGTTTTCCAAAAATCTTGAAAAATCACCCCCATTGAAATTTTTGAATAATGTCATGGAAGCTTATATTGAACTCGACGATGCAAAATTGGATTCATTAGAGATATAGCATGAAATTGCCTAGTAAAGGGAAGTCACGATGAAGTGCATATTTTCTTGAAAACCATGAAAGGAGGTAAAATTTGAAATTGCTTTTGACATGTTGCATGATAAAATGATGGAGGACTTTATATTTCCATATAATGCTCAGTGTTTATTCCTAGCCATACCTATGCTTACGCATCACAAAAGCCATAATATGCCTTATTTCAATTATTGCTCCACATGATCTAAATTTTGCCATTCTTTACCTTATCCGGGGATTATGTTGAGAATGATGTTACATTATGGAGATGTCATATGGTGTTTGTGTTGTTATTATCATATTTGGAGTTTGGAAGGAAATTGTATGAAATGTATGGAAATTTTAATGAGTGAAAGAAAATCCAATCACCTCAGGAGATAAAAGTAGATTGACCCTGCTCTCTAAGATAATAGTTTGGAGAGATGGGACACATTGTGAGGAGTCCGACGCACTAAGTATCCGGGGCCATTCATGACACCCATGTTTGCGACTCGCGAGAAGGCAGTGCTGAGGTTAGAGAGGTAAAAGCATTATTATTGGAAAAAGCAATATGAAAGGTGATGAATTGTATGGAAGAAGGAATGTGATATGAAACTCAAAGTTTGAAAGTGATCCATTTCCCCGGATCAAAAGCACCACATTGCCAAAAATTGCCCACCTTTTAGCCTTTTACCAATCTACTCCTTCATGAGCTTAAATTAAAGTCTTCTTGATTATCAATGCTTTGTCACATAAAAATTGTTTGTGCATAAACCTCCTTTTGTGAGTAGATGTTGCTTTTATATATTTTGCACATGCATGAATCGGTGACACTAGTACCTTTTCAAGGATGGTAATTGATTGCAGGGTTATATAACAATGAATCTGATATGTTGAGAGTTTGAATTCTTCCCCTGAATGACAATTAAAAGTATTGCTTGAGGACAAGCAAGCTTAAGTATGGGGTGTTTGTTGTGAGCCTAATTAGCCATGTTTTACATTATCTTTTATATCGATTTCTGCATACATTTCATGCATTTGGGTTAGAATGATACAAAATATGTGTAGTTTATGCTTAGTTGTTATATATGGAGGTCTACACAAGTTTTTGTCATATTTCGCAGAAATCGGACGCATTTTGGAGCTTAATGGAAAGTCATGGAGAAGCCAAGAATGGTGCAGCTGGAGAGAAGGCCAATTTCCGGTTTACATCGTTCTGAATCAGGCTGTGATGTCTTCATGAGAGTTGTAGCCCTCGGAAAGAGCTTTCCAACGCATGGTCATATGCGTCAATCCGACAACCGAGGCAGCGGGAAAGTGCGTTTTACAAACAGAGCTGGAAGCTGAGAAAAGAACTCGACGTCGACAAGAGTTATCGACATCGACAAGTATCCAAAACTCGGCATGAGCACTGGAAGACGAGGTCGAGTTGATGAACTCAAGACAAAGACATCGACAACTTTTGTCGATGTCGAGGAGGCATGTCGAGAAGACATGTCGAGCATTCCAGAAGCCGAGTTCGAGGAGAAATCCGAGCGGGAGATTGCTTGCAAGCCAAGATTCGACGAATTCTATCCGAATCTATCAAGATCTATCAAGACCAAAGAAGATGTCCACACATTAGATATAATCCTAGTCTATCTATTTTATTTAATTACACTATGTTATTTATTTATCATTAAGTTTTAGATATAGTTTTAGATAAAGATAGATATCTTCTATCCTTGATTAGCAAGGATTAGAAGCCTATAAATAAGGCCCTAGGGGGCTCAGTTTTATTAATTCATTTTCAGTTAAATTCAATTTCAGAGAGAAGTAAGTAGGAGAAGTAGAGAGAGAGAAAGAGTGAGCAGCCGGTTGGAGTTGTGAAGCGAGAGCGGAGTTGGCTTCGAGCGGTTGTAAACTTTGGTTTAGTTTTAATGCAAGTTTCTTTTTTTTACATCAATGTCTTTTATTGCGATGAGGCGTGAGTAGTCCACCCACTTCTGGGGCTGGGGTGAGCCCGACGGTGGCCATGTGAGGGGATGCAATAAAGGTCAGATTTTTATGTGATTCATCTTCTATCCCTATGAGCATGATTCTTTTGCGAGAGTTGAAGGTGATCCTTGTTTGTGTTATTGAAGCGAAAGTGATCTTAATACAACTTGGATTAATTATGTGAAAAGGGTTAGTAACAATTAGGTTTTATGCGAAAGCCTCTATATTCCTATTTGTTAATAACGAAAGTTATTTAGATGGAAAGCATGATCTTTTATGCCTTTATGTGTTACTTTGCATGGTTATCGTTGCGGTGTTGAAACCCTAGCCTTGTAAGTCTTTAGTTTATTGATTTATTTCATCGAAATTCGTGTTTCTGAATCCGAAAGCTTTTGCACTTTAATTTTCTGTTCTTTATCGATTTCGGGAAAATCTAGTCGAGGTCGAACACACTTGTCGACGTCGAGTTCTTTTTGTCGAGATCTAGTTCTTTGCTTCTGTTGTCGATCTGTGTCTTGTCGAGAACATCTTCTCGATCAGCTGTTTGTGTCGAGTAACTTGTCGACGTCGAGGACTTGTGTCGACAAAACTCGGTCGAGTTGTCTGGTCGATTACTTTGCTGTTGTCGATTAGCTTTTGTCGAGTTGCTTTGTTCCTTGCTTTCGTTTGCTTTGTTTGCTTCTGTCTTTGCTTTTATTTTAGTTGCCCTTGCCGGGATTATTTGTTTCTATTTTATTTCTGCTTCTGTTTGTGTTTCTATTCTGCTCTGCTGCTGTTGTGAGAATCTGATAGCTATCTGAGAACTGCTGACGTGCTTCCTCGTGGATTCGATCCTGACTTTTCTCTTACTACAACGGGAGGAAGTCTTGTATTTATTTGCTGAGACAGGGGAGTCGTTCTAAACCATATTCTATTCTATACTTGACTTACTCCTGCAACGGCGCCAATTTGTACTCAGGGAGGCTCAAGCTTTTTCACATGATGCCTCCGGATGACATCCCACGCTTCCCACCACCGGAGGAACCACCAGATCCACCTATACCTCCGGACAAAGATGAGCCAGGCTAATGCTAAATGGAGAAAGTCGGCCTAGCGACTATAAAATCCAGAGCTTGTAAATAGACTTTTTATTTTGGGACTTTTTGGACATTGTTTTTAGATGTTGTTTTTGGGATTATTCTATTGGGGATATTTTCTGCCTATCGAATCTTGCAGGTACGAAGAAAGCTACAGATCTCCTCGACGTCGAGAAAAGAACTCGACATCGACAAGCCACATCGAGAAAGACAATGTCGAGGAGATGTTTTCGACATCAAGGAGTTCCATCGACTAGTGTTGTCGATGTCGACAACCCTACGGCAGCACTTCCTTCGATTTTTCGACGATCTGCACATCTGTCTTGTGAGTTCTTTTCTTTACCCTTGTTTTTTATACAGTGAGGACACTGTAATCTTTAAGTATGGGGTGGGGGAAGGGCTTACTTTATGCATATTGATCATATTTGACATACTTGTGCATTATTTCTTAAGAATTGCTACATGGCTATTTTGGAATGCATTATTTGATTTATGTACTTATATGCATGTTTTCCAAAAATCTTGAAAAATCACCCCCATTGAAATTTTTGAATAATGTCATGGAAGCTTATATTGAACTCGACGATGCAAAATTGGATTCATTAGAGATATAGCATGAAATTGCCTAGTAAAGGGAAGTCACGATGAAGTGCATATTTTCTTGAAAACCATGAAAGGAGGTAAAATTTGAAATTGCTTTTGACATGTTGCATGATAAAATGATGGAGGACTTTATATTTCCATATAATGCTCAGTGTTTATTCCTAGCCATACCTATGCTTACGCATCACAAAAGCCATAATATGCCTTATTTCAATTATTGCTCCACATGATCTAAATTTTGCCATTCTTTACCTTATCCGGGGATTATGTTGAGAATGATGTTACATTATGGAGATGTCATATGGTGTTTGTGTTGTTATTATCATATTTGGAGTTTGGAAGGAAATTGTATGAAATGTATGGAAATTTTAATGAGTGAAAGAAAATCCAATCACCTCAGGAGATAAAAGTAGATTGACCCTGCTCTCTAAGATAATAGTTTGGAGAGATGGGACACATTGTGAGGAGTCCGACGCACTAAGTATCCGGGGCCATTCATGACACCCATGTTTGCGACTCGCGAGAAGGCAGTGCTGAGGTTAGAGAGGTAAAAGCATTATTATTGGAAAAAGCAATATGAAAGGTGATGAATTGTATGGAAGAAGGAATGTGATATGAAACTCAAAGTTTGAAAGTGATCCATTTCCCCGGATCAAAAGCACCACATTGCCAAAAATTGCCCACCTTTTAGCCTTTTACCAATCTACTCCTTCATGAGCTTAAATTAAAGTCTTCTTGATTATCAATGCTTTGTCACATAAAAATTGTTTGTGCATAAACCTCCTTTTGTGAGTAGATGTTGCTTTTATATATTTTGCACATGCATGAATCGGTGACACTAGTACCTTTTCAAGGATGGTAATTGATTGCAGGGTTATATAACAATGAATCTGATATGTTGAGAGTTTGAATTCTTCCCCTGAATGACAATTAAAAGTATTGCTTGAGGACAAGCAAGCTTAAGTATGGGGTGTTTGTTGTGAGCCTAATTAGCCATGTTTTACATTATCTTTTATATCGATTTCTGCATACATTTCATGCATTTGGGTTAGAATGATACAAAATATGTGTAGTTTATGCTTAGTTGTTATATATGGAGGTCTACACAAGTTTTTGTCATATTTCGCAGAAATCGGACGCATTTTGGAGCTTAATGGAAAGTCATGGAGAAGCCAAGAATGGTGCAGCTGGAGAGAAGGCCAATTTCCGGTTTACATCGTTCTGAATCAGGCTGTGATGTCTTCATGAGAGTTGTAGCCCTCGGAAAGAGCTTTCCAACGCATGGTCATATGCGTCAATCCGACAACCGAGGCAGCGGGAAAGTGCGTTTTACAAACAGAGCTGGAAGCTGAGAAAAGAACTCGACGTCGACAAGAGTTATCGACATCGACAAGTATCCAAAACTCGGCATGAGCACTGGAAGACGAGGTCGAGTTGATGAACTCAAGACAAAGACATCGACAACTTTTGTCGATGTCGAGGAGGCATGTCGAGAAGACATGTCGAGCATTCCAGAAGCCGAGTTCGAGGAGAAATCCGAGCGGGAGATTGCTTGCAAGCCAAGATTCGACGAATTCTATCCGAATCTATCAAGATCTATCAAGACCAAAGAAGATGTCCACACATTAGATATAATCCTAGTCTATCTATTTTATTTAATTACACTATGTTATTTATTTATCATTAAGTTTTAGATATAGTTTTAGATAAAGATAGATATCTTCTATCCTTGATTAGCAAGGATTAGAAGCCTATAAATAAGGCCCTAGGGGGCTCAGTTTTATTAATTCATTTTCAGTTAAATTCAATTTCAGAGAGAAGTAAGTAGGAGAAGTAGAGAGAGAGAAAGAGTGAGCAGCCGGTTGGAGTTGTGAAGCGAGAGCGGAGTTGGCTTCGAGCGGTTGTAAACTTTGGTTTAGTTTTAATGCAAGTTTCTTTTTTTTACATCAATGTCTTTTATTGCGATGAGGCGTGAGTAGTCCACCCACTTCTGGGGCTGGGGTGAGCCCGACGGTGGCCATGTGAGGGGATGCAATAAAGGTCAGATTTTTATGTGATTCATCTTCTATCCCTATGAGCATGATTCTTTTGCGAGAGTTGAAGGTGATCCTTGTTTGTGTTATTGAAGCGAAAGTGATCTTAATACAACTTGGATTAATTATGTGAAAAGGGTTAGTAACAATTAGGGTTTATGCGAAAGCCTCTATATTCCTATTTGTTAATAACGAAAGTTATTTAGATGGAAAGCATGATCTTTTATGCCTTTATGTGTTACTTTGCATGGTTATCGTTGCGGTGTTGAAACCCTAGCCTTGGAAGTCTTTAGTTTATTGATTTATTTCATCGAAATTCGTGTTTCTGAATCCGAAAGTTTTTGCACTTTAATTTTCTGTTCTTTATCGATTTCGGGAAAATCTAGTCGAGGTCGAACACACTTGTCGACGTCGAGTTCTTTTTGTCGAGATCTAGTTCTTTGCTTCTGTTGTCGATCTGTGTCTTGTCGAGAACATCTTCTCGATCAGCTGTTTGTGTCGAGTAACTTGTCGACGTCGAGGACTTGTGTCGACAAAACTCGGTCGAGTTGTCTGGTCGAGTACTTTGCTGTTGTCGATTAGCTTTTGTCGAGTTGCTTTGTTCCTTGCTTTCGTTTGCTTTGTTTGCTTCTGTCTTTGCTTTTATTTTAGTTGCCCTTGCCGGGATTATTTGTTTCTATTTTATTTCTGCTTCTGTTTGTGTTTCTGTTCTGCTCTGCTGCTGTTGTGAGAATCTGATAGCTATCTGAGAACTGCTGACGTGCTTCCTCGTGGATTCGATCCTGACTTTTCTCTTACTACAACGGGAGGAAGTCTTGTATTTATTTGCTGAGACAGGGGAGTCGTTCTAAACCATATTCTATTCTATACTTGACTTACTCCTGCAACGGCGCCAATTTGTACTCAGGGAGGCTCAAGCTTTTTCACATGATGCCTCCGGATGACATCCCACGCTTCCCACCACCGGAGGAACCACCAGATCCACCTATACCTCCGGACAAAGATGAGCCAGGCTAATGCTAAATGGAGAAAGTCGGCCTAGCGACTATAAAATCCAGAGCTTGTAAATAGACTTTTTATTTTGGGACTTTTTGGACATTGTTTTTAGATGTTGTTTTTGGGATTATTCTATTGGGGATATTTTCTGCCTATTGAATCTTGCAGGTACGAAGAAAGCTACAGATCTCCTCGACGTCGAGAAAAGAACTCGACATCGACAAGCCACATCGAGAAAGACAATGTCGAGGAGATGTTTTCGACATCAAGGAGTTCCATCGACTAGTGTTGTCGATGTCGACAACCCTACGGCAGCACTTCCTTCGATTTTTCGACGATCTGCACATCTGTCTTGTGAGTTCTTTTCTTTACCCTTGTTTTTTATACAGTGAGGACACTGTAATCTTTAAGTATGGGGTGGGGGAAGGGCTTACTTTATGCATATTGATCATATTTGACATACTTGTGCATTATTTCTTAAGAATTGCTACATGGCTATTTTGGAATGCATTATTTGATTTATGTACTTATATGCATGTTTTCCAAAAATCTTGAAAAATCACCCCCATTGAAATTTTTGAATAATGTCATGGAAGCTTATATTGAACTCGACGATGCAAAATTGGATTCATTAGAGATATAGCATGAAATTGCCTAGTAAAGGGAAGTCACGATGAAGTGCATATTTTCTTGAAAACCATGAAAGGAGGTAAAATTTGAAATTGCTTTTGACATGTTGCATGATAAAATGATGGAGGACTTTATATTTCCATATAATGCTCAGTGTTTATTCCTAGCCATACCTATGCTTACGCATCACAAAAGCCATAATATGCCTTATTTCAATTATTGCTCCACATGATCTAAATTTTGCCATTCTTTACCTTATCCGGGGATTATGTTGAGAATGATGTTACATTATGGAGATGTCATATGGTGTTTGTGTTGTTATTATCATATTTGGAGTTTGGAAGGAAATTGTATGAAATGTATGGAAATTTTAATGAGTGAAAGAAAATCCAATCACCTCAGGAGATAAAAGTAGATTGACCCTGCTCTCTAAGATAATAGTTTGGAGAGATGGGACACATTGTGAGGAGTCCGACGCACTAAGTATCCGGGGCCATTCATGACACCCATGTTTGCGACTCGCGAGAAGGCAGTGCTGAGGTTAGAGAGGTAAAAGCATTATTATTGGAAAAAGCAATATGAAAGGTGATGAATTGTATGGAAGAAGGAATGTGATATGAAACTCAAAGTTTGAAAGTGATCCATTTCCCCGGATCAAAAGCACCACATTGCCAAAAATTGCCCACCTTTTAGCCTTTTACCAATCTACTCCTTCATGAGCTTAAATTAAAGTCTTCTTGATTATCAATGCTTTGTCACATAAAAATTGTTTGTGCATAAACCTCCTTTTGTGAGTAGATGTTGCTTTTATATATTTTGCACATGCATGAATCGGTGACACTAGTACCTTTTCAAGGATGGTAATTGATTGCAGGGTTATATAACAATGAATCTGATATGTTGAGAGTTTGAATTCTTCCCCTGAATGACAATTAAAAGTATTGCTTGAGGACAAGCAAGCTTAAGTATGGGGTGTTTGTTGTGAGCCTAATTAGCCATGTTTTACATTATCTTTTATATCGATTTCTGCATACATTTCATGCATTTGGGTTAGAATGATACAAAATATGTGTAGTTTATGCTTAGTTGTTATATATGGAGGTCTACACAAGTTTTTGTCATATTTCGCAGAAATCGGACGCATTTTGGAGCTTAATGGAAAGTCATGGAGAAGCCAAGAATGGTGCAGCTGGAGAGAAGGCCAATTTCCGGTTTACATCGTTCTGAATCAGGCTGTGATGTCTTCATGAGAGTTGTAGCCCTCGGAAAGAGCTTTCCAACGCATGGTCATATGCGTCAATCCGACAACCGAGGCAGCGGGAAAGTGCGTTTTACAAACAGAGCTGGAAGCTGAGAAAAGAACTCGACGTCGACAAGAGTTATCGACATCGACAAGTATCCAAAACTCGGCATGAGCACTGGAAGACGAGGTCGAGTTGATGAACTCAAGACAAAGACATCGACAACTTTTGTCGATGTCGAGGAGGCATGTCGAGAAGACATGTCGAGCATTCCAGAAGCCGAGTTCGAGGAGAAATCCGAGCGGGAGATTGCTTGCAAGCCAAGATTCGACGAATTCTATCCGAATCTATCAAGATCTATCAAGACCAAAGAAGATGTCCACACATTAGATATAATCCTAGTCTATCTATTTTATTTAATTACACTATGTTATTTATTTATCATTAAGTTTTAGATATAGTTTTAGATAAAGATAGATATCTTCTATCCTTGATTAGCAAGGATTAGAAGCCTATAAATAAGGCCCTAGGGGGCTCAGTTTTATTAATTCATTTTCAGTTAAATTCAATTTCAGAGAGAAGTAAGTAGGAGAAGTAGAGAGAGAGAAAGAGTGAGCAGCCGGTTGGAGTTGTGAAGCGAGAGCGGAGTTGGCTTCGAGCGGTTGTAAACTTTGGTTTAGTTTTAATGCAAGTTTCTTTTTTTTACATCAATGTCTTTTATTGCGATGAGGCGTGAGTAGTCCACCCACTTCTGGGGCTGGGGTGAGCCCGACGGTGGCCATGTGAGGGGATGCAATAAAGGTCAGATTTTTATGTGATTCATCTTCTATCCCTATGAGCATGATTCTTTTGCGAGAGTTGAAGGTGATCCTTGTTTGTGTTATTGAAGCGAAAGTGATCTTAATACAACTTGGATTAATTATGTGAAAAGGGTTAGTAACAATTAGGTTTTATGCGAAAGCCTCTATATTCCTATTTGTTAATAACGAAAGTTATTTAGATGGAAAGCATGATCTTTTATGCCTTTATGTGTTACTTTGCATGGTTATCGTTGCGGTGTTGAAACCCTAGCCTTGTAAGTCTTTAGTTTATTGATTTATTTCATCGAAATTCGTGTTTCTGAATCCGAAAGCTTTTGCACTTTAATTTTCTGTTCTTTATCGATTTCGGGAAAATCTAGTCGAGGTCGAACACACTTGTCGACGTCGAGTTCTTTTTGTCGAGATCTAGTTCTTTGCTTCTGTTGTCGATCTGTGTCTTGTCGAGAACATCTTCTCGATCAGCTGTTTGTGTCGAGTAACTTGTCGACGTCGAGGACTTGTGTCGACAAAACTCGGTCGAGTTGTCTGGTCGATTACTTTGCTGTTGTCGATTAGCTTTTGTCGAGTTGCTTTGTTCCTTGCTTTCGTTTGCTTTGTTTGCTTCTGTCTTTGCTTTTATTTTAGTTGCCCTTGCCGGGATTATTTGTTTCTATTTTATTTCTGCTTCTGTTTGTGTTTCTATTCTGCTCTGCTGCTGTTGTGAGAATCTGATAGCTATCTGAGAACTGCTGACGTGCTTCCTCGTGGATTCGATCCTGACTTTTCTCTTACTACAACGGGAGGAAGTCTTGTATTTATTTGCTGAGACATGGGAGTCGTTCTAAACCATATTCTATTCTATACTTGACTTACTCCTGCAACAACAGTATAAAAGGAGATGAAGAAGAGAGAAGAGGAAAACAAGAGTTGAACACAAACAATCATTGAACTACAACGCACACTCAGCCCTCAAGTCAATCTTTCTTCTTCGTGTACTCTCTGCTATGTGTTAAGAGTCCTATCTTTTGTTTCAAAGCATTTGAGAGTTACACAGTCAGCTTATAGGATATATTCTGAGAGAGTGTTATACTCGAGAGTTTATAACTCAGGAAGTGTGCACTAGGCAATTGATTCGCGAGTGTATGAGGAATGTACTAGATAGCTGAGAGATGTGAGGCTCTTCTAGATTGGTCTAGGACTCCAAGGGAACGTGAGTTGACTAGATTGCAATTGTATAGGAGAGAGGCTTCTCGGTGAGCTATTAGGATCCTAAGCTTTGTGAATCAATAAAGCCTGCTGAATCCTAGGGTTGTGGAAGAACCCTAGGCAGGGACTAAGCTTTAAAGGAGCCGAACCTCATTAACGATTCATCGTGTTCTTTACTTATTGCATTACCAATATTTCCGCACTTGTTTCAAATTGTATAACTTTGTTGTGATTAAGGTATCCCATTTGAAAGAATTGAGTTTACTCTCAAAGGGTTTTGCAAGCGTTTCAAAAGTCTTGAGGTTGATAGCGAAAAGTTGGCATACTCTATTCAACCCCCCCTTCTAGAGTATCTTTATTTTACTTTGTTATACATTATCGAACCTTCAATTGGTATAAGAGCCTTACTCACTGCTTTTGATCTAACAATCTTGTGAGTTTTTATCATGTCTGTTGAAGCAAGCGGAGGATTTGCACAAGGGAGGTCTACTAGTAGACCACCGCTCTTTGTGGGAAACAACTTCGTCCACTGGAGGTCCTTCATAAAAATGTTCATTATAGATCAAGATCTGGAACTTTGGAATATTATAGAGAATAGTCCAAAGATTCCTTTGAAAGACGGACCAAATGGAAGCAAAGTCGCGAAGACTGAGGCCGAATACATTCAAGCGAATCTTGAACTCGTTTCCAAGAACTATAAGGCCATTAATTTACTATATTGTGGTCTTAGTACTGATGAGTTTAACCGTATTTCATCTTGTAGGTCGGCTAAAGAGATTTGGGACAAGCTGGTTGTCACCTACGAAGGAACCAGTCAAGTGAAGGATTTGAAAGTATGAACTTTTCAAAATGAAGCATGATGAGCCTATTAAGGCCATGTTCACACGATTCACGGAAATCACGAACAACCTTGACTCTCTTGGCAAGACCTTTGAGAATGTTGAGAAAGTAAGAAAGATATTGAGGTGCCTCCCCAAAGACAAATGGGGCCCTAAAGTGACAGCCATAGAAGAAGCCCAAAATCTCACCACTCTACCCCTTGATGACTTGCTTGGGAAGTTGATCACACATGAGATGATTCTCAATGAAGACGATGAAAAAATCCCAACAAGCACTAAGAACTTAGCACTCAAGTCTAAGAAGGATGAGCCCAAAGATGTGTCTGATTCTGAAGATGAGGATAATGATGAGGATGATCCCTTTTCTCTCATTACAAGGGGTCTTTCTGGAATCCTCAAGATGAAGAAGCAATTCAACAACAAAGATGGATCAGAGTCTTCTAAATTTCAAGGTAAGTCTCAATACAACAAATATGACAAGAAGACTAAATATCTGTCTTGTTTTAAATGTGGTAAAACAGACCATCTAGTGAAAGATTGCCCTCAAAAGAGGAAGAGTTAGTTCAAGAAAGGTGATAGATGGAAAAAGAAAGCCATGGTGGCGGCTTGGAGTGATTCTGACTCAGGTGACTCAGACTCCGATGATGAGAAGGCCAATATTTGTCTCATGGCCTCAGGAGATGAATCCCACGATGAGCAACTTGAGGTAACTGTGAGAGAACTCATTGCAAGTCCAAAAGAGGTACTATTGGAATTCCTTTCTAATATGATTGCCAATGAAGAGAAATTTATTGCCCAAACCAACACTCTTATTAAGAAAACTGTGGATCAGGAAAGAACTATTGAGGAACTGTCAATGAGGGTCAAAAGTCTTGAAACCTCTTATTCAGGTCTTGACATTAAAGTCAAGACTCTTGACTTAGAGAAATCTGAACTCAAGGAAGATCTCTCGTCTCTAGGAAGTGAACATCATGACTTAGAGAGCGAGAAAATCTCCCTGAATAAGAAGATTCAAGACCAACAGACAACCCTCAAAAGTTTTACCAAGTCCAAGGGCACTCTTGATATATAGGATGTTGGGTGAGCAACAAAGGTCTCTAAACAAAAGTGGTATTGGCTACAACCCGAGGTTTTTAAAGAAGCAACACATTACCACTTTTGTGAAGGAAAAAGCAAGCAAAACCTCTCCTATATGTCACCACTGTGCAAGAAAGGGACATGTAAGAGATGTCTGCCCTATATAAGAAAGGATCCACATATTATTCCCAATACATTTCCTGTTCACTTGGGAAAAGAACGGATAACGCAAGCTTGGGTCCCCAAATGCACTATTTTACCAAATATGTTTTATCCCAGTAATGGGTCTAAATTTGCTTCTTGGTCTAGCCACAAAGGTTGATTTTTATCTTGCAGGAGATCACCAAGGTGAAAGAGAAAAAATGGATTATTGATAGTGGATGCTCTAGACATATGATTGGGAAGAGGTCTCTCTTCCATGAACTAAAGAAGCAATGCACTGGAACAATCACTCTTGGTGACAAAAGAAAGTGTGACATCGTTTGTATCAGTAGTGTTGGGAGTGATCCTAACCACATCATTAAAAATGTTTATCTTGTTAATGGTTTGAAGTATAATTTGCTTAGTGTTTCTCAACTATGTGATAATGGTAATGATGTTGGATTTAACAAGAAAAGATGTTCAGTGTGCAGAGAAGATACAAGTGAAATAGTTCTAATTGCCTATCGATATAACAACATCTATACCGTGAATGCTGAGCAAGTGGCACAAGGAAGCTTAACCTGCCTAAAGGCTTTGCCGGACAATCCAAAGCTCTGGCAGAGGAGACTCGGTCATGTAAGCCCACATACACTACAAAATCTTGTGTCCAAAGGGCTTGTAAGAGGACTACCTGAGATGGACTTCAAAGGTATTGATATGTGCAAAGCATGCACACGAGGTAAACAAACACGTAGCTCTTTCAAACCCAAGAAGGTTGCAAGTACTTCTAGACCCCTTGAACTTTTACATATGGATTTATGTGGTCCTATGCGAGTCAAATCTCCCAATGGTAAAAAGTACATGCTTGTTGTTGTTGATGATTTTTTAAGATATACTTGGGTTGCTTTTTTAAAAGAATAATCAGAGGGTTTATTTGAGTTTTCAAAACTTTGTAAGGAGTTGCAAACTTTAAGAAAGGAGCCCATAGTGTCAATTCGAAGTGATCATGGTAGGGAGTTTGATCAACTTCAGTTTGATTTGTTTTGTGCTAAATATGGCATCTCCCTTAATTTTTCTGCTCCTAGGACACCTCAAGAGAATGGGGTTGTGGAACGAAAGAACCGCACCCTAGAGGACATGGTCAGGACTGTGCTTTTAGAAAATGCATTACCTAAAACCTATTGGGTTATAGCTGTTAACACAGCTAACTATATTTTGAATCGTTGTCTTATTCGTTCCACCTTAAAGAAAACTCCTTATTTACTTTTCAAAGGCCGCAAACCCCTTATATCGTATTTTAAACCCTTTGGTTGTACTTGTTTTGTTCATAACAATGGAAAAGATAACCTTGGGAAATTTGATGCGCGTAATGATGAAGGTATATTTCTTGGCTACTCCACAAGTAGCAAAGCATATAGAATCTTCAACAAAAGGACCAAGATGGTTGAGGAAAGTATTCATGTTATATTTGATTAATGCAATGACGGTTCTTTAAGTGAAAGTGTTGCAGATTTAGATCTTAACATCCATAAAGAGAATAAGGATGGTGATGATTTGATCAAGTATCTTTTTAGATACTTGATCAAATATCGTCTTAATGGATTTTAACCGTCTTGATATTTTACCTATTTTATTTTCGGGAAAACCTTTTTATGGAATTTTATCCGATATATTTTATTTGTGGAAATTATTTTAAATCGGATAAATATCTTCTTGCCTTAGCTTTTATGATTTGAAAGGATCTTTTTAAAATTTGAATTTTCGGTATGTCTGATTTTCAAATTTGGCAGTTGTGTTATTATGAGGTTAGAGTTATTACCATTGGAACCACAAACTTATCCCATCAACTTACCTCACTCGTCCCTTTTTAAACCTCACAATCCTTACCCCCACTATTCACATCTTTAGAGCCTACCAAATATCTCAGACCTTTAACCATCTTCTTCAACCTTTCTCTGAAATTTTTACCGTTCGTATCCATGGCACCCAAATCAAAGAAAACCTCCACCCCCAAAAGCCTTGACGCTGCCTCCAAAGGTCGTCAGATCCCCCTCGTGATTTCCCCTCAACCCGAACCTAACCCTGAAACCACTGTCCCGAGCACCGTCCCTGAGAGCACCCTTGCCGAAATGAAATTGTCCATGAAGCGCCCGAAAAAAGACGCCTCTCAGTGGAAAGCTTAAGGGAAAGAAAAAGATCATTGCTGAGGAAGAGGAGGAAGAGGAAGATGTTGAAGAGGTTCTATAGAGAGATGCTGAAAAAGAGGCCGAGGAAGAGGCCCAGAAAAAGAAAGAGGTTGAGGAAGAGGCTGAGAAAGAAAAGAAAAAGGTCGAGGAAGAGGCCAAGAGAGAAGCGGAGAAGGAGGTTCCCGCAGAAGAGGAACCAGAGGAAGAGGAAGCTGAGGAGGACGACGAGGTTGATGATGACGAGGAGGCCGAGAAAGATGAGGTTGAGGAGTCTGCTGAGGGCTCGGGGTCTGAGGAAGAAGAGGAAGAGGAGCCGGAACGTGTTCCCTCTCCTACTTCTCCTCCTCCTCCCCCGTCCCCGAAGAAGCGCAAGACCGCTAAAGCCAAGATGTCTCCCCCTCCCAAGTGCTTGAGGAAAGCCACTCTCAGAAGTTTTGAAGCGGCCGTCAAGTCTACTGCTCCTGCAAAAGCCCAAAGAAAGAACGTCGAGCCTGCCATCGATCCCCCTGCACTGATCCAGGTAAACTAATCCTTACCCTCCTCCTGTTTTGAGAATGCCGAGATGGCTGTCAAATAGGTAGACGAGTTTAGAACTCGTAGGATCTATTGTTCTGACTTTATCGATTTTGATTTTTACAAGCTTTGAACCTACCCTGCATCTCCCTTCTCAAACAAACCCCTGCATGGACCCTGTCGAACCTTGAATCTGAGTACTACCCCCAACTCACCCATCTCTTCTACATAAACCTCAAAGCCAAGCACACTGCTGAAGGCTGGACTCTGGAGTCAGTCGTCAAAGGGGTTAGAATCATGTTCAACACCCTTGACTTCGCTGAACTCCTTGGTTTTCCCAAACCAAGTCCACCATCCTCTGAAACCCCCACAACTGACCAGTATGTTACTCTTGCCCGCTCCAAATACTTGCTCCCCGAAGCATCAAGCAGCACCACCAAACAACTCACCCACTCATCCCTCACACTTGAAGCCAAAATCATTTTTAACATCATTATGAGACGTCTTTTACCCCGAATCAACTCTGGCTCTCTCTTCACTGACAATGCTAAGGTCCTCCTATACCGGATATTGAATAGCCATGATCTTGATCTGACCAATACCATTTTAGGATCCATTGCTCATACCCGCAAAGCCAGAAAAGGAACTCCCCTCCCATTCGCAAACCTCTTGACCCGTGTCTTCAAAGCTTTTAAAATTTATTTTGAAAATGAAGAACAACAACATCATAAGGGAAAATTTGACTCCAAGAGCTTTAAGAAGATCGGCATAACTCAAACCCCTCAAGAGACTTGGAGCCTTGCCTCTCCTTTCTCAAAAGCTCTTCCCACTAGCTCTGCCATCGATGAGCGCATGGAGAACCTGGAGTTGGGTTTGGAGGAAGTTCGCCTGGACGTTAAGGAGTTGCGCCACGAGTTGATGCTTGAGATGGGAGAGATGGCCAAGCTATTGAACGAGTTGAAGATGTTGATCAAGGATGGTGTTCAAGACGATGAACCCTGAACCCCTATCCTAACCCTTGATCTAACTCTCTAGCACTGATGGCTCTGTTTTCAAAACTTTTGGTGAATGTTTTCACACTCCTCTCTTTGTTGAAAGATAAAAAGGGGGAGATGGTTAGACGTTAGACTTTAAACTACTTTGAACTATAAGGTCTTGGAAGACCTTATTTTGCCTTATTTTTTTGGATGCTTTTATCATTGGTTTTGAACTTATATGATCCAACATTTGTCTAACCCCTGCAGGTATTTAGTCCGATTTTTTTTATGATATATTTATTTGACTAAGTTACAGGGATGCACAGTTTTTGTCTTTCATCAAAGAAGAGATTGATAACTCCACTCCCTTGATGAAAATCAGAAATGGTTTCAAAGGCTTTAACACAAAGCTTGTGTCAAAGGTCTTGAAGCTAAAGTTGTATTGATGAAATTCAAAGCCTATATTTTATGTATTTTATTTATTATCTTATATATATTATCTATGTACGGTTTCCGAATATTATTATACGTATTTTATACTAACCATACAGCAAAGATTTCGAAGAAATCTCCTTCCTTAAAGCCGAAAGATGTGAAGACCAAATCGAGTGGATTTTGGCTTCGCAGTTTCCCGGAATAGAAGACTGCGAAGATCCTTCCTAAGCCATGATCTCAAATAGCCGCTGGGTGAAGATTTGTGTTTGAAAATGGCGCCGATTTGATTAAGTATAAAATGAGATGAAGAAGAGAGAAGAGAAAAACAAGAGTTGAACACAAACAATCATTAAACTACAACGCACACTCATCCCTCAAGTCAATCTTTCATCTTCGTGTACTCTCTGCTAGGTGTTAAGAGTCCTATCTTTTGTTTTAACGCATTTGAGAGTTACACAGTGAGCTTATAGGATATATTTTGAGAGAGTGTTATACTCGAGAGTTTATAACTCAGGAAGTGTACACTAGGCAATTGATTTGCGAGTGTAAGAGGATTGTACTAAATAGATGAGAGAGGTGGGGCTCTTCTAGATTGGTCTAGGACTCCAAGGAAACGTGAGTTGACTAGATTGCAATTGTATAGGAGAGATGCTTCTCGGTGAGCTATTACGATCCTAAGCTTTGTGAATCAATAAAGCCTGTTGAATCCTAGGGTTGTGGGGGAACCCTAGGCGGGGACTAAGCCTTAAAGGAGCCGAACTTCGTTAATAATTCATCGTGTTCTTTACTTATTGCATTACCAATATTTCCGCACTTGTTTCGAATTGTATAACTTTGTTGTGATTCAGCTATCCCATTTGAAAGAATTGAGTTTACTCTCAAAGGGTTTTGCAAGCGTTTCAAAAGTCTTGAGATTGACAGCAAAAAGTTGGCATACTCTATTCAACCCCCCCCCCCCCCCTTCTAGAGTATCTTTATTTTACTTTGTTATACATTATCGAACCTTCTTTCCTTTTTACACATGAAAAACGAGATTAAAGATGATCGCTCACCCAAACTTCGTCTCCTTCGTCGGAATGGCTCAAGAGGTGATTTTCGACTCGACCACAACTGGATCTTTGAGTTAGGGAGGATGGAAAGTCATTATGAATATTAAAGGATGGAGCTTTTAAAATTCAAAGGTGAAAGGAAGAGAAACAGAGTTTTTTACCTCTCTAGAACCGAAATGGATGGTGGTGCGGCATTAGGAGCTGCTAGCCGGATTCCGAGCTACTAGGCAGCTCACCTGGGTCTTCTTGGATCAGGTGATGAGTGGTGGTGCTGCTGGATTCCCTTGCTCACAAGATGGAGGAGAAGTAATGTGATGGGTGGTTGAGGTGGTGTGATCCTAGTGGCAACAGCATTAGGGTTTCTTGTGTTTTCTCCAAGCTTTAAGATATCCTTTGTGTTTGGGCTTTGTGTTTGATGTGGAGAGAAGTCTGGTCAAATGCTTGATTTTATGGGGATATGCCTTGATTTGGTAGAAGATATGAGATAGCGATGGCTAGGCATGGAGCTTGTCTCCTTCCCAATTTAGGGGGTGCAAGAGAGGAAGGGGAGAAAAGTGAAGTGATAATGCATATTTCATAAAGGCATTATAGATATTTCTTATTGCAATTAGGTAGTATTTTTGCTATTGTTTGAGTCTAGTTTCTTATATTGCTTGTGAAGTATTTGAGTTCGGAATCTATGCCTTTTTACTGTTTATTCTGCAGAATTACATTCCAACCTTGGATGGACTTTGGGAACAACTTAAAAGACATGTTTTGGAGCATATGGAGGCTAAGGAGGAAGCTAGAGAGGAGGAAGGAAGCACGACATTGGAGTTTATTGAAGACAATCGAGGAAAGTCGGTCACTACATTGGCGGCGCCCGTCGTGGGCTGTTTTCTAGTATATGCGGTTTTGGATCCGAAAACATTATTTCCTATTATTTTATTCTTATTCCTACTAGGGTTTGGCTGACTCTTAGAGAGGCTTTATTAGGTTATTTCAGTTCTATTCACCGAGAGAGGTTGGCTAGTGTGAGACTATGAACACAATTAGAGAGAGGGAGAGAGAGAGAGAGAGAGAGAGAGAGAGAGAGAGAGAGAGAGAGAGAGAGAGAGAGAGAGAGAGAATTGGCCTATGAGTTGCTAAACTTATAGTTTCGCATGTGATTCGAAGAAATGGTTGTTTGGATTGTGAGGATTTGATTCTATTTGGTTATTCATACTCTTAGTTATCATCTTGTGCATATTGATTATATTTGTGTTCCTTTCTATGATTGATCACCATGTTAGGAATTGCATCTTAGCTATGAATTCGTTGTTGTTTTCTCGGTAACAAACAAATGTATTGAGATAGTGATGTTTCTTTATCTTTGCAGTGGATGATTTCAATTGATCTATGTTGAGGATATTCGATTAGGGCTGAGTTCGGCATGCACCTATTAGTCTTAATTGCGTTGAGTCAATGTGTCAATTGGTTTTGATTACTTGAGTCCTTAATGCTATTCTTTAGTGATATTGAATAAGATGAGTGAATCTCTGTGGATCTTTCAACTTTAGTCAAGTAGACCTATGAATATAAATAATTAATAGATCAATCCGAGGACCATGAATTTCAACTATTGTCAGAGAATTGTAGGTGAAATGTTCTTTCTACTTTGATATCAATCTACTTTGCAATCATAAATCTGGTTACTTTTACATCTTGGTTACTTGCTACAAATCATTGCTTTGTCATAAGAGTCTTTGCTTAGAGTTATTGAACAGGAAATCGCTTCTCTCTGTGGGTTCGACACTGGACTTCATCGCTATACTAGTAGTTATTTGATTTATCAAGTGATTGATTGCCTCGTCTATTGGTTTTGTGTTTGAGTTTGGATATTATTACTATTTGACAAGGAGCGAAAGTGCTAACGACGTTCACCACCAACCAATTTCTTGGCACCGTTGTCAGGGAGAAGAAAGGACTTTTCTTTTCTTTATATCTTTCAATTACTCTTTACTTTGAGTCTTTTGTGTTCTTGTATTGTTCAAACTAGATCTTCTAATGCATTCCCTTTGTCTTTTGATTGTGAGATTGAAATATCTCTTAGGTTGAAAAGGAAGCTTGTGTTTGAGACAGACAAAGAGATGGCAGAAGACGGAGTTGTTGATCCGCTAAGAAGGACCCTGAGAAACCTAAAGGAACCTAATTTGAGTGATCAACCACTTGCAATTAGTCTTCCTGATCTCCCTGAGGGTTCAAGATTTGAGTATAAGTCGAATTGATCTTCTATTTTACCTTACTTTCATGGATTGCCTGGGGAGAAACCAAACAAGCACCTTGCTACCTTTGTGAGCGTGTGTGATAGACTTAGACCCCAAGTCCTGAATGATGACCAATTCATGTTGAGAGTGTTTCCCTTTACCTTGAAAGATTCTGCAAGCGATTGGCTTTATTACCTACCCCTAGAAAGCATTACTACTTGGGTGCAATTGAAAAAAGTTTTCCTGCAAAAGTACTTTCCTGCGACTCGCCCCAACAAACTTAAGGAGTTATCCAGTATTAAGCAATCACCTACGGAGAGACTTTATGAGTATGTTGAGCGGTTCAAGAAACTTAAGGGTAATTGTCCGCAACATATATATAGTATACCCGAGGATGATCTAGTGTTATATCTTTATGAAGGCTTGCTCGACACCGATAGGAGTTTCATCAATGCTACTAATGGAGGAGATATTTTGGATAAAACACCTCAGGAAGCAATGCAGATTTTTGAAGGGTTGGCTAATGCATCGCAACAATATGGGTGAAACCAAGGAGTTAGAGGAGTTCATAAGTTGGATAGTTTGAGAGATGGTCACAAGGATGATATTGATAGGCTTATGCAGATTTTTGGGTCTCTCTCCATCTTAGATTTTGCAGCATGTCAGGTCTGCAAGAGAGTGAAGTGAGAGAGGAGGAAGGAAGTAGGAGCTTCGCTTTGGCCCTCAATGAAAGCGAGCAGAGGATGAAAAAGTCGAGAGACAGATAGAGGTTGTGAGGTCGAGCGAGAGCAACTACTGGATCGATCGAGAAGGCTCAACGGAGGGCGAAGGAGGCGTCCGAGTTGAATCTAGTACTCGATTTTGGATTTTCTTGAATTGTTGTTTATTATGTTGGTTTTGATTGAACTAGATCTATATTTAGTTGATTTTCACTAATTTTGGCATGAATGAATCGGTCTATTTAACATTCGTTTGGAAGGCATTACGTAACATTCGATTTAGTTGATTTTCTCTAATTCTGTCAATTCAATTTATCGACTATTCAGTAAGTTCAGATGCACAATTCGTTGATAATAAGGAATTATTCATATGTATGTGGTTAATTAGATGTGAGAAATCAAGAATTACATTTACATACTCTTTCAACCTAACGAGTAATTACTATCAATTTAGCAAATAATTACTATCAACCTATCGAATAGTTGCATAATTGACCAACAGACCCTTTTGCTATTATCTAAATGATAACACGTCTTTACATACAAATAATAACGATCAATTTAGCAAATAATTACTATTAACCTAGCAAATAGTTGCAAAATTGACCAACCCTTTAGTTATTATCTAAACGATAACTCCTCTTTACATACGAATAATAACTATAAGTTTCGAATAATTAATATCACCTTATCGAATAGTTCAAACAGTGCACCACAAAAAAAAAACATTACCCCACAAAACAAATGTCACGCCACAAAAAAAAAGAGTACAACCCACGCGCACGTAATTCAACAAGTGTTCAAGGAAAAGGGTGGATCCCATTACTTTTTAATTAAAGAAAAAAGGTAAAATTGCCAAATAATCTCAGCCACCCATGCAAAGGAGAAACCCTAGCCTCACACCTATCTATCTAAAAAAAGGCAACTACAAATAAATATTCTAAAATTCTAAAAAAAAAATAAAGATATTCTAAAAATCTATTTTCTTAAGGCGTGTTTGGCTGGGGGAAATTTTTTAGGGGATAGAGATACTTTTTGGGGGTGGAGGGGATGGAAATACTTTTTGGGGGTGGATGAGATGGAGATACTTTTTGTAAAAAAAAGCTCCTGCGTGTTTGGTAGGTCGGGGATGGGCGGGGAAATGGGCATATTGCAATTTACTAGAATGACCTTACTGTTCGATGGTAAAAGACCATTTTGCCCCTCAAATTACCCTTGGCCTTCCTTAATTCGACCTAAAAACCAGAAGCTGCCACAACATCCAACCCAGTTTTGAGAGGAGGAAGAACAGCGTGGACCTGGACTCCCATTGTCGGTGAAGACGGTCGTGGTATCCGCCGGTGTTTGAAAGGGAAGATCATCCGCAAGCAAGCCAGCTCCACCCGGAGGCCGCAAACCGACATCGTCTTCTCACCATGTGAGTTCCCTTACTTGTATCTCCTTTTTGTGGTCGGTCTTCGTGTGGTTGAAATTGCTTACTTTATTCCAATGGTTTGTTGAACAGATTCCTAATTCCGGTTCCCCGATGCCTGGATTGAGTCTTCAATTCGTATGTTTGTTGCCCAAACTTCTTGTTCACACGGCTAGGGTTTTGCCTTCCTCCCGTCGGCTTCTATTGGGACCAAATTTTTGAACATATTGACAATTATTCTCTAGTCGAACTTCCAATTTCTGACTGAATTTGTTTTTCCCGGGTGTGTGGGATGACAATGCATTCGTGTCGTCGTTGTTAGCCCACAAGTGTGTATGGCTTCGAATGGAAACGGCAACGCAAACGGAAATGGAAGGGGTAAGGGTAGGGGTAAGGCTAAGGGCAAGGGGAAGGGGAAGCAGACGCAAGGAGGCGATGAGGAGCCAACGCCCCCTCCCTTTTACTGGTCATATGAGCATACCAATTTGTTTGTTGAGGTCCTCCTTCGCCACCAGTGGGTTGTCGGGAGAGACCAGCCTTTCCCCTGGGGTGCGCTCACCCCAGAATTCCAGGAGCTGTCGGGGAAGAAGCCGAACATGTACACATTGAAGAACCGCAATCGTGACATGAAGAAATACTACAACGAGTGGGAATCGTTAAAGAATTCTGAGACCGGATTGGGATAGGATGCCGAGAAGGGCACGATCAAGGCATCTGATGAGTGGTGGGAGAAGAAGATCGCGGTTAGTGCCATCCTCTAGCTGTTGGTTTTTGAGAATTTTTCCCGTCTTGAATTTTACATAACTTGGGATCATATCTTTAGGAGAACTCTGACTTCAGGAAGTATAGGAAGAAAGGTATTCAACCCGAGTTGGAGGAACTTTGGGATCAACTATATGGGGGAACTGTGGCAACCGGGAAGTATTGTGTTGCCCCCTCGATGGAGCCCAGTCAACGACAAACAGCTCCCCAGGTCGCTGTAGCTGAAGGCGACGATCATAATGAGATGGACTACATCAATCTCGATGGAGGTAATGACGATGGCCGAGGTGGTGTGCAGACACAAGAGACCGAATACGGGACACTCGACACGGAGCTAGACGAGCTGTTCGCGAGCCAAATGCAATCTCGCCAGCATCCTTCCATGCAAGAGGTTCTCCATGGGATTTGCGAGGATGTGCCCAGCACTAACAGGTTTCTCATCTCCTCCTGTCGACATTAACAAGTGAACAATGGCTAACTCCGCTTGTGCAGCGGGACAACCACCAGCGAAGAGGTCCTCCACGAAGTCAGAGGTGTCACGGTTGTACCATGAACACGTTGACGCGGTGAAGGACACAAGCGGTGCGCTGAAGGTTTATCTCGCCCGGGAGGAGGTCTCCACTAGCAAGCCAGTGAACACAACCAACCAAGCTCTGGACATTGTTGAGGAGCTCGTCCAACAAGGTTTGATTGACTTCGCTGACCCTCTCTGGTGCTTCACTGTTGAGCTAATGCGGGACCCTGAGCGCAAAGACCTGTTCGTCGGTATCAAGCACAATGACAGGAGAGTGAGGTGGTTGTAGTGGTTGTATGATCTCAATGGCGGCCGTCCTTAGGTCCATTCCGCTCCCTGGTCGAGGATTTCGAACTCCGTCGTCGCCTACATTTGCATTTCATTTTCCCGTCCTCATAAGTGCATTTAGAGTGCGTATGTGTTGTTGTCTACTTTCTATTTCCAACTTTATGTCACAAATGGAGGCATGAACCTTATTGTTGTTATTTTCGAATACATACTTCAAACTTATGCTTGTTTGTGTATGCTACTTGTTGCTACATGTTTGTAATTGGTAACGTTGTTTGTGCATTCGTTTGGTTGTCTGGCTTATGGTCGTGCATTGTTATGGTTGACTCTTATGGTTGTGTTGCTTATGGTTGTGCATTCTTATGGTTGACTATGCTTATGGTTGTGCATTCTTATGGTTGACTATGCTTATGGGTGTGCATTCTTATATTTGTGCGACCTTTTACTTGGTACTTGTGGTTAATTCCTATCATGGGGATCCTCCACAGGGCCACTTCCAATGGGGACACGATGATGATGCGTCGACGGGGTATCATACTCGTCATCGCCATGCTCCACATATTACATAGGTCTATCCTGGTGGTCCATCACTACTTCACCCGAGTGTACAAGATCCCTTGCTATATCTCCGAGTACACAGGCCGACGATGGGTGCATGACATATTGAATAACGATGGGGAGGTCCATTGTATTAACGCCTTTCAAATGGAGAAGCGTTTGTTTCTTAAGCTATGTGGGGTCCTAGAACATAAATACGAACTTCGAGGATCCAATCAGATTTCGGTGATGAAGAAGGTCACAATATTTGTGAACACAATTGCTTGGGGCCAAATTCAGCGGAACGCTTGTGAACGCTTCCAACGTTCCACTTACACCATCTCAGAGGCGATAAGGGACGTTTGTAATGCAATCGACAGGGGCCCGACCAACGGCTTCACTGGCCTCACCAGGGAGCTGATCAAATCACGCGACCCCGAGTTCCGTCAGGTACCCGAGCAAATCATTAACAACAACCAGTATTGGCCATACTTCAAGGTAACATTTGTACATGTGACCTTTTCCTACATGTATGGATGACTTATGGTTGTAATTCCTTACTTCTCCCACGCAGGATGCAATAGGTGCCATCGATGGAACCCATATCCAAGCCACCATCCCTGTCGACGAGCATATTCCATTTCGAGGCCGGAAAGGGATTTGCACCTTCAACGTCATGGCTGTTTGCGACTTCGACCTCATCTTCACCTTCATCTCAAACGGATGGGAGGGGAGTGCACACGATGCACGTGTGTTTGACCACGCCCATCGGACACCAGGGTTTAACTTCCCCCACCCCCCTGCTGGTCGCTACGACCTATGTGACAAGGGCTACCCGGACCGAGATGGGTACATGGTGCCATACTCGCGGACAAAGTACCACCGGCCAACCTTCCAAGCGGCACAACCTAAAAACCTTAAGGAAGCATTCAACAAGGTGCATTCGTCACTTCACGGAGCTATTGAGCGAGCATTCGGTGTATTTAAGGGTCAGTGGAAGATCCTCCGATGGATGCCCAAGTACTCAGTCGCACGACAAGTGTCGCTCATAAACTGCTGCTTCGCCCTTCACAACCTTCTCCGTCTTTGGATAGACGATGTGAATGACGAGGACGAGTCCAAGTTTCAAGAGCCGGAGGAAGCAATGGACGAAGACGAGGACGATGCGTACGACCACCTAGAAGGTGCAGATGAGATGGAGGTGGACGGCCTATTCGAGCCAGAAGAGGAGGCACCAGCCATTGGAATCAAGGCTCTTCGTGACACTATTGCTCAACAGATATGGAATGACCGACGACCCCGGAGATGATGCCGGTGGGCATCGTAGTAGGGTGCAACTCCTTTTTGTGGTTGATGGTATGACTCTATGTCCTAGGGACCTACGGCAAGTGGTTTGTGATTGCAGTTACATAGTAGGATGCAACCGCATTTTGGACATGACGGGTGCAGGCATGATGCTGTGACAGGTTAAGCTAGGGACATATGACCTTATGTGTTCGACGATTGCACGAAACTATTAGGATGCAACCTTTTTTTGTACATGATGGGTGCAAACATGGAATTTTTCTCCTTTAAAGTAGGGACATATGCCTTATGTGTTCGGAGATTGCACGAAACTAGTAGGATGCAATTTGGTTTTGTACATGATGGGTGCTTAGCAGATGTGACTCTTATGGTTTGTTAAATGTATTGTGTGATCAAGCTTTTGTTTAAGTTTAAAGTCTAAGTTAAATATTAGTTAAGTTGGTTGTGATGTGTGCTTGGCTCTTTTCTGTGAGTACATAAGACCAAACCGTTTGCCTTCCTAGAGTGTCTTGATCATTGTGAATTGTGTGTGTGTGTGATCCTCCATTGTTCATACAACATGGTTGTGGTAGGAAAGGTTATGGCGTTTCCTTATGTTTGGAAGTAGTTTGTAACATATTATGCTTTCGTTCGAGCAATCCAACGCACTGGTATGACTCATTTCTGTTTTGTCATTTGATCATCGATTCAATTTGAAGTTAGAACACAAACAAATGATAATTAAAAACATGCAGCATGCACATTGATAGAGGCAATACAAGCTTAAAATCTTCTACCCGCACCCGAGTAGTGGATGCTACATACAAGGGGTGCTTTATAGCACCATTGTCAAGGTCCAACAACGATAACATAAACATGGTCCAACGGAGCACCTGGCGACCCAAAAACCAACCTATACTGCCCAGCTGCTCAATGGGGATCATAATGCAGTCATATATAGTCGTGTCACCACACCACACAAAATACAAAATGGGGCGCACGATAACAATTTCGTCAACCAAACAACAAGTCTACAGCGACAAGGGTTACAACCACACGTGCCAACTTACCTCCAGCGAGCCTAGCAATGACACCCATGAGGAGGACGATGATCCAGCGATTGATGTCTCTCTCGCGCAGCAGCTGCTTGATGCGAACGGTGTCGGTAGCATGATCAGCCCACGTCCCGCACAGGAAGGTAGCAAGTTCTGACACCCTCTGAGCAAGGTCCTTCTTGGACGTCTCGGAGATGGCCAACTCTTCCTCAGCCCTGGTCAGCTTCTCAACAAGCTCGAGCTTCGACGCCTCGATGATGTCTAACTCCTCATCAGCCCTGTGGAGTTCCTGCTGGTTGATATGAAGAAGAGCCTCTCGGGCAATGTCACGCTCCTGGAGTGTGGCAACCTGTGCGCAGAGATCCACGATATCAGCTTCGAGATCGTTGACAAGGTCGCGGTACTCGTCAAGCTCCTCGTTCACAGCAGGTCCTTGGAGCTCTGACTGCATCTCATCATCGTCCATGACTTCTGCCTCGTGGTGGGCCCATGGGTCTCCATAAGAGTAATCCCCCCTTATCCACCAATATTTGTCAGGGTCGCCCGACTTATAGCTGGCATCAGAGTCCTCATCCGTGTCGGAGTAAGGGTACATGCTTTGAGGGAGAAGAAACGTGTTAGAGACACACAACAACATATTCCCACCATATTCGAGGAAGACCAAGGACATGACAAAGTTGATAACAATTGAAAAGGATGAGAAGGTGAACATGAACAAATAAATTTCCACTGAAGAGCATGAAAGCAAAGACAACTGGGGAGGCATGAACATATACGTGGGGCCTACAATCAAATATGTATGAATGTGAGATGTTCATTCAATCAAATATGTATGTGCTATCCAGATTTTAGTTTTGTTTTCACTTCCCACCCTCACATCCTTATCAAATATTTTTCAATCTAGTCAAACAAATCATACATGAATGCATACGATTATAAGCAACATGCAAGACAGATTGAGAAACTACAACAACAAATAACAGCATAATGGTTGTGTAATGGCAAATGAGGTGTGAAATATGATGGGTTTTGTGTAGCACAACAACCATGAACTGAACCTAGGAGGAAGACAATGCAGTAACCCAGCCTTCAACCAAACTGAGGAGAAGAAACTCCTAAGCTAACCCCCCTCATCAGAACAACACAAACCATTGACAAAAGCATGAACAAATAAATTTCATAAGAAGACAAACCATAAACAACCATTATTAAACAAAAGCAGAAGAACACAAACCCTTGCATACAGACACATAAACAAAAGCATGTGATAAAAGGACAACCCTGCAAACAAAAAAGCACACACAATCGACAATGAAAAACCATTACAGATCCGGTATGACAGTTGCAAACCATTGAAGACAAAACTCACACCATCTCATCTCTGACATGCGCATAATAAGAAGACAACCAACAGACGACATTTCATTATTGAATTTGAACATGGAGTCTCCGATTTTGGGGTTTTAGGGGAAGAGGGACCTCTCAAATATTGGGGATTAGGGTTAACATTGGCGGGGTTTTTGAGTCAAAAGAAGGAGAAGAACATAGAGTAGTACTTACATTGAGTGGTGGATGAAAGGCTCGACCTTGTTCGAGAGGAAGATGAACACCTGCGATTCCGACAACCTGTGATTCCAAAGAAGAAGAAGAGAGATTTAGGGCATTGCCGTCGATGGAGGACTTCAATGGAGGACAAAGGGAGGAAGGAAGAGCGAAGAGGGTTACCTGGCGAGTTCCTTCGAGAGCGAGAATGGAGAAGTGAGAGAGGCGATGAAGAATGATGATAATATATCAGTCTTCTATGGGAAGCCGTAGCGTCGGATCCAGGGGCAAAAATGGGCATTACGGGGTACCAAAGTTCTTCCACCCCCGCCCACTCCAAAATCGAAGGTACCAAAATCTGGGCAAAATCCACCATCGCCATCCTCTCCACCTCCATTTTCGCCACCCCCTCCATCTCCCGCCAAACACTCTGGCGCGCTTCCCTAGGCAAAATTTGATATCTCCCCCACCCTCCCCACCCCCAGCCAAACACGCCCTTAATGAGCTAGGGGATAGATAAATCATCACTCTTATTTACATAACTAAATAATAAAAAATAGATAAACTTTCATCCACACAATGCATAGCTGCAAAGATGAGAACTTTCGAGCATCGTCATGGTTGATTCTAGAAAAATTTTCAACATGAAAGTTGTAGATATCTTCGTCCTCTTTCCAACGAGGTATGGCATAGTCCAATCCGGTTAATATGGACTCCAAATGACCCATTTTACTGAGATGTCAAAAAGCTGTCAAATCTGCTTAAACAAACCAGACCTTGTGCATAAACCCCATTTGCATCTTTGGACCTTCTTTCCATGGTGGAGTCTTCTTCTTCCTTTTGAATATGACATCATTCTCCTATATTTGAAATCGACTCGTCCTCGAGTCGTCGTCGGGATCAACATTGTTGTTTGACCCACATAAGGCCATTTTGACCCACATCACATTTGATCCATGATTTATCCAATGTTCAAAGCTCGGGTCTATTATCTGTAAATAAACACTGAAAATGCGTAGATGTCGACTTCTTCCACTTAAGAGACAATGAATGTAGTTTATACTAAGAATATGTCTAAATGCAACCTAAATAACTTAAAGACTATCTAAAAGGCCTATACAAATCATGTCTTATATCAGTAGGACTTTGTCTGAAGTCTGAACCTAGTAAATAAATGCTTTATCTCTCTTGCCTTGCATGTTGGTTTTTAGGGTCGTCCCGATGTTTTCGAAGGTTCGGTGCGATAATAAATTAGGCCTTTTTATTTTTATTTTTTTCATGCTTGTTACTACCATAATTATAATTTTTTTAGTAGTGAATTACATCTATATATTGTATATGACATGAATGATGTTATAAAAAAGAACTATTTATCGTTTATTTACATGAAAACAATGTTATATACTTATATGCCTATACGTCTTAATTTCTAGTTTCATTCGACGACTTTTTTGAAAGGAATATTAAAGCACTAATATATTCTCAACATATTAAAATTTAAGTTATTTTATTACTCTTTTTTAAAGTTAAAAATTATATAAATATTAATTACATTACTTTTTTAATCGTATAATTTATTATATTGAGTAGTTACACAATAATTAAATTTAAGTAATTAAAGAAAAAAAAACGGAAATTTCGCGAGGTGCCCCTGGGGTATTGCAATTTTCGCGAGGTATACAACTCTTTTACATATTTCGCGTGGTGCCCCTGAGGTTTTGAATCTTTTCGCCTCACCCCCTTCCTTGTTAATTTTAACAGATTGTTAGACACTCCGTTAGTTTTCAATTAAAACATAAATATATATATATATATATAGAGAGAGAGAGAGAGAGAAGTCGTCCACGAAGGAAAGCTCCAGAGAAAGAAAGACGAAGGTCAAAGATCTGGGCCGCCGCCGCCCTTCTCGCCGTTCAGCAACCTAATCTTAGTTCTCTCCTCCCTAATTTCGCCTCCTCCTCCGCCTTCTCCGTCAACGCCACCTCTAGTTGCGAGAGGATGGGGATAGTGGACGAGAACGGGAGTCGGTGGACTTCAAGATCGGCGATTTCGACCCGAATTGGGACGATAATGCGGGCAATTTCACCTAGAAGGTGGAGAATTCGACTCCTGGCGGCGGGGATGGTAATAGTCAGCAGGTTAGGGTTAGGGTTAAGAAGTAGAGGGTTTTTGTAGATCCCTAAATTAAACCCTTATAAAAATGATTCCTCATTTTCTAGGGTTTCTGGCTTAATTAGCCCAAATTAAACACTTGGTTGTGTTGGATTTTATCTGCAAATAGAGTTTGTAATTGATTGATGATTCCTCAACTTACTCTATATTCTTACTAGGAAATTATCTTTGTCTAGTCTTAACCCTTCGTATTATTGTGGAAGAAAGAGTCAACGGAAATTTCAAGAGGTACCCCTGAGGTATTGCAATTTTCGCGAGGTATACAACTCTTTTGCATATTTCGCGTGGTGCCCCTGTGGTTTACAATTGTTTCGCCTCGTGCCCTTCCCGGTTAATTTTAACAGTTTCCGTTAGTTTTCAATTGAAAAAAAAAAGAAAAGAAAGAAGGAACATAGTGAGAAAGAACGGGGCGAAGGTGAAAAGGTGGTTCTGTGGGTGAAGGTGGCTGCCGGCGGTCCCTGCCCCTGCAGCGTCTCAAGCGCAGCACCCTCTTCGTCGACGTCCCGTCGGTGAAGGAGTTCCCCCGATTTCGACATTATGTGCACTCATCCGATATTCGGGTCCGAATCCGGGAAGAACGGGTGGGGTGGGCTGACATTCGTGTTCGATAAGGTTTGGATTTGGAAATCAGAAGCTAGGGTTAACAGATGTGAGGTTTTCATCGATACCGATACGTTTAGGAGAGAAGATGGGGAAATCAGAAGCTTCGTCGACGTCCTGTCGGTGAGGAGGCAATTGTTGCTGGATTCCGAATCTGAAGCATTCGATTTCGGAAATTTTTGTCAGGCTCCAGTGAAACGGAGCTTCGCTGCGAGGGTTCCCAAAGCCCTCAATCGATCGACATCGGAGGAGCAAGAAGATGGGGTAATCGAATTAAATCTAGGATTGTCATAGGGTGAGAGATTTTCCCATCTTCAATTCGATTGCCCTAATCGAATTAATAGATTTCGGTGCCCAGGAGGTGCAGATTTGCCAAGCCCTAATCGAACAGACTAAGAGGCGGCGACGGCGGTGCAGAGTTGGTGGCGGTGAGCGTGGCGGATCCGAGCACAGGGGAACAAGGGCTGTCTCCGGCCTAGCCTCCTTCGCATTCTTGTTCTCGCGTCGGTGCAACCTTCTTTTCCGACCTAGCCTTCTTCTCCGACGGCAGTGCAGAGTCGGCGGTGGTGCAGATTCGACGACGTCTCTCCCGGTGGAGACGGCAGATTCGAGGACAAGGGAATGAGGGTTGTCTCCGGCCTAGCCTTCTTCTTCGCGTTCTTGCTCTCGCGTCTGTTCTCTTGTTCTCCGGCCTTTTTTTTTTTTAAATTGCAAACTAACGGAAAAACAAGAGAGCTGTTAAAATTAACTAGGAAGGGCACGAGGCGAAACAATTGTAAACCACAGGGGCACCACGCGAAATATGCAAAAGAGTTGTATACCTCGCGAAAATTGCAATACCCCAGGGGTACCTCGCGAAATTTCCGAAGAGTTAATGTCATCTCTCTTTGATTCTTTCTTTGATTATTCTTCCGGATGGTTACCTTGAAGCGTTAACGACTGGAGACAAGTTCTTCCTTATGGTTACCTTGAACAACGACTAGACTCTCTCTTTCTTTCTTGTTATTTATGTTTTAATTGAAAACTAACGGAGTGTCTAACAATCTGTTAAAGTTAACAAGGAAGGGCGTGAGGCGAAAAGATTCAAAACCTCAGGGGCACCACGCGAAATATGTAAAAGAGTTGTATACCTCGCGAAAATTGCAATACCTCAGGGGCACCTCGTGAAATTTCCGAAAAAAAAATTAAGAGACTAGAAGGTGGGAAGTAGAGCCCAACGAAAAATAAGACACTGCATGCTATTCCAAGGATTTGAAACGGATTATTGCATTCCCTAACAAAATGTGTACCACACCCTGAATAGGTAAATATATAGATGGTGACATAATGTCAAGAAGTAACAAAGGAGAAGACAATATCAAGGGTCTTCTGAAAGATAGATAAGCTTACCCACTAGAACATCCCACAAAAGTGCCCCCGTATGAGAGAGACAACCCCACTATGATCTAAACCCCTATCAGCTTCTAATAATATATTAACATATAACCATAAAATAATATAGTTATATGCAATATAAAATTACAAGCCGAGCATATACAAAACAGACTCAAAAGTGATATAAGACCACACAATCAAGTCCAACTATACGCCACTAAACTACCATCAAGCCCAATAAGGCGTAATCCTTCCCCATCAAAAGAAAATTAAAGCACCCATCTTATTGGTGCTAGCAAGAAGCCCAGAGATGTGCAACATTCGTCAGCTCGCCGTAGACACAGGCCTAGTGACGAATAGAAGCCAGCCTAAGATTGTATGACAGCACCAAAACATAACAAGGCCAAATAAAACTCCTAAACTAATGACAGCAGAGCACAAGACCTTATTTCCTGCACAATTTCAGTACCACCAAAATCACAGCAGCCCATGCAAATGAAATCTCCCTAGCCAGCAGATTGCAACACGTTTGAATGAACTGACCATCCCAAGATCAGCCGGGATGATAAGAGACATCGTCCGCCGAACCATCTTCATCCTCCTCATTCTTCGAGAGTTGAGCGAAGTACTTCGTGACCTTGTCCCCCGACGTAGGATCTTTGATGGCGGATAATGCATTATATAGCTCATCCATAGTCAAGGAAACACGGATATCCCCGGGGATTCGATTCGATGTGCCTCGGAGCAAATAACTCCCTTTTTTAATTCCTCCAACTACCTCCCAGCACTTCGGTGGGGGAATCTTGTACCCACTAAGCCTCATTCTCCCATTCGCCGTTGCTGAAATCCCCGAGTCTTCCGCCCAGTCTGTCGCGACCAGTGCAGCACAGATCTTGGAAGAAACAGGGTCCGCTTTGATTTCCTCGTCACCCTTGTCCTCCTTGGTACATGCTAGCACAGCTCAATACCACCTTTTGCCTATCGAAAACATCACCCTCATACTCTTGTAGAGTTTGGGTTCCAATGGAAGCAGTAGCAGTAGGCGGGGAAACATGGCCATCAGCATTCGAACGACTCACGCCCCCTCTAGGAACGCTAGAGTCCCCAACAGCAGATACACCAACAACACCCCAACCCACTTCAATCCCGTCCTTACAACCCCCTTCCTCGTGTTTCGAATTTTTCGCATCATCTCATCTCTCAACCGAACCCATACCAGCATCCAGCGACCCAATCCCATGAGTCGAGGTCGGGCACGACTGCTCCGTATGCCCGAAGCAACCACAACGACCGCAGTTCCAGGGAAGCCATTCGAAGATCACCTTTAGAGAGCATTCTACTCCCTTCTCATTCCTTAACAGTACACGTTTCCTTTTAGCTTGATCGACATTGATTTCGACAAGCATTCGGGCAAAGGAGAGCAACTCCTGGTTCGATGTAAACTCATCGATGCACAGCGGTTGACCAATTCCACTTCCGATAGTACTCAGCATTGTATTTGAGCAGAAAATCGGGGGTATATCCAAGATTCGAACCCAAACTGGCACAGTTTTGAACGAACCCCAATCCATCGTCTCTCCTACTGTCCAATGTTTCAGCAACAGAGGGGAAGAACCAATGACCCACGGACCTTGCTCAATTACCCAGTTCAAGTCCCCCTCGCTATCAAATTTGAAAATTAGTATCCCCGAGGGTTTCACAAAGAGTTTAGGCATCTTTACCTTCCAATTTCTTCAAATGAAATTGACTATCGCACCAGTTGGAATCCATGGACCCATTACAGCCCCCACCAAAGTTGCCGCACAGGTGTCACCAGCCTCCGCAACATCCACCTGGGAATAGGCAATACATTCGCCATTTATGTTCGGAACAAAGTGGAGACGTTTGGCAATTGCAGCCCTCCGAGATCCCCTTGCAATCTGGGCGAAGGAGGGGCGGCCGACATGAGTAAGGGGAGATACACGAGGAGCACCCCCGTCAGGGATAGACTCCCTAACTCCACCGTCACCCGAAGATTTTCCCCCATTCTAACCGAGATCCCCAATTTGAGCACCCATCAAGTCCGAAGGAGCACCACCCTGCGAGGATGAGCCACCAGCACCACCACAACCTAGATCTGGACCCCCCGAAGACGAACCCCCTTTCCCCGAGGAAGTCGATGCACCCACATGCTCGCTACCACCATCTGACTGCTCGGAGCCGTGAACCCTTCTCTCTCCCGATGTGAACAGTGTATCGTGAAGTTCTCTCTCAATCGCTCTTTTTTGTCAAAATCCATCCCTCCCGGCGATCCTTTTTTCATCCCTTTGCCCTTAGCCATACCGGCAAGCAAACCGGCCACCAGTGGCCGGCAATAGCCGCCGACCAGGAGCACAAACCACTCATTGATAAATTGCCCTAGGAGAGAGGATGTTACTTTAACACCACCTTTTATCCATATACTAGTTATGCAGCATAACTAGATCTAAACGAGATCTAGATTTTACAATCTGGATTTTCGAATCAGATTAGTTGATAGAACGAGCATCCGTGGAAAATTTCCTTGCACTGCTCACTTTTACTTTACATTTGCGGAAAATACACGGTTATACGGCGTTACATGCATAACCATCAACTCATCATCATCTTTTGTTATTCGGGAAATATATTTAAACGGTTATACTATACCCCCTCCACTTTGTTCATAATTTCGAGTGACAAATGACTTGTAAAATTAGAATACATTTAGCTTAACTGTAACATTGGAAAAAATGCAGGAAGTCATATTTTAGCAATGAAAGGAAGAAATTGCCGGATATCATAATTTCATCCCCAAACTTTCACTTTCTTCACCAGAATTTACAGAAATTGAATGAAAGATGACATATAATTTCATCCCTGACTAGAGACTAGAGAGGGAGAAGGAAATTCAACCAAGGAAACTCAACGGAAGATTGATTTGCGAAAATGACTTCCCGCCGGCAAAGATGAGATACCCAAACTCCAAAGCCAAAACCAACATACTTTAGAGGTTTAGATATCATCATTCACTTCTCCTACTCCTACGGTGTTTGTCTACCACTGCTATTTATTTCCCCCTTTGTTTCCTTTTCAGAAAATAATTAATTATTAAGCAACAAATCCTTACGCATTCGGACTCCAGAGGCTCCATAAACGGGAATTCAACAGCCCAATCACGTCCGGCAGAACCTTCCTCGCCAGCCCCTTATGGCTACCTCCTGTCACAGCCGTCTCTTCCTCCGCCGCATCCGGCGTTGTAGCCACCCCAACCATCTCTGCGTCAACTCTATCCTCCACCACAGCCACCTCTTCCACCGCGAAATCGACGCTCTCCGGCAACTCATCCGCCGGAATAGGCGAACTGGAGCTGCTGTCTTCGGCCTCGCTGCACACGGGGAGCAATTTCTTCTTGCCTTTCCCTCTCTTTCTCGACTGCTCCGACTCGCCGCTGGTCAAATGGTCCTCGAACGCCTCGATCGCCTGGTGAATCAGCTCCCGATTTAGTGACGAGTCCCAGCGGAACCAGTAGCTGGTGTAGCAGTCGAAGCAGCCGCAGTGGAAGACGGGAGGAGTGTGAGGCGCCGGCGCCGTCTTCAAGGCCGAAGCTTGCTTGGCACGGCGTCGGCGAGGCTTGTTGTCGAGGAGTAGCTGGTGGGAGGGGTTGGAGGTGGCCTCGAGGGACCTGGTAATCATGTAAGCCAGGACCTCTTGGTCCTCGAGGGAGAGGACGGAGATTAGGGCGAGAATCGCCGCCGGGAGAAGTTTGAGAGCGGACGAGGGGTTCTTGGTTGCGGTGGTGGACAACGCGGAGGGAGATGGCAGAGGGGAGGAAGATGGAGAGGGATGAACTTTGCCTTTGTGCTTGTTGTTGAGCTTCATGGCTGACCTAGCTTGGAATTTTCGGTTTAGGGGAGGGAAGGGAAATGGCGGATTGGGATTTGAGAGTACTGAGCCTGAGAGAGTGGGAGTGAGGGTGGCCGGGGGATTGGGGGTAGGGTTTGGGTGGGTTTGTTTTATTTTTTCAAATTTTTTATTTTATTTTTAAAATAATGTAGTAATTCAGCTTGGGGTTACTGCAAGGCAGCGCGGGGATCGATGATATTGAAACCGGCAAAGCATTTGGGCTGAGGGATCTCTCATTGAATGCGTTTTTTCACGGGTGCCTCTATGTTAGTAAAAGTAGATGTGAAACAGAATTGTATAAAACTATTTTTTAATATCTAATTCGGGATTTTATGCATAAATCAATATAAAAATATAGAAGGAAAAAGTCGTATCTTTTTTATGCGGAGCCTTGATTCAAAATCACATTTGGAGAAAAGAGTCTCAAACGCGACTCCTCTACTTGGTCCACACTAGCACAGAATTAGATCTCCTTGCCTCCATTTGCTAGAACGAACAATCGAATAATTGCAATTCACACATAACGTTCACTACTAGAATTCTATTATTTAACATCGGTTCATTAACATCGGTCAGAAAAATATGTCATGTTAAATAAGTTTTTAACATCGGTTTCTAAATTTGCTCTGTAAATAACAGCATGGACATTGTCCCATTTATTTGACCGATGTTAAATATGTGTTTTAAAAAAAACTAGTCCCATGCCCGTGCTGTGGCGCTTTTTAGAAAAAATCATATTTATACATGTATAACGACGTACCCGATAGTAGTAGATAGAAAACACTTGTAGTGTATTTGTTATTCATGATAGTATTATTAATATTATTATGTAAAACCATGCTAAACACAGTCAGTGAGGGTAGAGCAGAGCACTAAAGAGAAACCAATTAAACACAATCAATAATCCAAAACAATAATAGTGTTTTCTATAAAAAAAAAAATAAAGAGATGTTTTGCTCCAAGCAAAAGAGACGTCATTAACCCCACCAAAAAAAAGGACGTCATTAACAAAAAAAAAACCATTAACTAATACCTATGACATAATTTCAATCCACCAAAACTACAACCTGTTGCTTCTTTTAAAAATATCCTTTGCATGAAGAATTTAAACATGGCATGCAAATGCAACATCCATTGCTCATTATGAACTCATTAGTAGGACCCCAGTCCAAATCCTTTGACCAGATACAGACATATATATAGACGGTCGAGATTAAATATTAGAAGGGTAACATGGGTAGGTGACCACTAAATCTATGTAGATACACATGTCTTCTTATCAAATCGAGTGAGTAATAGACAGTTTCATCAAGTGACCAGGCATTGGTGATTTCTGATGGAATTGGTATAGACAGGAAGTGAATCTGCTGCACAATCCATCGACTCAAAGAAGTGAATAAGGGCAATTACGATGGAATTGGTGATTTCTGATTGGAATTGGAAGTTGAGTCTAATTCATGGAGGAAATCTATTTGTACAACAGAGGAAATAGACAGATGGTGCACAGGAATAGAAGATTATATACAAAATCGGATATACGATGCCATTTTGAGTTGACACTGAAATCCTCTTAGAAAGAGTGCGGACGATGGTGGGTTCAGTACGATGGCTTTTACATCAATAAATGACTATTTTTTGACATATATTGTGTGAGCTCTATGTAAATATTTTTTCAATTACTCAGTATCTCCAAAAGTTGAACTACTCTGCTAATTAGGCGGTTGCTTTGCATTCATTCATTTCTTACGTTAGGCTTCAGGAATTGTATATGAAATACCACTTCCTCAACAATCAACTTTATTGTTGCCATTCATCTAACTATCCAACCGGACAATTAACATTTAGGAGTCAATCATAAATGAATTCTTGTGTAAAATATCATTCCTCAAATAAGACCTCTACTTTCTGTCAGAAACAATACTCTGATTATAAGGCAAAACAGAAAGTGCAGTTGGTGGATATAAAAAATAGAACTTGCAACAGATGTGTATCTAAAATGGAGAGAAAAATAAAAACAGAACTTGCATCACACGCTTTGACAATTGTGGTTTCTCGGGAAAAAAAAATTTCTTTTCATGCTTGCTAAGCTTAAATGATCCCATATGATCCACAAGTCCAAAGTTGGAGATGATAACGGTAGAAAACTCGTGTAATCAACTAGCAAACCTCCAACGCAAGTTTCCTTGAACAATGGCTTCAATCTGAGTTCCCTGTAAAAAAAATAATTGTTAGAGATAAATGAAAATAATTCAAAGAAATGTAAATGAATAAAGATGGGAAGAGATTGTAAAATAAATTCTCATCGATGAGAACCAATTCCAGTGGCAACTTCGTGTGGGGGGTATTCGAAGATGTCCTTGCATACATTCAAATAATCCGCACTTTGATGATGGAGGAGGCAGAAATCACATCGAGCATGATGTATTGTTCTGACATTGTGGAGGTGAGAGTAGATTGACTCGGTGTTGTGAAGATGTGGTCCACACGACGGGTGGATATATATATATATATATATATATATATATATATATATATATATATATATATATATATATATATATATATATATATATATATATATATATATATATATATATATATATATATATATATATATATATATATATAGGGAATGGTTAAATTGTGCACATGGCTTAGGATGTGCATTGTGGACAAAATATTATTCGATGAAATGTGAAACATTATTCAGTGAAATTTGAAGCATTATTCGGTGAAATGTGAGTATTGTTTAGGGGAATGTGAAACATTATTTGGTGAAATTTGAGGCATTCCATATAAATTGTAACTATTGTTTAGGGAATTGAGGTTTCTTTTATTTGAAATGGATAAATAAAAAAACTAAACATTATTCGGTAGAATGTTATAAATTATTCAGTGGAATTGGGATGTTTTCATCTGAACTGAGCGGAAAAAAAAACATAACAGTGTTCGGTAGAATGTTTCACACTTCACTGAATAATGCTTAAAATTTCACCGAATAATGCTTAAAATTTCACCGAATAATGTTTCACATTTCACCGAATAATATTTGTGCTCAATGCACACCCTAAGGGGTGTGCACTCTGGAACCACTCCCTATATATATATATATATATATATATATATATATATATATATATATATATACATACATATATATATACATACATATATATATACATATATATATATATATGTATATATATATATATATATATATATATATATATATATATATATATATATATATATATATATATGTATATATATATATATATATATGTATGGATCATTTGTTCACAAGCCTTAGGGTGTACCTTGTTCACAAATATTATTCGGTGAAATGTGAAACATTATTCGGTGAAATTTGAAGCATTATTCGGTGAAATGCGAGTATTGTTTAGGGGAATGTGAAACATTATTTGGTGAAATTAGAAACATTATTCATATAAATTGTAAGTATTGTTGAGAGAATTGAGGTTTCTTTTATTTGAAATAGATGAATAAAAAAACTAAACATTATTCGGTAGAATGTTACAAATTATTCAGTGGAATTGGAACGTTTTCATCTGAACTGAACTGAAAAAGAAAACATAACAGTATTTGGTAGAATGTTTCACATTTCACCGAATAATGTTTCAAATTTCACCGAATAATGTTTCACATTTCACCGAATAATATTTGTGAACAAGGTACACCGTAAGGGATGTGTACACCGGAACCACACCCTATGTATGTATATATATATGTATGTATATATACATATATATATATATATACATATATATATATATACATATATATATATACATATATATATATATATACATATATATATATATATATATATATATATACATACATATATATATACATACATATATATATACATACATATATATATATATATATATATATACATATACATACATATATATATATATACATATACATATATATATATACATATACATATATATATATACATATACATATATATATATATACATATATATATATATATATATATATATATATATATATATATATATATATATATATATATATATATATATATATATATGTATGTATATATATGGCAAATTTGCTAAAATAGCCCATTTTGGTGAAACCCTTGCACACATAATCCCATCCGGAAAAAATTTGCTAAAATCCGGATATCCGGTTTTTTGCCTCAACCGGCAGCAGGTAAGGGGGGGGACTGGACAGTGTGAGTATGACAGCTGGACAACTGAGAGAGGGAGAGAGAGAGAGAGAGAGATAGACGGAAAAGCTAGGAAAAGACAGAGAGAGAGAGAGTCTGTGAGAGAGAGAGAGGGTGAAATACCTGATCAATATTGAAAAGACAGGTAGAGAGAGGGAGAGATATGAAGTAGTTGTGTAATGTAAATCGGAGGGAGGCAATTGTTCCCGCCCAGGGATGGCGCCAAAAAAAAAAGGTAAAAGGGAGGGAGGAGGGGGAGGGTATATAAGCTTTGAAGAATGTCTGAGGGAAATCATTACCTCCCATTAATGAATTGCAGGGGAAATGGAACTTGAAGAAGGGGAATGGCCGGCGTTTGATTAGAAGAAAGAGGGTAGGTGTCAAATGATGTGTGGTCTATATAAAGAGATGAGAGAAATTCTGGGCGTCACTTTTATTCACAAAATCTGAAGAAAGAGAGAGAATCCATTGAAGAAGAAGCAAGTGGGCCTGGGTTCAGGTAACGGTTTACTTGTACGAAGCCACTTTTCACTGGACGGTTATATCGTACCCACTGGACACGTGTTGGTATTAACTGGACAGTCCTCTGATCGGACATAAATGGGTAAGTGTTCTCTCTATGTTTGGTAAGTGTGGTTCATATGTAAATACTGTCGATACAAATTAATTTGTGCCTACCTATGAAATGCAACAGGGGAAAAATCATCAGTTTGTATCACTGTATTGTTTGGAGGATGGTGGGCGTGTGAAGGCGGCACTTGGGTCTTCACGGGAACAAGGAGCCAGAAAGCCATGGTGGTGGACGAAAGGATTGACTACGTAAAGCTGAAGAAACAGGTGATGGACAAGTTTAATGTCGATGGGAGGAATGATGTGGAGCTCACATATGTAAAGCCAAAGAAGGAAGGGTCCAGGCCGTTTGCTATCGGGGATGATGAAGACTTGGAGGCCTACAAGTTTGTAAACGGGCTGTCTGGAGAACGAAATTGGCCTATCGACCTCAATGTCTCCCTGCGACGCAAGGTTGGTGGAGACGTGCCCGGAGCACAAGGATCGACAACGGATGACTCAGACGGTGGTGGTTTGTCTCCTGCAGGCTTAGAGGATGTTGTTGTGCCGTTAACTGGTCCGCCCGTGACACAAGAAGATCACCCAAATACAGATCTCCCCGTGGGGCTTGACGGAGAAGACGAAGATTTGGGAGAAAAAATTGTCGAGGTAAACCAAACGTATGTCCAGGTGGAATAATCGGATGTCCAGTTAACACAAACAGCTGTCCAGGTGGAATCATCGGATGTCCAGTTAACACAAACAGTTGTCCAGTTAAAGGAGACTTCTGACCAGTTAGGGATATGTGAGGAGTTAGAGTTGGAGTTTGCGAAGAGGGAAAAGAATGCCGACGCAGTGAATAAAGGGAAGCAGATCATATATGTCAGCAGTGACATGGAAGATGGAGCCATTGACCTTGGTAGCTCCTCCGACGAGGATGATGCAATCCCAAAAGTGGTTAAAGTTGAACACGGTAGTTCTGGTCCGACGAAGTCTTGGTCATGGGATTATGAGGCGGAGCGAGCGGTGAGGGAAGTCGAGGAAGCATACGAAAGACGAAAATGGAAGTCGACCACTTCTCCGAAGCCTGCTGAAAGTGAACCAATGGTGGCGGGGAACCCATTGGATACCAGCCATTGTGGTATTAAGCTCCGGGAGGGACAAATGTTTCGGAGGAAGGAGGATGTGCAGGAACTCGTAGCGTGAGCGGGTCTGACTCACTGCTTCACGACGAAGGTGAAGAAGTCAACGAAGACCTTGTATGTTGTAGGGTGCGCTGCTCGCAACTGCAAGTGGTCATGTCGGGCTTCGACTTACAGGGGAACTGGGTTGTGGAAGATCCGAAAGCTTGTGGACGAGCACACGTGCTCGCTGGATGAGGCGGTCACCCAAAAACGCAGTGCATCATACACGCAGCTGGGCCATCGCATTGTCGAAAGGTATGTGCCCCAAAACGGAAAACTTAACTGGACTCTTGTGTAAATTCCACTGGACATATAGATATACACACTGGACACACAACACTAGTAACTGGACACACAACCGCATTCACTTGACACAACTTTAGTCACTGGACACAACTTTCTTAACTAGACACACAACTATTGTCACTGGACACACAACTGTATTAACTAGACACACAACTAACTTCACTGGACACATGTGTGTGAATGGGCATGTTCAGTTTCGGACGGTCGAAGAAGCCCCTCGATCCCGATCAAGTGCAGAGGATGATGAAGTCGCAGCTGGGGGTCACATGCAGCTACTGGAAGGCGCGCCGAGCCAAGTTGAGTGCGAGGGACATAGTGTACGGAACGGACGAGGAAAGTTATCGGAGCATGTACTCATACATGTACATGCTGGAGCATGCCAACCCTGGGACGTACACGAGGATAGAACGCGACGTGGAGGGGCGATTCAAGTATGCGTTTGTGAGTCTTGGAGCGTGGCGGAGGGCCCATATCTGAATGAGGCCGGGTTCAGCAACTGGGCAAGGGCTTTCTACACTGGGAACAGGTACAACATCACAACCACTAATAACTCCGAGTGCTTGAACTCGGTGTTCAAATATCTTAGAGATTTGCCGCTAACAGCCCTTGTAGATTCCATCCTTGAGACCGTCGGCACGTGGTTCGTCAAACATAGGAAGACAAGCGGCGAGCAGGGGAAAGTCGTGAGCGACTGGGTTGGTAACGCCATCAGAGCAAACTTCGTGCAGTCCCTTTCCATGGGCGTCAGACAGCTAAGTGCACATGAGTACGAGGTACGCAAGGGAACCTCCACATGGCTTGTAAACCTAGTAGGACGTTTATGCAGCTGTAGATGCTTCAACGTCGACCAGTACCCTTGCGCGCACGCAATGGCAGCAACCCAAATGCACGGGATGGATGTGTACTCGCTCGTCAACGACTTGTACAAGGTAGACGCGTGGCGTGTGTGCTACAATGACGTGATATACCCAGTCCCGTCGCGAGAGAATGGGAGGGTGCCCGAGGCAATCGCCAAGGAGACTTGCCTCCCCCCACTTATAAAGGTACGCCCTGGCAGGCCGAAGACATCTAGGTACCCGTCTCAGTGGGAAAGGAAGTTCCCGAAAAGGCGCCGCACATAGTGAAGAAAAAGGTGGTATGTTGGCATGACGGGTACATATTTTGGCATGACAGATAATGAAGTATACATGACGGATAGCTATTTTGACATGACATATTTGTGCATTTTGAATCCAGTAGGTATTTCACGCGGTTTGTAGGCAGGGGTAACTTATTCGGAAACTTTATCGCTCCCCCTTTTACATTGAAGTATGGACGTCGCCCGTGTTTTGTTATTACGGCTTGTTGGGCCTGGGTGCAGCTATGTCATTTTGTACTTGACATGCAGTGATATAAACTTGGTAGGAGATATTTTGGACATGACATGTTTTAATTGTGCATTTTCAGTGGAAATGTGGACGACGTAAATATATAACTGTCAACCATCGTACGACCTACATAGTTTCAAAAACAACAAGACATTATAGTTTTAAAACCCGAGCACTAGGTTTCCCAAAACGACATACCGTCGATGCCAAAGTCAACCAAATGAAATCCTACGAAAGCATAACTGTTCAAGCCACCAACAACATGTGCAGACAACAGTACAAACAACATTGTTCTTGTAAAAAAAGGACGGAGCCAATGTCTACTGAGGATCGGGCCTGGGACAGAAGCCACGGTGGTAGATGGTGACACATAGGACTAGGCGGTAAGAATCGATAAAGGCGTCGTCCACCCCTTTGAATGCGCGGTCGCCTGATGCGAGCATCTGCAAGAAACGGATAGCGTAGGGGCCGAAGTCTCCTTTGTGTCGCAAAAAGTATGTGTCAAACCGCATGCGCACTAATTACAATATAAATCAGAAGATGGACTACGACGACTTACGATTGCTTGTTCTGAGGGATCCCCTTCACACGGTTGTACTTGAACGGCTGGCGCAGTTTCCCTGCATGCTTGGTGTGCAGCTCTTGGTTGCCATCCATCAGCGGGGGAAGAGTGTGCGTGATGGGCTTCAGAAGGCCTGGAAAATGTCGCTCAGGAGTGAGACGAGTGTCCGGATCATACACACGGACAGTCCACTCGGGTAGGTCGATCTCAACCGCTACCCAATGGTTGTCCTTCAGATTCCATGGGGCCAACACACGGTCGACGCTCGCCCAAGGCTTCGGACACCTCTCCGGCAACATACCGCTGAAGTAGTACTCCAACTCCTCGTCGACGGGCATACTGGTTTGTCTCTGCAACAGGACCCCGAAGTAGGGGTCGACGACTGCGACGCCTGCGTACTTCGACTCGCTGGCTACCTCCTTTCGGAGGATGCCGCATGCTTCGTCGATATGCTGCAAACAAGGAACACGTGTCCAGTCAACCAAAAAAATGTCAAGTTATCGGAGAAGGGGTGGCCGAAATTTACCTCCGAGCCCACCACTTTCATTGGCGTTTTTAGGTCCCCCAAGAAATCCCTCTCAAGGCGGGTGCCCAACATTGTACGTGCGGGTTCAGTCCCTTGGGCGTCGTCGGTGGTCATCCACTCGGTGAATGCGTCCACGTCAGCCCTGGTCATCAGGCCCAAGGCCACGGCGTCAACCCCCACAATCACCTTCTTCCCCTTGGCGGCCCGCGGCTTCTTCTGCCCCTTCGTCACGTCCTCAACCACCTCCTTATCCTTGTTCCCCTTGTCGACACGCGGCTTCTTCACCGGCTGAGTAACTTCGTGGCCCTCTAACGTAGCAGGCGCTCGCCTCACCCTTCCGCCCTTACGCTGAAGGGGAAGTACTGCCTTCTCCTCTGCCTGTGCCTCCTATGGTTGATTACATGACACAAGGGTAAAATAACATGACACATAACTGTTCTTGACATGACAGTTTCATAAACACGTCCTACCTCAGGGGTTGCCTTTGTCGTTGGTGCTTCTGGCTCGGAGATGGTTGACTTGTCCCCAGGCCCTTTGGCCACAGTCTTAGACCCCTCATCTAAGACCTCATCCTCAGTAGCCGGGTCCTCCTACATGAAAACAATAGAGTTTTGACATGACGACTAACAATCTTCACATGACATTAGGCGGCAGATGGCTTACCTCAGCGGTTGTGACATTGGTAGTGGCTGCTACTGCCTCAAGCCCGGCAGCCCCTACCATTTTAGTTGGCCCTGTGCTATCAGTCTCACCCTGCGCAAATATGCGAAGGAACTTAGACTCGACACCATTATCAACAGTCACATCGCAGTACGACAGGGATAACTAACCTGTGTGGTGGGTGTTTCTTTGGGGGGTTCTTGTGGATCAGCATCCTTCTCCATTTGGGTCTCCCCATCAACTGGTCCCTTACTCTTACCCATCTCCTACAGATTATGAGTTAGTGTGACCGTCATTCACAAAATTTACATCACGGTTTCAGTTAGGATACTAACCTCAGAAGTTGTCTTGGTGGTTTCATCTTCACCTGCATCAGTACTCGATTTCTGACCCATTTCCTTAACAGTACCCTCAGCCTACGCATTTATGGGAAAGGTATGTTACCATGACGCCTATATTGTTATACATGGCGCATATATTGTTATACATGACGGTTAGGGATACTGACATTACAAATTGAACATCTTACCTCCTTTGGTTGCAACTCAACATCTTCGGTTTCCTCACTGTAAGTTCCATGCCTATCCTGCGAGTGTGTCACCTCGTCCTCACCTCGCTTCTTCCCCTTCACCTCCCTTCTCAGCTCCTGCATCGCTGCCTCAATCCTTTCCATCCTCTCGTTAAACGTTGCCAATAAGATCGTCCCCAGATCATCCATCTTTGACAAAATCCTTGACACATCCACTTCGGAAGCCGTTGTACTTCCATCACCCTTCGTGCCTGACCCAGATGCTTCCGTCGTGCTCGGCGCATGTTTGGTTGTATACTCCACCACGAGGTCGTCGAAGAACTTATCCGGCTTCTTTGTCGCGTACATGGCGCCAACAATAACCCCCTTCCTGACCTCCTCGGCATCCGAGAGAAGGACTGTCCGAACAGCGTCCACCTCGTCGAACATGCCCAACTCTTCCTTCGACTGTTGGATGAGGGAGGCAAGAGTATCGTACGTCATATTTTGGTCTTTTTACTTATATCTCAGGCACCGAGGGTAGGTTGTGTTTGTGCTTGTGCTGGTGTCAGCAAATTGTTTTGCAACTGGCCGCAGAGCCTCGTACACCCACAACTACAAACAAACAAAACAAACCAGGTGATGACATGTCGACACTTTGCATTTAATCGTGTCCAGTTACCAGGAGGCAGTGTCTAGTTTAAATCACTATTTGTCATGTGAGATTTATGTCCATACCTGGAATGCAAGGGGGAAGCCGGCTAACAAGTACGACGGCCTAGAGCTGCTGACCCCGTGCTGGAGCTTGCGCTCAACACAGCGGTAGAGGAAATCGTGGGTTTGTTCGTAGCACAGTCGCCCCCACGGGTAACGCAAGAACGCCTCGGTGTCAGACACCATGTTTACAACCCACTCGTGAATATAGTTACGGGGTTCCTTCGAAAACAGCACCGCCTCCACCAGCAATATGAGCGCGAACTTAAAGCGCCTTGCAGCCGAACGATCTGACTTCATCGCCACTGTGTACTCTGTCTCGAAGGCCTCCATCCTCATCTTTTCCTTGCCTAAGAACTCGAAGCAGGCAGCCTTGTCCGCCGCAGTGTCCACGGTCCTCGCCACGTTTGCCGAGCAATTCAGTCCGGTCACTAGCGCGAACTCCGCAATGGAGAACCGGACTATAAACCCCTGGATCATGTACCACGTTTCTTTTTCCTTTTCCGACCGCAACTGCCGCTGCAGGACGTAGTGGACTAGCTGGGCGGAGAACTCAACTTTGGCCCCGAGCCTCGCAATGCCGCCAAACTGGCTTTCACAGAGACGCTTCCAGTCTGACGGGCTCAGGTACTGGTCTAGCTTTGCAAGGACATTGGGCTTGTCATATTGATTGCACCTACATTTGAAATGCTTGTCCTCGGGGACAACATATATCGCCTGCACAGTGGGGTGGAATGTTAGACCGACTCATCTGTAAAACACTCTACCCTTGATCGATACTCGCCAAACCATACCTCGCCTGTTGTCGGTGTGTCCGTTACCCTTCTTTCTCCTGAATCACTCATGTTGTAGTTTGATACCCTGCAAGTTGGGGAGCAATACTTTAGCATTCTTCAAACATTTGCAGATTTTCATCACACAAGTCACAATGCACATGACGTTAAGTTCATATAACATGTCAAGTGACAATTTTAACATGTCAAATGACCATTTTTACATGACTGACACCATTTCTTTCCTGCACTTATCACAAATGCCAGTAACTTTCTAGCCTCACCATATCTTAGCTTATACTTATCACCTGAGCATTATAACCATTTTACAGCTTCCACAAAATAGAAGCCGCGCAATTTTGCAATTAAACATGACATCAAACCTATTACACATGGCACCTAAATATTCAAAACATGACAGTTTACAATGTAACAGCATTTACATTCAATAACTTGTTTCTGAAATTTTTTTAACCATATTTAGGTTCCCCGATTTCCCTCTATCTATCCTATTTCCCCAATCTCACCAATTTCCCAAATATTCACACAATACATGTATCAATTTCCCCTAGTTTGCTTCCTCCTTCAAGCCCTTTACCATATCATCACCACAATGGTACTTCCATTCTCTCCCCAACTCGAACACCCCCGTTCCCACATTTCCACCCATTGTTTTCATACTAGACGCCTGTTACATCCCACATGACAGGGGCAGATACTCCACCCGTTATTTCATCCAATTGCAAACCATGGCAAACAAATTAGGGTCTTCAAATGGTCCCTCATCCTTTCAATTTCTGCAATCACTACAAAATCGGTAGGGTTAGGGTTTACTTACTTCAAATCGGTCGGTCTCTCTCTTCTAAACACCCACAGGGTCATCTTCTACACGCTTCCTTTACTGGCTTGCAATGCGGCGCCGTCTTCTCCTCCGCACTCCCAAGTTCGTCTTCTTCCTTTGCCTTCTTCTCCTCTCTCGTTTTCGTTTAAAAAATGGCGGTTTCGTGCCTTCTCCACTCCCTCCTCTCTCTCTCTCTCTCTGTTTTCCACAGCCAAGATGTGACAAGTTTTTCAAAACTGCCCTCTCTCTCCTCCTCCCTCCCTTCTTAATTGACTCCCAACAACCGGTTTCCACACCCTTTCCCAACCGGCTACCTTCCCATTTTTTTGAGGGGGGGGGGGGGGGGGGGGGGTCTAACCCTAGCAATTAGAACCGGTTAGTGGGTTAGGCTAGCAAACCAAACCGGGGCGGGGGTTACTTCCTTTAAATCCGTCTATATATATATAGGGTTTACTTCAAATGTAAAAACTCCTTAACGTGTAAAATTTGCTTATCGCGTAAAATTAGCTAATGGGCCTAATTTAATTACTAATGGGCCTAATTTCATTAGTAGAATGTCTGCCCCCCCTTGCCCATGCGTGCGCCCCCCTTGCCTCCCCTTCTCGGACCCGAATAAATATATATATATATTTTATTTTATTTTTATTTTTTTGCCCATAATTTTTTTTTCGTGGTAACACTTTCTGCTGTGCAAGTATAACTTGCTTTTGTGCACATATAACATCTTATTGTGCAAATATAAGTTTATTTTGTGCAGACAAATAATTCATTATGGGGTAAATAGGTAAATGTGCCTATTTCAATTATAAAAATTTATAATTGAAATATGTTTAATTTATGGGTAAATTGGTAAATATGTCTAATTTTATGGGTAAATACACTTTTTCCCGTTTTCGATACCTTTTGTGCAACTGTGAAGTGCATTTGTGGAACTGTGGAGTGCATTTGTGCAACTGTGAAGTGCATTTTTGCAACTGTAAAGTGCATTTGTGCAACTTTAATTGTGCAAATTTAAAGTAGGATACAATTGTGCAAATTTAAACTACAATTGTGCAAAAGTAAGATACAATTGTGCAGATTAAGAATACAATTGTGCAAATGTAAGATCATAATGTGCATTAATAAGTCAAAAGATGTGCTTTTGAAATCGATGTTTTAATTTTGTTTTTTTTTTACTTTTGAGAGTTTGGGTTCATCTCTCGGATAATTTAGGTTGATAGATGTAAGTTTGAAATCGATTTTTTTACGTATAAGCTTTTAAAATTAAAGTGCATAAATAAGATTAAAATGTGCATAATTAAGGTTAAAAAGTGCATAACTTAGATTATAATGTGCATGATTAACAATTTGCGATTGTTGCGCTCTTGTCTATTATGTAACCTATGTGGGATTTGAACCCACATCTTTTGTGCAAACGCACATTGCTCTACCAATTGAGCTAATAGGCTAAATTATGATTTTTATGCTAAAATAGAAGAACCTAATCGACCTAAAGCATATTGCAATAAAATTATAAAATTCAATTAGCTCATGATTCACAAACAATTTGACAATGATATAAACATGAAATTAGCTCCAAATCAACCCAACAATACAACCATATCATCAATTTCAGTCAATTTGGCGGTTGGCAAAAAACCCCAAATTCTAAAGCATATCGCAATATAAAATTCCAAACTTCAATTAGATCATGATCCATAAACAATTTGAGAATGCTATGAACATGAAATTAGCTCCAAATCAACCCAACAACACAATCATATCACCAATTTCATTCAATTTTGCTTTTGGCAAAAAGCCCCAAATTCTAAAACATATCGCAATATAAAATTCTAAAATTCAATTAGCAAATGATCAATAAACAATTTGACAATGATATGAACATGAAATTAGCTCAAAATCAACCCAACAACACAACCATATAATCAATTTCAATCAATTTGGCTTTTGGCAAAAAGCCCCAAATTCTAAAACATATCGCAACCTAAAATTCTAAAATTCAATTAGCTCATGATCCATAAACAATTTGACAATGATATGAACATGAAATTAGCTCCAAATCAACCCAACAACACAACCATATCATCAATTTTAATCAATTTGGCATTTGGCAAAAAGCCCCAAATTCCGCTCCTAAATCAAACCTTAGATTTGAAAACCTAAATCATTCAAACAATCTAAATAATTGTAATAACCAATTTTAGGGTTAGAAATCATACCAAATTTGAGTTGAAACAAAGAGAAAATCGGGTTTTCGAAGGCAAATCATGCCAAAAACTTCGAACAGGTCTGTCGGGAGAGATGGGCTCAGTGTGAGCTCGGTTGGGCTCGAACCATGGGGGTTCCGGGCTCGTGGGGTGCGCCTGAGGGAGGGGGTTCTAGCTGGTGGGGGCTGGTGGCCGGAGGTGGCTCGTGGGTGGCGTGGGAGGCCGACGAGCGAACATACGACATGAGCCTTCGGATGGGCAGGGTGGGCGCGTCTGGGCTCGAACCAAGCCAAGTCAAGGCTCGAGGGGTGCGCCCAGGGGTTGGCTCGAGCGCGGCCAGGCGGTGGTGGCCGGAGGTGGCTCGACGTGGGGTGGGTGCACGGCAGCGTGAGGCCGAGAGAGAACCGATGTACGTTGTCCAGTGAAGCGCGTGTTGATTTATTAAAAAAATTAGATTTTACACGTTAAGCGGATTTTACACGTTAAGGAGTTTTTGCATTTTAAAGCTTCCCTATATATATACATTCCAAAGTTTAAAATGGTGCCTGGGAGAGGATTGTTTCCAAGTTTAACTCCAAAGATATCAATTCAATATATCAAATATATTAAAATAAAAGGAAAGTGGATAATCAATGAAAAGAAAGTGGATAATATATCATTGTGTACAATATAGCCAATCTATCCAATATATCCATCCGAACTTACCTTTTTCCAATATGTCTAAAGGGTAAATTACGTCACTAGTCCCTAACGTTTCGTTCTTTTTTCTTGTTGATCCCTAACCTTTTGTTCATTTCATTCAAGTCCCTAAACTTTTATACCTATTTCACATTCGTCCTTAACCTTCTATTCATTCCATTCAAGTCTCTAACCTATTGAATTTGTTGCACTATTAGTCTATACTACCTCCGTCTAAAAATACATTGCCTTTACTATTGACGCACGCTTTTTTAAGAAGTTAAAAACTATATAAAATATTAATTTTTTTATTAATTTTTTTTAATAATTACAAACTTATTGATAATAAGTTTGTAATTATTAAAAAAATTTAATAAAAAAGTTAATATCTTATATTGTTTTTAGCTCCTAAAAAAATGTGCATGAATAGTAAAAGTCCATGTATTTTTGGACGGAGGGAGTATTATTTTTAAAATTGAAAAATAAAATCAGATATTTTATTTTAAAAATAATTTAGATTAAATTGTAATTTTTAGGTGAATCTTTAAGATTGGTTAAGAAAAATACAAAAATTTTAATTAAATAATCCCATTGTTAATTTAATTTTAATACCTATAATTTATAATTTTAAGTAAAAATACACCCCTTTGTCCAAAAAAAAAAGTTTTATTAAAAACACACAATTTTTTTCAAAATATTGTGGTTCAATTTATTTAATACAATAATTTAGATCAATTAACATTAGAAATGTTCATTATTTAAAATCTACAAATCTTAGGCATTCCCCTAAAAATTTCCAAATTGTTCTAATTTTTTAAATTAGAAATAGTAATCTTGGTATAAATAATTTTTACAGGAAATAGCACTAAATACCACAATTTGAAAAAAGTTTGCAGAGATACCAGTATTTCGGAAACAATTGCAAGAATGCCATTTTTTGCGGAAATTTGCAAAAATGCCACGGTTACCCCACAACAAAAACCGGCTATCATATGTAAAGTTGCCAAAAAAAAAAGAAAAGTAAATTAGAGGCATCATTGCCTAGTGAAGAGAGAGAGGGCGGGAAGGAGAAATAGGGGGAGGGTTAATAAATGCTCATCCAATCACATATCTCTCTCCCATTTGAAAACACACCGATAGCAAAGAGAGAGAGAGGCTTGTTCATCTTCAGCGACAGTTGCAGCGAGGCATAGAAAGGGAGAGAGACAGAGGGCGGTTTCTTCTTCGACAGTTGCAGAGACGCCGGTTCGAGAGAGGAACAACACAGGAGAGAGAGTGGACAGGTCCACCGTCGCCGGAAAGTACACCAGACACGACATAAATCTGGTACGCCCTTTTACTCTTATCCCTTTGGTGGTATTGTGCGCGGGTGTGGGTCGGGGAAGCAGTGGGTGAAGGGGTTAGGGCAATGGCGGCCTGAATGGTGGGTCGGGGTGGTAGTTTTCTTGTTTAGATAATGGTGGGTGGTGGTGGCATGGGTGGTTATCGGGAATGGAAAGGGGAAATCGGTGGTTAGGGTTTGCAATTGGGTGATAGTGGTTTTCGGAATGGGTTAGGGCAACGGTCGGGGAACTATGGATAGGGGAAATTGGTGGTTTGAGGTTCGAATTGGGTGACATGGGTTTGACATTGGGTGACAGGAGTTTCCAATTTGGAGAGAAGGGTTTGTAAATGTTTTGTGGTAGGCGGAATACGAGAATTGGCGAGCTGTGGAAATTGGGATATGTGGATGTCGTAGGTGTCCTATTGAAGGAGGTTTGAGGTATTGGTTACAATAGGCTTCCGATTCATAAAGGGTGACATGGGTTTCACACTTAGTGACAAGGGTAGAGTGACATGGGTTAGTCTGTTAGGTGACAGAGGGAGACGAATATAAATGGCAGAAGGTGAGTTTGTTCGTGTGATGGAAATTGAAGGAGAAAAATGGTGAGGATGAAGAACGTGAGCGCGAAGAACAAAGAGCCTGACTACCTAGTCCCCGAAGCTAGGCACTTCTGGGCCCGGGTCAACCAGGGCTCAAGACTGTCAATGCTGAACAACATTGACGATTATGTTGACCCTAGGGACTAGCAGAAGCTGCTGGACTCCCAGCTTGGTGGGGTTGTGCGGCTGGCGCACAGTGTGAAATTTTCTTCACAAATTGTCTATTATGCACTCCAGCGACAGCTTACAAGCGAAAAGGAGTGGGAGACGTGGTACCGGATTAAGGGGAAGCTCAGGAGGTTCTCCCTCAAGGAGTTTGCCTTAGTAACCGGGCTGCGGTGTAGTCAACCAGTAGCTAGTGACATGGAGGAGAACGAGAAAGCTATGAAGGAGTTTTTTGGCAACGAGAAGATGACGGTGGGTGACCTCGAGACCGAGCTGAAAAACTCACTAATGTTGTTGCGGAGCCCGCGAAGACGATTCAAGCTAGTGCTGCTGTACATTGTGGAGGGCGTTTTGTTAGGAGAGGACCAGAGGAAGGGGCTGAGGAGCTGGATCGTTCGATTGGTGGAAAACGTCGATAGGTTTTTGGCATTCCCATGGGGGAGGGTCATCTATGCTGCCACACACGTGTCGCTGAACGGCGCCGTAAAGTGTCGGGAGGCTGAGATAAAGGCAGAAGATCGAAAGAAGCGCAATGGTTATGGCCTGATGGGTTATCCGGTATCCTTTCAGGTAACCTTCTCGACCACACCCATGATCAATTTGTAAATCATATGCTGAAAATGTATTCATTTGAGTGGGGATACGGTGCAGATTTGGTTGCTGGAATCCATGCCGAAATGGGGGGGTCCGGTTTGCAACGAAGGTGTCGACGATGACATTCCCTCGTTGCATGAGATGGGCCCTGAAGGACGATAACCTCGCTTATAAGGATATAGCCAGCCGCACCGAAGCTGAGGGAGAGGAGGCCATAGAGATTGATGATAATCCAATACTCAGACCAGAGGAGGCTGAGATGGAGCTGATGGATGGGTGTGTGTACGATGATGAGAAGTCCGACCCCTTTTTCGACGACCTAGTTGCACCGTTTCTAAGACATTTCGAAGCCCCTGGTGGGAGGTCCCCAAGGACGGGAAGAGGAGGCAATGAGAAGGATGACGGGGTGGGGGACATGGCCAAGACTTTGGCACAAGTTATGGACAAGCTTCAGACAATGTCAACAGGGATGAAGAAGATGGATGAAAAGGTACGCAATAACTTCACAATTATTTGTTCTGTGGAGACTGGGGATAACTGTGAACTAGGGTAAATGGACTCCTGACACGTGAAATTGGACAAGTGACAAGTAGTGTAGATAATGAACGAATGTGGTATGAAGGGTGAATTGTGTTGATTTTGTCACCTTATGGTGATATAAAGTAATAATTTGATCACCTGCAGCTGAAATTATTGGAGGTGGCCGTGACTGAGCTGCGGGATGTTCAGTGTAAGGGGACGGCCTGGCAAGAAGCAACCGATAAAGAACAAGGTGGAGATGAGAAAAAACGGGATGAGTCTGTAAGTTAATTTTTGTGTGACATGCGTGTCGATGTATAGTCCTGTTTGAAATGGGGGATTCAATATGAAATGTTAATATATATTTTACAGGCCGAACTTGACGAGTTGATAGAGTCAATTGCGGGTAAAGCCAGTGAGGGTGGACTAGGTGGTAAGGTTAGTTGTTGGTAAACATCACAAGATTTGTTATTTTCAGCGACACTGGAAGAATGTGACAGGAATATTGTAGATGTGTGACATGATTTGTTATGTTAAGTGACACTGAAAAAATTGAGCCATAATTCAAATTTGAATTCATTTGCAGGTAGGAGGTGCTGTTGAGAATGATGAAGCTGAAACCGAATCTGTCAAGAATGATGAAGCTGAATCTGTCAAGGCAGGGGATGGGGGGGAAGGAAAGACCAACGAGGTAAGGTTTATTTATGAAAAAAGGTGATTTTATATGTGACATGATAGTATAGGTCAAGTGACATGAGTATATCTGTTATGTGACAAGGGAAAGTGTAAATCTTAGCTGAAGTTTGATATGTTTGGAGTTGGGAGAGGTTGGTTTAAAGGCATCTGGTCATGAGGAAGGTGGAAAGAAAATTGAACTTGAGGAGAGGCCGAAGCCCAGGGTAGCTCAGGTTTATGTATCTAAGGCGGCGAAGAAGACGAGGAAGGCCGTTGGAGAGGAGTTGGCTCCCCCGGCCAAGAAACCGCGACCCCAGAAGGCAGCCACTGTTCCCGCCAATGCTGTTCAGCTAGGAATGGTGTCAGCGACGGACAACGACGCCATGACAAGTTGGTTGGCAAGGTACGTAGGTTATGTGTCTTACACTCGAATAGACGACGAAGGTAGATAGTTGGACGTCCACAATACCTGACAGAAACTTAACGTGCAGTGGGGACGCGGAGGTGCGCACATCATCATGCGGTGTGGATATGACGAAGGAGTTACTCAACCGTCTGAAGAAACCCCAGGATTGGTTTGGAACTGTGGTATGACGACTTGTCACCTCTAAAATTTCCCGTGTCAGGATTCTGGATTGTAATTGCGATTCACTTCATGCAGGAGATGGAGGAGTGCTGCTACCTTATGCGCAAAGCGGTCGCAGACAGAACGGGTGACATGACCAGTGGAGTCATCGTAGTCGATACGTGCGTAGCGGGAATTTAACTAGCTCGGGAATGGAAGGTGTACAGCGCCACCCCCGAAGCGTACGAGCCTAGTGATGCATTGATGGCGTACTTAACTGGGGGGTCACCGAAGCCGTTGGGACGAGCGTGGTCAGGTGCGGACCTCGTCCTCCTCCCCTTCAACTTGAAGAACAAACACTGGGTTGCCCTTGCCATCGATCTTAACGAGTGGGAGGTAAGGGTGTATGACTGCGACGTCCACATGGCGACGGAACGCCAACTCCAAACCCTGTTAATGCCGGTGACGAACCTGATCCCTGTCGTCATGCGTGCACACCCAGATCTGAAGGTCAAGTATGCCGATAAGGTCCCCACGCCGTTTTCCATTCGCCGAGACAAGATGCTTCCACAGAACAAGCTAAGGTAAGTAGGATGACATGGTTCAATTTTGTTTGATTGGATGGGGAATAGGTGTCCGCGTTCTGACCGATTGTTCCTCTTTGCAGCGGTGATTGTGGCCCGTACACCATTCGATTCATGCACCTCCTGCTGGAGACCGCCCCTAACTTCGATGGATTGGACGACATATACATTGAGGCATACCGCCAGATGCTAGCTGTTGGGGTATTCCATGGTCGACTCGGAAGATAGACTTCGTAGTTGAACACTTGGTTCCAATCATAAACACCCTCCTGCAATAGTGGAAGTAAAACATTTGGATATTTTGTAAAACTTGGTAGTTGTCGAATGTGAAAATTTTGTATATGCGGACATGTTAAACTTGGCAGTGTAGCTAAATGTATCTATCCAATTTGGTGACAAGGTATTTGTCGTAAGGGGACACGAGGATTAAAAGGGGTGACATGAGTCATTTAAACTATACGTAGGAATATGAGGCAGTTAATAGTGACACGAAAAAACCTGTCAGGTGACACGTGCATGGAAAGACGGGACCCGATACTGGGACAACAAAACAAAACGACAAAGGAAAAGGAATCTTTCCCAGGGTGGCAGTTGGTTGCACAGTTCCATTGACCTACTAAAAAAAAAATTTTAAAAGAAAACAAAATTTTGCACACCTCGAAATTTAAAAGGTAAACAAAACAATAGTAAAAGTAAGTAACTTGCATTCATTGCAGTTGGCGAAAAAAAACACCACCTACACAAGGGAAGGAGAGAGAGAGATAGAGACCGAATATTAGGAGTGAAGGGAGGCGGTTGTGAAGTGAAGGGAAAGGGGAGAGCCCGTACCGGAGAGGGAGGAAGACGCTGGATAAGCCCGTACTGGAGAGGAAGGCGCAGGAAAACAGGTACAACTGAATTGGATTTTGAAATCCGTCCTCACCCATCTCTACTACTCTGAATGTTCACTTAATTTGCAATCTTCCCCACTTAATTTGCATTCTCCCATTGTTTCGTACCGGAGAGGGAGGTAGTTGCCGGACAAGGGACCAAGACACCCGAGAAGGCAGTACCGGAGAGGAAGGCGCATGGATACAGGTACAACTCAATTGATTATTGAAATCTGTCCTCACCCATCTCTACTAGTGCGAATGTTCACTTAATTTTCAATCTTCCCCACTTAATTTGCATTCTCCCATTGTTTGGTATCGGAGAGGGAGGTAGTCGCCGGAAAAGGGAGCAAGACGTCGGAGAAGGCAGTACCGGAGAGGAAGGCACAGGAATACAGGTACAACTGAATTGATTACTGAAATATGTCCCAACCCATCTCTACTATTCTGAATCTTCACTTAATTTCAAATCTTGGCCACTTCAATTGCATTATTCCACTGTTTCGTTGTAAGGCATGCAATTTGGGATCGAACAAAAAAACGGAAATTGGGGATTTGAAATTACTGTCATTTGGGGAATTGGGGAATTCCTGTCATTTGGGGAATTGGGGATACGGGGAACTACAGATCTGGGCTAAAATGGGTGTGGGGAAGTGAGGAATTGACAGACAAGAGCGAGGGAGGTTCAAGAAGAGCGTGGGAGGATTGCGGGTCCTTTAACGCAGATTGTGAGAGTGGAGAAAACCCCCTGTCAGAAACGGGTACTGTAGGACAATTGGGAGAAGACAATTGACATTCATGACACGAGCTATTATGTTGGGTGACAAGGGTAACGTTAGTAGGTGACATGGGCCTTTTCTAGTGAAACAGTGTTGTTGCAGGAGTAAATCGAGTATTGAAATAAATATGAAGTATAGTTCAGACTGACTTCCCTGTCTCAGCAAATAAATACAAGACTTCCTCCCGTTGTAGTAAGAGAAAAGTCAGGATCGAATCCACGAGGAAGCACGTCAGCAGTTCTTAGGTAGCTGTAAATTCTCACAGAAGCAGCAGAAAGACAGAAACACAAAAAGGAAAGAAACAAATAAACCCGGCAAGGGCAACTAAAACAAAAGCAAAGAACAAACAAAACAAGAAAAGACAAAGCGAAACAGCAAATAAAACGAGGACACAGAAGCTACTCGATCTCGAGTAAGCTGTCCTCTAGATCGACAAAGGTGGGTCAACAACAGAAACTCAAAAACGAAAACAACACAACTCGACGAAGACAAGTGTACTCGATCTCGACAAGCACTACTCGAGATCGACTAGGGCATGCAAAGACAGAAACTTAAAAATTGACAAGAAACAGAAGCAAATCAACTCGACTAAGACCAACCCCTACTCGACCTCGACAAGACACTACTCGAGGTCGACAAAGGTCTCCTCTATGTCGAGTATAGTAAAAGACAGAAACTTTAAAAGGGCAAATTTTCGAACCAAAACTCAGAATTTCGACAGAAATAAACTTCAATATATTAAAAGACTTCCAAAGCCAGGGTTTTCAACACCACAATGATAACCATGCAAAGTAACATAAAGGCACAAAAGATCATGCTTTCCATCAAATAACTTTCGTCATTAACAAATAGGCATATAGAGGCTTTCACATAAACCCTAATTGTTACTAACCCTTTTTCACATAATTAATCCAAGTTGCATTAAGATCACTTTCTCTTCAATAACACAAACAAGGATCACCTTCAACTCTCGCAAAAGAATCATGCTCATAGGGATAGAAGATGAATTGCACAAAAAGATCTGACCTTTATCGCACCGCCTCACATGGCCACCGTCGGGCTCAACCCAGCCCCAGAAGTGGGTGGACTACTCACGCCTCATCGCAGTAATAGACATTGAATGAAAAGAAATAACTTGCATTAAAACTATATTCAAAAGCCTTTACAATCCTGGCAATCAACTTTCGCAGAAAGCCAAAACCTTAAAAACCTTAGAACTCCTAAACTTCTGTGTGGAACTAACTAATTGTCTCTGAAATTGAATTGGAATAAAACTGAGCCCCATGGGCTTTATTTATAGCCTTCATTCCCTAGCTATTCGAGGAAAGAAGATATCTATCTCTATCTAAAATTATATCTAAAACTTGAAAGGATAAATAAATTGTTTTATGGAAATAAATCTAAAAGGAAAAGATAAAACTAAATAGGTAAGTCTTTATGTCTTGATAAATCTTGTCTCCTTGATGATAGAACTTGATGGAATCGGATAGAATCTCGGCCAAATCGACTCCTTCGGCCCCAAGGAATCCCACGTCTACTCGGACAGGTCTCGTTGAGAAGTTTCTGGAAACGGCTCTACTCGACCTCGACCACGGCTCGTCGACCTCGAGTAGGGTGGTTCGTCGACTAGGTCTCCTCGGGTGGCTTTACTTGACAAGGCTCGAACAAGGCTCCTCAGGCGCTCGTCGATCTCGACAAGCCCTAGTCGACCTCGAGTAGACTGGCTTGCCGACTAGGTCTTCTCGTCGATCTCGACAAAGGGTCCTCGAGATCGAGTTGGGTTCTTCCTTTCCGCTTCCGCGAGTTGCCTCTTCCGCTGGCAGCGAGTTTTTCCACGGCAACGAGCGGTCCGCTGCAGCGAATCGAGTCGCTGGCAGCGAGTGCCGCCTGGTCATCCTCGGCTTCGTCCTCGGCTTGTCGACCAGCTCTTCTTCTCGTCAACCCCGGGCGTGGTGCTGAGGCTTCGTCGATCTCGACCAGTGGTCCTCGAGATCGAGTAGGGTTCGGAGCCGGGTTGGTCTGGCTTGCTCGATGAGGCTCTGCTCGACCAAGGTTGTGCTCGGACATGCTCGTCTATGTTGAGTAAGGCCTACTCGAGATCGAGTAGCCTTGACTCTTAGACTGGTTCCGCTGCTTTGACCTTGGACTTCTGTACTGATTTTCCGAGCTTTTCCGACCTTCTGTAGAATTGCTGTAAAATGCCTCGATTTCTGCGAATTAAACAGAAACTGGTGTAGATTCCATAATTTGGCAAATAAACATAAACTACATAGGTTCTGTACTATCTAAGCCTTAAATGAATGCAATGTATACAGAAATCGATATAAAAGTTACTGTAAAACATGGAAGTTTCAGCTCACATGGAAGTTTCAGCTCACAACAAACAGTCGCAGACATACTTATTTAGAAGGGGGTGAGTTTGTGTGGATATTGATAATGTTCATGTCTACTTAATTGCAGGAAGAACATGGTTCGGTCCCAGAATTTGAGGAGGAAAGGTGTCCGGGCACCTAAGAAGGTGGAGCCCCGACTCGCAGTGCCTGAAGAGAAGCATTTCCGAGGCCGGGTCAACCAGTGTTCCAAAGTGTCTCTGCTCATCAACATGGACGACTGGATTGACCCCGTCGATTGGGAGAAGCTGCTGCGAAGCCAATTTGGGGGTATTGTGCAAATGGCAAACCGGGTTCAATTCTCGTCGCAACTACTGCATTACGTGTTACAAAGGCAGTTTGTGACAGAAAAGAAGTGGGAGACTTGGTACATGGTTCAAGGCAAGCTGCATCGATTCTCTATCAAGGAGTTTGCGCTCGTGACTGGGCTGCGGTGTGGTCGAGTTCGGGGGGAAGACACACAGACGGAGGATGACAAGAAGACAAAGAAGGCTCTCAAGGACTTATTCGGAACGGACAACATGAAGGTCGGTGAGCTGGAGAACGCCTTCAAGAACTCCATCTTGAAGGAGCCGAGTGCTCGAAAACGTTTTAAGATCGCTCTCCTACTCATCGTCGAAGGAGTTCTGATGGGGGAAGAACCCAGGAAATCCATACGAGGGTGGATTGTGAAGCTTGTGGAGAACGTTGAACCATTTCTGGATTACCCCTGGGGCAGGGTTGTGTACGAGGCCACCCACAAGTCCCTGTCGGGCGTCATAGAATGACGTGTCGCTGACATGAAGCCAAAGGCGAACGACAAGGACGATCAATATGGATATGGGCTTATGGGTTTTCCATATGCGTTCCAGGTAAGCTACTTGACCGAAGTTATGCTTCAACTAGTACGTGCAATTGATGCACTCATTCGAGTGACATGTGTGGTTGTTTTAGATTTGGCTGTACGAAGCTATGCCGGGGATTGGGGAGGCGTTCGCGAATCGGGTGTCGAACACAGCGTTGCCTCGCATGCTGAGATGGACAACCGATGACGACAATCTAATGTATGAGACGATCCAGTCCCGCATGGACCCTGGAAAATCTGATAGAATCAAGGTTGATGACAACCCGATACTCGTACCGAAGGCCGGCGAGTATGAATTGATGCTCGGGTGCTTCTACCAGCATGAGGAGCCTGACCTTTACATTGATGACATTGAGGCTGCGTTGGCACTGAGTTATTACGGTGAAGGCTCAGGCAAGTCCGGCCCGAGTTCAGAGCAACGAGATGGGACAAGTGAATCCTGGGAGGATAAGTTGGGGAAGTCAGTAGAACTGATATTGGAGAGGCTGGGAACCATGTCAAGTTGGATGCGGAGCATGGATGAGAAGGTACGTGTAACGTTTCTTGCATTTGTGACACCAGTATATTTTATATGTGACACGGATAATTGTCAAAGGTGACACGGGTTACTAATCTCCCAATGCTGAATAACATTCGCTAACCACCCCTCATTTATGTACTTTGTGTATCAGATGAAGTTGTTGGAAGGTTTTGTGAATGGGATGCGAGATGGGCAGTCGAATGCAGGTGGTGAGCAGAAACCAATGGGCGATGTCCGTGGAGAGGATAACGACTGAAAGAATGGGGGGACAGAAGGACAAACTAGGGTGGAAGACCAGCCACCAGAAGGAGAAGAGGAGGTAATTTGGTTGTTACTTGACATGGTATTTTCTGAATCCACGGTGAAGGGGTAATAGAATCAGCAATTTTTAATGTGTCAATATTTTGCACACAACGCACACGGTTGTTGACAGGTCTAAAGTCGTTATGCCAAATCAAAGTAAATTCCTAAGATGCAAACTATAACAAGTATAGTAGGTAAGTTAGGGTCGAACCCACAGGGAAACAGAATCAATTGTAAAAGCAAGTATTATTACCCAAAAGTAACCGATTCAAGGGGGAGTTTTGTGTGTGCGTAATAGTAATGACAGAACAAGTTGCAATAAGAGGTTGTGAATATATGATGGAAAAGTATCACACCAGGTAATTATCCGCACAACAATTGAGATGGTTCATCATCGCATTCTATGAATCTCAAGTTCTAATGTCCAGTAATTGTTCTCAATTCAGATCGTGTAATAGCTTTTAGTCCTACCAGTCCTAAAAGCACTTATCACCAAATTACAAGGGAAAACCTTCACCAAATAATAAAGCGATAGCATTCAAGCATGAATTATAATGAGATACAAGCGATTCCAACAACCCGTTAAAATAGCCTGTAATCGAATCTCCCTCACAATCTACCACAAGCAACCCGCGTATGGTGATTGTGTTTGCTACAATGAATCTACAACCCCAAACCTGGAATTGGAAACCCTAGCAATATGACTAGTATCGATAAACCTAGGTGATCAGTCCAGATTAACCAATAATAAGCAATCAAGCAATAAGCTCAGGAGATCGAAACAATTAACAAAGGACGAACAAGAGTAGAATACTCACAACCAAATCAATTGAAGGCTTCAAAGAACCAAGTGCAACAGGGGAGTTAGTTCTCCATAGGGTTTGTGAGATGAACAAAAGGGAAAAATACGTCTCTGGAAAATAACCTAATTATCTCTCTTCTGCCTTCTCGGCCTATATAACCTAATAAAATCGGGTTTAACATCCCGTAAAAATATAATATTAAAACTAATAAGATAAGGAAAATCGGATAAGAATCCGTCTTCAGGGACCGACGCGGGCGCGCCATGTAGCTGCGCGGGCGCGCCAGCCTCGTCTTCACTCTTCCATCTGTTGCCTTGACGCGGCCAATTCCTCCTAGCAGCGTGGGCACTCCGAGTAGCAGCGCGGGCGCGTTGGGTGCAGCGCGGCCGCGTCAGAGTCAACAGTCTTCCAGCTGCTTCCGACTTCTTCACTTCTGTAACTTGCATGATTTCTTCAACTTCCTCAACATGTTCCGAATCACCAAGTTCACACAAATATCTCTCATAATGACATGTAAGTGATGACAAAAACTACTAAATGCGCTATAGAATATATCGCATATCAAATTCCCCCATACTTAAACCTTTACTCGTCCCGAGTAAGCACAGATGTTAAGCCTACTCTCACCATAAATCTCAAAGGTTCACAGACAGTACAAGGAAAATGAACACTAAGTACTAGTAGTTTTCACCATTTCAACAATCAGCACAAAAGACAATCAAAATAGGAAATGAGACTTACAATTATATCTCAACCATCTACACCTTATAGCTCCCAGTGGCCTACCCGAAAACCTCCTTATCACTCCACTTCTTATGTCGCCTTCGCCAAGAGATCAATCCTAAACACTCAAAGTAAACGCTCATCTTGCCAAGGCGCCCTTTCGGGTTTTCACCAAGCCACTCTTTTTTTTTTTCCAAAGATGGTACTCACATAAACATTCTCACTTCCCTCAAGTCTCATATTGCCAAAGCCTAAGGCTTGCCAGACTACCTGCTTTTTGTCTGAGTCGCCCTTTCGGGTTTTGAACTCATCCCAGGATTTTGATTGCTTTCTTTTTTTTTTCTTTTTTTTTTTTCTGCACTTGTTTTTTTTTGCAGGGGGCAGACGCGGGCACGCTGCCACGCGACGTGCCCGCGCTGCTACCCAACGCACCCGCGCCACCTCCAACGTGCCCGCGTCTGCCCCCTGCGCCGAGACTCCGCTGTTCTTCGTGAGTTACTCCCGCTGTCCTTATTTCGATTCCGATTTAATCGTGTTATATATCGAGTATGAGTTCATCGGAGGAAGAGGCGAGTAGATCTGATAATGGGTTAGATATGTCTGATGAGGAATTGGCTATTTACAATAAGGTTAGCTGTGTCAGTTCTACGAATTATTTGCATAGAGAGACACTTCAGAGACTTCAGATGCTAGATTGTATGCAGAAGTGTCTAGCTCATGCTGGTATTAGTGATTTCTTGGATTTGAGAGCTGTAGGATACCCGGAACTGTGCAAGCAGTTCCTCGCGACATATCAGCTTTACCTTGGGGAGAACAGAATTAGAGGGGTTGCTTTCAGATACAATGGCAATACCTACAGGGCTTCTGCAGCAAGGTTGAGAAAGGCTTTGGGGGTCACTAAAGCCCCAACTGATGGATGGGTGACAGTCGCGACCGACGCAGACCTTGTTGCATTCTTTAGAGCGGTGTCTGGAGAGGACTTCTTGACCAGTAACGAGTACAACAGCAGGATTACTCATCTTGTCTTCCGTATGTTGTGCAAGATCGTTTCTGGGACATATTATGGGCTGATCACAAATGCAAAGCTTTCCATGACGCACCTGCGGTTTGCTTACAGCGCTGTGCCTACTGCAGATTATACGCCTAACTGGGTTAGGCTCTTTTTCGATGGCCTCGACAGGATCAGAAAGGATCGCAGTGCCGCTGGACCAGAAATGGTCCAGAGCGGACTTATTACTCGGGTAGCCATTGCTGCATGCGTTGGGGAAAATGGTTTGGAGGAGCTGGAGGAGCAGGTCATAGCAAGGACCTATACAGAGGAGTATCTACGGAGATGTTTGATGCTGGATACTGCACCGGATGGGGGAGCCATTTGGTGCACGGGCAAGAAGAAGGAGCATCAGTTCAGGCTCCCTAAGCCCCTGCCTTGGTCAGAGTCTTGGGCTGATTGGTACATTGAGGCGGATTACTTTCCGACGTCAGTTTTGGGTAGAAGGCGTCGCATGGAGGTGGGTAGCAGTAGTGGCACAGCTGGAGCTGCCACGATGGAGGATGCGCCTGTGGCTCAGCAGGCTTTTGTTCAGACAGATACACAGGGTTTCACACAGAACCCACATCAGGAGATGCCTGCCTATCAGACCTCGTCTCACGGTTGGGATTCTCAACCGACATATCAGAGCCAACAGGAGACACATCAGTGGGCTCCTTGGCCCCAACAAGCTTTTCAGGATGCCTATCAGCAGCCTCACCAGTGGGGCTACCTGGCTGATCAGATTGGCCTTCTGCGCCAAGACGTGAGGAGTTTGACGACAGTGACGAACCAGATTCTCCACCAGCAGGCCGACATCCTAGAGGGCTTTGGCGAGTTCAGAGAGATGAGGGAAGAGCTGCGCCGCATGCGAGAGGACTACTCTCGCCACTATCCACCCCCTTAGTGAGTCTTTCTGTTTCCTTTCTCCCTACTTATTTCTGTCTTCTTCCACATTGAGGACAATGCTTCATTCAAGTATGGGGGAGGGAAAGGATTCACATATCTTGTACATATTTTATTTCCGCATTATTTGTGTACAGATTCTGCACTTGTTTTTTTTTGAAGAAAAAAACAAGTGCAGAATCTGTACACAAATAATGCGGAAATAAAATATGTACAAGATATGTGAATCCTTAACGGCGCCAAATTTGACCGGCCTAAAGTCGTTATGCCAAATCAAAGTAAATTCCTAAGATGCAAACTATAACAAGTATAGTAGGTAAGTTAGGGTCGAACCCACAGGGAAACAGAATCAATTGTAAAAGCAAGTATTATTACCCAAAAGTAACCGATTCAAGGGGGAGTTTTGTGTGTGCGTAATAGTAATGACAGAACAAGTTGCAATAAGAGGTTGTGAATATATGATGGAAAAGTATCACACCAGGTAATTATCCGCACAACAATTGAGATGGTTCATCATCGCATTCTATGAATCTCAAGTTCTAATGTCCAGTAATTGTTCTCAATTCAGATCGTGTAATAGCTTTTAGTCCTACCAGTCCTAAAAGCACTTATCACCAAATTACAAGGGAAAACCTTCACCAAATAATAAAGCGATAGCATTCAAGCATGAATTATAATGAGATACAAGCAATTCCAACAACCCGTTAAAATAGCCTGTAATCGAATCTCCCTCACAATCTACCACAAGCAACCCGCGTATGGTGATTGTGTTTGCTACAATGAATCTACAACCCCAAACCTGGAATTGGAAACCCTAGCAATATGACTAGTATCGATAAACCTAGGTGATCAGTCCAGATTAACCAATAATAAGCAATCAAGCAATAAGCTCAGGAGATCGAAACAATTAACAAAGGACGAACAAGAGTAGAATACTCACAACCAAATCAATTGAAGGCTTCAAAGAACCAAGTGCAACAGGAGAGTTAGTTCTCCATAGGGTTTGTGAGATGAAAAAAAGGGAAAAATACGTCTCTGGAAAATAACCTAATTATCTCTCTTCTGCCTTCTCGGCCTATATAACCTAATAAAATCGGGTTTAACATCCCGTAAAAATATAATATTAAAACTAATAAGATAAGGAAAATCGGATAAGAATCCGTCTTCAGGGACCGACGCGGGCGCGCCAGCCTCGTCTTCACTCTTCCATCTGTTGCCTTGACGCGGCCAATTCCTCCTAGCAGCGTGGGCGCTCCGAGTAGCAGCGCGGGCGCGTTGGGTGCAGCGCGGCCGCGTCAGACTCAACAGTCTTCCAGCTGCTTCCGATCTTCTTCACTTTTGTAACTTGCATGATTTCTTCAACTTCCTCAACATGTTCCGAATCACCAAGTTCACACAAATATCTCTCATAATGACATGTAAGTGATGACAAAAACTACTAAATGCGCTATAGAATATATCGCATATCAGTTGTTAAAGTAAATCGACACGTATTAATATGTAAAGTGACAAGGGAACAAATATATGATCTGAATCACAGTTGACATAACCATAACCAAATGCCAGATCTCAGCGGCGGTCAAAGACGATGCCGTTGGAGGAACTGGGGGAGATGTCAGTGGCCAGAAGGTCGGGAACCATAGGGATGCTGAGGACAAAAGCGGTAAAGCCGGTTCAACGGTTGTACCACCTACAGTGAACGGCCAAGCGACGCCGGAAGGACAGGATGAGAACAAGGCAAAAATGCCTGTCACATTTCCTGTCATTTTAATCTATAGTAGTACGTAAGTGACAAGTGTATAACTGTTAGCCGACACGAGTACAGATCAGGGTGACACGGGGGTGAAACTTTTTTTTCCTTCACCGTTCAAACTGTTTAAACAATTGGCAGATCCCAGAGCCTGCAAGAGCGGAGCCCGTTCGAGGCAGGAAGAGTAAGAGAGGTCAAGGAGGTGAAGGAGAAGTGAAGCCCCCACCTGAGAAGAAAACGCGGGGCCGAAAAGGGAAGAACGTTGTCGAAGGCGCTGTCGCGATTAAGCTGGGTCTTGTTTCCGTGTCAGACAACGATGGGTTCCTCCGCTGGATGGATAGGTGAGACTCATTAGCAGACGTACCCAAGTTATTGCGTAGATGACTCCGATCCCCTAACATTGTGGTTGTGGTTGTGAAGCGGGGATGAGGACAGCTGCAAGACTGCATACGGCACGACGCTGAGTAAGGAGTTCTTCACCGCACTAAAAACGCCCACAGTTTGGCTAAACTCTGAGGTACGAAACCCGCCTAAGTGACTATCTTTGTCTTATGTGTAAAAGGTAGTGGAATAGTTATGGATTTTGACTAGGGTTGTAATCGATGCAGCACATGGAACAAGCATGCTATCTTCTTCGGAAAGGGGTAACGGAGAGGGCCGGCGACATTGCCGGTCGAGTTGTCGTTGTAGACACATATTTCGGTCGCTATCTGCAGACCGAGTGGGGCAAATACAAGAGCGATGCGGATAGCTACCAAGCCGACGAGAAACTGCTTGGCTACTTCGACGGGCAGTCCCCGGCGACTATAGGCCGACCGTGGGAAGGGGCGGAACTGATCCTCCTACCTTTGAACGTGGACAGTGTTCACTGGATCGCCGTAGCGATATATCTTGTGGGGTGGCAGGTAAGGGTTTATGATTTGGACTTCTACATCGTCAGGGAGCGCCATCTGCCGACACACTTAAGCTGCATCACCCACGTTATCCCCGTACTGATGAATGCCCACCTCGCGTTGACGTCCACCTATAGCGACAAGTTGCCAAAGCCGTTCGCCCTTAGTCGCGAGAAAAGGATTCCGCAGAACAAGCAGAGGTAATTTATGTCCAACACTTAAGTATATCTTCATCTCATAGTTGCATCCGCCTTTAATGAATATGACTCCGGCGATTCTCTATTGCAGTGGAGACTGCGGACCATACACGATCAGGTTCATGCAACTCCTCACGAAGGACGCCCCCACCTACGACGGTCTTGACGACGTATTCATCGGGGCGTACAGGCACATGCTCGCCGTTCGCATCTTCAATGGTACAGGGTTATGATCTCAGCTGTGATCACCATTGGCCATTGTTATAAAATTTTATGTTATGGTCTATGCATGTTATGAACATCTTTTTTATTGTGTTGGATATTTATGAACATGGTTGCTGGTCCTCACATTTAGTTTTGGCCGGTAGTTCACTAGGTTGGTATTTGAACTATTTCGCATTGTTTGTCTTCGGTGAGTGGTTATGTGTTGCGGACTTTTACATTATTTGTACGAAAATTTGTAAGCAGTTACTGACCATGTTGGCATGGTGCAAACATTGGTTATAATTAGTTCAGAATTACCCGTGTCACCATACTTGGATTCCCGTGTCACCTTACCTGATTGTCCGTGTCACCGTCGGCGAGTAGGGTGATTTTCTAACCTTGTTTATGTGTTGATGGGTTCATATACGAATTGTCACAACCCCGTGTCACTGGAACCACATGATTTTTTTTTTCTCGTGGATGATTGAATGTCATGTGGCAACCAACTTACTCGGTTGAAAGGCATAATAGAAGTTGTAAGGAAATATCCCGTGTCACGTTACTTGAAATCCCGTGTCACCTGACGTGATTATCCGTGTCACAGATGGTCTCGTGGATGATTTTCTGACCTTGTTAATGTGTTCATAGGTTCATATACGAATTGTGACAAGGCCCTATCATAAGAACCACATAATTTGACATTTTGTCTCCTCATGGATGATTGAATGTAATACACATGCATAACACCAACAAGTGGAAATCTACTAGACATGCATAATTTAGGATGGACATTGCCCTATACATACCATATCCGATACTACAAGCACCATTCATAATGGTGCAACCACACTCGGCTTTCCAAAAAACGACAACTAACCGAGCGTGGGTGAGACATTGTTTGTAACTACCCTTACATTGGCCCCTAACTGCAATAAATGGGGGCCAGCCGCCACATACGGATTCCTGGCGGAGTCTAAAAAACCACAGTTGTTTGGGATCACATTAGTATTTGGCAACTAGTACAACAAAATCACAAGTTTCGGCCAAAAACAAAGCGAGAACTAGCTTCGAAGCTCCTAAGCCCGGGTGACCAGACGCACCAGAACTCCCATCATCAGGACTATAATCCACCCCATCAGCCTGTTCCATCGTGTGAGTTGTCTGGTGCGGAGCTGGTCACTAGCGTGGCTGACCCACCTTTCACATAGGAAGGAGCCCACCTGGACCAACCGCTGCGCCAGGTGCCTGTTGCAAGCCTCGCTCCTCACCAAGTTGTTGGCGAGGAACAAGTTCTCATCAATTGTGGCCTGCAGCGAGTTTGGGTAAACTCCAACTCAATATTTGTGGCCTCCAGGGTGGACTGGGTGGCCTGAAGCTGAAGAGTGGTTGTCTGGACATGCGTGCGGGCGGCCTCAAGTTCAGTGCGCTGAGCGGCCATTACTCCCTCCCGGGCAGCATCCCGGTTGAGCAGGTTTTGGACTCGCTGGCGAAGGTCGGTGAGCTCTTCGGCGGCCAAGTCAAATAGCGCGTTGTCCTCAGCAACCTGGTCGGGGTCTGACTCATCATCATCCTCGTCCTCATCACAACGGTCACGGTGGCTCCTCCCGTAGTCGTAATCTGAACGGAGCCAGAAGTACCTACGGTCGTCGCCACTCTGATAGTTCCGATCGCTGTCGGAGTCTGTCTCAAGGTCGCTATCTGCGTGCGGCCACATTATTCCTACCAGTACCAGGGAAAATAAACGTCAGATGGCAGAAGAAAACAAAACACAAGAACATACGTACATATGACAAATATGTAAGCATGTTTTAGATTGGAGACAAGTACATATATGTGGAAAAGATGAATGGTGTTATGAAATGATATGTCACCAAACAAGTAAAGGAGGATGTCAAATATAAGGTAAAATAATGTTCGGACCTTAGAATGTTTAGAAGGACAGATCTATGTGCAAGCAAAGTTGGAAATGGTAAATACAAGTGTAAATATGAAACTCATATCAATGAATTAAAGTTATGACAAAGTTATGTTACAAATGGAAGAAATCACCCGTGTCACCAACTATGAAATCCCGTGTCACCAAAAGTTGAATCCCGTGTCACAAATTACAAATATTTGGCAGACATCCTACTAAGAACCTTCACAGACAAAGACAAAGGTTGCAACTTTCATAGGCTTAATCATATTTATCCTTTTGATTCACACACAAAGGATGCTACATGTGCTATTTCTTTTTCAATCGTAACAAGTTCGTATATATGAAGAAGATGAATGGGAGAGGGAGATGATATGTCACTCAAAGAAGTAAAAGACGATGTAATATATAAGCTAAATTACTGTAAGCACCTTATAATTTTGATAAGGACGGAATTAGTTGCAACCAAAGACCAATTACAAAAAGGTGGTTAGAAATCACCTGTGTCACCAAAGTTGTAAGCCCTTATCACCAAGTACATATACTTGAGTGGCTGCTTTCTCAGGCCCAATTAAGCAAATTCCACAAAATATTTGCATATATGAAGCGTAATCCAATAAACACATATACGAACTCCAAGTAACTACTCAACTTAAGTATGTACTAAGCACATGCAAGAAAAGATACAACTGGACATTTTGATTGCACAAGGCACAAACCATAAAACAGTGAGCCATGGACAAATTCACCCAAAATATGCAACATACACGGGCATAAACCGTAGCCCCTAATCAGAAAGCTTTGGATGTCGTCAATTAGTACTCTATGTCGAAAACTCTAGTTACAACACAGATTTCATTCAACACAAACTTCTAATCGACAAAAACCCTAAAATACAAACACTTAATTTTCAACACATATGGCAATCGGGGTTGTACTTACTTGGAATGGAAAGCTTTTGGATGAGGATGACCACCACTTGTGAACCAAAGACGATGGCGTCGCTTCTTCTTCCGGAAAATGTTTGTGGCTTGCAAGGGAAGAGTGGGAGTGAAATGACCGATGGAGTGGTGGTATTTATGAAGAGAGAGGGGCTCCATGTGGGGGTGGGGGTTTGGTGAGGGTCACCAAATTTCGGATCCCGTGTCAAGTAACATAATAACCCCTTCAACCAATATGACAATGTCTAAGGTCGTAAATGTAGATTTTTATGTCTTCAAATCAAAATATATTGTGTAACTAACATTTTTTCCGTCATTATAGAACTTTAAATTAAGAAACTTTGTTATATAAATTTGTAATTTATTATGTAATTATATTTCGAGGATCTTACGATCCCCTAATGGGATGTTACGATCCGATACACGGACCCTATTGTGATTCGATCCTAGAATCCCGATCCTAATAACCTTGCCTTCAACATTAAATATAGGTCAATTAGCACTAATATACATTTGAATATGGTAGCAAGGTTGGTATTTTTGTACGTTGCTATGAAGTACTACATCTGTTCCGGAAAACTTGTCAGTTCACTATTAACGCACGCATATTTTTAGAGAAATAAATATACAAATTATCTACTTTCGAATTTATTTGTAAAAACAAATTCGTACCTATTATTATCAAGTACAAACTTGTTACAAAAATTGTTATGAACACCTACATGTTATATAGATTTTTTAATTACATCTACGGGTGCTTGAATAGTCTACGCCACTTTATTTCGAACGACAACTACGTGTTTCGATTTCTTTACCCCTTTTTTTACTCTATGTATGGGGTAATTTTGAACTCTCTATATTGCACTAACATATATTGATTGTATGGTTGTTAAATATATTTATAAAAGTTATAAACTTTAATACACCATATTTTAACATTTTACAAACCCGAACTACTTTCCCATGTAATAAGCATGCAAAATACATATATGGATTTAAGTTTTGTGCTTAATTTCATGCGGTAATGTTTTACTCTCTATATGCGATATAAAAATTATTTCAAAGCGTTATAAAATGTTATCAAATAATATATTGATACAAAACCCTGAATACTTATTCCGTTCATTTTTAGAATAAAGGGTTAAATTTGACACTGTCATCCGTTTTAACATTTTCTCAAATAATTAATTCATACAAAACCCTGAATACTTACTCCGTTATTTTTGTTGAATAAACGGTTAAATTAAAATTTAAACTTTAATCCGTATTTATTTTAAAACAAGGGTTAGTAAGTGTTTTATATGGTTATTCCGTTATACATATAATATATTTCTTAAGAAGATCACATATCAAGATTCTGACCGACAATTCATTGAATAAATAGATAATATAAGAAAAAGATTAATTAATAGAATGAGATTAAAACCTCGGCAGTTATTTACAATTGAAAATCTCTTCCGCTTCCTCTTCCACTTCCGCATCCACATCCATTGTGTTTCAATTGTACATTGGACTTGCACACGTCTCTTCCTCTGAATTACATTCCACACGTCTCGGCTATTTCTCTTCCGGTGGCAGTTACATTCTCCATTGCATTGTTATATATAGCCAACTCATTCTCCCATGAATTGCATCATCACATTCCCTTCAATTGCAGCATCCGCCTTTACCAACTACAACCGAAATCAAGAAAGTTGCAATGGATCAAGGAAAGAACGTAAGGGCAAGGACAACAGAGGCATTGACGCTTCAAACACTGCCATTCGATATCCTATTGGATATTGTCGGTCGATTATCAATTCAATCAATACAAGATGTCTTCAGATTACGGTTAAGGTATTGCCTCCACTTTTGATTTCCTAAATGTATGTGTTGGAAAAAAATTTAATTCACGTCCGTGTGATGCAGTTGAGTACCAGGATATGGCAATTGAGTACCAGGATGACTGGGGAATTTCCGTTGTAGTCGCGTCGAGAAACAATAGTCACGCCAGAAGTTTTTTAAATCAATGCGTGAACGCGGGAAACCCGGAGGCAATATTTCAACAAGGAATGGTAAGACGTTCATTCAGGATCATTGTTTCGGTGTATGCTTTATCATAGTTCCTCTTAGATTCATTTCAGAATGCAGGTTAGATTCTTCACAAATTGCGATCACGGAGGAGGAATTCAAGATCTTCTAAAGGCATCAGATTTGGGACACGACGTGGCAAGCTATGTTTGTGGCATAGCTATGTATTGTTGCGGATCTGAAGACCTCAAACCCAAAGGCTTTGCATTACTTAATAGTGTGAAACGTAAGTTGGGTTATAAAATAATATCGTGTCGCCGGAGAGTTGCTGATCTATTTTATGATATTCTCGTAATTGGTGGAAGACCTTCCTTCAAATGGAAGCAGAACACATGTAAAAATATCACCAATGGAACAGCGATTCGGAGTTGTCGAAGATCAAACCCCTGGAAAAAATTTCAGCTCCTTACTGAAGATAAAGATGATGCTCTTTCTTGTGAGGAATGCACCTGCACAATTGAGTGTGGTTTAGTCGAGGGTATGATTATGTGGATTACACGAAATATGGTGGAATAAAAATTTGCACATGTGTTCGGTCTAATAAGTTTGGTTAATTTTTGTACTATATCTATTGTGTTATTATAACATACAGTGACATGAAAACCCCTTCAACCTTACACGGTAATACAAACATGGTGACAATGGTTTTTTTTAGGATCCATCCACAAAGGTACTGCAATGTTCTTTACCACTTGCCACTAGAGTATAACCCGTTTCCAAAAGTAATGGTATCTAGACAATCAAAGGAGAAGACTGAAACCAACGTTGTTCACAACAAATCACAACAAATCAGTTCCATAATGACATATAAACCAGTGACATGAAAACCCCTTCAACCTGACACGTTAATACAAACAGGGTGACAGAGTTTTTTATAGAATCCATCCACAAAAGTACTGCGATGTTCTTTACCACTTACCACTAGAGTATAACCCGTTTCCAAACGTAATGGTATCCAAACAACCAAAGGAGAAGACTGAAACCAACGTTGGTCACAACAAATGACAGCAAATCAGTTCCATAATGACATATAACATATAGTGACATGAAAACCCCTTCAACCTGACACGTTAATACAAACAGGGTAACAGGGTTTTTTTATAGAATCCATCCACAAAAGTACTGCGATGTTCTTTACCACTTACCACTACAGTTTAACCCGTTTCCAAAAGTAAATGTATCCAAACAACCAAAGGACAATACTTAAACCAACGTTGTTCACAACAAAAGACAACAAATCACTTCCAAACCTACACCCAAACGACGATCAGATTATGCGTCCACCGAGCCGACCATTGAAGATGGCAGCCGCTAGCATCTGTCTGTACGGCCCAATAAACGTGTCGTCTAGCCCGTCGAAGGGGGGATCGCTCTCCATCAGGAGCTCCATGAATCTGATCTTGTAAGGGCCACAGTCACCACTGCAATGACAGAGATTATGTCAAAACAAAGGCGGAGATACCATAAAGTAAAATGAAAAACAGGGGTCGCACCAATCATACCTGAGCTTGTTTTGCGGAACGCGCTTGTCGCGGATTATGCGAAACGGGCCTGGCAGCTTCGATGCGTACTTAACCTTCAACTCAGCGTTCGTATCCATGATGATGGGAAGCAGGTGGGTAACGTGCATCAGTAGGGGTGGGAGTTCGGCGTCTCTCACGCAGTGCACATCGCAGTCGTACAGCTTCAACTGCCACTCATTCAGATCAAGAGCAACGACAACCCAATGTCTTCCCCTCAGGTTGAGGGGTAAGGGGACGAGGTCCCCGCCTGCCCACGGACGGGCCATGGGCTCCGGGGCCCGCCCGTCGAAGTATGAGAGGAGTATGCCACTCGCCTCATACCCCCCGACGTCTGAGTTGTACTTCTTCCACTCCCTCTCCAGAAAGCTGGAGAAGTAGGAGTCCAACATAATGACTCGACGCCCATTTTCGTAACCCCTCTCCGCGCTTTGTTTCAGTAGCAGGTAGCATGACTGCTCGAAGTGCTGCGTCAAGTTTACCCCCATGACAACCCACAACATAGTCCAACAGCTACCCAAATGCGTATACAAGGCCAATCATAATAAAATGTGAGAAATACAATATACCTCTGAGTTGATGCAATGGCGGGGCGTCTGGAGGGTGGTAAAAAACTCCTTCGACAGGTCCTTGCCGCAAGCCGTTGACAGGTTCTCACCGTGGGCACTGGACCGTACAATGGAGTGGAATCAATGAAAGGGTTACTGTGCCGTATAATGAAGACTGAAATGAGACGATGGGTTACCTTGCCAGCCACCACTGTAGGGCCTCATAGTCGGCCGCAGAAACTAGTCACATGGCAACGACTTCCCTGGGAACGATGGTGTCCTTCCCTTTAGAGGCCCGCGGTTTCGTAATCTTCCACGCCTTGCTCTCACATTCCTCGTCCATGAACAACCTCTGAATGCAAACAAACATTTCCCATGTCACATTACAAACCGACCCCCGTCGCCTAGCTAATATTCCCATTCCACTATTGAAAACATAACGGATGAATGGCCCGTGCCACAAGGAGTGTACCTTAGCAACTTGTCGGGGCTGCTCCACACCTTCAGCACGAGCCCCCTCTGGTACATCAACATCAACAACCTGCAAAACCGATCTACAACTTAGATGGATTCCAACATGTACATACTCCTTTTCACTATCCCTTACTCTTTGTTCCTTGCCTCTTCCAATGAATTTTCCATCCCGCATTTCATGGACCTTCTCCTCCAACACTTTTATCTGCACACAAGAACTTGTAACAATAAGTCCACCATCTCCTCCAACAGTTTTATATCCCGTGTCACTGCCACATACTGTAAGTCCCATGTCATTATTCTATTTACCGTGGTCACTGAACTTAAGAACAATATGAGAGTGAATAATGCGAAAGACTGAAGTACCCTATCATCCATCTTCTCCAAGGTATCCAAAATATTCTCGAGTGTCTTCCCCACGAGATCCCTAGCGGCGTCTGTCTCCTCGACGTATTCGGCGATGTTGGCAAGCATCGCCACACTCGAACCTTCGTTGACCCGTGCGCGGAAGCGCTTGTTCTGTGGATGTGTAAATTTTTTCCGAGCCATTTGTTTCCTGAAGTTTAAGAGCAACCATAAGTTATCGAGAAAGTTTATAGTCAATGTCACTACCTTTGTAAACCCATGTCACTCAATTTGGAAACCCATGTCACAAATGTCAGAACGTTCCTAAACCAATGACGACATACATTCCACATCAACTCCCCAAATCTGAATTTCAAAATAATGGAACCCCGAATCGTCCCCATTCCCAATCAAACCCCAAATCTACCCCATTCTCTATTTCGACCCCCACAGTAGGCAGCCTCTTCGGGCTCCCTAAACCCTAACCACGGGTTTGCCAATCACCAAAACCCGGCTCCTTGTCCTTCTTTCGCAACCACCTCCACCATCGACAAAACCTCCCTCGTTAACCTTCAATCCCTTACCACCATAGTAGGTTGTTCCATCCACCCACCCCGAACCCCAGATTCGAAGATAACGGACAACAGAGACAGGGGTCATACCTTCTGAGTTTCGTCGCTGCGTTCTTCTCTTATCCGACAGTTCCCGACAGTATCTTCTTCGACCCGTTGTTCCTCGTCGTCGGCGTCTCTTCTTACTCCCCCTTTCGAACGGTTTTGAGCTATAGAAATTTAGAGATGGAGTCCCGATGAATACAGAAATACAGTGTGGGGTGATATCCGGGACGCGTGTCAACTTATGCTTTGTTGTTTTCTTTTTGTTTTGAGGTACGGGCAACCTTTTTGACCAAAATGGGAAAGGGTCAATTTATCCAAATTATCCTACATTGTCCTATTTATGCAAGTTTGGGCAATATTTGGTCTATATATGACCACTGGTTGACTAAGTTATTATTGTCGAAACTTTGGTTATAAGTTGTCAGGAAATCGCCCGTGTCACCCAACTTACAATCCAGTGTCACCTTACAAAATAACCCCTTCAATAATGTCATGAAGGTGATTTCAATGTGTTCACAAGGATCAATTCCTAACACCACTACCACAACTACTCAAGACTGTAAACATTTTGTCAAATAAGTGCCAATGCATTGTTGAATTCTTTGTCATACCTTAAACCGACGAAATGTCTACCATGAAATTGAAAGCTGTGACATGATAACCCCTGCTACCTGACACGGGAATACAAATAGGGTGACATAGTTTTTGTTCTGAAACCATCCCCAAAAGTACTACGAATTTCTTGACCGCTTAACTGTAGTGTGGAAACCCTTCCTAAAAGTACAGCAGACTACTTACAGTTTGTCATATACAGAAACAACGTAATTACACTACCAAATACGTTGCCCGTTTAAAAAATAACATAGACGGAGAATGGTCCAACCACTGACCCGATACGGCAAATGCAAAATACTACCCAACTGCTGAGGTAAGGCGTTGGACCACCAATGGAGGAACACATCTAAGAACGACGCGCTTGGAACGGCTAAATTCTCCCCGAGATGGGTATCGACAAGTCTTAGGCCGACCAGGGCGTCGCTTCACGTCCGGGGGGAGACACACCGCGCTGGAAATGGCTGAGGGGATTCGCCACTCTTCTTTTTGAGGAACCGGATATAGCACATTCTCGTAACACGCCTTCCATGCGGCGACTTTGTAGAAGTCATTCATGAGAGAGAAGAAATTGCTACCTCGATACCTTGAAGCCGCTATGGCGTGCTGGCACGGAAACTGGTCAATGTCGAACCGCTTGCATGTGCAGGTCCGGTCACACAGGTTCACAACCCAGGTGCCGGACCCTCTGCGGACAGTGTACTCGTGTGAGCTGAGGGCTCTGACATCCAAGAATGTTGCCAACGAATAGCTCGTTTGCAGCTCACCTTGAACGTAATCGCTGACCGTCGACGACGATTTGGTGATTTTTTCCCGTCGATCGTTAAACCACTTGGATATTGTTTCGATGACAGCATCAATCAGGGTTGTGATGGGTAGCTCGTGGGGCTCCTTGAACACCGAATTCAGACACTCGGAGTTGTTCGTCGTCAATATGTTGTACCGCATCCCCAAGAAGTATGCCCGGGCCCAGTTCTGGAATCCAGCCTCTCTTAGGTATTGTCCCGCAGCGTGTGCCTGAGCGCAAAAATCAACAAAGTGCTTATCGAACTCTGCCCTCGTGTACGCCTTCGCCACCTTTAAGTACAATGTGTGCAGGGCCGTCACCCCCCTGTACTTCACCTTGGTATTCTGAAATAGATGCCATTGGCAGGCCCCTTGCTTAGCAAACACATAATTGTCCCTCAAACCTTTGACAATACTAAGATGCCGATCAGAGACAAACATTAAGTCCGGTGTATCCTCGACGACATGTAGCATGTTCTTGAAGAAGAAGCCCCATGACCCGTGATTCTCACCATCGACAATCGCAAAAGCGATCGCGTATATACTATGGTTTGCATCTTGGGTTGTGGCAAATAGAAGCGTGCCCCTGAACTTCCCTTTCAGGAAACTCCCATCAACTGAAATCACCTGGACATGGATATCGACACCAGTTGGTTAGGTGACATGGTTATGTATGTTAGGTGACATGCAATATCTTACTACTGACACGGGGTATTACCTTTCGAAGGTAGGGAATCGCCTTGCGCCATACCCCGAAGCTAATAAAGGCGTACTTGAATCTTTGGGATGCGTCCAGCTCTAACTTCGTATATGTCCCAGGGTTCGTCTGCTCCAACATGTACAAGTATGGAATAATATCTCGGTAGTTGTCTTCGTACGTCCCATGCTTCACCTCCAACGCTGTCAGTCGTGCCCTTCGTGCCTTCCATTAGCTACACGATACTCCATACTCGGCCTTCGTCATTTTCTGGACTTGCTCGGGAACAGGTCCTTTCGAGTCCCGGTTATAATGGTGTCATGGTGAGTTACGTAATGTGACATGGGGAATAATGTTGTGTGACAGAAATAGCTGTTCGCAACTAAATTAACACTTACGTGGTCACGAGGTTGTGTCCAATCATGTTCGACGTAGCATGTCGGCTATGGTTGTGCATCATGCTAATGTCACATGTATGCTCCTGGACATACTGTCAGATGCACCACATTGTCGTGCGCCGGTAAGTCCACGCCCTTAACATCCACGTGCACTTGGTGTCCAAACAACCAACTAAATAGGTTTTCTTACACGACCTCTTCACTACGAACTCGAAGCACTTCTGCACTGCAATCCACTTCAGGCAAGTCTGCAATTCTACCTTCGAGGCGAACATTTATCCCTCCGAAATTTATGTCAGCTTCCGTCGTGGTTCCTGGGTCCGAGGCGTTGCTTTGTCCAACATAGCTTCTACGTTCTCCATCGACGGTGGGGATGTGCTGGACCTAGGAACCCGATCTTCTATTTCCCTAATCACCTCCTCCTCAACTTCGTTCTCCTCCGACAACACCCTCATACCCTGGTCTTCCTCATAATCCTCCCAGTCATAACAATATGAACAATTGTTGTGAGCTGAATCTGCCATGTTTTACAGTAACTTTTATATCGATTTCTGTATACATTGCATTCATTTGGGCTTAGATAGTACAAAATCTATGTAGTTTATGTTTATTTGCCAAATTATGGAATCTACACCAGTTTCTGTTTAATTCGCAGAAATCTAGGCATTTTACATCAATTCTACAGAAGGTCGGAAAAGCTCGGAAAACCACTACAAAAGTCCAAGGTCGAAGGAGCAACAGAACCAGTCAGATCGAGCCAAGAACCCAGGTTACTCGATCTCGAGTAGCTCTTACTCGACCTAGACGAGCTTGACCGAGCACAGCCTTGTCGACAGAGCCTGATCGAGAGAGCCAGACCACCCGGCTCCGGACTCAACTCGATCTTGACAAGCCCTAGTCGAGATCGACGAAGCCCAAACACCACACCCGGAGTCGACAAGGAGAGATGCCGAGGACGAGGACGCCGAGCAACCCTACTCGATCTCGACAAGCCCTAGTCGAGATCGACAAGACCCACCATGCCAGTCCGAGTCCTTGCCGAGGAAGAGTTGCTCGACCAAGAAAGACACACCTCTACTCGAGGTCGACTACGTCTTGTCGAGGTCGACGAATGCCTAGAGTCCAGATCGAGGCTTGTCGAGCACACTTACCCGAGGAAGCCCAGTCGGCAAGACCACCCTAGTCGAGATCGACAAGGCTTTGTCGAGGTTGACGAGCACTGTGAACTAAGTCCGAGCCACATCGAGCAGAGCTAGCCAGGAAGTCCAGTCGACGATCCACCCTACTCGAGGTCGACGAGCCCTTGTCGAGGTCGAGTAGGCCAGTGTCCAGAAACGCGTCGACGAGTGCTTGTCCGAGTAGACTTGGGATTCCTTGGGGCCGAAGGAGGAAGATTCTATCCAAATCCATCAAGTCTATCCATGGGAGACAAGATCTATCAACATCATGAAGACTTACATACTTTAGAACTATCTTTTCCTTATAGATTTATTTCTCTATGGCATTTATTTATCCTTTCAAGTTTTAGATATCATGAAGACTTACATACTTTAGAACTATCTTTTCCTTATAGATTTATTTCTCTATGGCATTTATTTATCCTTTCAAGTTTTAGATATAATTTTAGATAGAGATGGAAGATTCTATCCTTGGCTAGCAAGGACTAGATCACTATAAATAAGGCCCTAGGGGGCTCAGTTCTAAGGTTTTTAGGGTTTTGGCTTTTTGCGAAAGTTGATTGCCGGGATTGTAAAGGCTTTTGAATATAGTTTATGCGAGTTTCTTTTCATCCATCAATGTCTGTTATTGCAATGAGGCGTGAGTAGTCCACCCACTTCTGGGGCTGGGGTGAGCCCGACGGTGGCCATGTGAGGCAATGCGATAAAGGTCAGATCTTTTTGTGCAATTAATCTTCTATCCCTATGAGCTTGATTCTTTTGCGAGAGTTGAAGGTGATCCTTGTTTGTGTTATTGAAGCGAAAGTGATCTTAATGCAACTTGGATTAATTATGTGAAAAAGGGTTAGTAACAATTAGGGTTTATGCGAAAGCTTCTATATGCCTATTTGTTAATGACGAAAGTTATTTGATGGAAAGCATGATCTTTTGTGCCTTTATGTGTTACTTTGCATGGTTATCGTTGTGGTGTCGAAATCTGCAAATTTAAAGTTTCTGTCTTTTACTGTACTCGACATAGAGGATACCTTTGTCGATCTCGAGTAAGCGGTGGTCGAGATCGAGTAGGACTGGTCTAGGTCGAGTTGGTTTTCTTCTGTTGTCGTCGATTTTCTGTTTTTTGTCGAGTTACTCTTGTCGATCTCGAGGAGCTGTGGTCGAGATCGAGTACCCCTTTGCTTTGCTTTTAGTTTCTGCTTTGCTTTGCTTTATTTCTTGCTTTGTTCTTTGCCTTTGTTTTTCTGGTTTTATTTCTGTTTCTTGCGTCTTTTCTGTGTTTCTTTCTTTTCTGCTGCTGTTGTGAGAATTTACAGCTACCTGAGAACTACTGACGTGCTTCCTCGTGGATTCGATCATGATTTTCTCTTACTACAACGGGAGGAAGTCTTGTATTATTTGCTGAGACAGGGAAGTCAGTCTGAATTTTATTTTATATTTATTTCATACTTGACCATCCTCCTGCAACAACAAATTGGCGTCGTTGCCGAGGAAGCAATCAATCGCGCCTTAGGTAGTCAGTTCTCACTGTTTCTTTTAGTTACTTTTCAGGTGTATGCGCTGTTCTGGTCAAACACCTGAGTTTGACGCCTTAGATGAACCGGAACGCCTATTTCACATCCGAGCTAAACTACAAAGAGCCATGGCAGCTGCGGAGACACAGGAACAGCTGGTCGCTAGGCTTACCAGGGAATTGGCCGCAAAGGATACTGCTATCGCCGCTAAAGATGCTGCTATCGCCGCTGAGAGAGCAGCAAGGGAATAAGCACAGGCTGAGCTTGCCCAATATCCAACCACGGCAGAGGACTACATGCACCCAACTCTCGTCGTGCGTGAATCGGCGATTCTAATCCCTGATAACTCTTTTGAAATTCGCACTCAATTTCTTATAGAGCTTAAAAATAATGCCTTTTATGTTAGATTTAATGAGTGTCCTCTTGAACATATTACAAACTTTTCTGACATGTGCCGTACTATTGCTGAAGGTACAACTCTGGAATATGTGAAGATGAAATCTTTTCGCTGGTCTCTCGCTGGGCCTGCACTGAAATGGCTGGAAGGGCTGAAAGCAAGATCACTCACAACCTGGGCCCAAGTAGAGCAAGAGTTTCTGAACAAATTCTTCCCACCTGCCAAAACAGCACATCTCCGTCAAAGAATCACCGCCTTCAAATAGAAGCAAGGGGAACCGCTGGCAAAGGCATGAGAGCGCTACAAGGAACTTCTGCGATCTTGCCCTACTCATGGACAGCCACCCTACGTCATTCAGGAGATCTTCTTCAACTCTCTTGATCAAGTCATGAAGGACAGAATCAACCATTATACTCGCTATGAGTATCTGACAATGCCGCCAAGTGACGCATGGGGTGTGCTAGAGAAGCTCACTAACTACGACAACAAGTATGGGTCTACTGCAACTTATGAAGAGAACCCATACGCCAGGCCAGCACCATCCATGCCCCTATATGAGCCACCTAAGGAGATTGATCCTGATGTTAGGGAGTAGTACTACAGAGACCAGAATAAGAAGCTCATCAAGCAAGTAAAGTATCTCTCTGTCAACCAGCCTTGCATTGAATGCGGATCGCAAAGGCACACCACTCCTGAGTGCCCACACGCAGAACAAGTCAGGATGGCAGAGCATCATGAGGATGTAGCTTACGCAGGGGATCCCAGTCGCTACATGGGGGACCAAAGGTTTTAGCAACCACAATGGAACCAAGGTGTCCCTAGGAATCCCCCGCCCTACAAAGCTCCAGGACATCCGGAAAGGGACCAGAAAAAGGATGATATACAGACAGTCCTGGAGGAAATACGGAGGAATCACTCAGAAACTAGGCAATCTTTCAACTCCGTCTATACTCAGATGCAAGGTGTCAACTCTAGGCTTGGGGAAATTGATATTTGGAGGAAATCAGTTGATACACAGTTTGCTCAGCTAGCAGCCGGAATCCCCAGACAGTCAGGTGCGCTCCCTGGATCTTCAGAACCAAATCATAAGGGAAAGACTGGACACATCGCTGCTATAAAACTCAGAAGCGGCCATCAACTGCAAGAGCCAGAGGTCGGAAAGCAGCAGAACGACGAGGACCAGCAAGTCGATCTCGACAAAGCAGTGGTCGACCTCGACAAGTCCCTCGTCGACCTCGAGGAGAACCTGCAAGAACCCTCGTCTGCACCACACAGCAACTCGACTGAGCCCAACCTGGTCGATGTCGACAAGACTGTAGTCGATGTCGATGAGCCTCTGGTCGACATAGAGCAGCCTGCAACATCTCCGACGTCTGTTATGGCTCCGACTCAGAAAAAGAAGCTGCCTTTCCCCATAAAATCTCTAAAGAACCCGGCAGAGAAAAAGTTTCAGCGCTTCATCAAGATGCTTCAGAAACTCAACGTCACCATTCCCTTCATAGAAGCTCTCAATGAAATGCCATCCTATGTCAAGTTCCTGAAGGAGATTGTGAGCAAAAAGCGATCGATGGCTGAAATCACAGAGGAGTGCAGCCATCTGGACATATTGGAGAAGAGGTCGGATCCAGGTAAGTTTGCTATAACTATTGGATTTGGTCCATACAAAATTAACGCCCTATGTGATCTTGGAGCTAGTGTGAGTATAATGCCTTTAACAATTTGTTCCAAGATCAAGATAATTGCTCTGGAGCCTGTGGATGCTAGACTTTACATGGCCAACAACACGGTGGTCATTCCAACAGGCATGGTGGACAACGTCCCAGTACAAGTAGGTAAATTCTTTGTCCTTGCTGAATTTCTAGTTGTTGATATGCAAGAAGATCCTGCTTGTCCAATTATTCTAGGAAGACCATTCTTGGCGACGGTGGATGCCAACATAAGCGTAAGGAAAGGAGTGCTTACCTTCAACATCAGGGATGAGGTAATTGAGTATTCCTTTAATAAAATGGTAAGGCATACAGGTCCAATGGAAGAGGTCAAATCTATCTCAGCTGGCTATATCACCTGCGGGGAACCCAAGGTCAGAAATATGACCCCTGAGGAGATAGAAAAGAGGGACATGGAAGCCCAGGTGGAGGAGATCATGGCAATCCTCAAGGAGAACACAGAGAATCCAATCGACACAGACCAAGGTAAGTCGTTGTGGAATAATTATTTTTCGGATGCCTTGACAGGGACGAAGTATGGGGTCAAGATCGACCAGGGCTCCTCAACATCGAGTAGAACCCTAGTCAACCTCGACCAGACCACGGAGACTCCACCAGCACCAACGTCGTCGAGCAGCGAACCAGACAAACCAGGCTCGTCGATCTCGACAAGCCTTGTCGAGGTCAACCACCACTCGACGGCCTCGGCTTCATCTTCCTCGACGCTGACTCCACCAGACGGCCAGACAACTAGACCTCGACCACCCTTGTCGATGTCGACCACCACTCGGGGAGCCCAGTTCCTGCTTCATCGACACAGAAGCCGCCTGACGGACCAGCCTACTCGATCTCGATAAGCCTTGTCGAGGTCGACCACCACCCGACGCTACCAGACCCTGCTTCCTCGACGCTGGAGCCATCAGGAGCGAAGCCCTACTCGATGTCGAGTAGGCTACTCGAGGTCGACAAGACCTATCCTTCGTCGACTTCTGCATCTGCGAGCAGACCACCACCAAAACCTACAGTCTCGTCGAGATCGACTAGCCCTAGTCGAGATCTACCAAATACAGTGGTTCCCGATTCCATCTCTACAAAGGTAAGCCAAGGTATGAATCTTTCTTCTCCTATTTCCATTAAAGATTTATCTATACATGGGAGAGTTCTGTCTTGGTATGTGCGATTGTGCAGGATATCCAATGATGAGCCTAAGGAGTATGAAGTTGGAGACAAACTCTATGTCTCTAAATCAAAGGATCATTGGTTTCCCAACAAATTCAACAAGAAGCGGATGGGACCGTTCGTGGTGAATAAGATCCATTCTGGAGGATTACAGCTGATAGACAAGAATGGAGTCTTATTTGAGGCCCAAGCTACATGGGCCCTGCAGATGCCACCTTGAGCATTAATGGAAAGTCGGCCTAGCGACTATAAAATCTAGAGCATGTACATAGACTTTTTAGGACTTTTTGAGACTTTGTTGTTTCTGTTTTGGTTTTGAACATTTCTTTGGTTTTTGTTGTTTCTATTATGGGTATATGTCTTCTAGTTTTTAGGTCCATGGATAGAACCAAGCTACATTCAAACTCGGCTAGGAGGTGCTCCAGTCGAAATTTAGAGGCCCTGCACATCCTGTCTTATGAGTTTCTTTCTTTACCCATGTTTTTATACAGTGAGGACACTGTAATGTTTAAGTATGGGGTGGGGGAAGGGCTTACTTTATGCATTATTTTCCATATTTGACATTATTCGTGCATATTTCGAATTTATTTCTTTGAATTGCTACATGGCTATTTTGGAATGCATTATTGATTTATGTGCTTATATGCATAATTTCCAAAAATTTGAGAAAAATGACCCCCATTTGAAATTTTTGATAAATGTCATGGAAGCTTATATTGAACTCGACGATGCAAAATTGGATTCATTAGAGATATAGCATGAAATTGCCTAGTTAAGGGAAGTCACAATGAAGTGCATTATTTCTTGAAAATCATAAAAGGAGGTAATATTTGAAGTTGCTTTTGACATGTTGCATGATAAAATGATGGAGGACTTTATATTTCCATATAATGCTCATATGTTTATAATCCTAGCCTTACCTATGCTTATGCATCACAAAAGCCATATTATGCCTTATTTCAATTATTGCTCCACATGATCTAAATATTGCCATTCTTTACCTTATCCGGGGATTATGTTGAGAATGATGTTACATTATGGAGATACATTATATGGTGTTTGTGTTGTTGTCATATTTGGAGTTCGGAAGGAAATTGTTTGAATTATATGGAAAATTTAATGAGTGAAAGAAAATCCAATCACCTCAGGAGATAAAGGTAAATTGACCCTGCTCTCCGAGATAATAGTTTGGAGAGATGGGACACATTGTGAGGAGTCCAAAGCACTAAGTATCCGGGGCCATTCATGACACCCATGTTTGCGACTCGCGAGAAGGCAGTGCTGAGGTTAGAGAGGTAAAAGCATTATTATGAATAAAAGCATTATGAAAGGTGATGAATCAAATGGAGAAGGAATGTGGAAATTCAAATTGGAAAGTACTCCATTTCCCCGGATCAAAAGCACCACATTGACAAATATTGCCCACCTTTAGCCTTTTACCAATCTACTCCTTCATGAGCTTAATTAAAGTCTTCTTGATTATCAATGCTTTGTCACGAATGAATTATGTTTTGCATAACCCTCCTTTTGTGAGTAGATGTTGCTTTTACATATTTGCACATGCATGAATCTGTGACACTAGTACCTTTTCGAGGATGGTAATTGATTGCAGGGTTATATGAGAATGAATCTGATATGTTGAGAGTTTGAATTCTTCCCCTCAATGACAAATAAAAGTATTGCTTGAGGATAAGCAAGCTTAAGTATGGGGTGTTTGTTGTGAGCTGAATCTGCCATGTTTTACAGTAACTTTTATATCGATTTCTGTATACATTGCATTCATTTGGGCTTAGATAGTACAGAATCTATGTAGTTTATGTTTATTTGCCAAATTATGGAATCTACACCAGTTTCTGTTTAATTCGCAGAAATCGAGGCATTTTACAGCAATTCTACAGAAGGTCGGAAAAGCTCGGAAAACCACTACAGAAGTCCAAGGTCGAAGGAGCAACGGAACCAGTCGGATTGAGCCAAGAACCCAGGTTACTCGATCTCGAGTAGCTCTTACTCGACCTAGATGAGCATGACCGAGCACAACCTTGTCGACAGACTTTGATCGAGAGAGCCAGACCACCCGGCTCCGGACTCAACTCGATCTCGACAAGCCCTAGTCGAGATCGACGAAGCCCAGACACCACACCCGGAGTCGACAAAGAGAGAAGCCGAGGACGAGGACGCCGAGCAACCCTACTCGATCTCGACAAGCCCTAGTCGAGATCGACAAGACCCACCGTGCCAGTCCGAGTCCTTGCCGAGGAAGAGTTGCTCGACCAAGAAAGACACACCTCTACTCGAGGTCGACTACATCTTGTCGAGGTCGACGAACGCCCAGAGTCCAGATCCAGGCTTGTCGAGCACACCTAACCGAGGAAGCCTAGTCGGCAAGACCACCCTAGTCGAGATCGACAAGGCTTTGTCGAGGTCGACGAGCACTGTGAACTAAGTCCGAGCCACATCGAGCAGAGCTAGCCAGGAAGTCCAGTCGACGATCCACCCTACTCGAGGTCGACGAGCCCTTGTCGAGGTCGAATAGGACAGTGTCCAGAAACGCGTCGACGAGTGCTTGTCCGAGTAGACTTGGGATTCCTTGGGGCCGAAGGAGGAAGATTCTATCCAAATCCATCAAGTTTATCCATGGGAGACAAGATCTATCAACATCATGAAGACTTACCTACTTTAGAACTATCTTTTCCTTATAGATTTATTTCTTTATGGCATTTATTTATCCTTTCAAGTTTTAGATATAATTTTAGATAGAGATGGAAGATTCTATCCTTAGCTAGCAAGGACTAGATCACTATAAATAAGGCCCTTGGGGGCTCAGTTTTATTCATTCCAAGTCACACACAATTCAATTCCAAGTCACACACAATTAGTTAGTTCCACATAGAGTTTTAGGAGTTCTAAGGTTTTTAGGGTTTTGGCTTTCTGCGAAAGTTGATTGCCGGGATTGTAAAGGCTTTTGAATATAGTTTATGCAAGTTTCTTTTTATCAATCAATGTCTGTTATTGCAATGAGGCGTGAGTAGTCCACCCACTTCTGGGGCTGGGGTGAGCCCGACGGTGGCCATGTGAGGCAATGCGATAAAGGTCAGATCTTTTTGTGCAATTCATCTTCTATCCCTATGAGCTTGATTCTTTTGCGAGAGTTGAAGGTGATCCTTGTTTGTGTTATTGAAGCGAAAGTGATCTTAATGCAACTTGGATTAATTATGTGAAAAAGGGTTAGTAACAATTAGGGTTTATGCGAAAGCCTCTATATGCCTATTTGTTAATGACGAAAGTTATTTGATGGAAAGCATGATCTTTTGTGCCTTTATGTGTTACTTTGCATGGTTATCGTTGTGGTGTTGAAACCCTGGCCTTGGAAGTCTTTTAATATATTGAATTTATTTCTGTCAAAAATCTGAGTTTTTGTTCGAAATCTGCAAATTTAAAGTTTCTGTCTTTTCCTGTACTCGAAATAGAGGAGACCTTTGTCGATCTCGAGTAAGCCGTGGTCGAGATCGAGTAGGACTGGTCTAGGTCGAGTTGGTTTTCTTCTGTTGTCGTCGATTTTCTGTTTTCTGTCGAGTTACTCTTGTCGATCTCGAGGAGTTGTGGTCGAGATCGAGTACCCCTTTGCTTTGCTTTTAGTTTCTGCTTTGCTTTGCTTTATTTCTTGCTTTGTTCTTTGCCTTTGTTTTTCTGCTTTTATTTATGTTTCTTGCGTCTTTTCTGTGTTTCTGTTTTTTCTGCTGCTGTTGTGAGAATTTACAGATACCTGAGAACTGCTGACGTGCTTCCTCGTGGATTCGATCCTGATTTTCTCTTACTACAACGGGAGGAAGTCTTGTATTATTTGCTGAGACAGGGAAGTCAGTCTGAATTTTATTTTATATTTATTTCATACTTGACCATCCTCCTGCAACAACAACAATCTTCTTCCCTCTTCACTCCGGAATCGAAGTCCTCCTCCTCCTCCTCCTCATTGCTAATGGCTATGAGATCCACCCCCTTATACCTGTGACCTTCACCTTTTTCCCTGTCATCTGAGTAGGAGTCCGTGTCACCCAAGTGGATAACATCTAGACCATCACACCTGTCACCCTCAACAATATCCATGTCACTCTCAAGAATATCCATGACACCGGTTCCAACCCCTATGTCACATGCGTGCTCTTCGTTCTTCCCTATCACCCCACCCAACTGGATCATTTCCGGACCTTTACCCTTGTGACCTACACTCTTAAGGTTTTCATCAGTTCCAAACCCGCTCTCAGTAGCGTCCTCCTGTCTCTTCCCTATCACCTCATCCATGTCGTTCCACTCTAGACATTTACCCTTGTCACCTTCATAAATACGTGTGTCACCACTTCCAAAACCCTTTTAAGTAACGTCACCCTGCCTCTCCCCTATGACCTCATCCAAGAGGATCACCTCCGGACCCATACCTTTGTCGCCCTCACATTTATCTTTGTCACCCCTTCCCAACCCCGTTTCCACATTGTTTTTCACCTTTTCAGAGTTATCAGGCCCACTTAAGCATTCTTCCACTACGCCGGGGTTGTGGTACTTGAAGCCTCTCTTTCGCCACTGGACCAATAAATATCGCCATGGGCCATGGATGTTCCCCAGACATCGAGTTGAGAAACTTATAAGCCTCAAGGTTGTCGTCATTACCTATCGTTATCGGATGACCGGCTTCTTCCCCCTTTGGCATGTAAGAAAACCGCCACTCTTCACATGAACAATCATGGCCGACCTTCCTCCTCAACAGTTGAGTCAGAGAGGCGAAGTCGATGCCCTCTTCAATAATAACATTCTTCTGCTCTGTTTCACCATAATACACCCACCCCGCACCATCGAACACCCAATGCCCGTTGAAGTTGAGACTCACACATACTTTGTCGTTTTGCCCTGCGATTCAAAACTCGGATCAGCACCATTGGTAATGGGTATCTACTCTTCACGAAACATGAGGAGAAATAGAAGAGAAGCCTACCCATTGCAACTGAGAATTAGGGTTTCTCAGATATCTCTGTGACACGGAAGTTTACGAACACTGACACGAACGAATTAAGAGCCCGACACGTGCTCACCAACTGGACCCTAATGCGGATGGGTTCTTCTCCAATGGTGGCCTTCTTCTCCAGCTCTCTTTTCCACGGGAACACCGAAAATGATGTCCTCTCTCCTCCTCTCTTATTACACTATAAAAATGGAGGGAAACCCTTTCCCATTACATCACCCCCTCTCTCCAATTTTGGCGCCAAAATCCCCCACCCAATCCAATGTCCCATCTCTCTCTCTCTCTCTCTCTCTCTCTCTCTCTCTCTCTCTCTCTCTCTCTCCTTGGGACAACCTGCAACCGGCTAAACAATTTGCCCCTCCTAGCTATTTGCACAGATACCACATATGGTATTCTTGCAATTTTTCTTAAAAAGTGGTATTTGTGCAAACCCGGGAAAAAAAGTGTATAGTTGTGCAAATAGCCCTGAAATTTTTAATCTATTTTTATGATTCCCCCCCCCCCCCCCCACACACACAAACATTAAAAAACAAATGCACAAATAGGAGGTTTTTTAATTTTAGAAAGTGGAAATGAAGTAGATTTCAAATACTAAAAATTTATAACGTTAATTTATCTACATTTTTATTAAATAAAATTAACCACACTATAAAGTGAAATTATTTTATATATTATTATGATTATATTTAGAAGTTTATGAAATATTATTTAATTAAAATTTTAATATTTTTCTTAACCAATTTTAAACATTCACCTAAAAATTACAATTTAGTCTAAATTATTTTTAAAATAAAATCTATTTTTTTCAATTTTAAAAATAACTTAGACTAATAGTGCAAGACATTTAGTAGGTCGGTTAGGGACTTGAATGGAATGAATAGAAGGTTAAGAACCAATATGAAATAGGTATAAAAGGTTAGGGGCTTGAATGGAATGAATGAAAGGTTAGGGACTAACAAGAAAAAAGTATTAAACGTTAGGTACTATTGACTAAAATTTTCTAATATGTTTATAAGCATCTATAATTAGTAGGTACACAATTTTTCTAATATATTTATGGATATTACGTAGTATAGGGTAAATGTATTCAAAGTTATCCGTATTCATTTGTTTCATTTGAATCGATATAATTTGTTCGGATAACTGAGTGTCGGGGTAATATAAAAAATAGGTTACATGAATATATCAAATAAATATTGGAAAAAAAGTTATTTCGAAATTATAAAATAAAATAAAATATATATATATATATATATATATATATATATATATATATATATATATATATATATATATTAAATAGATGTTGAATCAAGACATATCTACTATAGAAGATACGATATAAAATTAGGGAAATGAAGGTATCTATATATCACTTTTATGAATTATAAAATTAAAAATATATAGAAAATAGATGGTGAAATATAGATAGTTGACAAAAATAGGTTATATGGGGAAAAAGCATTTGTAAATGAAAAGTAAAATTATATATATATATAAATAGATGTTGCAAAAAATATCGGCTCGCGAGGATATTACACGTAGCAACAAGACTTTGGTTGTAAGTAATATATATAGAATAGAATATATAGATATAGATAATAGGCAAAAATGCATAATACCACCCTTTATTCATTGTTGTTTGTAAATAACCACCCCTAGCTTATTAAAAAATTGTCAAATAACCACCCATTTAATAGAGATTAGTTGTAACTAACCACCCATACAATTTTGTTGTTAAACCTCACTTAATTTAATATGAAAAGACAATTATACCCATATTCTTTAATGTTTCATTTTTAGTAAAAAGACGGTTATACTTCTCTTTGTTGCTTGATTTTTCAGGTATTACAATTAGACCTTTCAAATGGGTCATTCGGGTCGGGTTCAGATCGGGTCACTTTGAGTTTGTCAATTTTTTCTTTTTTAAATTAAAAAAAATCATGATTTGGTAATTTTGGATAATTTGAAAATTATAAAATTAAAGAGACGATGTTCATAAAATTCTAGTGCTTGTAATTATATACTATATCTGATCTAAATATTTCATTTTTATTATTTCTCGTAATTTTTAATAAAATGTAATAATATATAAATATCAAAATTTTCATTTTTTTAATTTCTTTTATATTTAATATATTATTACATCTTATTAAAAATATTTGATTTTTATTATTTCAGGTAATTTTTAATAAAATATAATAATATATAAAATATCAATTTAAAAAAAATAATTTAATGTAATTAGTAATAAAATAAGCATAGAATTATTTTAATTTTTTTTTAGAATTTTTATCTTCTTACAAAAATGTGTTGAAAAATAAAAAATCAAACATTATTGATCGGACGGAGTATTACACAATACAAATAAAAATAAAAGTTGATTTGAAAACGAAAGGTCAAGTGATTGTAATTATAAAATATAATACATTTGAATCTCCATAAAAAGAATTTAATCATATATAATTATAAATCAGCCGGGTCAATTGGGTCATTGGGTCAGTCGAGTCAAAATTACCGGGTCAATCGGGTCACCGGGTCGAAACCTGGATTATCCGGAAAATTTCCTGATTTTCGGGTATAATTGTCTTTTCATATTAAACTAGTGTAAGGCCCGTGCCTTAGGCACGGGTACGAAATCTTTTTTTAAGCGTTTTCTATCCGATCTCTACTATCATTTGAAATGAAAGGATATAATGTTTATCAAATGATGAATATTCAAACAAAGTAGCACCCATTTGTGAGAACACTTCCTAAAGCATTATAAATAGAAAATAAATAAGCAATATCAAATAAATATGGATGAGGAGAAAATAACGATAAATTATCAAAATTGATAATCATCGCATAGAAAATGACAATTGGAATAACATAAGACCAAAAGGTTGTATATTACATAATACATCCTCGTAAAAGTATAAAACGCCTATTAATGATCTTCGTGTGACTGGACAAGAGGCCCAATCTGGATCAGAAAATGCATGGAGCTTGATCTGAGAGCCTTTCTGCAGCTTGATTCCATAGTGAATTGTACCTTTGACATATCTTTTCTGTATTATCAAAATTGATAATCAGTCTCTTTAACAATATGCAAGTATAGAATGTGTTTTCTTAAGTGATACCAGTTTCTTCATATCAATTAACCAGCTCTTCCAATTGGGACCCAGCAAGTTTCTCATGATTTTATCAATTAACCAACTCATTTTCTGCATAAGGTTCTCATAATCTTAGCAAACAACTTAAAAGAAACATTTAAATATGAGAATGGCTTTACTTTTTCTATATGGTCTAGATCATAACACTTTATTATTACAGCTAGCAATCACCATTTACCAAAAAAAAAGGAATTGATACTAAGTTACCGTCTCAGTTGATAAAACAAAGCCAAAACTGATATTTTTCATTCTAAACATACCTTGTCTTTTGAACCTTCTTTCTTGTGACGAACCTCAAGTTGGTCAGGGGTTCTATTTGCTCCACTACAAGTACTCGATGCCCCTGTTTCACTGGGGATAAAACATTATAGTACAGGTTCAAAGAGATAGCAGGTAAAACAAATGCAAAGAATATTGATGGGTAATCTTTCTTGCCAGCTTCTCCACATTTATTGAAAAATTCTTCTCTGGGAATTCACCATGATCGAGGTTGTTCTCCCTAAAACAAATTTGAGATGCCATTTTAGATATGATAAGCCACAAATGTTTGCAACAAAGTCTGGAATGAAATCAAGCAATAATCATGTAAAATAATGTACATTTTTGGCATGTTTTTACCAAAAAATTATCAGACATGTCCTCTTCTTCTTCATCTTTAGCAAGTAATTGTTTCACATGTCCAAAAGAGGGGGAAAAAAGAATGATAAATTATACTACTACTCATAATGTTACAACCTTTACACCTTCCTTGAGAGTTTGGTGTAAGAAAGAGGAGATATTTAATGATGAATTGAGTCATCCAACGTAACGTAAGTGGCCATAGAACAAAGACGTTAGCAAAAGTAATTAAAAAATCTCCAGAGCTTGATGTACATGGTATAACATAAATCATTTATGATGGAATTAATTTTCTATAAATCAATGATAACCGATACCAAGTCAAAAGGTTAAAAAAAACTTCCATTTCTCGATCGAAATCAGGTAGCCGATAAATAGCAGAGTTTATTGATCTCACCGTTAACATATTACCCACATTTTCTTCCAAATCGGTCCAAGGTTGAATGGTAAAGGGATACATGCATCTTGATTTTTGCAGCTCTGACTTTTGCAAAATCTCAAGGTAGGCATCATAAACAATATCAAAATAATTAGTTACAATCAAATAGAGTTCAATTTTAGAATTCAAAAGTATTTTAGATATAACAAAACATGGAATCACTACAAATTCTTGAAGATAATAGGTGTTTCAAAATCAATCAGATGCAAGACACTGACCTGGAAGACCTATAACATCGGTTGACAGACACATAATTTACTGCGAATTCTCATTCTCATACCACTTTAATCCCTGCCAGAGCTACTTAAATCACCTGATAAAACTGCAGTGCCCGCTGGTTTGTCCCCTTCTTTAGATGGAAATGAGAAAGTATTCCTCTCATCTAATAGGAACAAAGATTAAACAAAAAGTATACACACAAGTTCAGATCATTCTTTATAAAAAGAAAATAGAGGCGTCCCCACAGGACAAATTAATTGAAGGCACCAAATGGACAACCCAACAATATTTTGATATTGAAAGGAAGAAAGACAAACAAAAAAAATTAGAAATGAAATTACCTATTTCGATTCAAGCTGCAGCTAATTAGGCGAAACACCATTCATGGGATCATTGGGTTGGTGTTGGCTTCTGATTCAAGCTACAGCTTAGCTGAAACACAATTTTGATTAGCCGCCCACAACAACTAAAAGCAAGTTCCTGAATACAAAGCGCGGATATTAAATGATGACTTGCAAAAGAAATAATCAGATTGAACAAATGCAATAAAATTGTCCCAATCTATATACATATCAAAATTCATAAGTACAGATTAGTAACATTAGCTAATTGGGAGAGAATATCAAATGCTCCAAAATCATACTCAAATTCAAACCGTATAAGAACAATATAAGCTTTTATCAGATGGGCCGGACAAAAGAGATGTGTTTGAGAAGTACAGGTTTTGAACATTATTAGATTCAAACTATCTACAATAATGAAGAGTAATTCACAGCAGGAAAAAAGGGGGAAAACACAGCTTTAGACAAATCTATACTAAGTTCCTAAAAAAATTTAGGGCCACCACTCAATCAAACATACAAGAAAAACACACACAAAATTTGGAGAAATACCAAGATCCATAGTAAAAGATAAAATTGGATGCTTATATTGAGAAAGATGAATAGTTTTTACATTGAAAAGAGAAGGTGATTTATTTAGAGCTTAGGAAAGAGAAAAGTACTACCTCTATTTCAGACAGCTCAATTACCACATAAAACTTTTCAATAGAAAGGTTGAATATGTTTAAACAACAAACTGGATGGACAAAAAAACATATAATATGTGGCCAGTGCTAAAACTCATCTATAAGGTCAGCGCCTAAGGCCCGAGAAAATTAATGACAGCAACTCAGTTTTGAGATTCCATAGAACTCAAAATTTTGATAAACTTTAATATTCAAAATGATTTCTATCCATCGAATGTCGACAATGCCTAGGAATTTATATGAGTTCCATAGTTGGAATAACTATAACTATGGAATTTACATGAATTATGTTCATCAATCCTCACAAACACTCAAATACCTAGGCCTTAGGGCAGCGCCTGCTATAAAAATGGATTGGAATTAGAGTTGCTGTCATTGATGAATTTACATGAGTTATGTGGAATGGAGTACTAATTCCATGAGTTCCATGAGGGAAAGGGAGCAACGCATTAACTCCAATTTTACATCAAAATAATTGCCTATGTTTCTCCCCCCGTTCAAAATTTTGCAATGAAAATGCATTAAGGATGACAAAACTTGTAAAATGCATATTGATCGATCAAAAAAGGATGACAAATATTACAGATGTTAGTCAGCATTTAATAATACAGAAAAATAATATGAGAGAACGTGATTATCGGGAATGAAGAGGAAAAGATAAAAGGAAGAGCACTATGACCATGGCTTGATAGATTACTATCATTACTTTCATTTTATACAATAAACACAAAATGTACATAATGTATTAGCTAGAATACAAAATAATTTAGAACAAACTTCATAATCAAAATAATCAAACTGAGAATAACATTTGACATAATGAAAATACCTTTATTATTTGTATATCGAGATGCTTCTCCTTCATTGCACTTTTCCTTTTCATTCTATTCTATTTGGCTTCGGGATTTGGAGTCATCTATACTAAAAATAACGCAATGTCAGTATAACCATAAACACCAATGCACGCCAAATAAAGAAAACATAGGAAGTAGGCTTCCTAAACGCTTAATTACATACATGAGTGACTTCACAACTCGTAAGAACTAATGTGTACGATCTAGAAAAGTAGTAAAATCCGTACCATAACTTGAAAGAGAACAAAACTGATTAAAAGCCAAAAGAAATTACAAGACCGTACCTTAATTTGAAAGGGAACAAAACTGATTTCTTCAAATCAGAATACTGGGAAGCCAGAAGCAAAGATGATCAAGGATACTTGGAAGCCCAAATTTCATAGCTTCTGAGAACCAAAACCAACAGCTTTACCGTTACTCGCTCTTCCTCTCCATCAAACCCAAATCTCTGCCATGGAAACCATCCTCTCCCCCACCTGTTTTCCCCAATTTCTCCCCCAAAAAATTCTCTTCTCAGCAACCCAGATCGATTCATCTCCCGCCACCGAAACCCATCTCTTGCAGTCTCAAGAAACACCCATTGCAATCGTCTCTCTCGATCCCCGCAAGCTGGACATCTCACATTCACCAGGGGATTGCAGCTTTAGCTCTCTCTCTGGCGCTTAGCAATACATGGTGTGTTGATTGCACAATGAAGTGCACTTCTTTAAAATTCTCATGTGTGGCACAATGAGAGTGCTAGTATGCATGATCTTCCTATACGATATCAATATAAGCATGTTATAGCCAGGAATTGGAAGTTAATTTTCTTTTTCTCATCAATCATTAGCACTTGTAATAATGTCACCCATATAGCTTAAAATGTGCACTGACCTGTCATTGGATTAAAGACATGCCAATCCTTTTTTCCCAAGGATTGTCCTCTCCTGTGATTAAACCAAAAAAAAAAGAACATTATGTGAAATTATTCATTATATTATAGCTGGCTCGGGTTTGTGGTGCAGGTTTACACATTAATGTCATTGCAACAAATTAACAATTTTATTCTGGTGTAAGCTTCAACATATCAAAGAACTACCAAAACAAATAATCATCTTGAGCCAATGAAACACCCAATTGAACTAACAAATTAAGGTGAGGAAGAAGCCAATAGTAAAACTAATTAAAATTAATTTGAAAAGATATCGAAGTGAGACACCCAAAGTGGAGAATCACCCAGATATTGAGACAAATCAAGGGGAAAAAGAAGCCAACAGGGAAGAACCTTCGACTACAAAATAGAAATCAAACAAAGATTCAATATTTGATTCCGATAGTTTAGTTGAGAAAGATTTAATATTCAAAAGATGAACACCATAGGTCATTCAAATTCAAAAGAGATGCAAAAGAGGAATGGAAGAACCTTAAAATTTGAAATCAGTTGCACGCCCTAAAGGTTCCGATTGGAATCTGAAATACCCAAATCAGCAAAAGGTTGAGCACTTGGCATCAAACTATCGATCAAAAGCAACGGTTTCAAGGACCTGAACAGTGAAAATCGGGAAAGCAGCAAGTGGTGGACTACATATGCTACTGTTCTTGAAGGGTATTTTCATTTATGCATTATGCTTCTTGTACCATGACATTATTTTCATAACATTATCATCATCACTCAGTAGTAATCTTACCTAAGACACGGAAAACAGATTAAGAAGAATCTATGAATTATGGAAGCTGAATTACGAATCTGAAATTTAGAACAGATTTTAGTATGTTGAATTTTAGAAACAAAATGAAGGAAAATAGAGAAATTAGGGACAAACCTCAGACCATATAGTAAAGGAGATTCAGACCATAGAGTAGGCTGATCAATCAATTGATCGAAGATTCAAAATTAGGGGCATGGCTGAAGCAATCGATGGCCTCGGAGTAGTCACGATCCTAGGAGGCAGCGGAATACTTTCGGCTCATCGGTGAAATCCTCAATAACCTTGAAGAGCAAAGGAGATTCAGACCATAGAGTAGGTTGATCAATCAATTGATCAAAAATCAATCAAACAACAAAAGGGAATAGTGGGGCAACGGAGAGAAAGCTAGGGATAAGGAAGATACCTGCAACAGTCACAATCCCAGCGATTCGGGCATTCAGTGGTAGAGCTCGGCGATACGGCGGTGGGATTTGAGCAGGCAGTGGCCTGGTGGAGGTATGTCGTCAGTTATAGACTTGCGAGAAGTCGAGCAACTCAGCGGGGGAATTGAGGTGTCAGACATGTCGTCGCCGACGGGGACGTGCGCCTATGCGGTGGTGGCCTAGTGTGGTGGCCGGTGGGAGACTGGAAGTAAGATGACGGGCTGGAGATTGGAGAAAGGGGGTTAGGGTTTGTGCATAATTTTTTTTATTTGTTTCTGATATAACAATTTGCCCTTATAGATCGCTAGTTTGACTTTCCGGAGGCCTATCTCCTTCACCGATCTGAAGCTTCCATGGCTGGCTCTAACCTTCGATTGGGTTTTCTGATGCTTCCTCTTCCATATCTCTTTTGCGATTGAAATTGTCCACCTAAAACTAAAAGAACGTGGAACAGAGCACAATTATCTAGTTATCTAGAACGTGGTTAGCTGCTAGAACGTGGTTAGTGGGGGAGAGGTGGGATGACATGGCCTAATTTACAGAGTGTAATTTTTTTATTGGTTGATAGGAAGATGGGGAAGAGAGGCATGCCTCAAATTTCGACACCTGGAATGAAAGCATGTGGTGAAGCCACCTAGGAGACATTTGCTTCTGCTTTTAGGTTTGTATAGATTAAGTGAGGTTTAACAAGAAAATGAGTATCAGTAGTTGATGTCTCCAAAGTAGCCATGTCCTTATGCATATTTTAGTTCCATATTCTTTACATGTTGCATGCATTTGGGTTAGAATAATACAAAATCTGTGTAGTTTACACTTATATGCAATATATGGAGGTCTACATAAGTTTTGGTTATATTTCGCAGAAATCGGACGCACTTTGGAACTTAAAAGAAACTCATGGAAAAGCTAAGAATGGTGCAGCTGGAGAAAAGGCCATTTTTCATCATTTTCCGTTCAGAATCAAGCTTTGAGGTCTTCATGATAGTTGTAGCCCTCGGAAAGATCTTTCCAACGCATGGTCATATGCGTCAATCCGACGAACGAGGACTCGGGAAAGTGCGTTTTAGGAATAGAGCAGAAAGCTGAGAGATTTACTCGATATTGAGTCCTTGTACTCGAGATCGACCAAGAATGTCCAAGGAGTGCCTGGTCGAGGAGGAGCTGATCGAGAAGCCGAAGACGAAGACATGCCGGGTTACACTCTACTCGAGATCGAGTAAACCTACTCGAGATCGTGGAACCCGGAAGCCGGCATCCGAGCATGTCGAGGGGAGCTGCTCGACAACACCAGGAGGCCAAGACGACGAACCACCCAACTCGAGATCGAGTTGTCTAGTCCAGATCGAGGACACCCTAGAGCCATATCCGAGCCAGTCGAGGAGCAGCAACCCGAGACGCCGAGCTAGCCCAGTCAACAACACTTCTACTCGAGATCGAGTAGACTTACTCGAGATCGAGGAAGCTTCCAGAAGCTGCGTAACGCGTTTTGATCTATCCTACTCGGAGTTGGATTCCTGTGGGCCGAAGATTGCCGAACTCTATCCGATTTTATCAAGTTACATCATGAAGAGAGATCTATCCACTTGAAGACCTTTTAGATATATTTCCCTTAATTAGATTTAATTATGTTGTTGCTATTATTTATCATTAAGCCTTTTAGATATAGTTTTAGATATAGATAGATGTTTCTATCCTTGAATAGCAAGGTTTAGAAGCCTATAAATAAAGGCCATGGGGCTGATTTCTATTCATTCAATGCACAAGCTAGAGAAGTAGTTCACAGAGACGGTTTAGGAGTTCGAAGGTTTTAGGGTTTTGGCGTTCAACGAGAGTTGGATTGCCGGGATTGTAAAGGCTTTGAATTTAGTTTAATGCAAGTTTCTTTTCATCAATCAATGTACGAGGTTGCAATGAAGCGCGAGTAGTCCACCCACTTCTAGGGTTGGGGCGAGCCCGACGATAGCCATGCGTGTTTGAGGTAAAGATCCGACTTTTATTATGTTTGAGCATATACTACTTGTTATGTGTTTAGTACCCATCTAATGGAGGTCCATGCTAAGAACTTGGATTGTAAACATAAAATCAGTAGAGACAATTAGGGTTTCTTGAAAGAGTTGTCTAATTGTTGGAAAAGGCGAAAGCTTGTCCTTTGATGCGATTCACATGATTATTTGTTTTATTTCTGCCTTACGCATGCTTGGTTATCGTTGATGCAAACCCCAATCTTGGAAGTCTTTTACATATAGTTTATTTCGAATCCCAAAGCACTTGTTTTTATTTTCTTTCGTTTTAGTTTATGTTTTCCTCGAGATCGACTAGCACTCCTCGATCTCGAGTTACTGATCTTTGACCCAGGTCGCTGTTGCTTCTGTGTGCAGGTACTCGACAAGCCAGTCATCGACGTTGACGAAGCTTACTCGATCTCGAGTAGACCTTTGTCGAGATCGACCAGAAATTGTCGAGTTGCTGCGCTGTGTTCGACTGTCCGATCTTCTGTCAAGTTGCTGTACTCGAGATCTAGGACCCCTGTTGTCGACCACTTCCGTGAGATTTCTCTGCTGCCTAGGATCCGCTGACACGCTTCCTCGTGGATCGATCCTGACTTCCCGCTGCTACATCAGGAGGAGGTCTTGTAATTATTTGAGTGGGCAGAATCTGGTTTGATTTATTTTGTTATATTTCATACTTGATTTCCTCCTACAACAAATTGGCGCCGTTGCCGGGGAAGATATCATTCGCGCCTTAGGTAGTTGAATCTCACATCTACTTTGAGTTACTTTACAGGTGTATGCGCCGTTCTGGTCAACCACCTGAGTTTGACGGCTTAGACGAACCAGAACGCATTCTACACATCAGAGCTAAACTACAAAGAGCCATGGCGGCTGTTGAGACGCAAGAACAGCTGATTGCAAGGCTTACAAGGGAACTAGCCGCAAAGGATACTACTATTGCCGCTGAAAGGGCATCGAGGGAACAAGAAGCCGAGCGTGCAAGGCAAGCAGAAGCTGAGCTTGCCCAATTCCCAACCACTGCAGAGGATTATATGCATCCAACGCTCGTCGTGCCTGAATCGGCGATTCTCATCCCTGATAACTCTTTTGAAATTCGCACTCAGTTTCTTATAGAGCTTAAAAATAATGCTTTTTATGGCAAATTTAATGAGTGTCCTCTTGAACATATTACCAACTTTTCTGATATGTACCGTACTCTTGCTGAAGGTACTACGCTGGAATATGTCAAGATGAAAGCTTTTCGCTGGTCTCTCGCTGGGCCTGCACTGAAGTGGCTTGAAGGGCTAAAACCAAGATCACTCACAACATGGGCCCAAGTAGAGCAAGAGTTTCTCAATAAATTCTTCCCACCCGCCAAAACAGCACTTCTCCGCCAGAAAATCACCGCCTTCAAACAGAAGCCCAGGGAACCGCTAGCAAAGGCATGGGAACGCTATAAAGAACTGATGCGATCTTGCCCTACTCATGGACAGCCACCCTACGACATTCAGGATATCTTCTTCAACTCTCTTGATCAAGTCACTAAGGACAGAATCAACCAGTATACTCGCTATGAGTATCTGACGATGCCGCCAATCGACGCCTAGGGTGTGTTAGACAAGCTCACTAATTATGACAACAAATATGGGTCTACTGCAAACTATGATGAGAACTCCTATGCCAGGCCAGCACCATCTATGCCACTCTATGAGCCAGCAAAGGAGATTGACCCAGATGTCAGGGAGCAGTTCTACAGAGACCAGAATCGCAAGCTTCTCAAGCAAGTGAAATACTTATCTGTCAACCAGCCTTGCATAGAAGGCAGATCACAGAGGCACACCACTACTGAGTGCCCACACACTGAGCAAGTCAGAATGGCAGAGACACATGAAGAGGTAGCCTACGCTGGGGGTCCCAATCGCTACATGGGAGATCAAAGGTTCTATCAGCCACAGTGAAACCAAGGTCCTCCTAGGAACCCCCCACCCTACAGAGCTCCAGGACATCCAGAAAGAGATCAAAAGAAGGATGATCTGCAGTTGATCCTTGAGGAGATGCGTCGGAATCAGGGCGCCATCAACAACCAGTTCCAGAACATCACTACAAAATTTGGAGAACTGGACATCTGGAAAAGGGGAATAGAGACCCAGATGGGTCAAATCGCTGCACAGATCCCGCGACCATCCGGACAACTCCCTCTGAAAACAGAACCAAATCCTAAGGGTAAGACCGGACACGTCGCAACTATCAAACTCAGAAGTGGGCATCAATTACACGAGCTAGAGGTCGTTAAACAGCAAGGCAAGGCAGAGCAGCAACTCGAGACAGAGAAAAGTCTACTCGATCTCGAGGAGAGTGTACTCGACCTCGACAAGAAGTTGCCCGACACAGACCAGAAGCTGAGCTCGGACTCCACTGCGCAGCCCAGCAAGTTGAAGTCGACCACCCAAGTCGATCTCGAGGAGCCTCTGGTCGAGATCGAGGAATAGCAAACCGACGTCAACGACTCTGCAACACCTCCGATGTCTGATCTAGCTCCGAAGCAGAAAAAGCCACTTCATTTCCCTTCCAAAGCAAAGAAAGATCCCACTGCAGGTAGGTTTACCAGATTTGTTAATATGCTGCAAGAATTGAATGTTTCTATTCCTTTTACAGAAGCCCTGCAAGAGATGCTTGGATATGTCAAATTTCTGAAGGAAATCCTGAGCAAGAAGCAATCCATTTCAGAGATCGCAGGAGAATGCAAAGTACTCCAGTTCCCTGAAAAGAGACCTGACCCTGGTAAGTTTTCAGTTACTGTGGGTTTTGGACAATATAAATATGAGTCTCTGTGTGATTTAGGAGCAAGTGTGAGCATTATGCCTTTATCAATCTGGCGGAAGGTAAAAATAGGATGCATAGAGCCTGTGGATGCCAAACTATACATGGCGAACAATACAGTGGTCATCCCAACAGGTATAGTTGAGAATGTCCCCGTCCAGGTTGGTAAATTCTTTGTTCCAACATATTTCCTTATTATAGACTGCGCTGAAGATCCTACAAGCCCTATTATTCTTGGTAGACCATTCTTAGCAACTGCAGATGCCAGAATTAGTGTTAAGAATCGCTCGCTCACCTTCACCATAGGAGATGAGGTTTTAGATTTCTCTTTTGGCCCTGCAAAGGAGGAAATTTCATGGTTAGAGGTGAAAAGCATCAGCAACCACGGGACCCAGCAAACAGCGAAGGAAAGCAAGAGCAATGTACTCGAGGTCGACAAGAGTAACTCGATCTCGACAAGGGTTGTACTCGATCTCGATAAGACTTTGTCGATGTCGACAACCTCTGCTAAGCCACAGACTTGCCCAGAGCCTAAGTATGGGGTCCCTGTACTCGATCTCGACCAGCAGTACTCGACATCGACTAGCCCCAAGCCCAAAGATTTCTGTTTTGGGTCCGAAAAGGTAAGTTCAGGTATGAATTCTACTCCCCCTCAGTCCATAAAGAAGATTTTCAATTATTTAAGGGGTGGTAAGGCCCCATGGCGAGAAAATCTGCAAAAGCTAAGAGCTGGAAGGAAGAAGAGGAAAGAGAAGGGAGATGATGCAAGCAACCACCTGTGAGCTGAGTTTGCATACTACCATCAGGACCTAGATGATCTAGGAGAAGGGCCAAGCATGAGCGGGCCCCACACTAATGGTCCTTGAGCGCAAACGAAGAAGTCGGCCTAACGACTCTAAAATCTAGAGCATGTATATAAAACTTTATGAATTTTGGGACTTTTGAACTTTTTGGTTTTTGGTTTTTGGTTTTGGTTTTATGTCTTTTAGAATACTTCATGTGGATAGTCTTGTTTTTGTGTGCAATCTAACACTTTTAGGTCGGCAAGCATATAAGGATCGCGACAAGTGGAGTAAAGAAGTCCCTGAAAAACAGTCAGAATCGACGAAGGCCAAGTCGACGACGACAAGAAGGAGCAACCCAGAAACTCATCGATGTCGAGTAGGCCAACTCGATATCGACTAAGCCACCAAAAGCTCATCGACTTCAGAAGCCATTGGACGCAAACGAAGCTCCTCGAGATCGAGTACACTGTACTCGAGATCGACAAACATATCTACTCGGCATGCACTGATCTGCCATCCTCGATGTGTTATCCTGTGAGTTCCTTCCTTTACTCTTGTTTTTTATTTTATACAGTGGGGACACTATATATTTTAAGTATGGGGTGGGGGAAGGGCTCATTATGATTATTATATGTTTTAGTCTTGCTTTTGGTTTTACATGGTGAAATTTTAATTTCTATGTTATGCATTCATGTTTAATTTTATGCATTTTAGTTTTTTGTCATACTTTATTCTTGTTTTTTGCATAAGAAAAATAAAAAAAATAATAATAAAAATATAGAAAATGTCGAAAAAAGAAAAAAAAAATATATGCATGTTTAATTTTTGCACCCTAAATTAATTGTCCTATGATGATAAATAATGATTGACTTGATCATGTAAATCCTATGGCATGTTTGGAAGGTTTAGCCTAAGTCCTCGAAAATGGTTTTTATGTGGATTGTGAACTTGTGATAAAATTGAGCACATATGATGATATGATCCTAAGCTAAAGGTTAAAATCCAACAAAAATTGTCCTAGTGAGAATTTTGGCCTTATAGGGAGAACATTTAAAATCCCTCTGCTTTCTTCAGTGTATTTACTCTTCCTATGCATCTCTAAATGTTGTGAGAGTTATTCAAAGCCAATGCATTTATATGTTTATGTCGATGAGAATTAAATGATGGAGGAACCTTTTAAACCAATTTTATCCTCTCTTGACCTACCCTGCATTATCCCTGCTTGAAGCCAAAACATTAGCCTGAGACTTTTATTGTGAACTCCACAAAATTATCCTTAGTCAAATTGAGTCTGACCCCCATTTGGGAATTAAGACTTAGAGTTGGTTGAAAGAATGGTTTGTGGAAAGAATGGGCTTATGTTGCATTTCAAGTAAGAAGGATTTTTGGAATTTATTGAGATATGGGTTGGTTTTAAATTTTTATCTTGCTATGCATATTATGTAAAAGGATTTTTGGCTCACATTATAAATGCACTATTAGTGTAAATATGTTTTTATTTTCGAAAAAAAAAGATCGAAAAAAAAGAAAAAAAAAAAGAAAAAAAAAGAAGAAAAACAAATATGTTTGTGAATAAAGTGTATGAGCCAAATTTACCTTATTTCTTTCATTATTCGCAAGATACATACTTTGGAGAGGTTGAGAAAGTTTGAAAGGTTACATACTTCATTGAGATAAATTTGGGGAGTTTGGTTGATGCATATGATTGAGGAGTTATGGTTTGGTTATGTTGGAGATTTAGGAGTCTTAATTCCCGAATATTATTAAGCACCACATGGCCAAATAATTCCATACCTTATTATTTCTTACCAAGCCCCATTACAACCCCGCCGAATGGAATATTCTTTGAAGACTTCTATTGAGCGAAGTCCTCCTGATAATTCTTGTTGTATTTTCATAATTGGTTGCGAAGTGGATTTATATTTAAATTGCAATGTTTATGAGATTGTATATGGAATTGAGTTGAGATTCGATATACATAGCCCAAACACATTGAGAGCTGAGTGTAAACACATTATCCTTGTGAGGTTGGATTTATATTGCCCATGCCTATGGATCGCTCATATATGTGTGATGACGTTAAATTCACTTGTCTTACATTGCTACTACTTGAGATGTTGCTTTTGACAAAAGGTAAAGACTTGAAGGATGTGTTGTAGGTCTTGGTTATTGTTTGGTTATTGCTTGAGGACAAGCAAGTCTAAGTATGGGGTGATTTGATGTCTCCAAAGTAGCCATGTCCTTATGCATATTTTAGTTCCATATTCTTTACATTTTGCATGCATTTGGGTTAGAATAATACAGAATCTGTGTAGTTTACACTTATTTGCAATATATGGAGGTCTACACAAGTTTTGGTTATATTTCGCAGAAATCAGACGCACTTTGGAGCTTAAAAGAAACTCATGGAGAAGCTAAGAATGGTGCAGCTGGAGAAAAGACCATTTTTCACCATTCTTCGTTCAGAATCAAGCTTTGCGGTCTTTATGATAGTTGTATCCCTCAAAAAGAGCTTTCCAACGCATGGTCATATCCGTCAATCCGACGAACCAGGACTCGGGAAAGTGCGTTTTAAGAACAGAGCAGAAAGATGAGAGATTTACTCGATATCGAGTACTTGTACTCAAGATCGACCAAGAATGTCCAAGGAGTGCCTGGTCGAGGAGGATCGGATCGAGAAGCTGAAGACGAAGACATGCCGGGTTACATTCTATTCGAGATCGAGTAAACCTACTCGAGATCGAGGAACCCGGAAGCCGGCATCCGACCATGTCGAGGGGAGCTGCTCGACAACACCAGGAGGCCAAGACGACGAACCACCCAACTCGAGATCGAGTTGTCTAGTCGAGATCGAGGACACCCTGGAGCCATATCCGAGCCAGTCGAGGAGGAGCAACCCGAGACGCCGAGCTAGCCCAGTCGACGACACTTCTACTCGAGATCGAGTAGACTTACTCGAGATCGAGGAAGCTTCCAGAAGCCGCGTAACGCGTTTTGATCTATCCTACTCGGAGTTGGATTCCTTGGGGCTGAAGATTGCCGAACTCTATCCGATTTTATCAAGTTACATCCTAAAGAGAGATCTATCCACTTGAAGACCTTTTAGATATATTTCCCTTATTTAGATTTAATTATGTTGTTGCTTTTATTTATCATTAAGCCTTTTAGATATAGTTTTAGATATAGATAGATGTTTCTATTCTTGAATAACAAGGTTTGGAAGCCTATAAATAAAGCCCATGGGGCTAATTTCTATTCATTCAATGCACAAGCTAGAGAAGTAGTTCACAGAGACGGTTTAGGAGTTCGAAGGTTTTAGGGTTTTGGCGTTCAACGAGAGTAGGATTGCCGGGATTGTAAAGGATTTGAATTTAGTTTAATGCAAGTTTCTTTTCATCAATCAATATCCGAGGTTGCAATGAAGCGCGAGTAGTCCACCCACTTCTAGGGTTGGGGCGAGCCCGACGATAGCCATGCGTGTTTGAGGTAAAGATCCGACTTTTATCATGTTTGAGCATCTACTACTTGTTATGTGTTTATTACCCATCTAATGGAGGTCCATGCTAACAACTTGGATTGTAAACATAAAATCAGTAGAGACAATTAGGGTTTCTTGAAAGAGTTGTCTAATTGTTGGAAAAGGCGAAAGCTTGTCCTTTGATGCGATTCACATGATTATTTGTTTTATTTCTGCCTTACACATGCTTGGTTATCGTTGATGCAAACCCCAATCTTGGAAGTCTTTTACATATAGTTTATTTCGAATCCCAAAGCACTTGTTTTTATTTTCTTTCGTTTTAGTGTATGTTTTCCTCGAGATCGACTAGCACTCCTCGATCTCGAGTTACTGATCTTCGACCAAGGTCGCTGTTGCTTCTGTGTGCAGGTACTCGACAAGCCAGTCATCGACGTTGACGAAGCTTACTCGATCTCGAGTAGACCTTTGTCGAGATCGACCAGAAATTGTCGAGTTGCTGCGCTGTGTTCGACTGTCCGATCTTCTGTCAAGTTGCTGTACTCGAGATCTAGGACCCCTGTTGTCGACCACTTCCGTGAGATTTCTCTGCTGCCTAGGATCCGCTGACACACTTCCTCGTGGATCGATCCTGACTTCCCGCTGCTACATCAGGAGGAGGTCTTGTAATTATTTGAGTGGGCAGAATCTGGTTTGATTTATTTTGTTATATTTCATACTCGATTTCCTCCTACAACAGTAGTTAGTTGCAAACAACCTATATTTAATGAGTGGTTATTTGACAATTTTTGAATAAGGGGTGGTTATTTGCAAACAACAATGAATAATGGGTGGTTTTATGCATTTTCGCATATATAATATATAGATATTGATAGATATAGTCATATAGATTTGAAGGTGTCGAACTAGACCTGAATTTATTTGAACACCCGCTCAAACAAATATGTATATGTGTACATTTTTGAAGGCTTAGCTTTTCTTCTTTCTTCATTCTTCCGACCCGTCCTCCACTCTCTCTCCCAGTGTAAAATTGAATCACCGATTTGGTTCTTCTGGTTTTGTTTTCGTACTGTTCAGCTTAATTGAATAGGGTAAGAACCCAGACGAGTTCACTAGAGATGTTCTTAATAGCTGTATTGCCAAGAATCAAATCACCAAAGGAAAAACTTACTCTTTCAAGGTAATATACTCTGGGATCAAAGGTAATATCTTCTTGTTATTTGGATTAACTTCTCCAAAGCCCTGTGTTTGGTCCTGAGGTGCTGTTGTTTTATATTAGGGTATGATTACAATAATTCTTCCTGAAATTGGGCATTTTTTGCTACACTTAGGAGACTCTATGTAATTGTCCATAACTGTCCGAATATTAATTCATTTCATTTGATCTCTGTTTGTATTAGGTTATTGTTATTCTGTTGAACTGTACGTAGAGAGTCATTAGGATTTTCACTTGGGAAAATGAGATAACTAGGATCATTGCTTCGTGATTTTTAGAATCTTTGGTTATCGTAGAAGTAGAATTACCCCAAGGAATAAGGATCATATTAGATTAAATTTATGTGGTAATTTTTTTTGGTGGATGTGAATAATATATTCCATTTTTTAACACAATCACTCAGTATCTCACGACTTACCTTGTTTGCTGCACCAAAAGCAGAATCAACCACTTTATTACTCTGAAACATAGTTTGGATGTTCTCTAGTAACTCTAAATCTTGAGCATGCTCACCATCTTGTTTGTTCACCATCATCATCTTGTTTTCTTGTATTAAATGTTTAAACATATTGGAGGTCATCTTATTGTGGTCATTGACACAGATTGAACCTACCATTCCTCATGTTTTAATGCTACTGCATCAAATAATGCTTTTCGTAGTTCATTTAATACAGATGATGTAGTTTATATGTGCAAGGTATTGTTCTTTTATTGATGCTGAGCATGCTCTTGATCCTGCACTAGCTGAATCAATTGGTGTAAATACTCAAAACTTGCTTCTTTCTTAACCTGACAGTGTAAGTTGATTTAGTTGTGGATACACTTAATCTTTCCTTCCCTTGATTCAGGATTTGCTTCATATTTTATGACACAGTTCACTTTTAGCAATATAATCCAGGAACTTGCAGTTCCATAAGATTATTTAGTGTGGCTTGTTTCATGGGTTTTTTGTATAACTTCGTAAAATGCGAGAAGTTGTACACTGAAAGATTTTAAATGAGGAATCTATGTCAATTCTGAATGGTAGATAGAAGCATAGGTACCCAAGGCGGAACTTGATGGAGAAATAGGGGATGGTCACATGGTGATGCATGCCAGATTAATGAGCCAGGCTCTTCAAAAATTAAGCCATTCACTGTCTCAACCATAATCTGAGCCGTGTATAACTTCGAAGATTAATGAGTCAGGCTCTTCAAAAATTAAGCCATTCAATCCGCTCCCAGTGGTAGTCTTTCTCCTGAATTGTTCCACCATAATCTCAACCCTTGTATAGATTTTACTTCACTGTTTTTTTCCCAGATTTTACATCAACCACACTAAACTAAAATGAAGAGTGGGGGAATGTAAAATCTGAAAACATACAGATTTAGTGCCTAGTTTCTTGTGTTTTCTATAGAGAGTATATTATAATTTTAGGTCTTATTTAGTTGGAATTTTTTAAAAACAAGCATTAAAGATTATATAAAAAAATGAAGTTAGTCAACTACATTCATCTCAGTCAAAGCCTGGATTTTACTAAGCTTTATTGTATTCTTTTTTAGTCCCTCTCCTCTTCGTATTTTAAAAATCGTAAATTTCGCGAGGTACCCTCGTGGTATTGCAATTTTCGCCGGGTGTACAGAAGTTTGACAAATTTCGCGTGGTACCCTTGTGTTTTGTGGTGATTTTGTCTCGCGCCCTTATGGGTTAAAACTAATGGAAATGGTTTGGGCTCCGTTATATGCCAATTAAAAAAAAAGAAAATAAAGAAATAAACCCAGAAAAAAAAATAGATGCACGACAGGTCCTCGTTCGAACTGCGAAGGAGACGAAGTATGATGTTCGAACTATGAAGGGGAATGAAGGCAAGAGTTCGAATGCAGGAAAACGAGGGAGAAGGCATGAGCATGCGGCCTTTTGTAAGGAGGAAATCGAGTTCAAAATATAGAAATATAAATCAAACCAGATTCGTGCCCACGCAAATAATTACAAGACCTCCTCCTGATGTAGCAGCGGGAAGTCAGGATCGATCCTCGAGGAAGCACGGCAACGGATCTCAGGTAGCAGTAAATCTCACAGACAGAAGAACAGAAAGAAAGACAGAAATAACAAAGAAAAATGGAAAATAAAGCAAAGCACATAAACTACTCGATATCGACTAGGAGGTCCTCGATATCGACTAAACTAATCGACAACAGAAACTCAGAATCGACAAACATAAACAGAAATCAAAGCAGACAACTCGATGTCGGCAACTCTTCCTCGATATCGACAAGATTTGCTCGATATCGACAAAAACTCCCCGACGTCGAGTAAAGACAGAAACTTGAAATTTGCAACTTTTCGAACTCATAACACAGATTTCGATGAATTAATTCAATAAACTAAAAGACTTCCAAGGCCAGGGTATCAACACCACAACGATAACCATGCAAAGTAACACGTAAAGGCATAAAAGATCATGCTTTTCATCAAATAACCTTCGTGATTAACAAATAGGAATATAGAGGCTTTCACATAAACCCTAATTGTTACTAACCCTTTTAACATAATTAACCCAAGTTTTATTAAGATCACTTTTGCTTCAATAACAGAAACAAGGATAACCTTCAACTTTCGCAAAAGAATCATGCTCATAGGGATAGAAGACGAATTGCATAAAAAGATCAAACTTTTACCGCATCACCTTACATGGCCACCGTTGGGCTCACCCCGACCCTAGAAGTGGGTGGACTACTCGCTCTTCATCATCAAGAAACTCATCAAATAACAAAAGGAAATAACTTGCATTAAATAAACCAAAGAAAGCTTACAACCAATTGAAGCCAAATCCGCTTTCGCCTTTCCAACTTCTCTTGCCTCAAGCTCTCTCCTCTACTCTCTCTATGTAACTAATTGTGTGTGAAATTGAATGCTTAGAAATCAGAACCTAAAGCTTTATTTATAGGCTTCCAACCCTTGCTAATCAAGGAAAGAAATCTATATCTATTTCGTAAAGATAGAATTAAATAAAGATAAAACAATAAATAAAAAGGGAAATATCTAAAATATCTTAATGTGTGGATAAATCCTCTCTCCATGGATATATCTTGATATACTTGATAGATCTCGGATAGACTCGGACTTCTCACAATCCAAACAAGCCCAATTCGCAATCGGACAACCCAACATCAACGCGCGGCCCTGGAGAGTTTTCCTCGATATCGAGTTATTTTACTCGACATCGAGTAACTTTGTCATCGACTGGGCTTCACTAGGCTTCTCGAGTAACTCTTCTCGATCTGGCTCGGACATGTGGTCTTGGTCTTTGTCGATATCGAGCAATTTACTCGATATCGAGGAACGGTTTCTCGGTGTATCTTCTCTTCGGCTTCTCGATCAAGTGCTTCTTCCTCGAGTCCAGGTGTGGCTTCAGGTCTTGTCGATATCGAGTAATTTACTCGATATCGAGTAAAGTTCTGCACTCGAGTTGTCTTGTCCGCTCAGCTTTGTCGATCTCGGCTCCAGAGGTGGAAATCGATTTGGGCTTTTATCGATATCGAGTAGATTCCTCGATATCGAGTAAGCTGTGCTCCTGTCTTCTAGCCTTGCTCGATGTCTGGTCAGCCTTATTGGAAATCGAGTAGCTGTACTCGATATCGACAAGCTTTAGTCGATATCGACTAACATGTTGTCGAGTAGATTTCCTTATCCCCAGCTCAATTTGCCCTGGTTTCGCTGCTCTTTGACCTTGGACTTCTGTAGTTGACTTTCGAGCTTTTCTTCCTTTCTTAGAACTGCTGTAAATTGCTTCGATTTTTGCGAAATTAAACAGAAACTGGTGTAGATTTCATAATTTGGCAAATAAGCATAAACTACATAGATTCTGTACTATTCTAGCCCAAATGCATGAAATGTATGCAGAAACCGATATAAAAGTAACTATAAAACATGGCAGATTTGGTTCACAACAAACACCCCATACTTAAGCTTGCTTGTCCTCAAGCAATACTTTTATTTCTCAGTCAGGGGAAGAAATAAAAAACTCTCAACATCATAGATTCATTCTCATATATCCCTGCAATCAATTACCATCCTCGAAAAGGTACTAGTGTCACAAATCCATGCATGTGCAATTAAAAAGCAACATCATACTCACAAAAGGAGGGTTATGAAAAAACATTCATAAGTGACAAAGCATTAATAATCAAGTGGACTTTAATTTAAGCTCAAAAAGGAGTAGATTGGTAAAAGGCTAAAGGTGGGCAATTTTTGGCAATGTGGTGTTAATGATCCGAGGAAATGGAGTACTTTCCAAACTGAATTTCCACATTCCTTCTTCCTTTGATTCTTCACCTTCCATATTACTTTTTATCCATAATAATGCTTTTACCTCTCTAACCTCAGTACTGCCTTCTCGCGAGTCGCAAACATGGGTGTCATGATGGCTCCAGATACTTAGTGCTTCGGACTCCTCAGCTTGTGTCCCATCTCGCCAAACTATTATCTTAGCGAGCAGGGTCGATCTACCTTTATCTCCTGAGGTGATCAGATTTTCTTTCACTCATTAAATTTTCCATATATTTCAAATAATTTCCTACCAATCTCCAATAATGACATAACAACACAACAACCATATAGCATCTCCATAATGTAACATCATTCTCAACATAATCCCCGGATAGGAAATAAGGTAAAGAATGACAATATTTAGATTATGTGGAGCAATGTATGAAAATAAGGCATAATATGGCTTTTGTGATGCATAAGCATAGGTAAGGCTAGGATATAACAATAAGAGCATTGTATGGAAATATAAAGTCCTCCATCCTCTTATCATGCAACATGTCAAAAGCAACATCAAATTTTACCTCATTTCATGGTTTTCAAGAAAATATGCACTTCATTGTGACTTTCCTTTACTAGGCAATTTCATGCTATATCTATAATGAATCCAATTTTGCATCGCCGAGTTCAATATTAGCTTCCATGACATTAATCAAAATTTTCAATGGGGGTCATTTTTTCAAATTTTTGGAAAACATGTATGTAAGCACATAAATCAATAATGAATTCCAAAATAGCCATGTATAAGCAATTCAAGAAATAAACTTCAAATTATGCACACATAATGTCAAATAGATCAAATATGCATGAACTAAGCCTTTCCCCCACCCCATACTTTAACATTACAGTGTCCTCACTGTATAAAAAAATAAGGGTAAAGAAAGAAACTCACTAGACAGGTGTGCAGGGCTTCAAAGTATCGAATGAAAATGCTGCTGGGCCTAGTTCGAATTTAGCTTGCTTCTATCCCCATGGACCTGAAAAATGTAGAACACAAATACCCACAATAGAAAAACTAAAAGTTCAAAACCAAAAACAAGCAAAAGCAACAATGTCCCAAAAGTCCCAAAATAAATGTCTATTTAAAAGCTCTAGATTTTATAGTCGCTAGACCGACTTTCTCCATTTAGCTGAAGGTGGCATTTGCAGGGCCCATGTAGCTTGGGGTTCAAATAGAACTCCATTCTTGTCCATTAGCTGCAATCCTCCGGAATGGATCTTGTTCACAGTGAAGGGTCCCATCTTCTTCTTGGTGAATTTGTTAGGAAACCAATGATCCTTAAATTTGGAAACATAGAGCTTGTCTCCGACTTCATACTCCTTAGGCTCATCATTGGAAATCCTACATAATCGCACATACCAAGGCAAACCTCTCTCATGTATAGATAAATCTTTGATTGAAATAGGAGAAGAAGGATCCATACCTTAGCTTACCTTCGTAGAATCGGATTCGGGGACCTCTGATTTTGGTCGATCTCGAGTAAAGGTACTCGATATCGAGGATTTTTCTGCTTTTGGTGGGCTGCTGCTCGAGGATGGCGAAGTCGATGAAGGCAGTACTTGGTCGATATCGAGGAGTTCAGCTCGTCTGCTGGAATCAGCGTCGAAGAAGGCGAAGTCGAGGAAGACAGTACTTGGTCGATATCGATTAATCTCCTCGACATCGAGGAATTCTCACCTTCCAGTGGGTTGCTCTTCGAGGAGGGGGGGGGGGGGGGTGGGAAGTCGAGGACGTCAATGTTTGGTCGATATCGAGGAGTCCTTTGATGCCGTTTGAGTGCTCGACGAGGTTGCTGCTGGTGGAGGGTTCTGATTTTGGTCGATGTCGACCAAATTACTCGATGTCGAGGAATTCTAGGTGACTTCGACCCCATACTTGCATTCTATCAAGGCATCTGAAAAATAGTTAGTCGACGTCGACTTACCTTTGTCGATGTCGAGCAGATCCTTTGTGTCGTTGTTCAGGATGGCCATGATCTTCTCCACCTCGGCCTCCATATCCCTCTTTTCCAGCTCTTCAAGAGTCATATTTCTTACCTTAGGCTCCCCGCATGTAATGTCACCAGCTGATATAGACTTTACCTCTTCCATGGGACATGTGTGCCTTTCAGTTTTATTAAAAGAATACTCAATTACCTCATCAATGATGTTGAAAGTGAGTACTCCCTTCCTTACGCTTATGTTGGCATTCGCCGTCGCCAAGAAGGGTCTTCCTAGAATAATTGGACAAGCAGGGTCGTCCGCCATATCAATAACTAGAAAATCAGTAGGGACAAAGAACTTACCAACTTGCACTAGCACATTATCCACCATGCCTATAGGGATGATGATGTCTACTAAAATAGCCATGTTAAAATGCACATTTTAGCTCCATATTCTATACACTTTACATATTTCGGGATGGGAATATATTGAATTTATGTAATATGTGCTTATTTGCAAGAAATAGAGATCTACATAAGTTTTGGTTTAATATTACAGAATTTGGAGCCATTTCGGGACAAAACCAAGGAGCAAAGACGGAAGTTGAGCCTTACTCGATATCGAGTACACTTCCTCGATATCGACCAAAGAGTCCGGGCACAACATGATTAAGGACAAGCTGATCGAGGAACTAATGACGAAAGCAACCCGACTCCAGGACACTAGATATCGAGTAAAGTTACTCGATATCGACAAAGCTTGAAGTCATACCCGGAGTCGAGGAAGACCACCTGATCGAGAAGCCGAGGACGAAGACATGTCGAGCAGCCCTTCCTCGATATCGAGTAAAGTGCTCGATATCGACAAGACCAGAGAACATGTCCGAGCAGATCGAGGAAATGTTACTCGAGCAAGCCAGTGAAGCCAAGTCGACGTCGATCACCTGTACTCGATATCGAGGACCTTTACTCGATATCGAGTAGAATCTTCCTGGGCCGCGTTACGCGGTTTGAGCTTTCTTGGGAGCAATGGAGTCCGAGATCTATGAAGATATTTAGCTCTTTAGATATATTTCCCTTTTAAGATAAATATTCCATTTATTAAAGTTTTATCTTTAGATATTAGATAGAGATTTCTTTCCTTGATTAGCAAGGATTGAAAGCCTATAAATAAGGCCTTAAGGGCTGATTTCTATTCATTCAATTCAAGACACAATTAGTTACATAGAGGTAAAGAGAGTGAGTGGCCGAGAAGAGTTAAGGAGCGAGAGCAAATTGGCTTCGATCGGTTGTAAAGATCTGTTTGGTTTAATGCAAGTAGTTTATTTTCCATCAATGATGTATGCGATTGCGATGAAGCGCGTGTAGTCCACCTACTTCTATGGTTGGGGTGAGCGCGATGATAGCCCTGCGTGTTTAAGATAAAGATCCGACTTTTATCATGTTTTGAGCATCTACTACTTGTTATATGTTTATTACCCATCTAATGGAGCTCCATGCTAACAACTTGGATTGTAAACATAAAATCGGTAGATACAATTAGGGTTTCTTGAAAGAGTTGTCAAATTGTTGGAAAAGGCGAAAGCTTGGTCCTTCGATGCGATTTACATGATTATCTGTTTTATTCCCGCCTTATGCATGCTTGGTTGTTATTGTTGCAAACCCCGATCTTGGAAGTCTTTCATACATAGTTTATTTCGAATCCCACAAGCATTGTTCTTTATTTTATTTCGGTTACTTTCTGTTCTTCCTCGATATCGACTAAATCTGGTCGATATCGAGTACTAATATACGATCGAGGAAGATCGTTGTAGCTTCTGGTGTACATGTACCCGACGTCGACAAGATATTTACTCGATATCGAGTAAGGTGTCCTCGATATCGACCAACCACCGAGAGCTGCTACCTGCTTTGTCCGACATGCCTGATCTTCTGTCGACTAACCCTAGTCGAGATCGAGCACTGTGGTCGAATTATGTTCTTGAGATTTCTCCGCTACCTAGGATCCGCTGACACGTTACCTCGTGGATCGATCTTGACTTCCCACTACTGCATCGGGAGGAAGTCTTGTAATCATTTGCAAGGGACGGAATCCTGTTTTCTTTACTTTAATTACATTCTGTTTGCACTCTCGATTTCCTTCTACAACAGATGATCACTGTGTTGTTTGCCATACAAAGCTTAGCATCCATGATCATGCACATTTAGGTAGTGTTAATATAGGCATTTAGATGGGTTTAGTTAGGGTAAAATGCATGAGTTTAGAGTAGTTTTCATGTTTTTATTATGTTTCAATTAGAGTCGGAATCTAAAAGTTTTGTGCATGATTTCAGGTGATTGTGGAAAGGAGGAGCTGAGCTCGTATAAATGATAGAAGATGAGATGGATATCGGAGCCTGGAGCAAGAGAGCTGAAGAGTCGAAGAGAGGAGCTGAACATATGTGAAAAAGAGTGGAACTGTCAAGAACTCGGGCCGAAATAAAAGGAAACTCGGCCGAGTTTTGTGAAGGAAACCGAGCTTATGGATTCAGAGAAACTCGGGTGGAACAAGAGGAAACACGGCCGAGTTTATTGGCCAACCCGAGTTTTCTTCCGTCTTCAAGAACAGCTGTTACTTTATTTCTAATTTTAATTTTTGAGGGGGGCAGAACATGAAACGTTAGAAGAGACCTATGCTGGTTTTGGGTTTTTTGGAAATGACGAACATGGCTTTGGTAGGTAGATTTCATTTTCTTGCTTTTGCTATTTTATCGATTATGAACCACTAAACCTCTTTGCTCGGGGAAATTAATCGAAGCTTCAGGTTTTCTATTTCATTGTGAGATTTCGGTTCCTAACACTCTTCTTTGAATATTATCAATTCTTTACGCTGATTGTTTAGGGTTTTCGTGAATTTCCGTTAGTCTGATCAACTGACGCCTTTTCATGATAATCTATAGCTAGATATAGGTAATTTCTGGTTGAATTATCTATATTATTGTGTAGCAAAGTATAAATCTCTGAAACTGGTTGATTTAGGGATTTGTATAGAGAATTGATTTGCAATTGATGCAATAACTGGTTGTGCGTGTCGATTGCCTTTGTTGATTTCCGTTAGACTTCATCGATTATTGAATTGAATCTTGATAGTTTCAAGGTTGTTTGATAATTATGGTTTTCAGGGCCTGGTTGTCTTGTTAACTAGATTCGATATGGAATTGGATTCAAAAGACCAAGTCTCTCCACAACAAAGTATTCAAGAGGAAGTTATATTTTCCATATCAATGATCAATGAACAAACCTGATTGCTGAGATTGATTGACCTGAGCTATTCTCTCATATTTATCCACTTAATCTGTTTTACTTATTGTTTTGCTTACTATTGTTGCTTAGTTAGTTCAAACCATCAAAATCCCCCCCTTTATTTCTTGTTCTTATTGATGCACTCTGATTTGCATACGAATCATAGACTCTCTGTGGGATCGATCCGTGCTTGCCAAACTACATTGGTTAGGTTAGTCGGTTATATTTGATAGGATTTAAGACGACTAAAAATCCTCTGTCAAATTTGGCGCCTTTGCCGGGGAGTCAAGTTGTTATTTGTGTCCTTGTTTTTGTGTGTTAATTCGGTTGAGAACCTCGCTTATGGTTCGCACCCATGCTCCTAATACGTCTGATTTGCATTTTGATCGAGAGAACACTTTTCAGGCTTCGTAGAGAATCTCGTGGAGATCAGGATCGGTCAGAAAGAGTTGAGATGGCTAATCCGAATCAGACTTTGAGGCAGTTGACTGCCCCGAATTTGACACAACAACCGCTTGCTATAGAGTTTCCAGAGCTTGCTGACGGTGTGAGTTTTGAGTTGAAATCTGGACTGATACATTTGCTGTCGAAGTTTCATGGTCTTAGTGGAGAAGACCTTAAAAAGCACCTAGTAGAGTTTCATGCTGTCTGCACAGGCATGAAGCCGAGGAACGTAACGGATGATCAAATCAAGTTAAGAGCCTTTCCTTTCTCTTTGAGGGATTCGGCTAGTGACTGGCTCTATTACCTCACTCCAGGGAGCATAAATACATGGGCTTAGAAGCAGAAAGCCTTCTTGGAGAAATACTTTCCAGCAACAAAATTGAACAGTCTCAAGAAGAGCATCAGCAACATTGAGCAACATGCTACAGAGAACTTGTATGACTACTATGAGAGGTATAAGAAGCTCGTGGCCAACTGCTCTTATCATGGCTTATCGAATCAGGACCTCGTTCTCTACTTACATGGAGGTCTATTAGATGATGAGAGAAGAATGGTTAATGCTGCATGTGGTGGTAACATCTTGAATAAGACTCCTGCTGGAGCATTTGAGATGTTTTCTGAGCTTGCAGAAGGGGCAAGGCAATTCAGGAAGACGTCCTCTAAAACTGTGAGCTCAGCAGAAGCAGACTCATCACTCTAGACATATGTGAATGAGTTGAAAGAGATGATATGAAAATTCATGCTCAATGGGAATCAGCAGCATGTTAAAGCATGCGGAATCTGTCAAGATTTTCAGCATCCTACCGATGCATGCCCCGTCCTTCAGGAGCCGAATGTTGAATTGAATGTAGTGGGGGGCTTTGTACCACAAAGGCCGAGGCATGACCCTTACTCTAATAGCTATAACCCTGGCTGGAGATATCATCCGAACTTTAGGTATGGGAATCCTCAACAGCAGCAGTTTAATCACCAAGGAGCTCCACCATTCAGACAACAGTATGGACCTAGGCCTCAAGGGCCGAGTTCGAGCTCTTCCATGTCAGCTGAGGACATGATCAAAGCTCTGACACAGAATGTGACTACAATGCAGAACAACATGGTGCAATTCCAACAGGAAACAAAGTCCAGCATTCAGAACTTGGAGAATCAGGTTGGACAGATTGCTGGTGCTTTGGGCAAGCTGGAGGCTAAGGATTCTGGTAAGTTTCCATCTCAAACTGAGTTGAATCCAAAGCAGAATGTGAGTGCTATCACTCTAAGGAGTGGTAAGAAGTTAGAGACTCAGGATGAGAACACAATCCTCATAGATGATGATGAGGAAGAGATTATGGTAGATGACTCTCAAGCTGCAGAGAGCCCTAAAGAATCTCAAGAGAAGGACAAAGAGACCACAAAGGTGGTGAGCAAGCCGGACATGCCACCACAGAATTCACACAAACCAAGCCCACCCATTCCTGATGCATTGAGAGATACCCGCGGGCCAAATAGTGAAAAGGAAATCTTCGAAACATTCAGCAAATGTGAGGTAAACATCCCTTTACTTAATCTGATTAAGAGTATTCCTCGCTATGCAAAATTTCTGAAAGAATTGTGTACAATTAAAAGGAATAAAAAATTTAAGGGAAAGCAAAAGATTAGGGTTAGTGAACATGTGTCTGCTGTATTTCAGAAGCGTCTTCCTAAGAAATGTAGCGACCCTGGCATGTTCACTATACCTTGTGTGATAGGTGAAACTCGAATCGAAAGGGCAATGTTGGATTTGGGTGCATCTATCAATGTGTTACCTTACTCTTTGTATGAATCTTTAGGACTTGGTCCTTTGCTTGAAACTAGGGTTGTGATTCAATTGGCTGATCGCTCTAATGTGTACCCTAAAGGAGTGATAGAGGATGTTCTTATGATGGTGGATAAGATGGTCTTTCCCGCTGATTTTTTTGTCTTGGATATGGGACAAGGTAGTCATGAAGCTCCTATTCTTTTAGGAAGACCATTTTTAAGGACCACGAAAACAAAAATTGATGTGTATTCGGGGTCATTAACAATGGAATTTGACGGTGAGAGGGTCGAGTATAACATTTATGATGCTATGAAATACCCATCTGATGATCATTCTTCATGCTTCGTTGATGTTCTTGAGCCACTAGTGCAAGATATCTTTGAATTGAATTGTGTGGATGATGTTCAAGTTGCTTTAGAAACTACTCTAGAGGACATTTCTATGGATTATGGATTGTGCACTAACCTGCAGGAAGTTGTGATGGAGTTAGATGCTTATTCTAAGCTACCTCTCTCTCCATTGGGCTAAAAAACCATGCTACTAACCTCGCCTAGCGAGAAGCTTTTGCCCTCTATTGTTCAGGCACCGTAGGTAGAGCTCAAGCAACTTCCGAGTCATCTCAAGTATGTCTTTCTAGGAGAAGGAGAAACAGTACCAGTCATCATCTTGCTATTGAGCGAGTTCAACATCGAGATCAAGGATAAGAAAGGTGCCGAAAACTTGGTAGCGGATTATCTCAGTAGGCTCATCCAGGAGGATGACAAGTGCCAACGACAATAACCTATTCAAGGAACATTCCCCGACAATACATTGTTCGTCGTCCAAGCTCTGAAGCCATGGTATGCCCACATTGTGAACTTTCTTGCAACAGATGAGACTCCTCCCGCTTTCTCCAAGGCTCAAAAGGATAGGCTACACAGTGAATCGATGTATTATGTATGGGATGACCCATATCTGTGGAAGCACTGCTCTGATCAAGTCATCCGTCGTTGCCTTCCTGATAATGAGGTAACATCTGTCTTAGTCTTTTGTCATTCTTATGCATGTGGGAGACACTTTGGACCAAAAAAGACAGCGAGAAAGGTATTAGACTCTGGATTCTATTGGCCTACTCTTTTTAGAGATGCATATGGTTTTTGTAAGTCTTGTGATAGATGCCAAAGAGTTGGAAACATATCTCGGAGGAATGAGATGCCTCAAGCTCCCATGATTTTGTGTGAAATATTGGACGTATGGTGCATTGACTTCATGAGACCGCTTCCAAACTCCTTTGGTAATCTTTACATCTTGTTAGGGGTGGACTACGTTTCCAAATGGGTGGAAGCAAAGCCCACCAAAACTGATGATTCTAAGGTGGTGGCAGATTTCTTGAAGAAGAACATTTTTGCAAGGTTTGGGATCCCAAGAGCTTTGATTAGTGATCGGGGAACGCATATTCGTAACAGAACTGTGAGTGCTTTGTTAAAAAAGTATCATGTCACACACCGAGTGTCCACGGCTTACCATCCACAAACAAATGGCCAAGCGGAAGTGTCTAACAGAGAGGTCAAATCCATCCTTGATAAAACAATTGCTCTAAATAGAAAAGATTGGAGTATGAGGTTAGATGATGCATTATGGGCTTACAGAACAGCCTATAAAACACCGATTGGTATGTCACCATATCGGTTGGTGTTTGGGAAGGCATGTCATCTCCCCGTGGAGCTAGAGCACCGAGCATATTGGGCAGTAAAGAGCTTCAACATGGATTTTGACGAAGCTGGCAATGGCTGGAAGCTACAACTACAAGAGTTAGAGGAGCTCCATCTTGAGGCTTATGATAATGCATCAATTTACAAGGAAAAGACAAGAGCTTGGCATGATAGGAACATTTTGAGAAAGGATTTCAAGGTGGGGGATAAGGTCCTCCTATTTCAATCACGCCTGCGCCTCTTTCCTGGTAACCTCCGCTCCCGTTGGTCTGGTCATTATGTGATTGCTCAAGTGTTTGCATATGGAGTTGTAGAGATTTCTGAGGTTGCCACACACAAAAATTTCAAACTCAATGGACAACGCTTGAAATTGTACCATGAGGGAGCTAGTGAAGAAGGCATTGAAGAGTTAGCTCTTAGGGAGCCGGAATCAAAAGAGTGAGCATGAATTGGGTCGAGCTAACGACCATAACCAAGTGCTTCATGGGAGGCAACCCAAGGTGAGTAGTTTAGATTTGCATTTTTCATTTGTTTTTGTCATTTTAGTTCTCAATTTCAAGTTTCAAAAAAAAAAAAAAAGTTCGTCAAATTTGGGGCAAAAAGCAAGAAAAATACAGTAGGTTACTCGGGTTGAAAGCTCGGCCGAGTTCTTGGCCAACCCGAGTAACTAACAGGTCCCAAGAAAGAACTCGGGTGGGAGAAAGAAAACTCGGTCGAGTTTTTTGTGCACCACCCGAGTAGTTTTGCGTCCCCCATAAAAAAAAAGGGACTAGAAAGAAAGAAAAGGGCAACGCCCGAGTTCCTCCAGCTCTCTCTCCCGAGTTCCTCCATCTTTCTCTCTCCCGAGTTCGTCCATCTCTCTCTCTCCCGAGTTCTGGCCTCTCGCCCCAGCCACCACAGCCGCCACAGCGCCGGTCAGCCTCTCTCCTCTTCCTCTCCTCCATTGAAGTGTTGAGGTAAGTTATCAAAAACCCCCAAATTTCTAGGTTTTCTCACATTGCATAAATTTGTGTAATTTAGGAGTTGTTTGGGTGAGATTGAACCTTATTTGGGCTATATTTGTTGTTGGAAGAGGATTGAGTTTGGAACTTGTCTTGATTTTGTTGTTTGAGTTTCCATGTTGGAGGAGACGTTACAAAGTGTGGTTTATTGAGTTAGACATTGAGTTGATTTTCATCTATGCTATAAAACTTGATTTGAGTTGTCTTGTTGAGCTTATTGACATTAGCATTGATGAATTTTGGCTTGCTTCTTGTTAACTTACACTAGCTTTGAGGCTTGGTTGTGGTTGTGTGGTTTGATATTGCGCCATTGCATTATTGTGAGCGTTGTTCTTGCCGGGACAACAATTTTTGTGCTTTGTTGGTGTTTGTTGCTTAGGGTGTGCAGGGGTATCAATTCGTCATGCCGCCGAGATTATTCCAAAAGAGAAAGAAAGATGCATCATCTTCCTCGTCCCGAAGATCCGTAGCTCATGAGCCTCCCACTTGAGTAGGGAAGTCGACCCCGGAGTCGTTTGGTTTCCGTCTGAGGGATCCCGCACATCTGACAACTTTCTACCAGTTGAAAGAAAAGGAGTGGAAGGGTACACGCCATCTGGACTTTCATTTACTTTCTGAGTTGGGCATTCGGACTGATGTAGAGCGATTGGCAAGTGCTTTAGAATGGGATGACTTCCTATCTTTTAGTGAGCCTACTTACAAGGGACTCACGCTGGAGTTCTTGAGCACACTTGATGTACAGACTCGTGGAGGCCCGGAAGTAGCAGAAGGAATATGCACATTTCAGCTTGGAGGACATAAGCGGATGCTCACTTTGAATGAAATCAACCAAATTTTTGGTTTCCCAGTTGTGAATGATGACGTCGCGAGATGTGAAAGCCGAGCTATTTGGTGCCCGAACAATTTTTGGGATAAGATTGCTACAGGACCTAACTACAACCCTTCATCCTCAAAGGCCTCCTGCATCACTAATTCGGCGATTCGGATCTTCCAGCGATTCATGGCCCACACTATCTTCGGGCGAGCAGATGGGGAAAACAATTTCCCGAGGAAGGAGTTAGTGATGATAGCAGCTGCTTTGTCAAGGAGGCCAGTCAACTCAGCGGGTTTTCTAATGCATCACTTAGCAATAGTAAGCCATCGAGGTAAGGGTGGTATTGGTATTGTAACACTCCCTTTTTAGATCCCAAATGAGTGTTGCAGCGCCAGTGAATCCGCATACTTTAATTTCTTTGAATTCACCTGAGGCTTATAGGGACATGCAACCATGCTCCCATAAACAAGATGATAATTTAAATACAATAAAATAGGCAGAAGTGAATAAAATTTATTAGTTTAAAATATCCGATCACAATGAAATAAGAATACCAAAATCATAAAGTATGAATAATTTCCAACATAGATGAAATTAAAGTAGCAATGCAGAAACTTCAGAGGTTCAAAAGTTGTAGTAAAATATTCAATAAATGATAGTCCGCCCTTTAGCTCTCTCCTGCTCCGCTGCTTGCACTAGACCTGTGGAATATGGTCTGCTGTTTCGTGAGAACGAAGGACACCAGCCATCCAATAAATAGGATGGTTAGTACAATAAAGACTAGCAAATGATAGGGAAAATGTTCAGACTTTAACCTTACAGTGACCATAAAACGGTATGTCTCAGGTTAAGGGAATGACACGAATATTTATAGTAGAAACTGAATGAAAAGGATAAAAATTCATAAACAATTTATAAACAATGAAAAGGATAAAGCCACTCGCATCACGTGGTGCGCATTTTAACGTATCACAACTAAGCATCACATGGTGCCTATCTTATCATACATAAACAATTTATACTAGGTGATCATAATAACGACATTAAATCAAACAGGGACAAGCATGGATAATTCAAAGGGTCTTACTATCACATGCCACTAGTTTGCATGAACGAACAAACAGAATATCATGCACTTTAGGAAGAAGAAAATGTGCAACATTTACTTATCTCGAGTTATAAACAAACAATCATATTTAATACGCATATCACTATAATTCATTTAATAATTGCCCATTTATTTAACTCATGCCAATTTATGATTAAAAAGATAAATTACATCAAGCAGACGGGTATGCAATTTATCGAAATTGGCAAGGAAATTGGCCACATGGCCGCATTCGACACAGAAGAATTTAAAAGGGCACATCAAAAGAATTACGAAACACGCAAAGGGCGATGAACGAAATTACTTGCCTTGACTTCCGATGATCAACTGATGACAAACAGACGAGATTTTAGCACCTATCGAATCCAACGGAAAAAAGAATATTAATATTGATATTTTACGAAATTAACTTTACTTAATTCAATTTGAAATTGAATTAATTATATAAAGTTAAATATTATATACCAATATGAATTCCTCGGGGATCCGGATCCGGCGTGAGTGCTTCGAGATTTCTTGGTGTCGCTGAAATGGGCAAGAATTGAATAGTTTAGAAACTTTGGCCACTTAACTTAATAAATAATTAAGTTAGGGCCAAAAACGGAAATTGTATAAAAACAAGGGGGATTTCTGTAATTGACTCAAAAGAGAATAAAATCCCAATTGTTTCTTCTTTGAGCTCACGTACAATGAAGAAGACGAAGTCCTTCCTCAGCGGCTATGGCTCACGACGGGCGGCAATTTGGCGACGAGGGCCGACGCTCGGACTGGGATGGTCGTCAGCAGAAGCTGAAGTCGATGACCACTCAACTCGAGATCGAGGAAAACTCCTCGAGATCGAGGAAGCTTCCAGAAGGCGCGTAAAGCGTTGGGCAGTCCTACTCGGATTTGGAGTCCTTGGAGATGAAGATTTCCGAGTCTATCCGAGATCTATCAACATCTATCCAATGAAGAGAGATTTATCCACTTGAAGACTTTTAGATATAGTTTCCCTATTAGATTTAATTATGTTGTTGCATTTATTTATCTTTAATCTTTTAGATATAAATTTAGATATAGATATAGATATTCTATCCTTGAATAGAAAGGAGTAGAAGGCTATAAATAAAGCCCATGGGGCTGATTTTAGGAGGAATCCAATTCAATTCACAAGGAGAGAAGTAGTTCACAGAGAAGTTTTAGGAGTTCGAAGGTTTTAGGGTTTTGGCATTCAACGAAAGTTGGATTGTTTGAATTTAGTTTAATGCAAATTTCTTTTCATACATCAATGTCTGGGGTTGCGATGAAGCGCGAGTAGTCCACCCACTTCTAGGGTTGGGGCGAGCCCGACGATAGCCCTACGTGTTTGAGGTAAAGATCCGACTTTTATCATGTTTTGAGCATCTACTACTTGTTATGTGTTTATTACCCATCTAATGGAGGTCCATGCTAACAACTTGGATTGTAAACATAAAATCAGTAGAGACAATTAGGGTTTCTTTAAAGAGTTGTCTAATTGTTAGAAAAGGCGAAAGCTTGATCCTTAGATGCAATTCACATGATTATCTGTTTTATTCTTGCCTTATGCGTGCTTGGTTATCGTTGTTGCAAACCCCAATCTTGGAAGTCTTTTACATAAAGTTTAGTTTGAATCCCAAAGTCTTTTGTTTTACTTTATTTCGTTTTAGTTTATGCCCTTACTCGATCTCGAATTGCACTACTCGACCTCGAGTTACTGATTCTCGATCCAGCATCGCCGTAGATTCTGTGTGCAGGAACTCGACCAAGCCAACTCGACCAAGATGATTTTACTCGATCTCGAGTAAGACTAGTCAAGATCGACTACCATCCTGTGCTCGTTGTTGCGTTGTTCGACTGTCCGATCTTCTGTCGAGTAACTGTACTCGATTTCTAGGACACCTGTGGTCGACTTCTGTTCGTGAGATTTCTCCGCTGCCTAGGATCCGCTGACACGATTCCTCGTGGGTCGATCCTGACTTCCGGCTACTGCATCAAGAGGAAGTCTTGTAATTATTTGCGTGGGCAAAATCTGGTTTGATTTAAATTTTATATTTTACACTCGATTTCCTCCTACAACAAATTTCCTCCTGAACATATTACCAATTTTTCTGACATGTGTCAAGATGAAGGCTTTTCGCTAGTCTCTCGCCGGACCTGCACTAAAGTGGCTTGAAGGGCTGAAACCAAGATCCCTCACAACATGAGCCCAAGTAGAGTAAGGGTTTCTGAATACATTCTTCCTTCCCGCCAAAACAGCACTCCTCCGCCAGAAAATCACCGCCTTCAAACAGAAGCATGGGGAACCGCTAGCAAAGGCATGGGAACGATACAAAGAACTGTTGCGATCTTTCCCCACTCATGGACAGCCACCCTACGTCATTCAGGAGATCTTTTTCAACTCCCTTGACCAAGTCACTAAGGACAAGATCAACCAGTATACTCGCTATGAGTATTTGACAATGCCAACAATTGACGCCTGGGGTGTGCTAGACAAGCTTACCAATTATGACAACAAATATGGGTCTACTGCAAACTATGAGGAGAACTCCTATGCCAGGCCAGCACCATCTATGCCACTCTATGAGCTAGGAAAGGAGATTGACCCAGATGTCAGGGAGCAGTTCTACAGAGACCAGAACCGCAAGCTCCTCAAGCAGGTCAAATATTTGTCTGTCAATCAGCCTTGCATCGAATGCGGATCACAGTGGCACACCACTACTGAGTGCCCACACACTGAGCAAGTCAGGATGGCAGAGACACATGAAGAGGTAGCCTACACTGGGGTCCCAATCGCTACATGGGAGATCAAAGGTTCTATCAACCACAGTGGAATCAAGGTTCCCCTAGGAACCCCCCACCCTACAGAGCTCTAGGACATCCAGAAAGGTTTCAAAAGAAGACAGCAATGAACCAAACGAAGACAGAAATAAAGCAAAGCAAAGCAAAAAATAAAACAAAGCAAAAAGTAAAACCAAGAAAAGCAACTACTTGATCTCGACAAGATGGTACTCGAGATCGACTACCAACAAATCGACAGAAACTGAGAAATCGACGACAACAGAAGAAAACTCAACTCGACCTAGACAAGACCTACTCGAGATCGACAAGGCTGTACTCGAGATCGACGAGAACTACTCTATGTCGACTGGAAACGGAAACTTTAAAATGCAAATTTTCGAACCCAAACTCAAATTTCTGATGAAAATAAATCAATATAATAAAAGACTTCCAAGACCAGGGTATCAACACCACAACGATAACCATGCAAAGTAACACATAAAGGCACAAAAGATCATGCTTTCCATCAAATAACTTTCGTTATTAACAAATAGGCATATAGAGGCTTTCGCATAAACCCTAATTGTTACTAACCCTTTTAACATAATTAATCCAAGTTGCATTAAGATCACTTTCGCTTCAATAACACAAACAAGGATCACCTTCAACTCTCGCAAAAGAATCATGCTTATAGGGATAGAAGACGAATTTCATAAAAAGATCTGACCTTTATCGCATCGCCTCACATGACCACCGTCGGGCTCACCCCAGCCCCAGAAGTAGGTGGACTACTCACACCTCATCGCAATCGCCGATATTGATTGATGAAAAGAACTAACTTGCATAAAATAAACTCCAACTTACAATCTCTTCTCTTTATGTAACTAACTAATTGTCTCTGAAATTGAATTGATAAAACTGAGCCCCTAGGGCCTTATTTATAGTGATCAAACCTCGTTAATCAAGGAAATAATCATCTATCTATATCTACTTTGCTAAAAGATAAATAAAATGCTTTAAGGAAATAAATCAACAAGGAAAAGATAATTCTAAAGTGGGTAAGTCTTCATGAGTTGATAGATTCCCTTCCATGGATCAAATTTGGATAGAATCTTCCTCCTTCGGCCCCAAGGAATCCCAGCTCGACTAGGACAGCTCTCGACGACGCGTTTCTGGAATCTGGCCTACTCGACCTCGACAAAGGCTTTGTCGATCTCGACCAGAATTCTTCGTCGACTGGACTTCCCGGCTAGCTCTGCTCGACAGGCTCGGACTTGGTTCACGGTGCTCGTCGATCTCAACTACTCCTTGTCGAGATCGAGTAGGGATGTTCACCGACTGGGTCTTCTCGGGTAGGTGTGCTCGACAAGCTCGGATCTGGGCTCTAGGCGTTGTCGATCTCGACTAGGGCTCCTCGAGATCGACTAGGGTGTGGCCTTCTCTGGTCAAGCAGCTTCTCCTCGGCACAGACTCGGACTGGCGTTGTGGCGCTTGTCGATCTCGACTAGAGCTTGTCGAGATCGAGTACGGTTTCTCGGGATCCTCGTCCTCGGCTTCTCGGTCAGCTTCTCTCCTCGTCGACTCCGGGTGTGGCACTGGGCTTCGTCGATCTCGAATAGGGCTTTGTCGAGATCGAGTTGGGTCCGGAAGTCGGGTTGGTCTAACTCTCGACAAGGGTTCCCAATCGACAAGGCTGTTCTCGGACTCGCTCGTCGAGATCGAGTAAGGTCTACTCGAGATCGAGTAGCCTGGGTTCTCGGCTCGATTCGACTGGTTCCGCTGCTTCTTTGACCTTGGACTTCTGTAGTGGATTTCTGAGCTTTTCCGACCTTCCTTAGAATTGCTGTAAAACGCCTCGAATTCTGCGATTTAAACAGAAACTTGTGTAGATTCCATAATTTGGCAAATAAACATAAACTACATAGGTTATGTACTATCATAGCCCAAATGAATGAAATGTATGCAGAAATCGATATAAACTTAAGTAGGTTATGTACTATCATAGCCCAAATGAATGAAATGTATGCAGAAATCGATATAAACTTAAGTGTAAAACATGGCAGATTCAGCTCACAACACTTTCCAAAACCATTCTGATATGATCAACATCAACCAAAATCATTCTTTCAAATCAAATCATTGATAACATACGAATAATATTTCCAAACTTCCTTCTCAAAACCAACATCATCAAACCAAGACAAGGAATCCTGACATTAAACATTTAAACCTCAAAATCAATACCTCAAAATCATATTATGGAATTAATTCCGGCATTTTGGTTTTCAAACAATAAATCATTTAAGAGATATTTCCTGAAGCCTGAAAACCCTCTTACATAATACTTTATCAACTGTACATAGTTAACATAACACCTTAAATTAAATCTATTTTCATAATCCCTATTTAAATCCAAAACACACAAGTTCTTTCCAAACTTCCCAACTTACATATTTAAATCATCCCAAGTACATATCTCATATTATAACACTTTTTAACATATTTATAATATATTAAATATTTCCATAAAATATAATAGCATAAAACCAGAATAGTATAATAATAATAATAATAACAATAATAATAATAATAATAATAATAATAATCTAATAAATATCATTTATACAGAGTATAAGTTATACTCCCTCCGTCCAAGAATAGATGGCCTTTTAGGCCTCGAAATTTTGTCGGAAATACATGGACTTTAAGATGTGTAGGTAGTAATTATTACCTCTAAAGTACATTTTTTTTACTTTGTTAAAATAAAGAAAACTCTTGGAAAATCAAAGGTTTTAACTTTTAACCTTTAATAGTACTAATGATGAGGAATATTAAGAGGTAAAATAGGTTCCTTAATTCGCGTGCACGAGCCTAAAATGCAATGTATTTTTGGACGGAGGGAGTATAACAAGATAATATATAATACTAACATAACAATTCATAAACACCACCCAAATAGGCCCAAAGCTTATAACCCGGTTCCGAGCCCACGACCCGCCCAACTCAATTCTCCCAAAGCCTGAAGGAAAACCGGAAAAGAGATCCAAAATGGAGGATCCGACCCGAATATAAGCCCACAAAGAAAATAGGCCCAAAGCAATCCCTCACCCGCCTTCCCCAACACAGAGAGACCTCTGCTCACCGACGAGGAAAACGGAGGAAGAAGATAAAGAACAGATCCCGCCGGCGGATCCCTTTCCGGCGCGAATCTCCCACCCCGACTGACACCACAAGGACAGAAACGAGAATGAAGAGGAAGGAGGAAGAAGAAATCTCACCGAGAGGGCTTCGAGACTCGCCGGGGCTGTTCGGAGTGGCTTCCTCAAGCTTGCCGGAGGCGGTATGGTCCTAGAACGAGAACAGAGTCCATAAAAGCGGAACTTTATTGGATTTCAGAGCGAAAGAAAGGTAGGGAGAGGCCTACCGCCGATGAACCGGAAAACAGGGAAGCGAGGTGCGAGGACGGCGTCGCGGCTCCGAGGACTACTAGGCTCAGCTTCTGGCAGCTCCTGGTGAATGGGTTTCCTGGCGCTTGCTTGGGCTCGGCTCGGCTGTGGCTCCTCGTTTGAAATCGGAGTGCAGAAGGGGGGGGGGGGGGGGGGGGGGGCGGGTGCTCGACCTCACGGTTTCGAAAATAGAGGTGAGGAGCCTTGCTGGTTTGCTCGAGACGGCGGTGGCGCTCGGGGGTTTGGGTGACGATTTGATGGAGTGGTGTTGCTTCCAGTGGTGGTGTCTGGGAACAAACAGGAAGTGGAGGGACAGCTTGGATTCCAATTAAAAGAGGGGAGAGGGTTACGATGCTGTGAAAGATCCTGGGCAAGTTTGAAGGATGAAGAGAGGGAGTAGGTAGTGTGAGTTGTTGTTGCAGAAAAAGGGGTGTGGTGTGAGCTTGCTTTGGATCCCAATATTATTGAGAGGAGGACCTGCTGCATTTGGATAACGAGGGAGGGGAGACTTGGTCTCACTGCTGCTTCTGCTGCTACAATAGGACAAGGAGAATCAATGAATTGTTGGGTTTATGGCACAAAAGGGAGTAGGAAGGCATAGGAGAGGAGGTAGGAAGAGTTGTAGGTGTGTGCCCCAAACTGGAAAAGATGCAGTTAGAGGGTATCATGGATCGAGACTGAAAAGAATGGGTGGAAGAAGACATCAAAGTGGTCCCAATATAAATTTCAAATACCCGAAATAAAATCTAGAAACCCACTTGCTCGATTCTATCCCGACCCGAAATTTCAAATTGAATTTATAAATCATTACCAGAATTAAATTAATCTATCCACCGAAATAAAATCTAGAAACCCACTTGCTCGATTCTATCCCGACCCGAAATTTCAAATTGAATTTATAAATCATTACCATAATTAAATTAATCTATCCAGATTCACAACTCGAAAGCAGAATCAAATTCCGTCAAAATCAAAATTTTAAAACGATACCGGAAGGATTTTGAAATACGATTTTTAAGGCGGAGATGAGGATTGTCAAATATCCGAATTTTTTTGACCTAAATCCCTTTTATTTTATTATTTATTAAAATTTATTATTTAAAAATCCGAGCCTTTACAATAGTGGCTACAATTAATTTTGTGATATCATGGAAGGATGAAGGGCAATCAATATTGTGAGCTATAGTCAATGTTCATATGTTTGATGTATCTTAAAACTTGTATAGGAGTTTGTAATTTTACAGTGTCTTATGTTTGATGTATCTTATGCTCTCAAGTTGGGTTTGGTTGCAAATTGATTCGCAAATTTGTATAATCCAGAATTTGGTAAATGGCTTAGTGGAGATACTCACATTTTCATAAGTGTTTTCAATTAAGTCTATTAGCTCAAAGGGAGAGCAATGTGTGATTACAACACATGATCTGGGTTCAAATCTCACATAGACTCCAAAATTAAAAGATGAAAACTACAAGCTTGTTACTAGTTTAGTGGTACTTGTTTTATGCTGAATTTTTCGTGCTCTAAATTTTTTTTATGCTGATTATTTTTACTTATATGAATATAGGTTATATAGGAAAATTATATATGTTGATTCTTCCACTTATTCATTAACGAAAAACAAGTAAATCCATGTTGTTCCTTTATATATTTTACATGAAAGCGTCCTTCACAGATGTCTGTTGGCTAAATTTTTATGACAGGAAGCTAATTACTAGTTGTCATACATTACTTGCTAATGAAAGCATCCTTTACTTAATACTCCCTCTGTTAATTAAAACTTGTCGTTTACTATTCATGCACGCTTTTTTAGAACGATAAAAACTATATAAAATATTAACTTTTTTTTACATTTGTTTTTATAAATTCATACTTAATAGTAATAAGTATGATATTATTTAAAAAAATTGTTAAAAAAGTTAATATTTTATATAGTTTTTAATACCTAAAAATGCGTGCGTGAATAGTAAAACGTCAAGTTTTAATTAACGGAGGGAGTATTGTTTTATGAAAATAAAGAAACATGATCAAAATCAAAACATCCTTACTACTTCCAACTCAGATACAAAAACATGATCAATGGATAATGAAACATGATCAATGGGAATAAATTACTCGAGTATGTACACTACAAAAAAAAAAAAAATTCGCCACGCTACCTAGATTCGACAGAAGCTTGCCGTGGCAATTGGTACTCTTTTGCCACGACATTAGCCACGGCAAGCCTTCAATCCGAAAAACAAGGCAAATTCGCCACTGGTGGTAGCTTCGGCAAGAGTTGCTGTGGCTATTGGATCGTTTTGCCACCCCTAACAGAAACGGTAAAATTTACCGTGGCTATTGGGTCTTTAAAAAAAAGTAAAATTTGACAATTTGCCACTCCAAACCGTGGAAAATATTTTTTATTATTAAAAAAATAAAAAGAAACCCTAAGATAAGAATGGAATTGGATCCGGTGGAGTTGTATTTTAACTCCATAGATGGAGTTGGGCAAATCTCAACCGTAAAAAAAATAACCAACGGTTAGATTTGGCCCCCTCCTTCACCCCACCCCCACCCTCATCCATATTTTTTTCCTTTTTTGTTTAATTTTTTTTGATAGCCAAATTCATGGGATCCAATCTCAGATCAATTTACCCTTCTCTTTGTTCATCTCCTATCTTCCCGATCTCCTCTCTCTCTCCTCATTTTCAAATCTGAAAAATCTCGATCTGGTTGATTTGAGAATTCTAGAACCCTAACCTTCATCTCGTTCTCCTCCTCCTCCATCCATCTCTTCTCCTTTGTTTTCCTTTACCCGACTCTCTCCCTCTTTCTCCCTCTACTAGTCTCGAATCTCAATCTCTCTCGCCCCTTCTGCTCCGGCTCGTCGGCGCCGCTCATGCCTCCTGCTTAGTCTCGAATCTCAATCTCAATCAGTTCTCTTGCATTTCTCAAGCTCTCGCTGCACTCCGAAGTCCAGCCTCACTGATTTTCCGACGTGCTGCACTCCGCTCGTGCTTAGTCCGACTTCCTCTCCGATTTAAGTATTGAGTATTCAATGTAAGTTTTATTTTACCCAATTTGAAAGATCTCTCGATCTAGATCGTTTTTTTATTAGGGTTCGATTGAAGAAAGATTAGGGTTTATTTGATTTCTTGATAATCAAACTTTTAGGGGGTAAAAAATCAGAAATTGGAAGAATTAAATAGGAGAATATCTCTTCAAACCACTTTGATTTAATAAGTCATACCAACAGAGGGGATTTCTATGTTTTGTTCTAGTTTGTGTATAGTTAGGGTTTAATTTGGGGTTAGTGGAAATTTTTGTATGGTTAGGGTTTAATTTGGGGATACATTTCTCTCTTCAAACCCCTGGCTACTTTAAACAAATCAGTTTCATCATCCGTTTTTGGAATCTCAGCACATGTAACTTTTCACTTTGAAGTCTCATTCTTTGATTTTGGTTTTTAGGGTTTTAGAAATGGGTGTTCAATTTTTTAGGTGCTGACCAAATGAGGATAGGTGATATAGAAATTTCGCCAGGTACCCTCAATGTATGGCGTTTTTTCCGGGGTATACAAAAGTTTTACAATTTTTGCGTGGTACCCCTGAGTTTTATAGTTATTTCACATCCTGCCCTTACAATGTTAATACTAACAACCCATACTTTCCTCCGTTAGTTTTTTAATAAAAAAGAAAAAAAGAAAAAAGAAAGATCGAGCAAAGAAAGAAAGGGATTAGTGACAGAGTCACAGAGGTGACACATGCCGACAGAGGAAGGAAGAAGGGGAGAAGCTTCACAGTCCGACAGAGGAAGGAAGAAGGGGAGATGCAACACAGGCCGGTCACACCACATCCGTCGGAGGTGTTAGAAATAACCGGAGGGTGGTGTCAGGTATCTCTGTATTCTTCCAATTTGATTGAATTGTTTTATGTCTTCTACGTGTTTGTAAATTCTTCCAAAAGTTTTACAACCGTTAGATCAAATTTAGCCTTCCAGTAATCCAATTGACATCTGTTTCTCTATCCAAAGGGCTTCCTCTATTTAAGATTGGCTTGTAATGAGAATTTTGTACATTCAGCTCGGATACTAATTTGTGAGGACCGTGCGAATTCAGTTAGGAAAGGAAAGAACAGGAGAAAGAAGATGTGGGTTTAAATGAAAATTTCAGCTTATTAGCTCAAACGGTAAAGCATTGTGCTTAGGCACATGATGTGGGTTCCAATCCCACATAAGCCACACATACACTACAAATTACAGTAAGGACCTCATCTTGTTCAAGAGCTAGTTAGATAAATCAAAAGCATTGTGCTTATGACTAATGCTAACGCTATCTGTGTATAAGCTAGAGAAAAGAATTAAACTTTGTAGAGATTCTTTGAAGAACATCTCAGTTGCCATTTTGAGAAATCAGCCTATATGGGACTCGAACCCATATCCTATGCATACACACATGTTCTACCGTTTGAGTTAATAGACTTTTTAACAACCCATTTTATCATTGCCACAGACAATTGTTCTCTCACAAAAACAGCACAATGCAGATAATGATAAATATACCTTTAGAAGCTGAACAATAGAAGGAAGAATCTGATGTGAATCATGCGATGCAGTGTAAGGTGAACTTTCTGTGAGTTTTTTTAGCAGCTCCAGCTTCTGTTCCTTGGGAATCTGACAAGAGAAAGATCAACTTGTGTATCTATGGTTAAATTTGGTTTCTACAATAAATCAAGAAAACAGCATATAGATTATTTTGCAAAGCCTTCATCATTAATTCTACAACATAGGAGGGCAAAAACCAGCATGTATGGCTGACAATAAGAAACTTCTATACAACAACCAACTTGTGTATCTATGGTTAAATTTGGTTTCTAAAGGGAAATTGCAACCTTAGATGCAAGCTGACAGTTTAGAAACCAAATTTAACCATAGATATACAAGCTGAGAAACAAAATTTCATTTAACTCAGATGGTTGACAATAAGTAACTTAGCAAGCATTGCAATTTTCTTATTTCTGCAACAGATAAGCCTGCAACCTCGTCTCCAATAACTATAAGCAGTTCTAGCTAAGAGTTTCTTCCATATAGTTCCCTGCAATTAGAACGGCTCAAGTATTCCATTGGAAATTCAAGATGAGAATATAACGATCTAATTGATAAAGAATGGCAATTCACTCTTAGATTGGAAAAGCACCAGCAGAAGCAGTTAGACCAAAACAAGTCACATGTTCAATGGGAAAGGCATTCACTCTTAGATTTCAAACTTATGAAATGGAAATTCGTAAATTGCTTTTCCCCCGTAATTCGTTCTTCTAAAAGATTTAGGATCCCAAATTCAGCAGTTCATCACCAAATTTAAACTCAAACTCCAAATTCGAAAGCCTAAATTTCGGAGAAATTGAGTAGAAAACAAAACCTAAACCTTAATTTTCAAAATACTTCAAATAAGACATACCTTTTCCGCCCCTGTCACCGCACTTCGATCCAAATGTGGGACTCCATCTATAGACTCCAGTTTCCGCCGGTGCTGGCGTCAGGTGACGTCTTCCTCTCGGAGTCCCCCTTCCTCTCGAGCTTCTCCTCCTTGTGCCGCCTTCTCTAAGTCGCACTCCCTCTCAAGCTTCACTCAGGTGACTAGAGTGCCTTCGTCGATTTGGCCACCGTTGCTTTGGGCAGTCTCCAAGTCCCTTCTCCCAAGCTCGCGCTCGCCATCCCTGCTCTCTTTCCAGTGCACTCCAAAGAAAGAAGGTAAGTTCTTCTTTCTCCGTTCTATTAATTAATTTCCTTTTTATTTAATAAAAGTTAACGGTAAAGTAAAAAAAAATAAACGGAGGGGTACGACACAAAAATTTTACAAACCCTAGGGGTATCTGGCGAAATAGGTCAAACTTTTGTATACCTCGCGAAATATGCTGGGGTACCTTGAGAAATTTCCCTAGATTATATCATGTATATATTCATGCTTTGGCGGATTTCCCGAAAGGTACTGCGGTTTTGTGTTCTAGTGTTTAATAATTCCACTGTTACACCTCCTTGTTTGTGCTAATTCTCTATAAACCTTGCACTTGATAGTTCGTAGGATCAGCACCTTTATGGATATTGGCATTGAAATATGGGGAATAGGAGGCTTTTCTTGCCAAGGTTGTAACTTGACCTTTATGGATAGAAATTTAGTTTTAAACTCTATGATCTTGTCTAGCCCGGGTTGCTGTTCAAGGGGAAATAACCATGGTTTATTTCCATACAACATCACCAACCCTTTATCTGTTTTAGTTTAAAGACATTTAGTGGGCTGCTGTTTAGCATTCATATTTTTCTACAAAATTAGATGATCTACAAGGCTTAATGCCAATTATCAGGTATATCAATGTGAGAGATTGAATATTTGAAGTGCACTTCATCTGGAAGACTGTCAATATAATTAAATTGACAATTGAGATTGACTCCATCCTTTCTATTGGCAGCCGGTGAAGAACCCATCAACCTTTGACGTTTTAGTTATGCTTAACCTTTTTGGAGACATTATAAGTGAACAAGGCTTGATTGGAGGTCTTGGGCTAACACGGAGGTATTATCTCTTTAGCTTCAGTTGCACACTTGCAGAGTTTTAATTTTCTTTGAAGCTAGCAAGATTTGTTACTTCTGTTAATGTAGCAGTAATATTTGTGTAATCTTTCTAATGCAGTTGCAATATTGGTGAAGGAGGGATTGCTCTAGCTGAGGCTGTTCATGGTTCAACCCCATATATTGTTGGGAAGGTTAGCCAACTCTAATGCAGTTGCAATATTGGGCTTAATTTCTTGGCAGCTACATAGCATATTATTGTTTGTCCTTTCTTCCTTACACATTCAAGCAATTGTACCAATTCATTTAACCGTTCCTTTACCTTTCCATTTCCATAATGTGAAACCAAATAACCCTTTATTTAGAAATCAAGGCTCCAGAGGATAAAAAAGTTACATAGATGTTAATTGATTAAAATGAAATTCGTACAATCATATATTTATAAGAACTTTCCCAAATAAGCTAGTATTTTAGTAGGCAATAAAAAAAAAATTAAAAAGGAAATGGGATAAAAAGGTGTGCAGTAACCTAGTGGTATTATCATTGCTCTATAGAGATTAGTTCATGTTATTTTCATAAACATGCATAGGTGGTATTATCATTGCTCTATAGAGATATCAGCTCATGTTATTTTTAGCTGCTGCTGATGTCTTCATCCCTCTTGAGGGAGCAAAGTTTTCATGATGTAGCCCTGCATGGTCATTGTCTTGGTGACTCTTGTTGCAGTCAGAGTGAATGTTACAGGTAGCAGATTAGACATACTGTTTCATTTTAGGTCAAAACAAAATATGCTACTGTTTTGTTGAATATCTAGAGCTGTTAATTTTTTTAAGAGATTTCGGTTGTTAGATCTGGTATGATGTTTCATGTGGCAGTTGTATTACTGATTTTCGTGCTTATCTGAGCAGGTCACACTATGAAGAACACGGGGAAAGATGCCTCTTTGGCATAAGACAAAACTGCTTTACTCCTTTCTTTTTCAAGCATTTTTCTTACATAGTGCAGATGATCTGAATAAAATGGTAAAACTTTTTTCTCCATGATTCAAGTCATTTGCTCAGTTGGCTTTTGCTGTCATTAAGCATAAGCTTTTACTTTCTTAGAAAGTGATTTACTATGTTTTAGTACCATTAATATGGTGTGTTGCTCATGTCCAGTTGCTAGAAATGAATGATAATGACTAAAATGTTGATACCTTACCTGGAGAATATCTATCTCTAAGTGCACTTTAAAAATCTGCAAATTTGATTACAAATATTAAATCACTTGATATCCTTTTCATTTTTCTATTTATGATCAATCATACTCTACTATTTCCAAACTTGTAGAATCCTTCTAAAGGGTTTCACCGATTTTGTGCTCTAGCATTCATTGTACTTCATTTCTTACTTGGATAATCCATAATATTTTACAGTATCTGATCTGATACGTTTGAAATCCCCGATCCTTCGCCTGTGGGTTCAAGATCAAGAACCACAAACTATTGATTGCCCGATCTTGCAATATTCTTGATATCCTTGATGTTTACAAGTAGTTACAATAAAAGGGTTCGAACTATTGCGAAAGAATCGAAAACAAACAAACAAAAACTAAGGGAAAAAGTAAAACAGCGACAGAACTGGTGCAGCAGCAGCGACGGCGCTGGGATGGCCGCGAGGCGGCCAAGAAAGCCGCGGGGCGGCCCGGACAGTGGCGACGGTTCTGGGCAGACTCAGCGACGGCTTCTCGGGTTCAGCGACGGTTTCGCATGATGGGTTTCTCCTATGTGCGTGGTTTGGGATTGTGTTTAGATCTTTGTTTGGTATCGGATGAGCAAGAACATAAATTGATTGCAAAGGCTTTTGGATTGGGAATCGAGGGAACCTTTTAATCCTTAAAAGGGTTCCTCAATTATAATTCCAATCTAATTTGTATTGAATGTAAAACATGAGTTTAAATAGAGATATACCAATTCTATCTTGTGCAAAAGATAGAGTTTTGGTAACTAAAGATAAATCAAATAATCTAAAGATATGTAAATCTTTCCTAAGATAAGTAAAACTAACTAAGGATGGAAAATTAACAACTTGGTGGAAAAGGAATTACCTAAATGAGATATTTTCCTTCCACCTTATTATTTCCTAATTGCATAAAATAAATATATCTAATTAATCAAAATTCGAAATTAACTAAATAAATATGTGGAAATTCGGCCAAACAGTGACAGCTGCAAAGATGATGGATTTCGGCCATTCTTGATGTCGATTATGGAGAAACCTTCAACAGCAAAGTTGTAGATCTTTTCGTCCTCGTTCCAACAAGGTATTAAGAACGAACCCAAATTTGAACATCAAAATCATTGTTCCAACAAGGTATTAAGACCCGTTTTACTGAGACGTCAAAATGCTGTCAACCCATTAAGAACGAACCCAAATTTGAACATTAGCTCACCTTGCTCCTTTGAACCTTGTTCCATGGTGGAGCCTTCTTCCTTCTTTTGAGGATGACACTCTTCGCCATCAATGGCCCTCGAATCGGTCTTGAGAGCTTGCCTGGATCAAGATCATTGTTTCACCCACAGAAGGCAATCTTGATCCGCATCATGATCTGCTTATAGATAGCAGCTGGGTCGTTTTGGGTGATAGAAGCATTGTGATAACTCCCTCCCTTGATGAAAATCGGAATAAATGTTTCCAAGGCTTTGACAGGATGTTTGTGTCAAAGGCCTTGGAGCATTAACAGTTGATGAAATACAAAACCTGTTTTATAAGTCCGTATATTATTTAATCTTATTATATACTTCCTTTATATTATATATATATGTATGACTAATCTTTCAGGAAGTATTTTCGAGATTATATCTTTCCTTGTGGTGCATATCGAGGAGATCCAATTCAAAGAAGATCATGTCTTCAAAGTGTCCTAAAATAGAAGATCCGGGCGCGCCATAATCTTTACTAGCCGTTGTTGAAGATCTGGTGTTGAAGAACCTCATGCTCCACATTACTTCTATAAAGGAAAGGAAGGAGAAGACAGAACACACAAGTGCTACACGAGACTTCATTCATTCAAGCGAGATCTGTCTTCCAAAGTGTCTCTCTGCTAGCGCTCAAGAGTTTATTGTTTATTTCAAAGTCTTTGAGAGTCACTGTGAGCTTATAGGATATATCCATTTAAAGTGTTACTCGAGAGTTTATAACTCGGGAAGTTGCACTAGGCTATTGATTTGTGAGAGTAAGAGGATTGTACTAGATAGCTGAGAGAGGTGGGGCTCTTCTAGATTGGTCTAGGACTCCAAGGGAACGTGAGTTGACTAGATTGCAATTGTATAGGAGAGAGGCTTCTCGGTGAGCTATTAGGATCCTAAGCTAAGCGAATCAATAAAGCCTTTTGAATCCTAGGGCTGTGGAAGAACCCTAGGCGGGGACGTAGGCCAAGATCGTGTTGAACCTCGTAAACAATTACTCGTGTTCTTTACTTATTGCTTTACCTTATTTCCGTACTTGGTTCGATTGTCTAACTTTGTGTTTCAGGTTTAATCTCAAAGGTTTTGGTACAAGCTCCAAAAGTCTTGAGACTTTCTGCGAAAAACGGGCATACTCTATTCAACCCCCCTTCTGGAGTATTTCTAGTTTACATTGTTTTATATTATCGAACCTTCAATTCGTATCAGAGCTTTACTCACTATTTTTGATCTTACAATCTTGTGAGTTTTCGATCATGTCTGGTGAAGCAAGCAGAGGAGTTGCAAAGAAGGAGTCTGAATACAACCAAGCAGATCTTAAAACCATCTCCAAAAACTACAGGGCTATTAATTTACTTTATTGTGGTCTTAGCACTGATGAGTTTAACCGTATTTCATCTCCAAAAACTACCGAGATTTGGGACAAATTGGTCGTCACCTATGAAGGAACGAGCCAAGTAAAAGACACTAAGATCAGCATCTTCCTTAGAAAGTATGAGCTCTTCAAGATGAAGTCTGATGAGTTAATCAAGGCCATGTTCACACGATTCACATAAATCACCAACAACCTTGACTCTCTCGGTAAGAGCTTTACCAACTTCGAGAAAGTGAGGAAGATACTGAGGTGCCTTCCAAAGGAGAAATGGGGTCCAAAAGTAACAGCTATAGAGGAAGCCCAGGACCTCACCACTCTACCCCTTGATGACCTTCTTGGGAAGCTGATCACGCATGAGATGATTCTTAATGAAGACGATGGAGAACTTCCTGCTAACACTAAGAACTTGGTACTCAAGTCTAAGAAGGATGAGCCCAAGGATGGACCTGATTCCGAAGATGAGGATGACGATGAGGATGATCCTTTTGCTCTTATCACAAGAGGCCTTGCTAGAATTCTCAAAATGAAGAAGCAATTCAACAACAAGGATGGATCAGAGTCTTCAAAATTTCCAGGTAAGCCTCAATACAACAAGTATGAAAAGAAGACTAAACCGTTGTCTTGTTTTGAATGTGGTGAAACAGATCATCTTGTGAAGGACTGCCCTCAAAAGACAAAGAGCCAGCCCAAGAAAGGTGACAAATGGAAGAAGAAAGCCATAGTGGCAACTTGGAGTGATTCCGACTCTGACTCCGACGATGAGAAGGCCAACATTTGTCTTATGGCCTCAGAAGATGAATCCCACGATGAAAAGCTTGAAGCTACTGTAAGAGAACTTATGGAAAGTCCAAAAGAGGTATTATCGGAATTCCTTTCCAATATGATTGCCAATGAAGAGAAGCTTATTGCCCAAACTAACATTCTTATTAAGAGAACTGTGGATCAGGAAAAAACTATTGAGGATCTGTCTATGTGGGTCAAAGGTCTTGAAGCTTCTTATTCAGGTCTTGACATTAAAGTCAAGACGCTTGACTCGGAGAAATCTGAACTCAAACAAGATCTCTCCTCTCTAAGAAATGAGCATCATGACTTAGAGAACGAGAAGATCTCCCTGAATAATAAGATTCAAGACCAACAGACAGCCCTCATAAGTTTTACCAAATCCAAAGGTACTCTCGATAGGATGTTGGGTGAGCAACAAAGCTCTCTAAACAAAAGTGGTATTGGTTACAATCCAAAGTTTTTAAAGAAGCAACACATTACCACTTTTGTAAAGGCAAAAGGAAGCAGAACCTCTCATATATGTCACCATTGTGCTAGAAAAGGACATGTAAAAGAGACCTGCCCTTATAGAAGAAAGGATCCATATATTATTCGCAATACATTTCTTGTTCATTTGAGAAAAGAACGGATAACACAAGTTTGGGTTCCAAAAGGCACTAGTTTACCAAATATGGTTTACTCCAACAATGGATCCAAATTTGCTTATTGGTCTAGCCACAAAGGTTGATGTTTGTCTTGCAGGAGATCACCAAGGTGAAAGAACACAAATGGATTATTGATAGTGGATGCTCGAGGCATATGAATGGGAAGAGTTCTCTGTTTCATGATCTAAAGGAGCAATCCACGGGAACAATCACTCTTGGTGACAAAGGGAAATGCGACATCGTTGGTATTGGTAGTGTTGGAAGCGATTCCATCCATAGTATTAAAAATGTCTATCTTGTTAATAGTTTGAAGTATAATCTGCTTAGTGTCTCTCAATTATATGATAGTGGTAACAATGTCAGATTTAACAAGAAAAGATGTATAGTGTGCAGAGAAGATACATGTGAAGTTATGTTGACTGCATACCGTTACAACAATATATACTCCGTAAATGCTGATCAAGTGGCGCAAGGAAGCTTAACCTGTCTAAAGGCTTTGACGGACGATCCAAAGCTCTGGCACAGGAGACTCGGTCATGTGAGTCCACATACACTACAGAAGCTTGTGTCCAAAGGGCTTGTAAGAGGGCTACCTGAAATGGACTTCAAAGGTATTGACATGTGCAACGTATGCACACGAGGTAAACAAACACGTAGCTCGTTCAAACCCAAAAAGGTTGTAAGTTATTCTAGACCCCTTGAACCTTTACATATGGATTTATGTGATCCTATGCGAGTCAAATATCCCAATGGTAAAAAGTACATGCTAGTTGTTGTTGATGATTTTTCTAGATATACTTGGGTTGCATTTTTAAAAGAAAAATCAGAGGCCCTCTTTGAGTTTTCAAAACTTTGTAAAGAGTTGCAAACTTTAAGAAACGAGCTCATAGTGTCAATTCGGAGTGATCATGGTAGGGACTTTGATCAAGTTCAATTTGATTTGTTTTGTGCTAAATATGGCATCTCCCATAACTTTTCTGCTCCTAAGACACCTCAACAAAACGGGGTTGTGGAACGCAAGAACCGCACCTTGGAGGATATGGCCAGGACTATGCTTTTAGAAAATGCATTACCTAAAACCTATTGGGTTGAAGCTGTTAACACAGCTAACTATATTTTGAATCGTTGTCTTATTCGTTCCATCTTAAAGAAAACTCCTTATGAACTTTTCAAAGGCCGCAAACCACTTATATCTTATTTTAAACCCTTTGGCTGTACTTGTTTTGTTCATAACAATGGAAAAGATAACCTTGGGAAATTTGATGCGCGTAGTGATGAAGGTATATTTCTTGGCTATTCCACGAGTAGCAAAGCTTATAGAATCTTCAATAAAAGGACTCAGGTAGTTGAAGAAAGTATACATGTTATTTTTTATGAATGCAATGACGGTGCTTTAAGTGAAAGTGTTGCAGATATAGATCTTAACATCCATGAAGGGAACGAGGAAGGTGATGATGCTGCTACCAAGAACACAGAGAAAAGGAACATGCAGGAACCGATTCTTAACACTGAAGAATTGGTCCAAGGTGTTGAAGATTCCTCCAAAGCCCTTGGTGTCCAATCCAACAGTGTTGAGACGTCAGAAACTGCTGTAACTGAACCTAACAGGACCACGAAGTTAGATGTACTGCAAGTCAATCCTACTGGTGTGAAGAATCAAGGAGCTGAGACGAGCAAAAGGAAATTCAAATACTCCTCATCACACTCATTAAAGGATATCATTTCTGACCCTACTTCTAGTGTTCAAACTCGTTCTAAACTTAAAGATCTTTGTGCTTTTCATGCGTTTGTTTCTCTTATTGAGCCAAAGAAGATAGATGAGGCACTTCAGGAGCCAGACTGGATCATTGCTATGCAAAGTGAGCTTAATGAATTTGAAAGGAACAAAGTCTGGACCTTGAAGCCTAGGCCAAAGCATCAATTCGTCATTGGCACACGATGGGTGTTTCGAAACAAGTTAGATGAGAATGGTAAGATTGTAAGGAACAAGGCAAGGCTTGTTGCTCAAGGCTACAATTGTTGTGAGCTGAATCTGCCATGTTTTACAGTAACCTTTATATCAATTTCTGCATACATTTCATGCATTTGGGCTTAGATAGTACAGAACCTATATAGTTTATGTTTATTTGCCAAATTATGGAATCTACACCAGTTTCTGTTTAATTCGCAGAATTCGAGGCATTTTACAGCAATTCTACAGAAGGTCGGAAAAGCTCGGAAAACCACTACAGAAGTCCAAGGTCAAAGCAGCGGAACCAGTCGAATCGAGCCGAGGAACCAGACTACTCGATCTCGAGTAGACCTTACTCGACCTAGACGAGCATGTCTGAGCAGGCCTTGTCGACAGAGCCTGATCGAGAAAGCCAGACCAACCCGGCTCCGGACCCAACTCGATCTCGACAAGCCCTACTCGAGATCGACGAAGCCCAGACACCACACCCGGAGTCGACGAGGAAAGAAGCCGAGGACGAGAAGCCGAGCACACCTTTACTCGATCTCGACGAACCCTTGTCGAGATCGACGAGCCGACCAGAGTTTGTTCGAGTCCATGCCGAGGAGCTCTAGTCGACACCACCAGAGGGCCATCTTCGACGAACCCTACTCGATCTCGACTACGCCTTGTCGAGATTGACGAGCCCTTGAGTCCAGATCCGAGCTTGCCGAGTAGAGCCACCCAAGGAGACCTAGTCGATGATCCATCCCTACTCGAGGTCGACTAGGGCTACTCGAAGTCGACAAGCACCAGGAGCCAAGTCCGAGCCACATCGAGCAGAGCTAGCCGAGGAGACCAGTCGACGATTAACCCTACTCGAGGTCGACGAGCCCTCGTCGAGGTCGAGTAGACCTGAGTCCAGAAACGTGTCGACGAAGACCTGTCCGAGTAGACTTGGGATTCCTTGGGGCCGAAGGAGGAAGATTCTATCCAAATCCATCAAGTTCTATCATGGGAGACAAGATCTATCAACATCATGAAGACTTACCCTATTTAGTTTTATCTTTTCCTTTTAGATTTATTTCCTTAAAGCATTTTATTTATCATTAAGGCTTTAGATATAATTTTAGATAGAGATAGATATTTCTTTCCTAGATTAGCTAGGGAAAGAAGACTATAAATAAGGCCCTAGGGGGCTCAGTTTTATTCATTCCAAGTCACACACAATTCAATCACACACAATTCAATTCCAGTAGAGAGTTTAGGAGTTCTAAGGTTTTTAGGGTTTTGGCTTTCTGCGAAAGTTGATTGTCGGGATTGTAAAGGCTTTTGAATTTAGTTTTAATACAAGTTATTTCTTTTCATTCAATGTCTGCGATTGCAATGAGGCGTGAGTAGTCCACCCACTTCTAGGGCTGGGGTGAGCCCGACGGTGGCCATGTGAGGCGATGCGATAAAGGTCAGATCTTTTTATGCAATTTATCTTCTATCCCTATGAGCATGATTCTTTTGCGAGAGTTGAAGGTGATCCTTGTTTGTGTTATTGAAGCGAAAGTGATCTTAATGCAACTTGGATTAATTATGTGAAAAAGGTTAGTAACAATTAGGGTTTATGCGAAAGCCTCTATTTGCCTATTTGTTAATAACGACAATTATTTGATGGAAAACATGATATTTTGTGCCTTTATGTGTTACTTTGCATTGTTATCGTTGTGGTGTTGAAACCCTGGCCTTGAAAGTCTTTTAATATATTGAATTCATTGAGTTACTTTTCAGGTGTATGCGCCGTTCTGGTCAAACACTTGAGTTTGACGCCTTAGACGAGCCGGAACGCCTATTTCACATCCGAGCTAAACTACAAAGAGCCATGGCAGCTGCGGAGACACAGGAACAGCTGGTCGCTAGGCTTACCAGGGAATTGGCCGCAAAGGATACTGCTATCGCCGCTAAGGATGCTGCTATCGCCGCTGAGAGAGCAGCAAGGGAACAAGCACAGGCTGAGCTTGCCCAATATCCAACCACGGCAGAGGATTACATGCACCCAACTCTCATCGTGCCTGAATCGGCGATTCTAATCCCTGATAACTCTTTTGAAATTCACACTCAATTTCTTATAGAGCTTCAAAATAATGCCTTTTATGGTAGATTTAATGAGTGTCCTCTTGAACATATTACAAACTTTTCTGACATGTGCCGTACTATTGCTGAAGGTACAACTCTGGAATATGTCAAGATGAAATCTTTTCGCTGGTCTCTCGCTGGGCCTGCACTGAAATGGCTGGAAGGGCTGAAAGCAAGATCACTCACAACCTGGGCCCAAGTAGAGCAAGAGTTTCTGAACAAATTCTTCCCACCTGCCAAAACAGCACATCTCCGCCAGAGAATCACCGCCTTCAAACAAAAGCAAGGAGAACCGCTGGCAAAGGCATGGGAGCGCTACAAGGAACTTTTGTGATCTTGCCCTACTCATGGACAGCCACCCTACGTCATTCAGGAGATCTTCTTCAACTCTCTTGATCAAGTCACAAAGGACAGAATCAACCATTATACTCGCTATGAGTATCTGACAATGCCACCAAGTGACGCCTGGGGTGTGCTAGAGAAGCTCACTAACTACGACAAGAAGTATGGGTCTACTGGAACTTATGAAGAGAACCCATACGCCAAGCCAGCACCATCCATGCCCCTATATGAGCCACCTAAGGAGATTGATCCTGACGTTAGGGAGCAGTACTACAGAGACCAAAATAAGAAGCTCATCAAGCAAGTAAAGTATCTCTTTGTCAACCAGTCTTGCATAGAATGCGGATCGCAAAGGCACACCACTCCTGAGTGCCCACACGCAGAACAAGTCAGGATGACAGAGCATCATGAGGATGTAGCTTACGCAGGGGGTCCCAGTCGCTACATGGGGGACCAAAGGTTTCAGCAACCACAATGGAACCAATGTGTCCCTAGGAATCCCCCGCCCTACAGAGCTCCAGGACATCCGGAAAGGGAGCAGAAAAAGGATGATATACAGACAGTCCTGGAGGAAATACGGAGAAACCACTCAGAAACTAGGCAATCTTTCAACTCCGTCTATACTCAGATGCAAGGTGTCAACTCTAGGCTTGGGGAAATTGATATCTGGCGGAAAACAGTTGATACCAAGATTGGTCAGCTAGCAGCGGGAATCCCCAGACAGTCAGGTGCGCTCCCTGGATCTTCAGAACCAAATCCTAAGGGAAAGACTGGACACATCGCTGCTATAAAACTCAGAAGCGGCCATCAACTACAAGAGCCAGAGGTCGGAAAGCAGCAGAACGACGAGGATCAGCAAGTCGACCTCGACAAAGCAGTGGTCGACCTCGACAAGACCCTCGTCGACCTCGAGAAGAAGCTTCCAGAATCCTCGTCAGCACCGCACAGCAAGTCGACTACGCCCAACCTAGTCGATGTCGACAAGACCCTAGTCGATGGCGAGGAGCCCCTGGTCGACATAGAGCAGCCTGCAGCACCTCCGACGTCTATTCTGGCTCCGAATCAGAAAAAGAAGCTGCCTTTCCCCACAAAATCTCTAAAGGACCCGGCAGAAAAGAAATTTCAGCGCTTCATCAAGATGCTTCAGAAACTCAACGTCACTATCCCCTTCACAGAAGCTCTCAATGAAATGCCGTCCTATGTCAAGTTCCTGAAGGAGATTCTGAGCAAAAAGCGATCAATGGCTGAAATCACACAGGAGTGCAGCCATCTGGACATATTGGAGAAGAGGCCGGATCCAGGTAAGTTTGCTATAACTATTGGATTTGGTCCATACAAAATTAATGCCCTATGTGATCTTGGAGCTAGTGTGAGTATAATGCCTTTAACGATTTGGTCCAAGATTAAGATAGGTGCCTAAGAGCCTGTGGATGCTAGACTTTACATGGCCAACAACACGGTGGTCATTCCAACAGGCATGGTGGATAATGTGCCAGTACAAGTAGGTAAATTCTTTGTCCCTGCTGATTTTCTAGTTGTTGATATGCAAGAAGATCATGCTTGTCCAATTATTTTAGGAAGACCATTCCTGGCGACGGTGGATGCCAACATAAGCGTAAGGAAAGGAGTGCTCACCTTCAACATCAGCGATGAGGTAATTGAGTATTCCTTTAATAAAACTGAAAGGCATACAGGTCCAATGGAAGAGGTCAAATCTATCTCAGCTGGCTACATCACCTGTGGGGAACCCAAGGTCAGGAATATGACCCCTGAGGAGCTGGAAAAGAGGGACATGGAGGCCCAGGTGGAGGAGATCATGGCAATCCTTAAAGAGAATCCAATCGACACAGACCAAGGTCAGTCGTTGTGGATTAATTATTTTTCGGATGCCTTGACAGGGACTATGTATGGGGTCAAGATCGACCAAGGCTCCTCGACCTCGAGTAGAACCCTAGTCGATCTCGACCAGACCAAGGAGACTCCATCAGCACCAGCATCGTCGAGCAGCGAACCAGACAAACCAGGCTCGTCGATCTCGACCACCCTTGTCGAGGTCGACCACCACTCGGCCAACCCGACTTCGCCTTCCTCGACGATGACAACACCGGAGCCAGGAGCCTCGTCGATCTCGACCAGCCTTCTCGAGATCGACCACCACCCGGTGACCTTTCTTCTTCGACGCCACAGCAACCAGGAGGAGAGCCCTCGTCGTTCTCGTCTAGTCTTGTCGAGGTCGACCACCACTCGGCTCCACCAGATCCGCCTTCGTCGATGAGCAAACCACATGGAGCAGAATCCTTGTCGGTGTCGAGTAGTCTACTCGAGGTCGACGAGCCACCTTCTTCGTCGACTTCTGCATCTTCGAGCAGACCACCACCAGAACCTGCAGTCTTGTCGAGATCGACTAGCCCTAGTCGAGATCGACCAAATACAGTGGTCCCCGATTCCGTCTCTGCGAAGGTGAGCCAAGGTATGCATCTTTCTTCTCCTATTTCCATTAAAGATTTATCTATACATGGGAGAGGTCTGCCTTGGTATGTGCAATTGTGTAGGATTTCCAATGATGAGCCCAAGGTGTATGAAGTTGGAGACAAACTCTATGTCTCCAAATCAAAGGATCATTGGTTTCCCAACAAATTCAACAAGAAGCGGATGGGACCGTTCGTGGTGAACAAGATCCATTCTGGAGGATTACAGCTGATAGACAAGAATGGAGTCTTATTTGAGGCCCAAGCTACATGGGCCCTGCAGATGCCACCTTGAGCATTAATGGAAAGTCGGCCTAGCGACTATAAAATCTAGAGCATGTACATAGACTTTTTAGGACTTTTTGAGACATTGTTGTTTTTGTTTTGGTTTTGAACATTTCTTTGGTTTTTGGTTGTTTCTATTATGGGTATATGTCTTCTACTTTTCAGGTCCATGGATAGAACCAAGCTATATTCAAACTCGGCCTAGGAGGTGCTCCATTCGAAATTTTGAGGCCCTGCACACCTGTCTTGTGAGTTTCTTTCTTTACCCTTACCTTGTTTTTCTACAGTGAGGACACTGTAATATTTAAGTATGGGGTGGGGGAGGGGCTTACTTTATGCATTATTTTTCATATTTGACATTACTTGTGCATTATTTCTTAGAATTGCTACACGGCTATTTTGGAATGCATTATTGATTTATGTGTTTATATGCATGTTTTCCAAAATTTGAGAAAAATGACCCCCATTTGAAATTTTTGATAAATGTCATGGAAGCTTTATTGAACTCGACGATGCAAAAGTGGATTCATTAGAGATATAGCATGAAATTGCCTAGTAAAGGGAAGTCACAATGAAGTGCATTATTTATTGAAAACCATGAAAGGAGGTAAAATTTGAAGTTGCTTTTGACATATTGCATGATAAAATGATGGAGGACTTTATATTTCCATATAATGCTCATATGTTTATAATCCTAGCCTTACCTATTCTTATGCATTACACAAAGCCATAATACGCCTTATTTCATATATTGCTCCACATGATCTAAATATTGTCATTCTTTACCTTATCCGGGGATTATGTTGAGAATGATGTTACATTATGGAGATGTTATATGGTTGTTGTGATTATTATCTTATATGGAGTTTGGAAGGAAATTGTTTGAAATATATGGAAAATTTAATGAGTGAAAGAAAATCCAATCACCTCAGGAGATAAAGGTAGATTGAGCCTGCTCTCTGAGATAATAGTTTTGAGAGATGGGACATATTGTGAGGAGTCCAAAGCACTAAGTATCCGGGGCCATTCATGACACCCATGTTTGCAACTCGCGAGAAGGCAGTGCTGAGGTTAGAGAGGTAAAAGCATTATTATTGAGAAAAACATTATGAAAGGTGATGAAATGGAAGAAGGAATGTGGAAATTCAATTTGGAAAGTACTCCATTTCCCCGGATAAAAAGCACCACATTGCCAAATATTGCCCACCTTTAGCCTTTTACCAATCTACTCCTTATTTGAGCTTAAATTAAAGTCTTCTTGATTATCAATGCTTTGTCACTTATGAATGTTTTCGCATAACCCTCTTTTTGTGAGTAGATGTTGCTTTTACATATTTGCACATGCATGAATCTGTGACACTAGTACCTTTTCGATGATGGAAATTGATTGCATGGTTATATAAGAATGAATCTAATATGTTGTGAGTTTTGATTTCTTCCCCTGAATGACAATTAAAAGTATTGCTTGAGGACAAGCAAGCTTAAGTATGGGGTGTTTGTTGTGAGCTGAATCTGCCATGGTTTACAGTAACTTTTATATCGATTTCTGCATACATTTCATGCATTTGGGCTTAGATAGTGCAGAACCTATGTAGTTTATGTTTATTTGCCAAATTATGGAATCTACACCAGTTTCTGTTTAATTCGCAGAATTCGAGGCATTTTACAGCAATTCTACAGAAGGTTGGAAAAGCTCGGAAAACCACTACAGAAGTCCAAGGTCAAAGCAGCGGAACCAGTCGAATCGAGCCGAGGAACCAGACTACTCGATCTCGAGTAGACCTTACTCGACCTAGACGAGCATGTCCGAGCAGGCCTTGTCGACAGAGCCTGATCGAGAAAGCCAGACCAACCCGGCTCCGGACCCAACTCGATCTCGACAAGCCCTAGTCGAGATCGACGAAGCCCAGACACCACACCCGGAGTCGACGAGAAGAGAAGCTGCCCGAGAAGCCGAGGACGAGAAGCCGAGCACACCTTTACTCGATCTCGACGAACCCTTGTCGAGATCGACGAGCCGACCAAAGGTTGTCCGAGTCCATGCCGAGGAGCTCTAGTCGACACCACCAGAGGGCCATCTTCGACGAACCCTACTCGATCTCGACTACGCCTTGTCAAGATCGACGAGCCCTTGAGTCCAGATCCGAGCTTGCCGAGTAGAGCCACCCGAGGAGACCTAGTCGATGACCCATCCCTACTCGAGGTCGACTAGGGCTACTCGATGTCGACAAGCACCAGGAGCCAAGTCTGAGCCACATCGAGCAGAGATAGTCGAGGAGTCCAGTCGACGATCAACCCTACTCGAGGTCGACGAGCCCTCGTCGAGGTCGAGTAGACTTGAGTCCAGAAACGTGTCGACGAAGACCTGTCCGAGTAGACTTGGGATTTCTTGGGGCCGAAGAAGGAAGATTCTATCCAAATCCATCAAGTTCTATCATGGGAGACAAGATCTATCAACATCATGAAGACTTACCCTATTTAGTTTTATCTTTTCCTTTTAGATTTATTTCCTTAAAGCATTTTATTTATCATTAAGGCTTTAGATATAATTTTAGATAGAGATAGATATTTCTTTCCTAGATTAGCTAGGGAAAGAAGACTATAAATAAGGCCCTAGGGGGCTCAGTTTTATTCATTCCAAGTCACACACAATTCAATCACACACAATTCAATTCCAGTAGAGAGTTTAGGAGTTCTAAGGTTTTTAGGGTTTTGGCTTTCTGCGAAAGTTGATTGCCGGGATTGTAAAGGCTTTTGAATTTAGTTTTAATACAAGTTATTTCTTTTCATTCAATGTCTGCGATTGCAATGAGGCGTGAGTAGTCCACCCACTTCTAGGGCTGGGGTGAGCCCGACGGTGGCCATGTGAGGCGATGCGATAAAGGTCAGATCTTTTTATGCAATTCATCTTCTATACCTATGAGCATGATTCTTTTGCAAGAGTTGAAGGTGATCCTTGTTTGTGTTATTGAAGCGAAAGTGATCTTAATGCAACTTGGATTAATTATGTGAAAAGGGTTAGTAACAATTAGGGTTTATGCGAAAGCCTCTATTTGCGTATTTGTTAATGACGACAGTTATTTGATGGAAATCATGATCTTTTGTGCCTTTATGTGTTACTTTGCATGGTTATCGTTGTGGTGTTGAAACCCTGGCCTTGGAAGTCTTTTATTATATTGAATTCATTTCTGTCAAAAATCTGAGTTTTCGTTCGAAATCTGCGAATTTAAGTTTTCTGCAATTCTTGTCGACATAGAGGAAGCCTTGGTGGAGATCGAGTACTGTTCTTGTCGATCTCGAGTAGGACTGGTCTAGGTCGAGTTGGTTTTCTTCTGTTCTTGTCGATTTCCGGTTTCTGTTTTCTGTTTTCACCACTTTTCTTTGTCGATATAGAGGACAGCTTACTCGAGATCGAGTAGCTTCTGTGTCCTCGTTTTATTTGCTGCTTTGCTTTGTCTTTTCTGTCTTCGTTTTGTTCTTTGCTTTTGTTTGTTGGTTTCTGCTTTTATTTTTGTTTCTTTCCTTGTTTCTGTGCTTCTGTCTTTTTGCTGCTTTGCCTGTGAGAATCTACAGCTACTTGAGAACTGCTGACGTGCTTCCTCGTGGATTCGATCCTGACTATTCTCTTACTACAACGGGAGGAAGTCTTGTATTTATTTGCTGAGACAGGGAAGTCAATCTGAACTATATTTCATATTTATTTCATACTGGACCATCCTCCTGCAACAACAACAATCAAGAAGAAGGTATTGACTACGAGGAGACCTTTGCTCCCGTAGCCAGGCTTGAAGCTATTCGCATTCTATTAGCATTTGCATCTTTTATGAGCATAAAGTTATATCAAATGGATGTCAGGGGTGCTTTTCTCAATGGTTTCTCAGAGGAAGAAGTATATTTGGCTCAACCCCCAGGTTTTGAAAGTTCAGAATTTCCTAATCATGTTTATAAACTTGACAAAGCGCTTTATGTTTTGAAACAAGCCCCAAGAGCTTGGTATGAGCGCTTGTCAAAATATCTTTTAGAAAATGATTTTCAAAGGGGGTTGATCGACAAGACTCTTTTTATCAAAACCAAAGGAAAGAACATTTTGGTTATTCAAATTTATGTTGATGATATATTATTTGGTGCTACTAACACATCTTTGTGCAATGAATTGTCTGACATCATGTGCAATGAATTTGAGATGAGCTTGATGGGTGAACTCAACTTCTTTTTGGGATTACAAGTTCATCAATCCAAGAAAGAGATCTTTGTCAACCAAAGCAAGTACACTAAGGATCTCTTGAAGAAGTTCAAGATGGATCAATCCAAGGCAGCCAAGACTCCCATGAGCTCAACATTGTCTCTAGATCAAGACAAGACTGGAATAAGTGTCAATCAAAAGGAGTATCGAGGAATGATTGGATCTTTATTATATCACACGGCTAGTAGACCTGACATCATGTTTAGTGTTTGCATGTGTGCTAGGTTTCAAGTTGATCCTAAAGAATCTCACCTCGTGGCTGTGAAAAGGATCTTTCGATATCTCAATGGCAGTAAGGAGCTTGGACTATGGTACCCAAAGCAAAAGGATTTCACTTTAATTGGATATTCTGATGCAGATTTTGCAGGCTATAAGGTGGATAGGAAGAGCACATCAGGATGTTGCCAATTCTTAGGAGCATCTTTGATCAGTTGGCACTCAAAGAAGCAAAACTCAGTTGCTCTATCCACAGCAGAAGCCGAATACATTGCAGCTGCAGCCTGCTGCTCCCAAATCCTTTGGATAGCTCAACAAATGCGAGATCTTGGCATCAACCTCAAAGGTATTCCAATTAAGTGTGACAATACAAGTGTCATCTCCATCACTAAGAATCCTGTTCAGCATTCAAGGACCAAACATATTGATGTAAGGCATCATTTCATTAGAGATCATGTTGAAAAAGGTGATGTGTCCATTTCGTTTATTTCAACTGATTATCAATGGGCTGGCATTTTCACTAAGCGTTTGGCAGAGGACAGGTTCACCTTCATAAGACGAGAGATTGGGATGCTTAACAAGGATGCACTTTCGTAAAGGGGGCATTCCCTTTACGAAAGATAAATTCTACTTAGTGTCAAGACCCTTGCGAACTATGTCAAGGTGTGTGAACTAAATGGTGGATTACATTTATCGGATCATATATTTTTGGTTAATATCTTTTTAGATATTTAATCAATTATATTTTTTTTCGGATTTCAAAAATTGCCTATTTATGTTATTCTCTTAGCCGTTGAGATATTTTTTAAATATGGAACTAAATCCTTCAGATTTTCAGTCCGATTTTAATGGGAATATTTGAATTTGAATTGGAAACTCTTCAAATCTTGCAATGTTATCATTACCCTCCTTTGGAACTCTAAACCCGTCCCATCACCCCATCACATCTCTCTACTTATACCCACCTTTGTACCAAAATTCTTCACACTATCAAAACTGATCCAAACCCTTTCACTTTCTTCTTCTTCAACCTCTCAACCTTTTCTAAAAAGAAACCCTAGCTGATTCCCTACATGGCACCCAAAATAAAGAAAGCTGTCACACCCAAAAGACTTGGCGCCACCCCCAAGGGACGTCAGGCCCCTGCTATCTCTCTCACACCTGAACCCGCTCCTCAAGCCAATGTCCCAACTGTTGTCCAGATCACCATCGCTGTGAGCACGGCCACTATTTCCAAGGGCTCTCAAAAGCGCTCTGCTAAGAAGCCGCTCAGTGCTAAACAGAAAGGGAAGAGGAAGATTTTGGCTGAGGAAGTGGACGAAGAAGAGGAGGAAGATGACCTAGATGCCATCCTAGAGAGAGATACTGCCAAGGAAGCCGAGGCGGAAGCCTTGAAGAAGAAAAAGGCCGATGAGGAGGCCGAGCTTGCAAAGAAACTGGCCGAGGAAGAACCTGAGAGGATTCGGAAGGAAGCCGAAGCCGAGGAGGATCCTGAGGAAGAAGAAGAAGATCAAGAGGGATCTGGAGATGACGAGGAAGCTGAAGGAGATGAAGCGGGGTCCGGTGAGGACTCGGGATATGAGGAAGAGGAGGAAGAATCTCCCTCTTCTTCTCCTCATCCCCTGTCTCCGAAGAAGCGGAAAGCCCCTGCTGTTGTCAAGCCTCCGTCTCCCAAGCGCACCAGGAAGGGCACCCTCAGGACTCTTGAAGCGCCTGTCAAGAGAGTTGCTCCGACGATTGCTCGCAGGAAGAATGCCGACCCCCCGGCCTATATCCAGGTAAATCAATCCTTGCCCTCCTCTTGGTTTCAAGATGCTGAGAATGCTGGTAAGTGGGTAGATAAGTTTCGAACTCGTAGGATTATCTGTTCTGATTTTTTGGATTTTGAGTTCTTCGAAGCTAGAAAAGGCTCTCCCCTCCCCTTTGCTACCCTTTTGACCCCTCTCTTCAAAGCTTCTGGAATTGATGTCAAAAATGAAGAACAACTGCGTCATATGGGTAAGTTCGACTCTAAGGGCCTTCAAAAGATTGGCATCACTCGGTCTCCGCAAGGGACCTTGAGTCTTGCCACTCCTTCAAAAGTTTCCCACTGCTCCAGCTTTCGATGAACGCATGGACAACCTAGAGTTGGGCTTGGAGGAAGTTCGCCTGGATATCAAGGAGCTGCAAAAGGAGTTTGTGACGGAGATGAGCGGGATTTCCAAAATACTACAAGGACTGTGGACGAGGCTCACTGATGATGCTCCAGATCACGAAGCTTAAACCCTACCCTACCCTATCCCACCCACTTGGTACATTGCTGGTTTTTGGAAACGTTTTCAAAACTTTCGGTTGGATGGTTTTTGCATGCTTTAAAAATTTTGATCCATCATTTGTCTAACCCTTGCAGGTACTTAGTCCGATTTCTATTTTATTATCTATGCTTGACTAAGTGGCAGGGATGCACAGGTTTTGTCTTTCATCAAGGAGGAGATTGATAACTCCCTCCCTTGATGAAAATCGGAATAAATGTTTGAAAGACTTTGACAGGATGTTTGTGTCAAAGGCCTTGGAGCATTAACAGTTGATGAAATACAAAACCTGTTTTATAAATCCGTATATTATTTAATCTTATTATATACTTCCTTTATATTATATATATATATATATGACTAATCTTTCAGGAAGTATTTTCGAGATTATATCTTTCCTTGTGGTGCATATCGAGGAGATCCAATTCAAAGAAGATCATGTCTTCAAAGTGTCCTAAAATAGAAGATCCGGGCGCGCCATAATCTTTACTAGCCGTTGTTGAAGATCTGGTGTTGAAGAACCTCATGCTCCACATTACTTCTATAAAGGAAAGGAAGGAGAAGACAGAACACACAAGTGCTACACGAGCTTTCATTCATTCAAGCGAGATCTGTCTTCCAAAGTGTCTCTCTGCTAGCGCTCAAGAGTTTGTTGTTTATTTCAAATCCTTTGAGAGTCACTGTGAGCTTATAGGATATATTCATTTAAAGTGTTACTCGAGATTTTGTAACTCGGGAAGTTGCACTAGGCTATTGATTTGTGAGAGTAAGAGGATTGTACTAGATAGCTGAGAGAGGTGGGGCTCTTCTAGGTTGGTCTAGGACTCCAAGGGAACGTGAGTTGACTAGATTGCAATTGTATAGGAGAGAGGCTTCTCGGTGAGCTATTAGGATCCTAAGCTAAGCGAATCAATAAAGCCTTTTGAATCCTAGGGTTGTGGAAGAACCCTAGGCGGGGACATAGGCCAAGTTCGTGCTGAACCTCGTAAACAATTACTCGTGTTCTTTACTTATTGCTTTACCTTATTTCCGCACTTGGTTCGATTGTCTAACTTTGTGTTTCAGGTTTAATCTCAAAGGTTTTGGTACAAGCTCCAAAAGTCTTGAGACTTTCTGCGAAAAACGGGCATACTCTATTCAACCCCCCTTCTAGAGTATTTCTAGTTTACATTGTTTTATATTATCGAACCTTCACATTGGTCTATATGGGTGCTCATTCTAGAACTGAGGTGCTCGAGGCTCCTGACAGTTATTAGATCATCAGTGCCTAAGTTATTTGTGCAGATATAACCTACAAGGTCATTCCTTATTTAGAGCTTGCTGAAGATGTGTTCTGATGCACATTATTGATTTGGCATATGATAAATATCAGTTAGGTGGATCTACTTTTGCGTTCTTATATTATTGATTATGTTTTGCTTTAGTAATGTCATAGCATAAACTACTTTAATATTTCATCTATTTTTAGCAATATGAAAATCATTGTATATCAGTTGTAGGTTTTTTTTTTGTTACAATGTAGTGTTGGACATTTTATTGTTATGGAAATTTTATAATTATGTATATTTATTGTATATAAATTATGTAATTTTTTGACATTTTATTATATATGTAAATTTTGTATAATTAATGAAGTTTTATTATGCACGTAAAATGCGTTTTTTTAAATTTTTTTTTTAAATATTAGACTTTTTAGCCCAGGTCTGAATAATTCGGGCTAAAAAGTAGTTTTTTTTTTTTAATTTTCACCCACACTTTAGCTACGCTAGGTTGCCGTGGCTAAAGTGTCGTGTATTTCATTTGGGGTCGCTTTCCCGTCGGTTAGCCGTGGCTAACTTTCTTGCCACGGCTAGTAGCCGAAGCTACCAAATTTTGCCACCGCCCGATTCGCCACGCCCCCATTTGTCGTCGCATAGCCGAAGCTACATGCCTTTTGCCACCACAAATGGCCTTTTGCCACGGCTTTTTGCCTAGGCAAATTTAATTTTTTTTTGTAGTGGTACTTAGATAGTTAGATTACATAAATGACTCATGAATTTAATAAGCCTATACGGGATTCGAACCCACATCTTTGTGCATGAGCACTTTGCTCTCCCATTGGAGCTAGTTAATAAGATAGAAAACTTTTGATGACCAAAGATTAACATACAATCGAACAACATGGATTTACTTGTTTTTCTAGTATATTTTCATATTTTGAATAGATTATATTTGTTTTACAGCTTACTATTTACAATTATAATGGAGGCCCATGCTACCGATGTTTGTGTCCAAGTCCTCCTACCACATCATGTCAGATATGCTCAGACAGTGGAGTTTTGGGAGTAGGTTAGTGGTTAGTTTTGAGCATATTGAGATGCTTAGAGATGCTCAGACCGTGAGCACAGATATCTGATCTATTGTTATTAATATGCTTTTTGAGTAAGCTATTGCTAATCCATCTAAACTGATGTACTCAAGTTTCCATGGTACTTAACATCATGTAAATTTGGTACCAGCATTCACGCAATTTCTGCCCATGTTTAACAAACTCACTGCTTGGCAATGCTATAATGTAAACCTATAAATCAAGTTGTAATCACCCAAACAAAAGCTTTGTGGATGATTCGGCACCAATTACTAACCCTCTAAATCCCTAAGAGTTCGAATCATCCCGTCAATTTCAACAATTCGAATCCTCAACCCTAACCCCTAAATCCCCAAACCCTAGATTAAAGGGAAAGATACTCACATGTCTTGCAACTGCCCTCAGTCACCGCCACTGCCCTCTAGCTGCTTCTCTGGTCTTCGTCTTCCTTTCTCTCACCGTTCTCGTCAGCGGCCACTTCGAACAGTTCGAATATCGGCCATCGTCTCTGATAGTGTCGAACTCCTTTGCTTCGTGCGTTTGTGTATTCTTTCTTTTCGGACTTTCATTTTTCCGATTTTCCTTTTTTTTTAATTCAAATCAAACGGAGATGGATATTTCTGTTAGTTTTAACCCACAAGGGTGCGAGAAAAAATCAACACAAAACACAGAGCTACCACGCGAAACTTGTCAAACTTCTGTACACCCGGCGAAAATTGCAATACCACGAGGGTACCTCGCAAAATTTTGGTTTAAAAATCTTTGTACCTGATTGTTAGAAGTATGATGCAAGAAATAAAGCAAACAATTGTGAAGCATTTCATCTTTGCTTTCTATTTTACCTTGTATGGTTTCATTCATTAAGGGGTCAAGGAACCATCTCCCCATGATGTTCTTTTTTTCTACCTATTGTATACTTCATTTTCATTTTGGTGTTCTTTCTTTGTGGTTTGCATTCTTTCTGACATGAAGTGTGTTCTTTTTGTGGCTCTGTATCAGTTCATCTTTTCTACAACCACTGATGGAAAGATTAAGACATGGCTAAATGATAATGCTGGTTCAAGAGTTGACTACGATGCTCTAGGCCATTCATGCACAACCATGGCCTACACATCTAATGGGACAAGGTGAGCAACCTGTTTTGTAGTTCATAGTTCTTCAACTTCATGAAAACTCTTAAAAGGGCTGAGTTTTTATTATGTGCAACCTATTATTCAGGTTGTTCTCTTGTGGTACAAACAAAGAAGGAGAATATTTCCTTGCTGAGTGGAACGAGAGTGAAGGTGTTGTTAAGCGGTCATACCATGGTCTTGGAAAGAGATCCATGGGTGTTGTGCAGTTTGATACAACCAAGAATAGGTTCTTGGCATCTGGGGATGAATTTCTTGTCAAAATATGGGACATGGAGAGCCCTAATCCCTTGACTGCCATAGATGCTGAAGGAGGATTGCCTGTAATGCCACTTGTATTTTCTCACTTATTATGACTTGTTAAGGTTTCAAGTTTTTAAATCTTTCTATGATGGTCTTTTTAGGCTTCACCAAGTATTCGATTCAACAAGGACGGGTTCATGTTGGCCGTTTCAACTAGTGATAATGAGATTAAAGTACTTGCAAACGTTGATGGAGTTCAACTGATATGGTCAATTGATGGTTCCCATTCATCGATGAAGGTAAGTAATGACCTCTAGTTCATTTAGCATAATATGATTAAAGAAATAGTTGGATTAATAACTTGTCATGTATGAAGAGTCCTCTAGTTGTAAATTTGGGGCCTTCTAGCCCAGGTACCAGAACAAGCGCAATTTTCCCTAAAAGAAGGGTGCAAGTGACATGAATGGTTGGACTTGTAATTTGATAGGCATAAGTTAGAAATATTTTTTTTAAAATCAATGGCATCTTTCATGCGCTTATTTTATAATGGCTTCACTTATAAGACAATGCTGCCGATCTATGGTCAAATTTGATGCAGCTAGCCTTTATTTGTTGTTAAGTGTTCCTACCAGTCTATATGATTTTCATTTCAGTGGTATGGTTTTCATTTCGTTTGCAGAATGGAGATGCTAGGAGTATGGCAGATGTGAAACCTAGGTCTGATGATTTAGAGAATTCCAGAGTTTGGAACCTAGGTCTGATGATTTAGGGGTGAGTTCTTGTAACTCCCCTACCTCCGGTATATGATTTTGATTTCTTTCTTCTTGTGGAATTAAATCCTCAAAATCCATAGTCTAGGACATGGAGTGATCCATGTCTTCTTGACGTTGCTCGGTTTGTTGCTTCTCTCGAACTTCTTCGAGATCAACATTTCTCCCATTTGGCTCTTTGGAAACAAACTCTTTTTCAAGAAACACACTATCCCTAGAAACAAACACTTTGTGCTTGGTGGGATTTCAGAAGTAGTACCCTTTAATGTTTTTAAGGATATCCTACAAAGAATCACTTATCTGATTTGGTCGAGCTTATCAGGAAATAAACGTTTTACATACACTTCGCATCCCCAAACTTTGATAAAAGACAAATTTGGAACTCTTCCAACTTATAACTCATATGGTGTCTTTTATGTAGCTTCAGATGGGGTCCTATTATGTGTTAACATCGCGATTGTGAGAGTATATCCAAGAAAAATATTGGAAGATTAGCAAAACTCATCATTAATCAGACCATGTCCAACAAGGTCATGTTTCTCCTTTTAGAGACGCTGTTAATTTGTGGTGTTCAAGGTGGAGTTAGTTGTGAGACAATCCCACAACTCTTTAAATGATGATCAAACTCTTGACTCAAATATTTATCACTACGATCGGATTGTAGTGACTTAATTTTTTTGTCAAGCTTGTTTTCAACTTCATTCTGAAACTCCTTGAACTTTTCAAAAGAATTCAGATTTATGCTTCATTCAGTAAATACAATTGTATCTACTTAAATAATGAGTAGAAGTTATGAAGTATTTGTACCCACCTCTAGCCTCTGTGCTCATAGGCCCACATACATTTATATGTATTAGTGTCAAGAGCTTAGTTTCCCTTTTCACTTACCCTAATAAAAGGATACCTTGTCCTTTTTCTCATTAGACGTAACTCATATGTGTCAAATGATTCACAATCAATTGATATCAAAAGTCCATCATTATGGAGTTTTCCATACAAATGTAGCCTAAGTGACACAACTGAGAATGTCATAGATAGGTATTTTCACCTGCATTTGATTTTTTCTTTTTGGTACTTGTGTTATAAACACTAGATGTTTGATAGAGTCATTACTCATCACAACACTAGCATTTGTACTAGAAGAACTCACAATTCCATTCTTTTTGTCTTTTAAATACATTGGGCGGTTTCTCTTCCAGTGACCCTTGGTATGATACTAGAAACAATCATGGCCATCAGCTACTTTAGCTTTCTCAAGAAGTGTTCTTGGGTTGGGTAACTGGCTAACCCTTTTGTTTTGTGTTCTTCTGCCATCCAGATGCACCTTTATTGAACCATTTTCCCTTTTGGACCATCAAGAACTCCTTGTTGCCCATAGTCAAATTTTTCTCAACGATTTTAAGCATCATCCCATGCAATTCTTCAAGCGTTTTTCCAACTCCGTTCATATTGAAGTTGAACTTGAATTGAGCAAATTCATCGTATAAATGGTAAAGTATAAGAACTGTAGAAAGATATCAACTAATGTAAAATCCTCCTTAGTATTTCATTCCTCATAATGTTCATATATATAGATTACAAGTGAGTAAGATTGGGCTCATACACTATACAATATGTAAATATATGTAATCTATCAAACCCCCGCAGTCGAAAGTGGAAGGTCCCGAACAGTGAGACTGGACCGAAAATCGAGGAACAACTGACGAGGTAAACCCTTGGTGAAGATATACGCGTATTGATAGGAGGATGGGACATGAAGAACACGAACATGTCCAAGAGCAACCTAGTCCCGAACAAAGTGAAGATCGAGCTCAATGTGCTTGGTGCGCTGATGTTGGACCGGGTTGCTTGCGAGATAGACGGGAGAAACGTTTTCGATGTAGACCAGGGTGGCCTTCTGAATAGGGCAACAAACCTCAAGCAGAAGATTACGTATCCATGAGCACTCGGAGACAATGTTGGCGACACCCCTGTACTCAGCCTTTACGCTAGAGCGGGACAACATAGACCGACGTTTCGCCGACCAAGACACAAGGGTGTCATTAATGAAGACACAGTAACTAGATGTAGAGTGGCGTGTGTCAGGACACCCACCCCTATCCGCATCAGTGTAGGCGATGAGGTCATGCCGAGAGAAATGGGAGATTGTGGTGCCCATATCAAGCGTAACACTGATGTACCATATGATCCGCTTCAAAGCGTGAAAGTGTGGCTCCCTAGGTGCATGAATGAATAGGCATATCTGTTGAACGACATAGCTGATGTATGGCCGAGTAAAGGTAAGATACTGCAAATTACCGGCAAGACTCCGATATAGAGTAGGATCATCGAACAGAGGAACAGAGTTAGCACCGAACTTGTTGGAGGACTCGACAGGGGTGGCGCCAGGCTTGTAGTTGTTCATCTTGGCCCGGGCAACAATTTCTGCAACATACTTACTCTGAGAGAGGAACAACCCAAACGCATGACGCTGCACGGAGACCCCCAAGAAATAAGTCAACGCCCCAAGAATAGACATGGCGAACTCAGAGCTCAACTAGGCAATGATGAATTTCTGGAGTGCATCAGAGGATGCGGTGAGAATGATGTCGTCGACATATATTAATAGAAAAGCCATGTATGTGCCTCTACGATAGATAAAGAGATACGAATCGGAACGGTTGTCAACGAAATCCAAGCGAAGCAGATGAGATGCAAAGCCCTAGAAGCATGCCCGAGGGGCCTGTTTCAGACCATACAGTGAGCGCTTTAAGAGACAGATGTGTTTAGGATGATCAGAATCCATGAACCCTATCGGCTGTCATGCCCCTATACATCTCAGCAGAATGGCAAGGTCCAACGAATCATTCAAACAATCAGCAACATGATGTGTTCTCTCCTTTTTCACGCATCCATTCCCCTTGGCAATTGGTCTCACGCCTTATCAACGACATGTTATCTCCTCAACATCTTCCCTTCCACTACTCTACAACATCGCTCACCCACTCAAGCACTGTATGGGGCATCCTACCTAGGTATGATCAATATCGTACCTTCGAGTGCTTGTGCTTCCCAAACCAGTCCGCCATCGCCCCACACAAACTTCACCCGCGCTCCACTGCATGTGTGTTCATCGGGTATCCGTCTGATCATCGCGGTTACCTTTGTATCGATATTCAAAGCCACAGCCTTATCCTGTAAAGACCAGAATTTAATTAATATTTAGAAAATATTCGTTGGATAATCCGAATTTTATACTCCCTTATGATTATGAAAACCCGGAAAATTTAAAATTTTTATGCCTAGCTTTACACGGATTCAATGATGGGAAAAATATACCCAAGCCACTTTTCTCGTATCTTATAAACGTAACGGATTTTAACGCTTCGCGAGCTCGGGTTTTACGTTATGTTAAAGAGGTCAGCCGCCCTATCTAAACCAATGCCCAACAAGAAGCTACCAACCCCATTTGATTTGGATGGAAACTAACTAGCTAGCCTCCACTACTAGAAAAATCCAATTAGACATCTGTTATCAACAGATGTCTTTCAAAAAAAATTCCGAACTCTATGTGGGTGTAGTAAAAGATCAAACTTTTCACATCGGTTTTAAGCCGATGTCTTTTCCAAGTTAAGACATCTATTTTATTTTTAATACAGATATAAATCAAATCCTCAAATTTATTTTTGACATGTTCGCTTGTTGTTAAAGCCTTGTTATTTTTCATTTATAAGTTTTTTAAGATGTCTACACCAAGTGTAAATTTTACATTTACATCACTATTTTTAAAATAATCAATGTATTAAAACAAAATAGACATCTTTTTTTATTATACTTATTTTATGTATATTAATTTCAGATATATAATTTATGATTTTTTATTGTTTTAAAATAATATATTGCATGAAATATGTGCATAACTGATGTATTAATATGATATGGACATCATTTTAGATTTTTATAAAGATGTTATTTTTAGCAATATATATATCAGTTTATATTCACATTGTGATGTAAAAATGAATGTCACATTGATTTAGATTATTTAGATGATGTTTATAACGATACTAACATCCATTTTTATGTAATGGCTCGATTTTATAGCTATTAATGCACAACCATTTTCATCTATAATCCGATGTTTTTTCGTTTGATACACAACACCCATTGCTCATAAAATAAGATTTTGCAAATGATGGGCAATTTAATGAAGATATATATATTAAGATAAACGTGAAATCAATATTTAGAAATTTTTTACAAAGGATAGGTGCTTGAACGATACACTTTTACAAAGGATAGGTACTTTTAAATCAAGGGGTTGAGAAAACATTCTTATACTCAAGCAACCAACCAGTGTTTCATAAGCAATTTTCATGCCTTGGGTGTATAATGGCTCACTCAATAAGTGCTTGCAGCAAGACAAACAAATAATTAAACTAGAAATAGATGCTAAGAGTAAACAAATAAAATAATTAATCCAAATAGAAGCAACAAAATAAAGCCCTAAATGACCATCCTGCATGCATTTTGTGAGTGCATGGACTGCAAATAGACATAATATGCAGAGAGAAAAAGACAGATACAAGTTACATATCTGTAAAAGTTGCCAGCAGTCACAAATTCTGTAGTCAAAGCTTGATAACCTACAAATTATAACTAGCACGCGAGAAAAACAAGATCAAAGTAATATACCAATCCATCAAGTCTACCAAAAGTTAGAACTGATAGTTGCAATATCTATATGGTTACCTCTCTCGATGTTTCTTTTACTCGATCAGCTTTTCCAACGGAATTGTACATCAGACTGCATCATATTTTGACAAAAATATGCAAGAAAAGATGAAAGGATTAACTAGAACAACTCAACAAGGAGTAAAGGTGAGGTCTGAAAAGGGTTACTGGGCAGTGAGAATTCCAATGCAACCACACATCAAACTCTCGTACCCACGTCCCTTACAAAGGCTAAAATGTTTTTAGATCTTACAATGTAGATTCTGAATGAAAGCATACTAACTTGTTAACACCAGTGGATAGGTCAGACATGTTCAAGGTTGTGTTATAGATGTTTGGGCCATCCTCCAGAATATGACCATAATCTTTCAGTCCAGAAGCCTCATGGACAGCACTTCGGCCTTTCACTTTGATGTCGGTCATGCTAGCAGATTCACCAATTGCTTCTATTTTGTATAGATCAAATGGGAGCTTTTTCTGTTTTGCAATACAATCAACTAGATAATATTCTCTTACAATAGGTATTTTCATCCTTCTCCAAACATTAGGTTTAACTACATTTAATACATAGAAAATGACATTTCCTTATGAAATATAATAAAGATGTCTCGCCTAGTTTACCTAGCCTTCTTAATCCCAAGATCTGTCTCAGTCAAATCTTCACCCATGAGTAGAACCAAGCAATTATTATCTGCATAGAAACAAGCAAGCAATGAAACTTAATTCTAGATTTAAATAATGTTTTCAGGTCTTTATTGGGAGATAGAGTGTCAAACTTAAATCCACATATTACAAGACCTATCTTGATCTTGGGATGAACTTGACCACCTGCTACTGCCTCAATCTGGTTCTTGAACTCTCTCTGTTGAGAAAAAATATGCACAATGACTAAAATAAACAAAGAACTATGATATTACATATACAAGAATTGAACACAAAAAAATTAGAAAGGTACAAGTGAAGTCTTGATCTTTGTTCTGACCTACACTTTCAAATATAATGCTGGAGTAAAATATTCCGATATGAATACCACCAAGCTGCTGGAGCGAAAGTAAACCCAGTACTCTCTTCCTTGTAAATCTTGATGTTACATAGGGAAAATAGTTAACTTTCCTTACCTTTTAAAAATAGTTACTCCCATGTCAGCAACACCCACTGCGAAAGTTAAAATACCTGCAATCAATAGACATGCAAATACAAGATGCATTATTCTCTAGGGGTGGGGGGATATAACTCATGTAAATCATCTACTTGATATTTATCCATTGGCAAACTCCAACAAAATGCATGTAAAATGAAATGAAATTCACAGCTTATACATGCATGAATTCAGAGCAAGTTAAGGTTTTCCAACAATGCCAAACTTGACCATGAATGGATATGTTCAAGAGATTATAAACCATTCCACAAGCCCTTTAAACATTTGCCTCAGATCTATCTTAATCTACTGCAGATTCAATCTAAATGCAAGCCCTTTAAACATCTTTTGCCCGACATATTGAGACCATCATATAAAACATTTTTAGTTTATGGTGAAAGTAATAAGAAAACATAATAAGAACAGTTTGGGAACTAGGAAAAATTTAGCCATTCAAAGAAAAACCTAATTTAATAGTTCTGGAACTAGGAATTTTAAATTCTGAAAAGTAGAACTAAATGTCATCTTCTTAAAAGAAGAACAAAGGTGAGCGTACTTACTTTTTCTTGTCAATATCAAGAATGTCACTCCTCTCAACTCTCTCCATGACAACCTGAAACACATCATCTATACATATGAATCTTCTAATCAAGCATTTGCACACTAACGAGTAATGATCAATAGAAGCCGATGATATAAATATAGAGTTTCTTACAAGAATTCTATATGGATACTTCTCTCTAATATGCGCAGTTTTCGCTTGCCTCTTCTCTGAAACAATACACAAATGACTCCCTGGGTTAGAAAGTATAAGAGCTACTCAATCATGATACTCGAACTGGAAAGTGTAAACTTAGCCCAACTAAGAGAAATGGGCTAAAGGATCTCTGACAAATCAAGCAATAGTCATAACAATCATACCACATTCAGAGATCAGTCGATGAATAAAGTTCCTAGAACTAAATCAAATCGAATTGTATCCAATAAAGTAGTACATCATAGAAGTATCCAAATACACAATACCTTTTCAGATCAAATTTTCCTTTTCAGGTCCAAATACACAATACATACGCCATAGCAAATACAATGTCATCAGTTTGCTCAGCATCTTGTGATTGTTGAGTGCTAAACATTGGAAAGAAAATAATTTCTCCTCATGTTACCCTTTTTGTGGGGGTAAGGGTTCACAATACCACAATAAGGAAAAAAGGGTGAGAAGATCCAAAGTTTAAGACATGTTTGCAAGTCTAAAGTGGAAGAAAGCATGGGCGTTTGAATGACTGATATAGAACAAAAACTCCTCCTCATATGAGATTGTAAATAGAACAACGCAACTTGAAGTGACATTGATAAACAATACACAAGAGCTCAAACTTAAAACGGTCTGATTTCAAAGGGTATCATCAATCAGGCCATTTTATGAGGCATTTCAGAATATTTTCCTTGATCTATTTCAAGAAACAGATCGTGGTGATACTAGTGGGTCCTTTGCTGGAAGAAATTTTCTAGTCATCAGCTCAAAGGCAAGTTAAACCATTTTGATTTAGTGGCAACATGTATGAGCTAGGTTGTTTTTAGCTTTGCTGCTAAATCGTGAACAGAGGAACAAATCTTCATCTATGGAAATGGATTTTTTGAAGTCCTAAACCCTAATTTCTGAAGCAAATGTTTACAGTCTAATCTAAAAGCAACAAAAGATCTCAACACTCACATCAGCAAATCAACTATCGACATTAGGTTTGAACACATATGACTGGAACTATGATCTTTAGAAATGGGATTTTTCAAGTCCAAAACCCTAATTTCTCAAGTATGACAATCCAGTCAAATGACAAAAGATCAACACTCGAATCAAAAAATTAAGTAAATACTAACCATATTAGGTTTGCACTCCTCCCTCTGGAACTCCTTAAGCTCAACTTGATGCTTCTCCTGCTCTTTGCCTTTGTTCTCGGGCTCCTCTTCCTTCGCCCTCAGCACCTCCTCCTTCTACATCAAAAGCTCTTCCGTCTTCTCCTTCTCGATCTTCATCTTCTCCAACATTTGCCATCTAGGGATTGAGAGAGAGAGAGAGAGAGAGAGAGAGAGAGAGAGAGAGAGAGAGAGAGAGATAGAGATAGAGAGAGAGATTTGGATGTGAGATAGACTCGAGTGAGAGAGAAAGAGAGAGGTCAGGGAGTTTTTATGGCTTCTCGTCTCTTCCAAAGTTGTTTTTTGGTTTCGAATGAGAATCGGGAGAGAGACGACCTTACTTGAACAAAAGAATCGGGAGAGAGATCTCAGATCTGCAGAGAAATTGTTGAAGTTTGGGAGACTAAGGATGAATTCGGGAGAAAGAGGAGAAGAGGAGGTGGCGGTAGTGGTGGCGGCGGCGGGCCAGGGCGGCAGTGGTGGCGGTGGCAGTAGTGGTGGTGACGCGGTGACATCTAGGGTGAGACAGAGAGTCGAGAGAGAGGAGAGGGATGCCTCTTCAATCCGTTCACACTTCACAGTACACAAGTATGAGGATAGCTCCTATTTTCACCAAGTATTAGCGGGTGTTTAAAAAAAATCTAAGTATGGGCGGGCGTTTAAACACTACGAAAATTTTATCAAGCGCGCATTTCAATTTTTTTAAACTGACTACTTAATATCTGTCAAAAAATTGAACTGTTGTCTTTAGATTTTTTAACATCACAAATTTATTATTTGATGTAATAGATTAATTTAACATCGGTTACTTTTTTGACAGACTTAAATCATATGATGTCTAATTGCAGGATTCTAGTAGTGCTCCTATTCTAGTTCAACCACCCCCATCACTTCCCTCCCATCACACCCATGCTTTGACTAAATGAGCCCCTTTCCTCCTCCTCCTCTTTATAAACTGACCCAAGCAGCTCAAGAAATCCATCCACACAAGCCCTATCCGGCACTCCTCTTGAAAACCCAAAGAAAAACCCCCCTCCTCCATTGTAGGTCCTTTTTGGACACCTTGCACCAAAACTTGCATATCTCCCTCCATACTCATCCAAATTGAGCAAACTCGGTGGACATGGATCCGTCCTGAACCCAGGTTTCCATACATATCTCAAACACAAAAATCCAAGGTCGTTTGCGCAGCCAAAATCATCCATCTTTGGAGCTGCAGAAAACTGTTTTTGAAGGGTCTTGAGAGTTTTACTTGATTTCTTAGTAAGAGCCCTTCCTTTCTTTAAAATCTGAGTTCCAACATATGTTATAGCTCCTTATATTCAACTTGGAGTAAGAATCTAAATCGTGTTTTGGGATTTTTAGTTTCAAAATGGCATGGTGTTTGGAAGGAGCTCTGAAGGACTCCCGAGGGTGTTCTTGAGTCGTTTGTGTGGGATTCTTCGAAGGTAATCCCTCATCTGCCTCCCCCTCTATAGGAATAGATCTTGTGTAATTGGAAAGGGCTTAGGAAGTGGAGCCTCTATGTGTTTTTGGTTGCGTTTTGTAGCAAACGTCAAGAAACAAAATGGATATATGTGCCTCTGTAATTTGGACTTTATTTCCAATCCAACGATCTAACAAGGGTGAAATTATAATATGATATTCATGGAAATGTTATCTAAATTTCCTTAAAATATTAGGGCGGTCCAACGGTTGGATCAAGAGTTATTATAATTTTAGCAACCAGTGTTTATAATGACTCTATTAGAAAACTTGGTTAAGGGAATGCTAAGAATATGGTTAACTATTGTTGTTGCAGGAGGATTGTCAAGTATGAAATAAATATGAAATAAAGTTCAGACTGACTTTCCTATCTCAGCAAATAAATACAAGACTTCCTCCCGTTGTAGTAAGAGAATAGTCAGGATCGAATCCACGAGGAAGCACGTCAGCAGTTCTTAGGTAGCTGTAAATTCTCACAGACAAAGCAGCAGAAGGACAGAAACACAGCAAGAAACAGAAATAAAAGCAGAAAATAACAAACAAAAGCAATGAACCGAACGAAGACAGAAAAGACAAAGCAAAGCAGAAAAATAAAGCAAAGCAAAGGGCTCGTCGATCTCGACCAACAGCTACTCGAGATCGACCACAGCAGTCGACAATAGAAACTCAGAAATCACAGCAGACAGGCAAACCCGGCAAGGGCAACTTGATCTCGACCAAGTCAATTCGAGATCGACAAGGGCAAGTCAAGACAGAAACTTCATAAATCAACGACAGAAGAACAAAAGTACTCGACCTAGACCAAGCTAACTCGATATCGAGTACAGCCTTACTCGAGATCGACAAGAAGTTCCTCTGTATCGAGTTAAAATGCAGAAAACTTAAAAAGACATAAATTGCAAATGCTCAAACCCAAACTCAGATTTTTGATGAAAATAAACTCAATATACTAAAAGACTTCCAAAGCCAGGGTTTCAACACCACGACGATAACCATGCAAAGTAACACACAAAGGCATAAAAGATCATGCTTTCCATCGAATAACTTTCGTCATTAACAAATAGGCAAATAGAGGCTCTCGCATAAACCCTAATAGTTACTAACCCCTTTTCACATAATTAATCCAAGTTGCATTAAGATCACTTTCGCTTCAATAACGCAAACAAGGATCACCTTCAACTCTCGCCTCACATGGCCACCGTCGGGCTCACCCCAGCCCCAGAAGTGGGTGGACTACTCACGCCTCATTGAAATAACAGACATTGATTGATGAAAATAACTAAATTGCATAAAATAAACTCAAACTGTATCTGTGGAACTACTTGTTTCTCTCTGAAAATGAATTATATGAAAAACCAGCCCCTAGGGCCTTATTTATAGTGATCAAATCCTTGCTAACCAAGGATAGAATTTTCTATCTTTATCTAAATTTATATCTAAACCTTTAAAGATAAATAAATTGTTTTAAGGAAATAGATCAACAAGGAAAAGATAATTCTAAAGTAGGTAAGTCTTCATGTCTTGATAGATCGCGTCTTCCATAGATAGAACTTGATGGATTTGGATAGAATCTTCCTCCTTCGGCCCCAAGGAATCTCAACTCTACTCGGACAGGCACTCGTCGACGCGTTTCTGGACACTGGGCTACTCGACATCGACCACGGCTCGTCGACCTCGAGCAGATTTGTTCGTCGACTGGACTCCTCGGCTAGATCTGCTCGATGTGGCTCGGACTTGGCTCCTGGCGCTCGTCGACCTCGAGTAGCCCTTGTCGATGTCGAGTAGGAATGGGTCATCGACTAGGTCTCCTCGAGTGGCTCTACTCGGCAAGCTCGGATCTGGACTCAGGGGCTCGTCGATCTCGACCAGGGTTCGACGAGATCGAGTAGGGTTGTTCGAGGATGGTTCTCTGATGGTGTCGACTAGAGCTCCTCGGCATGGACTAGGACTGGTGTGGTGGCGCTTGTCGATCTCGACAAGGGTTCGTTGAGATCGAGTAGGGTGTGCTCGGCTTCTCGTCCAGTTCTCTCCTCGACTCCGGGTGTGGTGTCTGGGCTTCGCCGATCTCGACCAAGGTCTTGTCGAGATCGAGTAGACTCCGGAGCTGGGTTGGTCTGGCTTTCTCGATCAGGCTCTGTTGACCAAGATTGCTCGGACATGTTCGTCTAGATCGAGTAAGGTCTACTCGAGATCGAGTAACCTTGACTCTCAGATTGATTCGACTGGTTCCGTTGCTGCATTGACCTTGGACTCCTGTAGCTGTTTTCCGAGCTTTTCTGACCTTCTGTAGAATTGTTGTAAAATGCCTCGATTTCTTCGAATTAAACAGAAACTGGTGTAGATTCCATAATTTGGCAAATAAACATAAACTACATAGATTCTGTACTATCTAAGCCCAAATGAATGCAATGTATGCAGAAATCGATATAAAAGTTACTGTAAAACATGGCAGGTTCAGCTCACAACAACTATATGATGGCATAACTGAAACTTAGATCATATAAAATACAAAAATGAAGTATACCCATAACTTGGCTTATGATCCGATAAGAAGAAAATTGATTATGTGATAATACGATATAGATTATAACTGGTTAAGTCCGGATCACTTAACCAAAGTGCATAATCAATAGAATCGTGATCCTTATGTGGATGTATGTTGATTATTAGATTGGGTACCATGCATTAGAATACCACCTAATGAAAGCTTAATGAAATTACTAGGCTCTTGTTGATTGGATTCTTGGTTGCGCATTTTATTGCTTGCTTATTCTCCATACTCCAGTCTCCAGGTAAGTCCCCTGGCCTTACTCATGATGGATTTATGTGATACTCTTTGTCTTATCGAGAGTCTTCATGCATCACGCGACCTAGTAACATGTTTAGGAATATAAACCGGTAATATGACGTAGGATGAACTTAGTAAATCCAACAATTCATATGTATGCTATGTGTCTATGGTAGGACGGCCGTCAAAATATGAATAAATGACTTATACTCGATGGAACAAGAATGAAATGATGAAAGACTTATGATGAGAAAGAATGAGTATGTTTGAGAAGGATGAGTACGTTTGAGAAGATATTATGATATGATGGTGATGATGATGGCGATGATGATGATAATGATTATAATGATGATACGGGCCCTTGTGTGTTTATTTCGCATTTATATATATATATATATATATATATATATATATATATATATATATCTATATCTATATATTTGCTTATGTGTTACATTTTAACATTCATGTAGTTTAAGTATGCCTCTTTATATGGCCTTGAGTGTGCATATTTCCGATGATTGACCCCGATTTATTTCTTGTTTTTAGATTAAGGTACCCCTTACCCGATATGACTTACTTATGTGGATGGTTGTCTTGACAGACCTTTTGGGATGATTAGAGCGAGTGAGACATGACTTACACACTCTTTACTTTCTCACTTACTTTGATTTGGTTTTGACCCGGCTATGCCGCGGCGACTTTAATGTACGTTATTTCCGCACTTTATATTTCCGACTTGAAAATCATTTACACGATAGTACCTAGGACATGTGAACGCCTCCAACAGGCGCGCGCATTTCTAGGGATTCGAAATCTCCACTTTCGAAAACCATCGCTTCCGCTTATAACAAATAACTTAACTAAATAACTCGTACTAGGTCGTAAGATCTAAAGCTCACGGAAGAATTCAAAACTCTTCTATAACGTTCCTCGAATAACCGGATCTTCCGAACCTTATAAATCCTCTAAGTGGATTTATGGAGGCATATTCGGATATCCATACTTTTGGGTCGTTGCAAAGTTGGTATCAGAGCCAAGGTTGCTCGACCTGAGTACGCACGATTTATAAAACATTTTCAAAACCCGCCCACCGTTTTGGAAGTTGTAAAGAATTTTAAAAGGTTTTAAAGGACAATTTTGAAAACCCTTTGGAAATGAAAATGAACCAGGATCCTTCTAGATGAGAGATTGGATCGATGGATAGTATAAAGGCGATAGACATCTTATAGAGATGTAGAACGGGATTCTGGTAGGCAAAATACTAGATTTCCTTTACAGCTAGTGTAAGAAGACTCTAAAGGAGCAACCATGGTGGTTGGAGTAGGATAGAATTTAGAGGCAGGCTCGCCAAGCTATCCCTCGAAGGATAGCTATCTAGTTAGCTTCCGTGTGATATAAATTGTGCATGTGGGCCATCCCCTTGAAGGGATGTAGTTATGTAATTATCTTCCAGGCCGGACTTGGAGAGGATATCGAGCAGTTCTTCAAAGGACTCGAGGGAGTTTTCAGCTTGATTGGAGTACCCGATGCGGAGAGACAGAGGCTTGCGGCTGGGCAGCTTCGAGGAGATGCTTTTGACAGATGGCTTGTCTACCGTGATGATCATACTGCATGGACCTACTAGGAGTTCAGGAAGTTGATGTTGAGAGAGTATTGTCCATTTGGGACACAGGAAGCAAGAGAGGTTCCGTTCTTCAGCACCCGCTACGACCCACGACTAACTATCTCCGAGATCGTCTGCCATTTCAAGAAGGAGCTCGTTTATTGTGGAGGGGTCTGTAAGACCGACGAGATGCGCATCCACATGCTTTCTATGACCCTTTCTCCAGACGTTCTTCTGATCTCTACAAGCATGGAGGGAATGACATATGACAGATAGACTGCACTAGGAAGTTATTATCTGCCACAACTGTCGCGAGGAGGGCCACTACCAGATAGACTGTCCTAAGAAGTTCATTTCATGCTACACATGTGGAGGGGTAGGACATCGTGCTATCATGAGGCCGCAGGGCGAGAGATCTTCAGTCACTCCGACAGCTTCAGCTTTACGCCTTCCAAAGGCACCGAGACCCGCTCAGATTTCTTATGCATAGGGTGAGAGGAGGGAGACTCCCTCGGAAGCTTGCCGAGGAGATAGTAGCTACGGAGGTGGACGAGGAGACAACAGCTTTAGAGGAGGACGAGGTCGAGGTAGAGGTAGAGGAGGAGGTCAATGCGGCCGAGGATCTTACCAGCATCAGCAGGCTTAGTCGTCTGCAGGGTCGGCAGGACCAGGCAAAGGCAGAGGTTATGCACAGCTGGCAGCGATAGTTGCAGACACTGATTTCTTACCACCCCCACCTCCCTGCGCGTTCCCGATGCGAAACGACGATTCGACATCCCCGAGTTCCATAGGTACGATATCGTTCTGTGACTCTAATCTTCGCATTCTGTTCGATACCGGGGAAACCCACTGCTTTATAGCAGATTCATGCGTAGGTAGATTTAAACTTGTATGTTCGAGATGTCCCACGTTAGTAGTGCGTATGGCGGATAGGGCTAGGGTTAGGAAGGGGCGTGAGATCCTAGGATGCCCCATTCGGATAGGAGAGCGAGATTGGCCCACTGAGTTGATAGTCATGCCACTGCGGACAGATGAGATGATCCTGGGGATGGATTTTATGAACTTCTACGGGGTGATCCTCAACCTGAGGACCCGTACAGTTTCCATCCTTGCGGAGGATGGGACTGAGCACGAGGTGTGGGGGAATGACCACAAACGGAACGGAGGCCAGATCAGCGCCGTTCGAGCGGCGAGACTTCTAGACCAGGGATGCACGAGCTACTGGTATTACGCTTTAGAGATGGATCGCGATCGACCCAGCCTGACAGATGTCCATGTTGTTAGTGAGTTTGGTGGCGTTTTTCCAAATGAGCTACCAGGACTTCCGCCACAGCGAGATGTTGATTTCGCTATACAGTTGGAGCCGGGCACCAGGCCAATTTCAAGGGTGGCGCCGACAGAGATGGTCGAGCTGAAGGCACAGTTGGAGGAGCTAGCCGGGAAGGGCTACATCAGACCGAGTGCTTCGCTGTGGGGAGCACCAGTGTTGTTCCTGAAGAAGAAGGATGTTTCGTTGAGGCTATGCATAGATTACAGAGAGCTGAACCGGGCGACGGTGACGAACCGTTAACCGTTACCGAGAATAGACGACTTGATGGATCAGCTGCAAGGAGCTGTCGTCTTCTCGAAGATAGATTTGCGTTTGGGTTATCACCATCTAAGGGTGAAGGCAGAGGACATCTCGAAGACGGCGTTCAGGACCAGATACGGACACTACGAGTTTGTGTTTATGTCGTTCAGGCTAACCAACGCAAAAGCCGCCTTCCTGGAGTTGATGAACAAGGTGTTCATCGATTTTCTTGATAGATTCGTGGTGGTGTTTATCGACGACATCTTGATCTACTTGAGGAGTAAAGAGAAGCATGCTGAGCACCTGAGGATTGTGCTAAGGATTCTGCAGAAGCATAAACTATTCGGGATGTTTAGCAAGTGTGAGTTCTGGCTCTCTGAGGTGATGTTTCTTGGTCATGTTATATCCGCAGCAGGGATATCAGTAGATCCATCGAAGGTTGATGCTATCGTTGCTTGGGAGGTCCCCAAGAACGTTAGAGACATCAGGTCTTTTCCAGGTTTGGCTAGCTATTACCAACGGTTCGCCGAGGGCTTCTCCAGCATAGCTAGGCCGATGATGCAACTGACGAAGAAGGGAGTACCCTTCGAGGGGAGTCCGGAGTGTTAGGCCAGTTTTGATCTGCTGAAGCAGAAGTTGACATCCGCGCCAGTGTTAGCACTACCAGAGGGGACGGAGGACTTCGTGGTCCACACGGATGCTTCGAGTTCAGGTTAAGGTTGTGTGCTACAGGAGAGGGATCGGGTCATCGCTTACGCTTCACGCCAGCTGAAGCTAAGGGATGAGTCATACCCCACGCACGATCTTGAACTAGCCGCAGTAGTATATGTGCTCAAGATCTAGAGGCACTATCTGTATGGCACGTCATTGAGGATCATGACCGATCACAAAAATCTAAAGTACATTTTCACGCAGAAGGAGCTGAACATTCGTCAGAGGAGGTGGCTCGAGTAGAGATGGCAATACCCGACCGATCCAAGAAAACCGATCTGAATGATCCGACACCGAACTCGATAGACTCCTGAATAAATTTTAAAAAGTTCTGATCCGTGACCGACCGATTCGGCCCGAACTACGCCCGAACCCGATAGACATCCGAATCCGATAATAACCCGAACCCGATTATACCCGAATGAACCGACCCGATAATAGCCTGAAGACCGAATCACAAGACCCGAGAATATCCGAAACCCGAAACCACCTGATGTGCATGTTTTTAGTCATATTTTTCCATATGTTTTGATGACAATTTGAGTCTTTTTCATAAGTTTTGCATTGGGTTTAGTGTCTTTTGCATAAGTTTTCATATTATAACGAGAAATAGATGTCTTCACTAGTTTTTATGTGTTTTACAGGATTTCGGAAGCTGTTTTTGAAGAAACTTTCAAGAGAGAAAAGACGAGGAAGAGAATAAGGAGCTCATAGGAAAAAGAACGGAAGCAATCAGAGTTATAACAAAGGAGATACGGGCGTTTCCCTAAGTCCGAGATGGGTTACCGTCATACCGACCCCATAACGACCCTAAGGGGGTCGGTACGGAGGCTCAATCTGGAAGTGCGAAGCGAAATCAAGCAACAGTAGTCATAACGACCCTAAGGGGGGTCGGTACCGAGGTCACCCGCTTCGGTATGGGCCCCGGTGGAGCTTATTTCCCCGGATTTAATTATTTTTACCCTTTTCCTTAGATAGACTTTAGATAAAATTCATATATTTTTTATTTCCTAATTTAGTTTATGGGTGACAAGAGGAAAACCTGTCGTTGTTCTTGCCAAAGAATACTCGAACTCACAACTAGTATAGTGTGTAAGTAAGAGATCGATCCACAGGGAAATCTATTCAATTCAAGTGTAATTCTAATCGCTAGTAGAGAATATGGGGGTTTTTGGTGTGTAAAAGATCCGCCTTTTATCAAAGCGGAAGTAAGCAAACAAAGTAAACAGCTTGTAGAATGCAGTGGAAGGAAATAGGTTCACCTACAATTTATCACTTCGATTGATGAATTCGATCCTTGTTTCAGCCTCTAGTTCTTGTCTTTTCCTATCAATGTCCTTGTCCAGATCTTATGTAAATTACTAGTCATACGAGTCCTAGTAACCCTTATCTCTAAATAACCCTAACACGGTTAAGATTTAACCTAGAGATAGCATTAAGAATATGAATTAACCAAGGTACATGCAATATCAAGCTACGAGTCGATATTTAACATATATTCAACTTCCTACACATCCAATTAGTTCTACGAGTCCTAAAGGGATATGATTGCCACTTGGGTTAAGGTTCGCTACGAGGAATCTACAAAACCCTAGCAATTGAATGAATCTACTCTAACTAGTCGGCCAGGCCAGAGAGAATAAAACACATTCAAGCAATTAAGCACAAGGAAGTCAAAACATTGCAATAGGAATAAGAACTAGATTAAGAAACTCACAATTCAACAATCAAAGATCCAAATCGTAGGTGAAACCTCGAGAGTTTAGTTGCTCATGCTCAATGGCGCTCTCAACAATGGTGTAAAGTGCATAAGGTGAATGAACGAAATAAATAGAAAAGCCTTAAATAGTCTAGAGAAATTCGGCCCAAAATAGTTTAACAAGAACCCTAAGTTTAATCCGTTTCCGAAGTTCAGCTACTGCACGGGCCGCGGGGCGGCCAGGCCAGGCCGCGGGGCGGCCGACGATCAGCGAAATCCTGCGTTTCTCCTTCGAGCCGCGGGGCGGCCAGAGATGCTACGGGGCGGCCTGCGATTCTTCCGAACTCCCTCCTCTTCGTCTCCAGCAGCTCCTAAGTCCTTCTGTAACTCGTTTCCACTCTTTTCAATATCATTTCACCTCCAATCTACTTTACCTGAAATAAACAATAAACTCATGTAGATTCCGCCTCTTCTAACTCAACAAATGATAATGCAAATTCAACTAAATAAATGCAATATTCACACCTAAATAATGCTAAATGCAATCTATTATGCAACACTAAATATGTTCTATCAAATTCCCCCACACTTGAACCTTTGCTTGTCCTCAAGCAATAGTAAAACTCAACTTTGTAGCCCCACAGAATAGCAATTCATGTATCCACACCTCAATATTCTTTAAGTGCATGAAAACTAGCAAACACAAAAGATTAATAACATCATAGCACATAATTGGAATAATCAATGAAATCAGGCAACCATATCCATTCTAGACCTCACAGGGAATGTGTTTCACTCATGTGTTTAAGCTTTAAGATACAACTCTCAACTCAAATCAATAATGCACTAAGCTCATAGACATTGACCACCATATCACTAATTCTTTACCGAAATGTCATTACTTGCGGGACACAATAAAGAAGATAAAATGTAACACTTTTTTTTTCTTTTTTTTTTTCTTTTCTATATTTTTTTTTTCTTTTTCTTTTTCTTGTCTTGGTGGTTTCCTTACGCGAAGCGCAAACATGGGTGTCATGAATGGCCCCGGTCTATCAACACCTCAACTCACTAAAATGAAGTCCACTTGAACATCTTTTGACGCAAGTTGCAAACATGGGTGTCATGAATGAACCTGGTTACTCAATGATCAAGCTTCCTTTCCTAGTGGATAGTTTTCAACACCTTTTTGCGCGAATCATACCCATGGGTGTCATGCGTAGACCCGGTTACTAAGTGCATCAACCATTGCCACCTTATTCACTACATATTCACCAACTCAATAAAAGACTCAAACTATAACTATAAAGTCCGCAAGCAATCAAACATGTGCATCGGTCTTTCAAAAATAGATACTGCAGTCAATGCCAAGAGGTAGCAACATTAGGCGAGTAAATCACACAACTGAGCAAAAGAATCCAAATAAGGCCAAATATCCTCACAGGGTCCTGTCTAGAACTTCAAGAACACCCAAAAATTCAAGATTTTACGTGCTCAATTATCAACCAATCATGCCCACCAAATAGTATAGAAAACATATATCGAAGGCTTCAACAATCCAAGCACATCATGGGGCATAAATCTCAACAGAAAACATAGAGGACAAACGGCATCCACATGGGGAAATAAGACCTATTCCTAATAATGCAAAAACTAAAACTTTGTTTTTTTTGTTTTTTTTGTTTTTAATTATGGTAGAACTAAATATGCATACAACTAATAGAAATAAACATGCAACCTTAAAACTTAAAATGCAGTGCAAATTAGAACTAAAATACAGAGAGTTTTCAAGTCTTCTCCCCCACACTTAAACCTAACATTGTCCTCAATGTAGAAAAGAGAACAAAAACATCAAAATAAAAATAAAAAGGGAAAAGAAAAGAAACAACTAACATGCTCACTGGTGAGGTGGTGGAGGCGGCGGGTAAGGTGGAAACTGTGGACAGGCGAATCGATAGAAGTCTTCTTGCCTCTGCCATATCTGCTCCTGCATCCGTCGGATCGCCGCATGGCTCTCAGAGACATCATCCAGGCGAGCGGTCAAGCCACGGACATCACGACGAATGTCTCCAACCTCCACGTACAACTGCTGGTTGTGGTCCCACATCACATCCTGGCGCTGGGACATCTGCTGCTGTAGCGTGTAATCTGAACCAGCACCAGGTGTGCCAGAAGGTCCAGCTCCACTGCCTCCAAAATCCGTCTCAACTCTGGGAACATCCTCAGCATCTTCCTTCTCACGTCAGGAGCCTGCTCCTCATCATCATCATCTGCCTCCATCTCATCTCCCATATAAAAGTCAGCAGTTGTAGGGCCAAATGGGAGATGACAGGGCAGCCTCAACTGAACCAACCCCTGATGACCTGCCCTCCAGATCCACATCGGCGACCTGCCCTCCAGGTGGCCAGCTTTTCTCAGCTGGGCCTCATCATAAAGAAAGGATCCATGCTGAGCATCATGGACAGCGCTAACGTCAATGCAGGTGCGAGCAATGAGGGTAATCAGACCCCCAAAACTGATAGTGGCCTTGCTGCGCTTGTCCATTATGTCCTTGCAGTTCATCAAGAAGAGATCGACCCAACCTGGAACGACAGGGCTCTCCGGTGTCAGACACCATAGGAAGGACATGTCCTTCAGCGAGATCTTGTTGACCTCAGCCTGTGCAAAGAAGGTGTTCGCCAGCACCTTGTGAATCAGTCGGAGTGCAGGGTGGCAAATACTGGAGTTGTACTGGCCCTTCTTGGCCTCAAAAGGCACTCTAGTAGATGCCATCCAGAAAGCAATAGGGCCCTCACCCTTGCAGACATCGAGCCAACCAGCAGTCGGCGCAGCAGTAACACCCAAAATCTGAGCTAATCTCTCCTTGGAGAGTGTAAAATCTCGCCCAAGCAACCGAAACTCAATAGCTGTACGTCCCACACTCAAAGTCGCTAAAAATTCCTTACATAAACTAGGATAAGTGGGCGCATTCTTCTCTAAAAACTGGCCTAACCCCCCATGCTGTAACAGTTGCCTAGTACATGTATCCATCTGTAACAATCTAAGGGTAGGCTCATGAAAGAACTTCGTGACAAAGAAATTTCTAGTGTTTAACCCGTTCCATTTCTCTTTCTGACTTCTACTCATGCCATGTGGTCTCGACATTTTAAATCTGATCTAAGAGAAATTACACAAAAGAGTTGGAAAATCAGAAAAACTCACGAAAACCGCTTTTGCAAAGGCCGCGGGGCAGCCGAGGGAGGCGACGGGGCGGCTGACGACGCGGGCGGCCGCGAGGCGGCGGAGCAGGTGACGGGGCGGCCGGCGATTTTCTGGATCTGTCCACTCCGGCGTCGGATCTGCTCTCCGACGTCCCAATTTCTTCATGCCGTTATGGATCCGAAACCAATCTCCTTGGAACTCCTTGGAATGAGCGAATAGTATGTAGATCTAGGAGAGATAGGAGATAAGGGGGATTTTGTTGCTTGGGAAGAACGAATGTGAGAGAAAGGTAATTTTGTGGAGATTTTGGTGAGAGGAGAAAGCTTGGAGAAAGTATTTTAATGGAGGGTTTTGTGGGTTGAAGAAAGAGCTTGAAGGAGGAAGAAGATAGAGGATAGAAGAGGATGGCGGCTGATGGTAATAGAATGGGGGGAAAAAGAAAGGGTAGGGTAATTTTGTGTGGTAAGTCCCTAAAAAATTTCCCATCCGGATGGGGCCGCGGGGCACCTAGGGTAGGTGACGGGGCGGCCGGCGATTCTGCGAAGGATTTCGCTGAGCGCCTTGGCCACGGGGCGGCCCTAGCTGGCGACGGGGCGGCCCGTCCTTTTTCGCACTTTTCCTTTTCCTTCCTGCACTGTTAGTCCTCTATACCACAAACCAAAAATAAAATAAAAGAAAAACTTAATGCAAAAAGAAAATACCTAAACTATTACCTTGGGTTGCCTCCCAAGCAGCGCCTTTAGTTAACGTCGTTGGCTCGACGTTATGACACCCTATTGATCCTCAACATTTGGTTCAGTGAGAACCAACTCATCCCCTTCCTGTTTGACAAAGCTCTCATAATAGGGTTTAACTCGATGACCATTTACCTTGAACATGTCTCCATTTCTCTCATTTAGTAACTCTACTGCACCATGAGAAAAGACATTAGTAATCACATATGGTCCTGTCCATCTAGAACGAAGCTTACCTGGGAAGAGTTGTAGGCGCGATTAAAATAGAAGGACCTTTTCCCCGACTTTGAGATCCTTTCGCAAGATATGTTTATCGTGTCATGCCTTAGTCTTCTCCTTGTAGGTGACGGAGTTATCATAGGCATCCAGTCTCAACTCTTCCAACTCATGCAGCTGTAGTTTCCTGAACTCCCCAACTTCCCCAATCTGCATGTTGCACTGCTTCACCGCCCAATATGCTTTATGTTCGAGCTCGACAGGAAGATGGCAAGCCTTTCCATAGACCAATCGAAACGGAGACATCCCAAGGGGAGTCTTGTAAGCCGTTCGATAAGCCCATAGAGCATCATCAAGTCTGGCACTCCAATCCTTCCTGTTTGGGGCAACAGTCTTCTCCAAGATAGTCTTTATCTCGCGATTAGACACCTCAGCTTGCCCATTTGTCTGGGGGTGGTATGCAGTGGACACCCTCTGAGTCACATGGTATTTCTTTAAGAGCGCACTCACAGTCTTGTTGCAGAAATGGGTTCCTTTATCACTGATTAGTGCTTTTGGAACTCCAAATCTAGAGAATAGCTCCTTGAGGAAACCTGCAACTACTTTTGAATCATCAGTTCTGGTGGCTTTCGCCTCCACCCACTTGGAGACGTAGTCCACCGCAAGCAAAATATATAGGTTCCCAAAGGAGTTAGGGAATGGTCTCATGAAGTCAATGCCCCAAACATCAAAAATCTCACAAAATATCATGCGAGTTTGTGGCATCTCATTCCTCTTAGAAAGATTCCCAACTCTCTGACAGCGATCGCAGGATTTGCAAAAAGCATAAGAATCACGAAATATATGTGGCCAAAAGAATCCTGCATCAAGTACCTTCCTGGCTGTCTTTTGTGGTCCAAAGTGTCCACCACATTCATGGGAATGACAAAAGTTTAGGAAAGATTGTACCTCATCATCGGGAAGACACCGACGTATCACCTGATCAGCGCAATGCTTCCATAGGTAGGGGTCATCCTAGACGTAGAAGCGAGCATCGTGGCGTATCTTGTCCTTTTGAGCCTTAGAAAAGTTGGGTGGAAACTCTTCCGACACTAAAAAGTTTACCAAGTTAGCAAACCAAGGACGTGGAAGAGAACTTACCTTGAGGAGTTTTTCAAAGTCGGAATCTGCAGGGGCGACGGGGCGGCCAGGGCTAGCCGCGGGGCGGCTGGCGATTGCGAAGAAACTGTTCGCTGAGGAGTCGGCCGCGGGGCGGCCTGGAGTGGCCGCGGGGCGGCTGGCGATTGCGAAGACTTGTAACAGTTCTTCGTCAGGAAAGCTCCCCAATATGCCTTTTTGTCCATTCTCCTCCTGCACAATACGACTTAGATGGTCAGCAACTAGGTTCTCAACACCCTTTTTGTCCCTGATTTCAATGTCAAACTCGCTTAAAAGCAAGATCCATCGAATCAGTCTTGGCTTAGCCTCTTTCTTCGTCAAAAGGTAACGAAGGGTTGCATGATCAGTATACACAACAACTTTGGTACCAAGTAAATAAGATCTAAATTTCTCAAGTGCAAAAACTATAGCAAGGAGTTCCTTCTCTGTGGTTGAGTAGTTCCTTTGAGCTCCATTCAGAGTCATAGATGCATAGTATATGACATGAGAGCTTCTCCCTTCTTTTTGCCCAAGCACAGCTCCCACAGCGTAGTCACTAGCGTCACACATCAATTCGAACGGCTGAGACCAATTTGGTGCTTGTATGATTGGTGCACTAGTGAGACAAGTCTTTAACTCATCAAACGCCGTCCTACACTTCTCATCAAAAGCAAAGGTGACCTTTGAAAAGTCCTTAATGAACCTGCGGTAGAATCCTGCATGGCCTAAAAAGGAACGAACTTCGCGCACATTAGTAGGATAAGGCAATGATTGAATGATGTCAATCTTTGCCTTATCAACCTCAATCCCTTTATGGGAGACAATGTGACCCAAAACAATGCCTTCCTCAACCATAAAGTGACACTTTTCTGAATTGAGCACTAAGTTAGTGTCAACACATCTCCTAAGCACAAGCGCCAAATGGTTGAGGCAAGCATCAAAACTATCACCATGGACTGTGAAATCATCCATAAAAACCTCAATAAATTGCTCTATATATTCAGAGAAGATGCTTACCATACACCGTTGGAATGTCCCAGGAGCGTTGCACAAGCCAAAAGGCATTCTGCGATATGCAAAAGTGCCAAATGGACAAGTGAATGTTGTCTTCTCTTGATCCTCTGGTGCGATGGCTATCTGAAAGTACCCTGAATATCCATCTAAAAAGCAGTAATATGGACGACCAGCAAGTCTTTCAAGCATTTGATCAATGAAAGGTAAGGGAAAGTGATCTTTTCGAGTTACCGCATTCAACTTACGGTAATCGATGCAAACTCTCCAGCCTGATTGGACTCTGGTAGGGACCAACTCACCTTCTTGATTCTCAACTACTGTAATGCCTCCCTTCTTTGGTACTACCTGCGTTGGACTCACCCATTGACTATCAGAGATGGGATAGATCATACCTGCCTGAAGGAGTTTGAGAACCTCCTTCTTCCCTACATCCATCATAGGTGGGTTGAGTCTCCGTTGAGGTTGCCTTGAAGGTTTGGCTCCCTCTTCTAATAAGATCCGGTGCATGCAAGTAGCTGGGCTGATTTCTTTGATATCCGCTATGGTCCATCCCAGAGTTGTTTTATGCTCTTTGAGCACTCCTACTAACCTATCTTCCTGCTCTTTGGTAAGCTTGTTAGAGATGATGACAGGCAAGGTGTCACCCTCTCCCAAAAATGCATATTTGAGATGCTCAGGAAGAGGCTTGAGCTCAATTTCAGGTGCCTGGACGATAGAAGGTAGGAGCTTTTCATTGGGAGCGGTCAATGCCAGAAAGGTATCTGCCTGTGGGTATATAGGTAGGGAGGACAAGTCTCTCATGATCTCCTGCAGGTTAGTGGATAAAGCATCATTCAATGCAAACTCCTCAATAGGATTTTCTAAAGCTACCTGCAGGGCATCTACACAACTCATATCAAAAGTATCCTGCATACAAGCATCAATGGTATCCATAAAGCATAAGGAATGATTATCAGAAGGGAATTTCATAGCATCATATATATTGTATTCAACCTTCTCACCATCAAATTCCATAGTCAAAGAACCAGAATACACATCGATTTTTGTTCTAGCAGTCTTTAAAAAGGGCCTTCCTAGCAAAATAGGAGCCTCTTGGTTACCATGCTCCATATCCAAAACAAAAAAATCAGCGGGAAAGATCAAATTGTCAACCATAACTAAAACATCCTCAACTATGCCTCTAGGAAAAGCATTTGATCTATCCGCTAGTTGGATCACCACTCTAGTCTCATGCAAAGGTCCCAAACCCAATAATTCATACAGAGAATAAGGTAAAACATTAATAGATGCACCCAAGTCCAACAAAGCTTTATCAAACTTAGTTTCACCTATCACACAAGGAATTGTAAACATGCCAGGGTCGCTACATTTCTTAGGCAGACGCTTTTGAAACACAGCAGAAACATGTTCGCTTACCTTAATTTTCTGCTTCCCTTTCAACTTTTGATTCCTCTTTATCGTGCAAAGTTCCTTGAGAAATTTGGCATAACGAGGAATTCTTTTAATCAGATTGAGTAAAAGGATGTTTACCTCGCACTTGCTGAACATCTCAAAGATCTCTTTGTCATTGTCGGGTCTTTTTGTGTCTCTGAGTGCTTCAGGAAAGGGAGGAACGGGTTTAAAAGAATTAAGAGGAAGGAAATCAGGTCGAACGTACCCGTCAGATGAGGTACTGGAGGGGCCGCGGGGCGGTTCAGCTTGGCCGCGGGGCGGCTGGCGATTTGCCGTATCGCCAGAATCGCTTTGGCCGCGGGGCGGCTCAGGGGTGCCGCGGGGCGGCTGGCGATTTCGAACCTCTTCTTCGCCGTCGTTCGCACCTGTTTCAAAATAATCTATGTTAGTATCATTATGGGGAGTGGTAATCAGCTCCTTACCACTTCTTAGCGTCACAACGCTGACGTTCTCCTTGGGATTCACCACCGTCTGAGATGGTAGCTGGTTTGAGTCCTTCGCCTGGAGTTCGCTCAGCGATTTAGCCAATTGGCTCAGTTGCTTCTCCAAATTCTTTTGGTGCTCAGCTTGACCCAAGACGATCTTTGTGAGAGCTTTGAGAGGATCCTCATTGGATTGATCATTAGTTGGTGGAGGTCCTCTTTGTCTTTGATCAAATTGTTGCTGAGGTCTGAAATTGGGTCCTCCTTGTGGATTGAAAGGGGTTTGGTTATTACCATAGCCATACCCCTGGTAACCTGCATTATAGTTGTTATTGTATTGATTGGGATTAGCATAGTTACCATACCTGGGTCGCTGAGGAACAAAGTTCCCCATGGCATTCAGCTCTACCTGTGGCTCCTATAGCATTGGACAAGTGTCCGTCGGGTGATAAGGATCAGCGCAAATGCCACATGCCTTAAGTTGTTGTGGGGTTCCTTGTAGCATGAACCTTTTCATCATATCTTTCAATTCAGCCACATCGCTATGTAAAGCGGAAGTTGAGGAGTCAACAACGAGTACCCCTCTAGCATGAAGTCCCTTGCTGAATTGCCTAGAGCCATCAGCCAACTCTGTAAACACCTCCCAAGCAGCATTGGGTGTTTTGTTCAAGATGCTGCCTCCACAGGCAGAGTTCACCGTCTTGCGCTCCTCGTCAAGCAATCCATTGAATAGAAAGAGCACTAAATCCTTCTTTGAAAAATCATGGTGGGGGCAACTAGAGCAAAGCTTCTTGAAGCGCTCAAAGTACTCGTAGAGTGTCTCTGTAGCTTTCTGGTCAATGCTGTTGATGTCCTTTTTCAGACTGTTCAATTTGGTTGCAGGAAAGTACTTTTCCAGAAAGAGACGCTTTAACTGTATCCATGTTGTTGCAATACCTGGTGGCAAGTAGTAGAACCACTCATTAGCATCGTCCTTAAGCGAAAAGGGGAATGCCCTCAACTTGATTTGCTCCTCTGTGACGTTGCCTGGTTTCATTCCTACCACGACAGTATGGAACTCAGATAAGTGCTTGTGGGGGTCCTCACCACTCAACCCATGGAATTTGGGTAAGAGATGAACCACCCCAGACTTCAGCTCAAAATTGTTGCCATCAGCAAGTTCAGGAAACTCGATAGCCAATGGTTGTTGGGCTAAGTTTGGTGTAGTGAGCTCCTTCAGCGTTCGATTATCCTCGTTACCAGCCATCTCTATACTCTCTTCTTCTCCTTGATCGAAACGTAACTCGCGAAAACGATCACGAGCTTCTCGCCTCAATCTAGAGAGAGTCCTCTCAATCTCCGAATCTAAAGACAATAGAGATGAGTTAGTAGCACGAGTGTGGACCATATAAGGGGTCCACACAAAAATTAGCAATTAAAACAACACAAGAATTCAATCAGAAGTCCCCGGCAACGGCGCCAAATTTGACAAGAGGAAAACCTGTCGTTGTTCTTGCCAAAGAATACTCGAACTCACAACTAGTATAGTGTGTAAGTAAGAGATCGATCCACAGGGAAATCTATTCAATTCAAGTGTAATTCTAATCGCTAGTAGAGAATATGGGGGTTTTTGGTGTGTAAAAGATTCGCCTTTTATCAAAGCGGAAGTAAGCCAACAAAGTAAACAGCTTGTAGAATGCAGTGGAAGGAAATAGGTTCTCCTACAATTTATCACTTCGATTGATGAATTCGATCCTTGTTTCAGCCTCTAGTTCTTGTCTTTTCCTATCAATGTCCTTGTCCAGATCTTATGTAAATTACTAGTCCTACGAGTCCTAGTAACCCTTATCTCTAAATAACCCTAACACGGTTAAGATTTAACCTAGAGATAGCATTAAGAATATGAATTAACCAAGGTACATGCAATATCAAGCTACGAGTCGATATTTAACATATATTCAACTTCCTACACATCCAATTAGTCCTACGAATCCTAAAGGGATATGATTGCCACTTGGGTTAAGGTTCGCTACGAGGAATCTACAAAACCCTAGCAATTGAATGAATCTACTCTAACTAGTCGACCAGGCCAGAGAGAATAAAACACATTCAAGCAATTAAGCACAAGGAAGTCAAAACATTGCAATAGGAATAAGAACTAGATTAAGAAACTCACAATTCAACAATCAAAGATCCAAATCGTAGGTGAAACCTCGAGAGTTTAGTTGCTGATGCTCAACGGCGCTCTCAACAATGGTGTAAAGTGCATAAGGTGAATGAACGAAATAACTAGAAAAGCCTTAAATAGTCTAGAGAAATTCGGCCCAAAATAGTTTAACAAGAACCCTAAGTTTAATCCGTTTCCGAAGTTCAGCTACTGCACGGGCCGCGGGGCGGCCAGGCCAGGCCGCGGGGCGGCCGGCGATCAGCGAAATCCTGCGTTTCTCCTTCGAGCCGCGGGGCGGCCAGAGATGCTACGGGGCGGCCTGCGATTCTTCCGAACTCCCTCCTCTTCGTCTCCAGCAGCTCCTAAGTCCTTCTGTAACTCGTTTCCACTCTTTTCAATATCATTTCACCTCCAATCTACTTTACCTGAAATAAACAATAAACTCATGTAGATTCCGCCTCTTCTAACTCAACAAATGATAATGCAAATTCAACTAAATAAATGCAATATTCACACCTAAATAATGCTAAATGCAATCTATTATGCAACACTAAATATGTTCTATCAATGGGCTATTAAGTATAAATAGGATTTTTAGGGTTTGGAGGACCTTCCTCTTCTTTCGACCACGTTTGCAACACACGTTTAGAATTTTCAGCACACGTTTAGAGAGCGTTTGTGAGCGGATTTGAGAGCTTTTTGAAGCGATTTCTTCAGCGAAAGTTGGAGAACGTTTTGTGAGCCTTTTGTGACGCTTTGTTGACATTATTCTCAGGTTTTTATGCAATTTATTTTTCTGATTTTTATTTATTTCATGAATTTTGCAATGTCTACCATGTTTATGCATGAGTAGTCGCCTTTTCTAGGGTTGGGGTGATCTCAACGATAGTTATGCTTGCAATTTTGTTATGAATTGATTGGTTTTTATCTATTTTATGTGCTCAAGTACTTAATGAAAATTGGGGAAATTCATTTTTGCAATTAAATTGAAAGATTGGATTGTGAATTGGATAGTAATTAGGATTTTGAAACCAAATTTTGATAACATAATTAAGATTGTTAGTAAAGTTAATTAATTTGTGAAAATAAATTGATTGATTTGCTAGGGTTGATGCAAGTTGACCTATTTAATAGATAAAAACATGATTTGTACTTGATTCATTGCAATGCTTGTATGATTATTGTTGTGGGGATCCCTATGCCCTAGACTTTCATATTATTGATTTTATTCCAAAAAATTCAGCAACTTTAAAACCCCCAAAATTCTATAATTTTCCATCTCTTCTTGCTATTTCTTGCTCTTTGGCAACTAGAATTGAGTCACTGACTTTCTCGCTGCGGACGAAGAAGAAACGCTCGAACCCTAGCCCCAATTTGAGCCCCAAATTAGCAGTAGAGAAATGAGAGATGTAATTGTAAAATAAATTTACTAATTTAGTATATTTTATAAAATTGTAAAGTAAATGAAAATGTAAGGGTAAGTTCCCTCCTAAAACTTTTCATTTTCTTTAGTTCCCTCCCATCCCAAATTCATTTTCTTTAGTTCCCTCCCATCCCAAATTTACATTGGCTTTTATTTCCCTCCAAAATTTTCGGTTGCTATTTTATTTATTTGATATCTTCTTATCTTTCATTTAGTTTAATGATGAAATTATACAGTAATATACATATTCTTGAATTTTTTTTATTATGTAACTTTCAAATATTAAGTTATAGTTATAAATAATTTTAAATTTATTTCATCTTTTGTTATTAATTATCTTACAACCTAATATATTTATTAAAAAATGTTTATTTTTTAGTTGTTATATATATATATATATTATGTGATTGGTGAAGAAATATACTCTTTAAAAATAGATTTGTAAGTATTCTTTTTAGGAAGATATAATGGAAAATATAAGTAGTGGACATTTTCTTTTTTGTTTATCTAGGAATTCATTCTTTAGCAATAATAATTTTCAACTAACCATTCAAAATACATTATATATAGTTATTGAATCTTAGTTATCAAATTAGATGATATGAAGTTTGGATAAATCTTACTTTGGAGCAATATCATAACATTTGATAACTATCATTTAAATGGTAGGAATCTTTGTCTCGTTTAAGTGGTGTACTAATGTTTTATTGTTAATCAAGAAAAAACAACCTATATAAACTTAATTTCAAATAACATCATAAAACTTATTTAGAGTCGAGCTCGAGCCGGACTCTTTTCGAGTATTAAGCAATCCTATTTGCTAAAAACACGGTAACTTAAGTTACTTTGGTTAATGTTTTTTAGTTGTTATTTTATATATATGGTCGGTGAAGAAATATACTTTTTAACCTTTTTAGGCCGATATAAAGGAAAATATAAGTTAAAACTATTTTAGTGGACATTTTCTTTTTCCTTTATCTAGGAATTCATTCTTTAGCAATAATATATTTTCAACTAACTATTCAAAACATATTATAGTTATTAAATCTTAGTTATCAAATGTGATGATATGAACTTTGGATAAATCTTACTTTGGATATGTCATAAGATTTGATAATTTTCATTAGCATATATGGGATATAATAGCAAACAAATTGGTCTATGAATTATGTCTATGGATCAATCCTTAACCCATATGCATCCCTACATTTAACACTTTAAATAATTTGAATAAGATTATTGACTTATTTTAACGGTGATAATTTTTATATATTCATTTACTTCATTTGATTTTAGTGTCACATATAAATATATGATCAATTTATCACTATTAATATTACTATATAGTACAAATACACATTATAATATATATTTATTCAGAATTGATAAGAAATAGCTTTTTGTTTAAAAAAGATTAATATCTCCTAAATAAATTATTATTATAAATATGACTACAAATCTAAAACATCCCGACTAATGATGAGTTACAACTTATATCGCAAATTTTGGATCAAACTGAAGTTTCAATAAAAATTAAAGTTTGGTTTAACTAAATTTTATTTCATTTATCCAATTTGAGTCATATGATCTGATTTAATAGAAACATGATTCAAGTGCAACTCAATTTGACGAAAACTCGATTCAAACGAAATCGGTTATTCCAAAAAAAGAAACTCGGTGTAAGTGAAACTCTGTACAACCAAAATCCCATTTGACCAAAATCCGTTTCATCCGAAACCCGATTCAACCAAAGTCCAGTTTGACCGAAGCTCGGTTTAACCGAAATCCGATTGGACCAAAGCCCAATTGGACCGAAGCCCGTTTCAACCGAAACCCGATTTGACCGAAACCCGAAATTTCTCGATCAAATTGCAACCGAAAACCCGATTGTATTCGATAAACATAATGGTCGAATGAACACGATCTGATCCGACCCGATCCGAATTGTCATCACACCCGATATCAACCCGAGTCCGATTTGACCTGAAATCGAATAACCCGACCTGAACCCGACCCGACTCGCCCGATTGCCACCTCTAGGCTCGAGTTGATCAAGGACTACGACCTCGACATCGTTTATCATCCCGGGAAGGCCAATGTAGTGGTCAATGCGCTGAGTAGGAAGACTCGTCCGGAGGTTACCTTATCGAGGTTGACAACCCAGCCAGAGTTGCAGAGAGATTTGATGAGTTGCGGCATCGAGCTCTGGTCACGGAGAGAGAGTGGTCAACAGAGTTTCCTCGAGATACAATCTGAGTTGATGGATAAGATTCGTCGAGCCCAGGAAGAGTGTCCACAGATAGCAAACATCCGACAACGTATGACCCAGGGTCATTGTAGAGCATTTTTTTTGCCAGAGAAGATGGGATGTTGACGCTACAGGATCGAGTTGCAGTGTCGGAGGTGCATGATCTGAGGTAGAGGATTATGCGAGTGGCACATTCTACTCCTTATTCGATCCACCCGAGATCGAATAAGATGTATCAGGACGTGAGGAGGACCTTTTGGTGGCGTAGGATGAAGGCGAACATTGCAGGATTTGCAGCGAGATGTCAGGACTGTCAGTAGGTGCGGATAGAGCACCATAGACACGGAAGGATGACCAGGTCACTTCCCGACCCCGCGTGGAAGTTGACCGATATTACCATGGACTTTGTCACTGGACTCAGGAAGGACGTCCGAGGCTTTGATGCCATATGGGTGGTAGTCGATAGGTTCACCCAGACCGCCCATTTTATCCCGATTCAGGAGACGTGGTCGGTGTCCACACTAGTGCAGCCATTTGTGCAGCATATCATGAGGTTACATGGAGTCCCGGAGAGGATTGTTTCAGATTGAGATGGTCGGTTTACCTCGAGATTCTGGAGGCAGGTGCACGAGGCTCTGGGGAGCAAGCTGCATTTCAGTACTGTATATCATCCGCAGACAGACAGACAGAGTGAGCGGACGATCCAGACATTAGAGGGTATGTTGAGAGCATCTGTGTTAGAGTGGTGGTAGCTATGGGTGAGACACCTTCCGCTAGTGGAGTTCTCGTACAACAACTATCATTCTTCGATTAGGATGGCTCCTTTTGAGGCGTTGTACGAGAGGCGATGCAAGTCGCCGATATGTTGGGATGAGCCTGGGGATGTGCTTGGGACGTTGCTCCAGTATGTGCAGGAGGCTACAGATTAGGTCAGATGTATTCGTGAGCATCTGAGGATCGCACATGATCGCTAGAAGAAGTACGCATATCGCCGTAAGGCTGAGCTGACTTTTGATGTAGGAGATCATGTATGGCTGAGAGTATCGCCGACGAGAGGGATCCGGCACTTTGGCATGAAGGGCAAGTTGAGCCCTAGATATATAGGACCTTTCGAGATCCTGGAGCAAGTAGGAGAGGTAGCCTACAGAGTGGCTCTACCGACCACCTTAGCTGGCATCCACGATGTTTTCCACGTTTTGCAGCTGAGGCGGTATGAGCCTAATCCGATTCATGTCCTAGATCATTCTGGTCTTCAGATAGAGTCCGACCACACCTATATGGAGCGACCGATAGCTGTTCGTGACCGTCAGGTCAAGAAGTTGAGACGACAAGAGGTGACATTGGTCTTGATTCAGTTGGCTAGGAGGAGTCCCAAGGAGGCAACCTGGGAGACTGAGGATAGAATAAGGGCCAGTTATGGGGGAGTGTTAGACGAGTTGTTAGCCAAGTATGTAGAGCCACGTGAGGAAATAGTCCTTACCTTGTGAGTTGGCTTGTGAGTACCCCTAGGATGTCTATCCTTTAGTTGTACTCTTGATTGATTAGATGTTTACCTTGGTGCTGAGTGTGCACTTTTGATGATTTGTATGCGTGGTGGGCCCATGAGTGCTCTAATATGATGTGTTATCACTGTTTAGTTATATTTTATGATAGATGATTATGTGATGACATGGATGTGATTAACATTCGATAGATGAGTACATGATGGAGTATTAGCACGCACTAGTTACATCGTTGAGTGCAACTTGCCCGATAGGCAGTTGAGTGCGTGTTGCTCCCTATTTATGATGATGAGATGATGACGAGATGACGAACATAGGACAGACGGAATAAGGCTTAGCCTTAAAGGTGGATGAAGTCCACCCTCTTGATTGAGGAATAGACCATAGTGAGATCGTGTGTTTGATCCTTAGAGGTGGATAACTAACGGAGGGAAAGTCGTTGATTTCCCTTGCCAAAAATAATTCACAAACAAACAAACTAGTATAGTATGCAAGTAAGAGGTCGAACCCTAGAGAATCAAGTATTTCTAAATATTGTGTATTTATCAATATAAAAAGAAAAGATTTTTATGAATGAAAATAGAAAACAATATTGACAAAAGCAAATAAATGATAGAAGAAAAGCATTTCCACCTACAAGATCTCGACTTTGGTTGGTTTTATTGATCATCGAATCCTTTTGAAGTTATTATCGTTTCCTATGAATTCCTCTCGTCTTGGTTTTAATAGATTAAAAGTCCTGCGAGTCCAATTAATCATTTACACCTTAATGCAACCTTAACACGGTCAAGATTTAACAAAGAGATAGCAAATAGTCCCAAGAACTTGAGCATATAAATAACACCAATTAAACACGGTAAATCAATGTTTAAGATATATGTCAACTCCCTACATAATCATGCTTCAAACACGGAATCCACAATCTTATGCGTGCTACTACAGAAATAACACAAATACGAAAGTATTAAAGCCTAGCATGAAATCAATATTATCAAGGTAGCTAATCAAGATAACATCAATAACATAATCAATATCACACAAAGAAGTTCAAAGAATTATAGAGGAAAAATAACTTAAATTAGAAACTCACAAACCACCAACCAAGTCTTGAAAGTGTAGGCGGAAACTACAAAATTAGCCAAACATGGCTTACCTAAGCTTTCTTCTCTTCAATGGTGATTTCTCTTCTTGGAATTAATTAAACTAACCCTAGAACATCCTATCTATAAGCCTAATGTCTTCCATAAATAAGGTAAAAGATAGATAAACTAGATAGAAACTTCCTAAACAAACTAGATAGAAGATAAAACTTTCCTAATTTAACTCAGCGTCAGATTCCGCTGGCAGCGAATGGCCGATTGAGCTCCTGTTGGATTTCCGCTACCACACTCGCTGACAACGAATGCCCATGCCTTAGAATTTTCGCAAGCTTCTCGGGTACTTCCTTTCCGCTTCCGCGAGTCACCATTTCCACTGGAGCGAGTCGGCGAGCTCCGTCGTCCTGGTGCACCCCGCTGGCAGCGATGATTTCCGCGGCCGTGAGTGGCTCGCTGCAGCGAGTCAAGTCGCTGGCAGCGGATTCTGTCTTGACTCGCTGGTTCCCGGATGACTCGACTCGCTGGTAGGGAACTCCATTCGCTGGTAGTGAGACGTGCTGGCTCCTGGACATGCTCCGGATGACTCCACACACTGGCAGCGAGATCCCATCCTCTGGCAGCGAGATCCCATTCGCTGGCAGCGAGTTCTGCTCAGGACACCTTCTCGCACGATGTTGCTGACTTGATCCGCTGCAGCGGAAAGACATTCGCTGTCAGCAAAAATCCAACAGACCACCATCACGTAGATCTTCCAAAGAACTTTCCAACGCATGCTCATATTCATCGATCGGACATCCGAGGCCTCCGGAAAGTGCGTTACAAGTTCAGCTCGCCGAGCGGACAGCTTTCGTGACTCGCCCTCGTTTCCGCTCTTAGACCTGGATTTCGTACTCCGTTGCTCCTTAGGTTGTTCCATTCTCTTCGGGACTTCTTCCTTAAGCTCTCCCAAGTCTCGCCTTTGCCTTACTTTGCTCTGTTTCTCGTGTTCTTTGCTTCAGATCTACGAATCTATATAAAACCATCGAAATAGCGTAGATTCCGAACTTTCCCACAAAATGAATGCTAATCTAATTAACACTAAAACATGATTATATAACAATGAATTGCAACTAAACTAACCTATAATGCCTATTGGAAACATGCCTTATCAAACTCTCCCACACTTAACATTTTGCTTGTCCTCAAGCAATACAAAACAAGAGCAAAACCATCATACCACAAATACGATCTTCAAGCACTAACCTTGTCAAAAGCAAAATCAAAGTGTAGGAGACATAAGCATGAAAGTTAACATCCTAGCAAGTATATGAGAGATTCAAAATAAAGGCACATCTCATACAACCTCACCGGGATCATGTGTTTGCTCTCACTCTCATGTGTTTAGGCTTAATAATGCATCTCTCAACTCAATCCAAAATGCAAAAAGCTACATAGAAATTGACACAAATATCACATATTCTCCACCGTGGATGCCATCACTTATAAGAAACATCAAGAGGTCTTTTATCAAGGTTGTAATGAGGCTTGGTAAGAAATTAAGGTAGGAAAATATTTAGGTTTGTGGTGCTAAAAATCCGGGAAAAAGGGATCCCTAAGAACAACCGGAAGAGCACTACAAATCAAATACTTCCAAAACCATAATAACTCAAACTTTCACTCTCAAAATACTCAACTGAAGAAATTTGTCTCAACCATACATATTTGTTTTCCAACTCTCACACACATAATAAAGATAAAAGGCTCTTACTCATTTTTTTAAAATTTTATTTTCTCTTTTTCTTTCACTTTTTTTGTCTTTCAATTTTTTCGATTTTTCTTCTAGAGCCAAAAATACAATAATACACAATGTGAGGAATAAAACCAAAATTACACAATCATCCAAAACTTGTAACTTTCTCAACAATATTCTCTTTTTCACTCAAACAAATCAATCATTCACCAATTCTAATCCTAATTCCCGGATAGGGTAAGGCTCATCATCGGCTAGGATAAATTTTGTGGAGCTTCAAAGAAAAGGCTAAGGCTCAAGTTGGGCTACAAGCAAAGGACACATATGTAGGGTGGATATGGATAATAATATGGCTAAGAAAATCATGTCTCTATCATTTGAAACTCATAAGCAATAAACATATAAAATCGGCCTCAAATATAGATAAAAATGGCAATCTCAAGAGTTAATTGCGTAAGGAGTGTATAATGTCACACAAGAAAGCAAAAGGGAATAAATATGATGAAAATCCCTATAAGGCTAAAATTTCTCACTAGGACAAGTTTTGTTGGATTTCAATAATGCCGAAGACTAAGAATCATACTTGCTCAATTGAACTAACATGTCATGCTCCCATAAAAATCATTTCAAGTATGTGATAAGATTAGGCGATTCAATCATATTATGGAACATATATGGTCAAACTCATAAAAATAAAATAAAGGACAAACTAAGGCAAGATGGGTATTTGAATAACACATATATGCAATGCATGCTCTTTTTGGATTTTTTTTCTCAATTTTTTTTTCTCAATTTTTTTTTTTTTCATTTTCCAATACAATAAATTAACAAAAAAAATAAACATGAATCGATGAATAAAATAAAGACAAAACAAACATGAATGCATGAATCTATGAATGCAACCCTCTCCCACACTTAAACTCTTCATTGTCCTCAATGAAAATCAAAGACAACAAATCATAAAAATATGAGAGAAAGAGGGTAAAGAATAACTCACATTTTTGGAAAAGTTTTGGTGGCGAAGGTGACGAATTTTTGAAAGAAGAACGATGAAGAACGACAACGACGAAGACTAAAGAACCACGCCCACCGATGAATGAAGATGACGAAGAATAAATAAGATCAACGGTGACGACAATGGACGAAGACTGGGCATGCACCATGGGAGCGGTTGATCAGGCCGCAAACAAGGCTAATGATAGCTTCGTACACTAGGCACCACTGCTGGATTCGCTGGCAGCGAGTTTTGGTTCACTGGCAGCGGATGAAATCAACTCATGTGACATCTGGGCGGTTGGCCTCACTGGTAGCGAATCATTATTCGCTGGCAGCGAATTGAGCCCAGATTCTCTATTTTTTTATCTTTTCTTTTTTTCCCTGCATGGTTATCTCAAAATATCCGAAAGCACCTATCTCGGGTTTCCTCCCGAGAAGCGTCTTTGTTTATCGTCATAGACTTGACGGTTTATTCGTCCATGTGTTCAAGACTCACTCGGACATTGCCAATGCCCTCTTTAGCAAATCAAACTCCGATGCACACCATCTAGGTAGGCGAGCACCACATATGAAGAAGCCGAAGTCAAAAGATGTGATGTTGAAGAAGGTCTCCAACTCTTAATATGATCGAGCGTGACTTCCCGCCGAGGGTATGTAGTACCACCAACACAGTTCCGTTGGTGATTTGTTGAAGTAATGCTCCCAAGGATCTACATATTCACCAAAATCCACAAAAGTGTAAGAAATATAATTACCTTGCTCGGGAGCCACAGAAATTGGCTCTGGACTTGGTTCCTTAATTGATGAGTTGGGGATGATTTCTATAGGTGGAGTAGGTGCCAAAATACATGGTTCCTCAAGCGTGCACTCATGAGACTCCATGTCAAGGGGCATCGGGCTCTCTTCTCCATCTTCGATTGAACCACTGATGCTTGCGTCTTGGCTTCCATCATGTATCTCGTCCGCCATTGGTTTGAAAGGTAAGGGCATGAATGCCAACTTGTAGTGTTCTTCCACCTTCGCCATGTCACCCATGCAAAGGAAAAGATCCCACAATTCCGAAGAATCCAAACCGTAAAATCCTTCATCTTTCAATGATTGGGCGAATTCTCGTATCTCGGGAAGCATACCATCTTGAACGCAAAGTACGTGTTCTTTCAAATCATCTTGGATACCCCGTGAAGCACGGTCGTCCACTAAATCTTGCACTCTTGCGAGGTAAGGGTGAAAGTATTCTCATTGGTATTGCCATAACTCCAACTCCATTACAAACAATTAGAAACGAGGTGTCGTGAACCGTAAGATAGGTCCACGACGGGGATAGATATATATACAAATATTAATAAATACACAAAACAAAGAAATAAACTTGATTCCCCGGCAACAGAGCCAATTTTGACGGAGGAAAAGTCGTTGATTTCCCTTGCCAAAAATAATTCCCAAACAAACAAACTAGTATAGTATGCAAGTAAGAGGTCGAACCCTAGAGAATCAAGTATTTCTAAATATTGTGTATTTATCAATATAAAAAGAAAAGATTTTTATGAATGAAAATAGAAAACAATATTGACAAAAGCAAATAAATGATAGAAGAAAAGCGTTTCCACCTACAAGATCTCGACTTTGGTTGGTTTTATTGATCATCGAATCATTTTCAAGTTATTATCGTTTCCTACGAATTCCTCTCGTCTTGGTTTTAATAGATTAAAAGTCCTGCGAGTCCAATTAATCCCTTACACCTCAATGCAACCTTAACACGGTCAAGATTTAACAAAGAGATAGCAAATAGTCCCAAGAACTTGAGCATATAAATAACACCAATTAAACACTGTAAATCAATGTTTAAGATATATGTCAACTCCCTACATAATCATGCTTCAAACACGGAATCCACAATCTTATGCGTGCTACTACGGAAATAACACAAACCACCATTAAATCAATATTATCAAGGTAGCTAATCAATATAACATCAATAACATAATCAATATCACACAAAGAAGTTCAAAGAATTATAGAGGAAAAATAACTTAAATTAGAAACTCACAAACCACCAACCAAGTCTTGAAAGTGTAGGCTGAAACTACAAAATTAGTCAAGCATGGCTTACCTAAGCTTTCTTCTCTTCAATGGTGATTTCTCTTCTTGGAATTAATTAAACTAACCCTAGAACATCCTATTTGTAAGCCTAATGTCTTCCATAAATAAGGTAAAAGATAGATAAAATAGATAGAAACTTTCTAAACAAACTAGATAGAAGATAAAACTTTCCTAATTTAACTCAGCGTCGGATTCCGCTGGCAGCGAATGGCCGATTGAGCTCATGTTGGATTTCCGCTACCACACTCGCTACCACACTCGCTGGCAGCGAATGCCCATGCCTTAGAATTTTCGCAAGCTTCTCGGGTACTTCCTTTCCGCTTCCGCGAGTCACCATTTCCGCTGGAGCGAGTCGGCCAACTCCGTCGTCCTGGTGCACCCCGCTGACAGCGATGATTTCAGCAGCCGCGAGTGGCTCGCTGCAGCGAGTCAAGTCGCTGGCAGCGGATTCTGTCTTGACTCGCTGGTTCCCGGATGACTCGACTCGCTGGCAGCGAACTCCATTCGCTGGCAGCGAGACGTGCTGGCTCCTGGACATGCTCCGGATGACTCCACACACTGGCAGCGAGATCCCATCCGCTGGCAGCGAGATCCCATTCGCTAGCAGCGAATGGGATCTCGCTACCAGCTCCTGTTGGATTTCCGCTACCACACTCGCTACCACACTTGCTGTCAGCGAAAATCCAACAGACCACCATCATGTAGATCTTCCAAAGAGCTTTCCAACGCATGCTCATATTCGTCGATCGGACATCCGAGGCCTCCGGAAAGTGCGTTACAAGTTCAGGTCGCCGAGCGGACAGCTTTCGCGACTCGCCCTCGTTTCCGCTCTTAGACCTGGATTTCGTACTCCGTTGCTCCTTAGGTTGTTCCATTCTCTTCGGGACTTCTTTATTAAGATCTCCCAAGTCTCGCCTTAGCCTTATTTAGCTCTGTTCCCCGTTTTCTTTGCCTCAGATCTACGAATCTACATAAAACCATCGAAATAGCGTAGATTCCGAACTTTCCCACAAAATAAATGCTAATCTAATTAACACTAAAACATGATTATATAACAATGAAATGAAACTAAACTAACCTATAATGCCTATTGGAAACATGCCTTATCAATAACCACCTCCCGAGAGGGAGATGAGTCGAGACTAGAAGTGTCTAGGTCTAATTTCGAGTCGGGACGCCAAACACCATGATTTTGAGATTTAGTTCGGGAATGAGCAATTTAAGGTTCCAATGTCCGGGTAAACTTATTATACTTCGCGAAGTGGATACAAGCTTTCCACGGGGGCACTCGTGGAATTTTCGCTACGACCGAGTGGTAGTGTGATTATCCTCTCGAGTTGTGATACTTTCAAGGTTGAGGGGAGATGTGATGGGGGCACCCATCACATGCTTGATGAAACCTTCGAGATTATTACGGTCGTGACAAACGTGGCGTGAGATTCTTAGACGACGCATCCAGGATGATCGTGTGCCTTTTGTTACGATTCAAAGACTCAAGTTTCAAAACCTTCTCCACCGGTTTAAGCCTTTTGTCTTGGGGACGAGACTTGCTTTTAGAGGTGGATGATTGTAAAGACTGGAATTTAATTAATATTTATAAAATATCCGTAGGATAATCCGAATATTATCCTCCCTTATGATTATAAAAACCCGGAAAATTTAAAATTTTTATGCCTAGCTTTACATGGATTCAATGATGGGAAAAATATACCCAAGCCACTTTTCTCGTATCTTATAAACGTAACGGATTTTAACGCTTCACGAGCTCGGGTTTTACATTATGTTAAAGAGGTCAGCCGCCCTATCTAAACCAATGCCCAACAAGGAGCTACCAACCCCATTTGATTTGGATGGAAACTAACTAGCTAGGCTCCTATTCTAGTTCAACCACACTCATCACTTCCTTCCCATTACACCCATGCTTTGACTAAATGAGCCCTTTGTCTCCTCCTTCTCTTTATAAACTGACCCCAGCAGCTCAAGGAATCCATCCACACAAGCCCTAGCCGGCACTCCCCTTGAAAACCCAAAGAAAAACCCCCCCTCCTCCATTGTAGGTCCTTTTTGGACACCTTGCACCAAAACTTGCATATCTCCCTCCATACTCATCCAAATTGAGCAAACTCGGTGGCCATGGATCCACCTTGAACCCAGCCAAAATCCAAAGTCATTTACTCATCCAAAATCGTCCATCTTTGGAGCTGCAGAAAACTGTTTTTGAAGGGTCTTGAGAGTTTGACTTGGTTTCTTGGTAAGAACCCTTTCTTTCTTTAAAAACTGAGTTCTAACATATGTTATAACTCCAAAATCTAAATCATGTTTTGGGATTTTTTTGTGATAAAATGCCAAGGTGTTTGGAAGGTGCTCTGAAGGACTCCCGAGGGTGTTCTTGAGTCGTTTGTGTGGGATTCTTCAAAGGTAATCCCTCATCCACCTCCCCCTCTCTAGTAATAGATCTTGTGTGCTTGGAAAGGGCTTAGGAAGTGGAGCCTCTATGTGTTTTTGGTTGCGTTTTGTAGCAAACGTCAAGAAACAAAGTGGATATATGTGCCTCTATAATTTGGACTTTATTTCCAATCCAACGATCTGATCAGGCTGACATCTTAATAAGATGTTTATGGAAATGTTATCTAATTGTCCTTCAAAAATCAGGGGGATCCAACGGTTGGATCAAGAGTTATTATAATATTAGCAACCAGTGTTTATAATGACTCGATTAAAAAACTTGGTTAAGGGAATGCTAAGAATATGGTTAACTATATGATGGCATAACCAAAACTTAGAGCATATAAAATACAGAAATGAAATATACCCATAACTTGGCTTATGATCCGATAAGAAGAAAATCGATTATGTGATAATACGTTATACATTATAACTGGTTAAGTCCGGATCACTTAACCAAAGTGCATAATCTATAGAATCATGAACCTCATGTGGATGTATGTTGATTATTAGGTTGGGTACCATGCATTAGAATACCACCTAATGAAAGCTTAATGAAATTACTAGGCTCTTGTGGATTGGATCCTTGGTTGCGCATTTTATTGCTTGCTTATTCTCTGGACTCCGGGTAAGTCCCCTGGACTTACTCATGATGGATTTATGTGATACTCTTTGTCTTATCGAGAGTCTTCATGCATCACGCAACCTAGTAACATGTTTAGGAATATAAACCGGTAATATGACATAGGAGGAACTTAGTAAATCCAACAATTCATATGTATGCTATGTGTCTATGGTAGGATGGCCGCCAAAATCTGAATAAATGACTTATACTCGATGGAACAAGAATGAAATGATGAAAGACTTATGATGAGAAAGAATGAGTATGTTTGAGAAGGATGAGTACGTTTGAGAAGATATTATGATATGATGGTGGTGGTGGTGATGATGATGATGATGATACGGGCCCCTGTGTGTTTATTTCGCATTTATATATATCTATATACTTGCTTATGTGTTACATTTTAACATTCATGTAGTTTAAGTATGCCTCTTTATATGGCCTTGAGTGTGCATATTTCCGATGATTGACCCCGATTTATTTCTTGTTTTTAGATTCAGGTACCCCTTACCCGATATGACTTACGTATGTGGATGATTGTCAGGACAGACCTTTTGGGACGATTAGAGCGAGTGAGGCATGACTTACGCACTCTTCACTTTCTCGCTTACTTTGATTTGGTTTTGACCCGGCTATGCCGCGGTGACTTTAATGTACGTTATTTCCGCACTTTATATTTCCGACTTGAAAATCATTTACACGATGGTACCTAGGATAGGTGAACGCCTCCAAACCGTCGCTTCCGCTTAAAACAAATAACTTAACTAAATAACTCGTACTCGGTCATAAGATCTAAAGCTCACGGAAGAATTCAAAACTCTTCTATAACGTTCCCCGAATAACCGGATCATCCGAACCTTATAAATCCTCTAAGTGGATTTATGGAGGCATATTCGGATATCCATACTTTTGGGTCGTTACATATCCTGTCAGGTCATGTCACATTTGATGAGTCCTGCTTTCCCTTCTCTTCACCTCCTCTCCCAAACCTACTGTCTCCCATTATGAGTCGGAGTCTCCCTTCCCGCACTTCCTCCTTGACCAGCGCTCTCCCGGTGCTACTACTGTCTCTCCCCCTACGACGCCCCCACCACCTCCTCCCCCACTTCCCACCAGACCTCACACCCGTAGCATCTCCGGTGTGTTCAGTCCGAGACAGATTGTCTCAATGCATGCCTCCCATCGCCCCGCCCTCACCCTGTCCCAGTCGTGCCAGGCCGCCCCCACACCACCCAAATTGATGCGGTCGTTGCAACTTGCTGCGGCCGCGGCCGCAGCTCTGATACCATGTAGAGAGATATCAACTGATGTAAAGTTCTCCTTAGGATTTCATTCCTCACAATGTTCATATATAGATTACAAGTGAGTAAGACTGGACCTGAGCCAAGAGGCCCATACACTATACAATATGTAAATATATGTTAAATTCTTGCCCAGTTAAAGAAAAATAAATACTCAAAAGTACTCTTACAAATTACAGTAAAAGGTAGGTAAAAGATGGTAATCTACTTAATAAAATCACACAAAACGTGTAGGGCGTGCTTCATTACCATTACAGTAATCTAAAACAGGTAGATAACTTACTGAGAAGGTAATTAAATAATTATCTCGCAAAATTAATCACTTTTGTTATCTCCTTTCATGCTTGGAATGGATGCATCCATGAAAGAAGCCGACGGGGACTTGTCTTCGGGTATCATGGAAAGCAACTCGGTTTCCTTGAAGTACTTTTGGAAGGCCTTTGGAAGGAATCGGGGGATGAGGAAACAAAAGAGGTTGAGGGAGAAGTACACTAGATTCACAACCGCTAGGATCCTCCCAAACCAAAACCAAGCAACGTCCTGCATTGTCACGTACACATACAAGTTATTCATATATAACGTAACGCGAGTCAGCAACTTATCAAAATGAATGGCACAACACAGTCACATGCGACAAACATTGATTTACATAAACATGAGACTATGAATATTGGCTAATTTATGAACAAGTGTAAGCAAGACTAAAGGTGTAATTTATGAAAAATTTAAAGCTTGTGTAAACACACAAGACTTTTTTTTTACAATAGGTAAAAAAATATCAAGCCTGTTGGCACTGTCATTTGGAAAATATCAAAAACCGGCCCATCCAAAACTATTCTTAATTATTCCTCCGACACTGCAAGTGCCCAAGAAGACTTTCCATTTTCCCAATTGTTTTCTCATGCTTGATGTATCCTCAAAGCTGCCAATTATTATAAGAAGACTTTTAAAAGGTTTAATTTATGAGTAATTTAGGGCATGTTTATCGGGGTACTGTTGTGAGCTGAATCTGCCATGTTTTACAGTAACTTTTATATCGATTTCTGTACACATTGCATTCATTTGGGCTTAGATAGTACAGAATCTATGTAGTTTATGTTTATTTGCCAAATTATGGAATCTACACCAGTTTCTGTTTAATTCGCAGAAATCGAGGCATTTTACAACAATTCTGCAGAAGGTCGGAAAAGACTCGGAAAACAGCTACAGAAGTCCAAGGTCAAAGCAGCAACGGAACTAGTCGAATCGAGCCGAGGAACCACCCTACTCGATCTCGAGTAGACCTTACTCGACCTAGACGAGCATGTCCGAGCACAGGCCTTGTCGACTAGGAGCAATGTCGAGAGCCAGACCAACCCAGCTCCGGAGCCCTACTCGATCTCGAGGACCACTGGTCGAGATCGACGACACCTCAGCACCACGCCCGGGGTTGACGAGAAGAAGAGCTGGTCGACAAGCCGAGGACGGAGCCGAGGACGACCAGGCGGCACTCGCTGCCAGCGACTCGACTCGCTGCAGCGGACCGCTCGCTGCCGCGGAAAAACTCGCTGCCAGCGGGATGCACCAAGCCGATGGAGAAGCCAACTCGCTCCAGCGGAAGGGGGCTCTCGCACCTGCGGATTGACCACCTCGCTGCAGCACAAGAGGCAACTCGCGGAAGCGGAAAGGAAGAACCCAACTCGATGTCGATGAGCCTTGTCGAGGTCGACGACGCCCAGGAGCCTTGTCCGAGCCTTGTCGAGCAGAGTCACCAGAGGAGTCCAGATCCGAGCTTGCCGAGTAGAGCTACTCGAGGTCGACTAGGGCTACTCGAGGTCGACGAGCACCGTGAGCCAGGACCGAGCCACATCGAGCACCAGTTAGCCGAGACGAACCATCCTTGTCGAGGTCGACGAGCCGTGGTCGAGGTCGAGTAGACCAGATCCCAGAAACTTCTCGACGAAGACCTATCCGAGTAGACTTGGGATTCCTTGGGGCCGAAGGAGGAAGATCTATCCAAATCCATCAAGTTCTATCTAAGGAGACAAGATCTATCAACATCATGAAGACTTACCCTATTTAGTTTTATCTTTCCCTTTTAGATTTATTTCCTTAAAGCAATTTATTTATCTTTTAGCAATTTAGATATAATTTTAGATAGAGATAGATATTTCTTTCCTAGATTAGCTAGGGAAAGAAGACTATAAATAAGGCCCTAGGGGGCTCAGTTTTATTCATTACATATCACAATTCAATTTCGGAGACAATTAGTTAGTTCCACATAGAGTTTTAGGAGTTTTAAGGTTTTTAAGGTTTTGGCTTTCTGCGAAAGTTGATTGCCAGGATTGTAAAAGGCTTTGAATTTAGTTAATGCAAGTTATTTCTTTTCATTCAATGTCTGCAATTGCGATGAGGCGTGAGTAGTCCACCCACTTCTGGGGCTGGGGTGAGCCCGACGGTGGCCATGTGAGGCGATGCGATAAAGGTCAGATCTTTTGTGCAATTTATCTTCTATCCCTTTGAGCATGATTCTTTTGCGAGAGTGGAAGGTTATCCTTGTTTGTGTTATTGAAGCGAAAGTGATCTTAATGCAACTTGGGTTAATTATGTGAAAAAGGGTTAGTAACAATTAGGGTTTATGCGAGAGCCTCTCTTTGCCTATTTGTTAATGACGAAAGTTATTTGATGGAAAACATGATCTTTTATGCCTTTATGTGTTGTTTTGCATGGTTATCATTGTGGTGTTGATACCCTGTCTTTGGAAGTCTTTTAATAGATTGATTTATTTCATTAAATTTCTGAGTTCTTTGTTCGAGATTTGCACTTTAAGTTTTCTGTATTCTTTGTCGAGATAGAGGAGAAGCTCGTCGAGATCGAGTACCATCTAGTCGATCTCGAGTAGGATTTGGTCTCAGTCGAGTTGTTTTTCTTCTGTTTTCGTCGATTTTCAGTTTCTGTTTTGCATGCTCTTGTCGACCTCGAGTAGGGGTTGTCGAGATCGAGTTGCCCTTGCCGGGTTTGCCTGTCTGCTGTGATTTCTGAGTTTCTGTTGTCGAGTAACTATGGTCGATCTCGAGTAGGTGCTTGTCGAGATCGACGAGCCCTTTGCCTTTGCTTTTAGTTTCTGCTTTGCTTTATTTCCTGATTTGCTTTGTTCATTGCTTTTGTTTATTATTTTCTGTTTTATTTATGTTTCTTTCCTTGCTTCTGTTTCTGTCTTTCTCCTGCCTTGTCTGTGAGAATTTACAGCTACCTGAGAACTGCTGACGTGCTTCCTCGTGGATTCGATCCTGATTTTCTCTTACTACAACGGGAGGAAGTCTTGTGTTTATTTGCTGAGACAGGGAAGTCAGTCTGAACTCTAATTTATATTTATTTCATACTTGACCATCCTCCTGCAAAAACAAATTGGCGCCGTTGCCGGGGAAGCAATCATTCGCGCCTTAGGTAGTCAGTTCTCACTGTTTCTTTGAGTTACTTTTCAGGTGTATGCGCCGTTCTGGTCAAACACCTGAGTTTGACGCCTTAGACGAACCGGAACGCCTATTTCACATCCGAGTTAAACTACAAAGAGCCATGGCAGCTGCGGAGACACAGGAACAGCTGGTCGCTAGGCTTACCAGGGAATTGGCCGCAAGGGATGCTGCTATCGCCTCTAAGAGAACAGCAAGGGAACAAGCACAGGCTGAGCTTGCCCAATATCCAACCACGGCAGAGGACTACATGCATCCAACTCTCGTCGTGCCTGAATCGGCGATTCTAATCCCTGAAAACTCTTTTGAAATTCGCACTCAATTTCTTATAGAGCTGAAAAATAATGCCTTCTATGGTAGATTTAATGAGTGTCCTCTTGAACATATTACAAACTTTTCTGACATGTGTCGTACTATTGCTGAAGGTACAACCCTGGAATATGTCAAGATGAAATCTTTTCGCTAGTCTCTCGCCGGGCCTGCACTGAAATGGCTGGAAGGGCTGAAAGCAAGATCACTCACAACCTGGGCCCAAGTAGAGCAAGAGTTTCTGAACAAATCAGCCTGGCAGAGCACCATGAGGATGCAGCTTACGCAGAGCAAGTCAGCCTGGCAGAGCACCATGAGGATGCAGCTTACGCAGGGGGTCCCAATCGTTACATGGGGGACCAAAGGTTTCAGCAACCACAATGGAACCAAGGTGTCCCTAGGAATCCCCCGCCCTACAGAGCTCCAGGACATCCGGAAAGGGAGCGGAAAAAGGATGATATACAGACAGTCCTGGAGGAAATACGGAGAAACCACTCAGAAACTAGGCAATCCTTCAACTCCGTCTATACTCAGATGCAAGGTGTCAACTCTAGGCTTGGGGAAATTGATATCTGGAGGAAATCAGTTGATACACAGATCGGTCAGCTAGCAGTAGGAATCCCCAGACAGGCAGGTGCGCTGCCTGGATCCTCAGAACTAAATCCTAAGGGAAAGACTGGACACATCGCTGCTATAAAACTCAGAAGCGGCCATCAACTACAAGAGCCAGAGGTCGGAAAGTAGTAGAACGACGAGGAACAACAAGTCGATCTCGACAAAGCCGTGGTCGACCTCGACAAGAGCCTCGTCGACCTCGAGGAGAAACTTCCAGAATCTTCGTCTGCGCCGAACAGCAACTCGATTGCGCCCGACTTGGTCGATGTCGACAAGCCCCTTGTCGATGTCGAGGAGCCTCTGGTCGACATAGAGCAGCCTGCAGCATCTCTGACGTCTGTTCTGGCTCCGAATCAGAAAAAGAAGCTGCCTTTCCCCACAAAATCTCTAAAGGACCCGGCGGAGAAAAAGTTTCAGCGCTTCATCAAGATGCTTCAGAAGCTCAACGTCACCATCCCTTTCACAGAAGCTGTCAATGAAATGCCATCTTATGTCAAGTTCCTGAAGGAGATTCTGAGCAAAAAGCGTTCAATGGCTGAAATCATAGAGGAATGCAGCCATCTGGACATATTGGAGAAGAGGCCGGATCCAGGTAAGTTTGCTATGACTATTGGATTTGGTCCATACAAAATTAATGCCCTATGTGATCTTGGAGCTAGTGTGAGTATAATGCCTTTAACAATTTGGTCCAAGATTAAGATAGGTGCCCTGGAGCCTGTGGATGCTAGACTTTACATGGCCAACAACACGGTGGTCATTCAAACAGGCATGCTGGACAACGTCCCAGTACAAGTAGGTAAATTCTTTGTCCCTGCTGATTTCTTAGTTGTTGATATGCAAGAAGATCCTGCTTGTCCAATTATTCTAGGAAGACCATTCTTGGCAACGATGGATGCCAACATAAGCGTAAGGAAAGGAGTGCTCACCTTCAACATCAGCGATGAGGTAATTGAGTATTCCTTTAATAAAACTGAAAGGCATACAGGTCCAATGGAAGAGGTCAAATCTATCTCAGCTGGCTACATCATCTGCGGGGAACCCAAGGTCAGAAATATGACCCCTGAGGAGCTGGAAAAGAGGGACATGGAAGCCCAGGTGGAGGAGATCATGGCAATCCTCAAGGAGAACACAGAGAATCCAATCGACACAAACCAAGGTAAGTCGTTGTGGATTCATTATTTTTCGGATGCCTTGACAGGGACTAAGTATGGGGTCAAGATAGACCAAGGCTCCTCGACATCGAGTAGAGCCCTAGTCGATCTCGACCAGATCAAGGAGTCTCCACCAGCGCCAGCATCATCAAGCAGCAAACCAGAGGAGCCACCCTACTCGATCTCGAGTAGGCTACTCGAGGTCGACCACGAGTGCCCTACTTCGACTCGGCCTTCCTCGACGTTGACGACACCAGAGCCAGGATCCTCGTCGACATCGACCACCCTTGTCGAGATCGACAAGACCTTGGCTAACTCGATTCCTGCTTCCTCGACACGGAAGCCGCCTGGCGGACCAGCCTACTCGATCTCGACAAGACTTGTCGAGGTCGACCACCACCCGGCGCCACCAGACCCTGCTTCCTCGACGCTGAAGCCACCAGGAGCAGAAGGTCGAGTAGCCTTGTCGATGTCGACCAGCCCATACCTTCATCGACTTCTGAATCTGCAAGCCGACCAGCACCAGGACCAGCAGTCTTGTCGAGATCGACTAGCCCTAGTCGAGATCGGCCAAACACAATGGTTCCCGATTCCGTCTCTGCAAAGGTAAGCCAAGGTATGGATCTTTCTTCTCCTATTTCCATTAAAGATTTATCTATACATGGGAGAGGTCTGCGTTGGTATGTGCGATTGTGCAGGATTTCCAATGATGAGCCTAAGGAGTGTGAAGTGGGAGACAAACTCTATGTCTCCAAATCAAAAGATCATTGGTTTCCTAACAAATTCAACAAGAAGCGGATGGGACCGTTCGTGGTGAACAAGATCCATTCTGGAGGATTACAGCTGATGGACAAGAATGGAATCTTATTTGAGGCCCAAGCTACATGGGCCCTGCAGATGCCACCTTGAGCATAAATGGAAAGTCGGCCTAGCGACTATAAAATCTAGAGCATGTACATAGACTTTTTAGGACATTTGAGACTTTGTTTTTTATTTTTGGTTTTGAACACTTTTAGTTTTGCTATTGTGGGTATATGTCTTATACTTTTCAGGTCCATGGATAGAACCAAGCTATATTCAAACTCGGCCTAGGAGGTGCTCCAATTGAAATCTAGAGAAATCTGCACACATGTCTTATGAGTTTCTTTCTTTACCCTTACCTTATTTTTTATACAGTGAGGACACTGTAATGTTTAAGTATGGGGTAGGGGAAGGGCTTACTTTGTGCATATTTGATTTATTTGACATTACTTGTGCATTATTTCTTTGAATTGCTACATGACTATTTTGGAATGCATTATTGATTTATGTGTTTATATGCATGTTTTCCAAAATTTGAGAAAAATAACCCCCATTGAAATTTTTGAATAATGTCATGGAAGCTTATATTGAACTCAACGATGCAAAATTGGATTCATTAGAGATATAGCATGAAATTGCCTAGTAAAGGGAAGTCACAATGAAGTGCATATTTTCTTGAAAACCATAGAAGAAGGTAAAAATTGAAATTGCTTTTGACATGTTGCATGATAAGATGATTGAGGACTTTATATTTCCATATAATGCTCATTGTTATAATTCCTAGCCATACCTATGCTTATGCATCACAAAAGCCATAATATGCCTTATTTCAAATATTGCTCCACATGATCTAAATATTGCCATTCTTTACCTTATCCGGGGATTATGTTGAGAATGATGTTACATTATGGAGATGTCATATGGTTTTTATGTTGTTGTGTTCATATTTGGAGTTTGGAAGGAAATTGTTTGAATTATATGGAAAATTTAATAAGTGAAAGAAAATCCAATCCCCTCAGGAGATAAAGGTAGATTGACCCTGCTCTCTGAGATAATAGTTTGAAGAGATGGAACACATTGTGAGGAGTCCAAAGCACTAAGTATCCGGGGCCATTCATGACACCCATGCTTGCGACTCGCGAGAAGGCAGTGCTGAGGTTAGAGAGGTAAAAGCATTATTATTGAGAAAAGCATTATGAAAGGTGATGAATCAAATGGAAGAAGGAATGTGGAAATTCAATTTGGAAAGTACTCCATTTCCCCGGATCAAAAGCACCACATTGCCAAAAATTGCCCACCTTTTAGCCTTTTACCAATCTACTCCTTCAGGAGCTTAAATTAAAGTCTTTTTGATTATCAATGCTTTGTCACTTATAAATGTTTATGCATGACCCTCCTTTTGTGAGTAGATATTGCTTTTACATATTTGCACATGCATGAATCTGTGACACTAGTACCTTTTCGAGGATGGTAATTGATTGCAGGGACATATGAGAATGAATCTAAGATGTTGAGAGTTTGAATTCTTCCCCTGAATGACAAATAAAAGTATTGCTTGAGGACAAGCAAGCTTAAGTATGGGGTGTTTGTTGTGAGCTGAATCTGCCATGTTTTACAGTAACTTTTATATCGATTTATGTACACATTGCATTCATTTGGGCTTAGATAGTACATAATCTATGTAGTTTATGTTTATTTGCCAAATTATTGAATCTCCACCAGTTTCTGTTTAATTCGCAGAAATCGAGGCATTTTACAACAATTCTACAGAAGGTCGGAAAAGACTCGGAAAACAGCTACAGAAGTCCAAGGTCAAAGCAGCAACGGAACAAGTCGAATCGAGACGAGGAACCACCCTACTCGATCTCGAGTAGACCTTACTCGACCTAGACGAGCATGTCTGAGCACAGGCCTTGTCGACTAGGAGCAATGTCGACAGCCAGACCAACCCAGCTCCAGAGCCCTACTCGATCTCGAGGACTACTGGTCGAGATCGACGACACCTCAACACCACGCCCGGGGTTGACGAGAAGAAGAGCTGGTCGACAAGCCGAGGACGGAGCCGAGGACGACCAGGCGGCACTCGCTGCCAGCGACTCGACTCGCTGCAGCGGACCGCTCGCTGCCGCGGAAAAACTCGCTGCCAGCGGGATGCACCAAGCCGACGGAGAAGCCAACTCGCTACAGCGGAAGGGGGCTCTCGCACCTGCGGATTGACGACCTCGCTGCAGCGGAAGAGGCAACTCGCGGAAGCGAAAAGGAAGAACCCAACTCGATGTCGATGAGCCTTGTCGAGGTCGACGACGCCCAGGAGCCTTGTCCGAGCCTTGTCGAGCAGAGTCACCCGAGGAGTCCAGATCCGAGATTGCCGAGTAGAGCTACTCGAGGTCGACTAGGGCTACTCGAGGTCGACGAGCACCGTGTGCCAGGACCGAGCCACATCGAGCACCAGTTAGCCGAGACGAACCATCCTTGTCGAGGTCGACGAGCCGTGGTCGAGGTCGAGTAGACCAGATCCCAGAAACTTCTCGACGAAGACCTATCCGAGTAGACTTGGGAATCCTTGGGGCCGAAGGAGGAAGACCTATCCAAATCCATCAAGTTCTATCTAAAGAGACAAGATCTATCAACATCATGAAGACTTAGCCTATTTAGTTTTATCTTTCCCTTTTAGATTTATTTCCTTAAAGCAATTTATTTATCTTTTAGCAATTTAGATATAATTTTAGATAGAGATAGATATTTCTTTCCTAGATTAGCTAGGGAAAGAAGACTATAAATAAGGCCCTAGGGGGCTCAGTTTTATTCATTCCATATCACAATTCAATTTCGGAGACAATTAGTTAGTTCCACATAGAGTTTTAGGAGTTTTAAGGTTTTTAAGGTTTTGGCTTTCTGCAAAAGTTGATTGCCAGGATTGTAAAAGGCTTTGAATTTAGTTAATGCAAGTTATTTCTTTTCATTCAATGTCTGCAATTGCGATGAGGCGTGAGTAGTCCACCCACTTCTGGGGCTGGGGTGAGCCCGACGGTGGCCATGTGAGGCGATGCGATAAAGGTCAGATCTTTTGTGCAATTCATCTTCTATCCCTATGAGCATGATTTTTTTGCGAGAGTGGAAGGTTATCCTTGTTTGTGTTATTGAAGCGAAAGTGATCTTAATGCAACTTGGGTTAATTATGTGAAAAAGGGTTAGTAACAATTACGGTTTATGCGAGAGCCTCTATTTGCCTATTTGTTAATGACGAAAGTTATTTGATGGAAAGCATGATCTTTTATGCCTTTGTGTGTTGTTTTGCATGGTTATCATTGTGGTTTTGATACCCTGGCTTTGGAAGTCTTTTAATAGATTGATTTATTTCATTAAATTTCTGAGTTCTTTGTTCGAGATTTGCACTTTATGTTTTCTGTATTCTTTGTCGAGATAGAGGAGAAGCTCGTCGAGATCGAGTACCATCTAGTCGATCTCGAGTAGGATTTGGTCTCAGTCGAGTTGATTTTCTTCTGTTTTCGTCGATTTTCAGTTTCTGTTTTGCATGCTCTTGTCGACCTCGAGTAGGGGTTGTCGAGATCGAGTTGCCCTTGCCGGGTTTGCCTGTCTGCTGTGATTTCTGAGTTTCTGTTGTCGAGTAACTGTGGTCGATCTCGAGTAGCTGCTTGTCGAGATCGACGAGCCCTTTGCCTTTGCTTTTAGTTTCTGCTTTGCTTTATTTCCTGATTTGCTTTGTTCATTGCTTTTGTTTATTATTTTCTGTTTTATTTATGTTTCTTTCCTTGCTTCTGTTTCTGTCTTTCTCCTGCCTTGTCTGTGAGAATTTACAGCTACCTGAGAACTGCTGACGTGCTTCCTCGTGGATTCGATCCTGATTTTCTCTTACTACAACGGGAGGAAGTCTTGTGTTTATTTGCTGAGACAGGGAAGTCAGTCTGAACTCTAATTTATATTTATTTCATACTTGACCATCCTCCTGCAACAACAGGTACTGGAATGGTTGCTTGGGGTTTTATAATAATAAAAAAATGATTTGGAATGCAAGCATTAGGGGTTTCCGATACCAGTGCTAGTATCGCTCCTAGTATCCTTGCAATAAATGTTGTGCCAGTCTTTTTTTTTTCTTTTTTCGGAAAAGCAATACAAAAGCAACGTCGCATGGTGTACTATAGGGGAGAAATGTTGTGTTTCATGGAGCAAGCAGCAGTAGCTACATCAGACAAATATTGTTGCAACGAGAGAGGTTGGTGCATGGGCGGTTGCGATTTGTTGGGGCGGACAACTGAGATTGATTCATCCGGCTGTTTTATTACAATTAGAAAATGTAATTTTTAACAATGAAATTGTAAAAAACAAAAATTATACCAAAACACTAGAGTTATTTTTCTCTACACCTAAACATCAACTTTGAATATGTTTGATTATATTTGAAAACAAAATTTTGAATAAAATTATATGTAATAATTCCTAAAAAAATTTGAAATTATATTTCATTAGTAGTAATTATCATTTGATTAATTAATTATGTTACCTTGAAAAAAAATTATAAAATATTCGACTTCTATAAAAAAAGATTATATATTGGGTTATATATAGTCACCGATTTAGTTTATAAATAATATTAATTTATGAATAATATTTTTGTAACGGATAATAAATATTTTAAAGTAACCTGGATTTGATAAAATTAGTCGAGAGGGGTATAATCGTAAATTGATTTGGTAGGAAATGATGGAAATAATTATGAAGAAGGGGTATAATTGTAAATTGAATTAATAGGAAAAGATAGGTTTTGGGATGCTAGTGGTGGTATTTGATAAAATGGAAAAGGTAAGAATGTGATGTTAACATTATGTGACGAAAAGAGAAGATTACAAACATAGTATTTTTAGTATTCCTATCCTCCCTTGATAAACGTGGTCTTGAAGCCTTAGGATGATGTAAAATCGGGTCGACAGGATTAAACTCAAATTTTCATTATTTTTTAATCATTAACTATTGGGCAGCCCACATGCAAATAAATTTCATCCTCTTCTTATTGTGTGAAACAAACATTACACACTTACTGGAAGGGGAAAAACAATTACCTAAAGGATAAAAAAAACGTGTGAGTATATATATCAGCAAGGGTATATGCATTGAGACTAGATCCGTCAAACGGGTCATTCGGGTCGGGTTCGATCACTTCGGATCCCGGGTAATACGAATTTGACCGGATTTTCAGGTCATTTCGGGTCGATTTCGGGTTGGTCAATTTGTTCTTTTTAAATTAAAAAAAATCATGATTTGATAATTTTGCGATAAATTTAAGATTCTAAAGTTAAAGACGTTGTTCATAAGTTCTTGTGCTTGTAATTATATACTATATTTGATCTAAAATATTTGATTTTTATTATTTCTCGTAATTTTTAATAAAATGTAATAATTAATATATAAAATATCAAATTTTCAAATAATTTTTTTAAAATAATTTCATGCAATTAGTAATAAGGATAGAATTGTTTTAGTATTTTAATATTTTTTTAGAATTTTTATCTTCTTAAAAAAGTCCGTTGAAAAATAAAAAAATCAAATATTATCGATCGGATGGAGTATTACATAATACAAATAAATATAAAAATTGATTTGAAAATGAAAGATCAAGTGATTGTAATTATAAAATGTAATAAATTGGAATCTCCATAAAAAAATTAATCATATATAATTATAAATCAATCGGATCACCGGGTCAAATGGGTAAATTGGATCAAAATTACCGAGTCAATCGGGTCACCGGGTCGAAACCCAGATGAACTAGAAAATTTTTGAATTTTCGGATTCAGGTCGGAAAAAAATTTCGGGTCGAAATTCCCGGGTTCGGATCGAATATTTTTCGGGCGTTCGGGTCGAGTCGACCGGGTCAGGTTGTGTTTTGACCGGTCTAACTGAGGCGGATCTAATCCAGTAGAGTTGTTAATAATTCTACCCATAGAGTTGGAATAATCCTAGAGCCATTGATTAATAACTATGGCTCTAATTTTATAATTTAAAATATTAAAAATAAAGAATATAAACACTTAAATCATAATATCCTCCGTAGTTTCTATCAACAATCCTAAAAGTCATCCAACAAATGAAAACCAATTATCGGCAAGTTCCTTGCTGCTAAGTACCAATCTCTGCCCTCCCCCTTCCATTTGGGAGCAGTTAAACACATGGCCAGAAATTCGTGGTCTCGTGTGTGTGAATCTCTAGCCTCTTTCGCGAGATTGGTTTGCTCTCTTGCCCTCTTTAAGTGCCCTGGTCAGAATCCTTCTTCTAAGAGGGTCTTTTGGTTTCGATCTCCTCGGTGGCTCATGGTGGCTGGCCGAAATATAATGATGTTGGGCGTTGGTTGGGAGATCCTCGATCCAGGGAAAAGAAACTTCAAAAAGCGTAAGAAGATGGCGTTCTGTTGGGAGAGATGGTGGTTCCCGTGCGCCATTTCGGGGTGTGGCGTCGTCTCTCTGGCCTTTTCTGTGCTCGTTTGGGTCGGATTATTGGTGGTTTCCAATTGATTGAGGGACGGTAGGTTGGGCTACGGGGGTGGCTCTTTTTGGACTGTTGGCTTTGTGTGGTATGTGAGTCTCTACTCTGTCTGTCATAGCTTCGACCTCATTGGGTTCTCGATTCCCGGCTTCTCAAGCGGGTCTGTCACGACCTTTGACAGGTTCATTCTCAAGAACCTCAATCTGACTTTTCTCACTTCTAATTTAAGTTTTCTACTGAAATACATTGTCCTAACATATGATTTGGTGCATATGTTATGTTGGACACAAAACCACACCTTCCATTGGTGTCTGATCAAACCCGTGTTTGAGGTGTACGCCTCTTCACGGCCCCTTACCTCCCGAAAGGGTTTAGAACAAACTGAAGACAAGCTTCTGGACGAGGAGTCCTTCCCCTCGGATACAGCAGGAAAACAAAGACAATCATATGTTGAGTTTGGTAAGAGAAACTCTTTTCATTGTTAATTTGAGAATACTTTTATCCGTATAGTGGTGGGTAACACTTGGATTTGTATTATGGTAGTCTTAGTTTATGATATTAGTATGAAATACTTGGTGCCAAGATGGGTTCTTTATGATGAATCGATCATTGTTCTTCATTGGAGTTGTATGGGGTGTGGCTCCTACCAAAGTCATTATAATTTAAATATTTTCCGACATAAATTTTGGAGCAAAATCTCTCATGAGGAACTAAATAATCTTTGTATAGGAAATGAAATCTTCTCATTATGTGAGATTGTTGATTTCTTAGCTTGGTTTGATGGGATTTTCCTATGGTATAAAACCCTTCATGTGAATACAAATGTTCTGACAAATTTCTTATGTGTGTTGAGGTTTAGCAGTTGTATCTTGTTCACCTTTGTGCTGCAATTTTTTGTCATTCTACCGGTTCAAACAGAATGCTGCCTGGAGTCAAGTTTGGGTGAGCTTGTTTCCTCGCTCTTGGTGGCAGTAAAAAACACATCGGGGTCTGAGACTTTTGCTCTCTCCACGCATAAATCCCGCAAGGGCCTAAATCCTCGTAATGAGGCCAAACAACTGCTTGATGTTTCTCCTTCTGGTGCAGGAAGTGGTCTTCATAAGGCAGACAAATTTAAGCTAACAAAGTCTTTAACATTTAGATTTGGTAAATACAATATAGCTATTTGCTGGTTTGGTGTGTTCTGTTGGATTTCGCTCACTTATCACCTTGGTGGTATTCTAGCACTCATAATCTTCAATTCAGTGTATCTGACTGTAATTTGGCGACTCTGGGATTTTTCTCCCGGGTCAATCTGTCCCATTTGGCCAGTTTCGATTAGCAAAATCGATCCTTGTGTCTTCTCGCTGCAGCTCAACCTGGAGTAATTATGATAGTAGCCCATTTTTGGCTATCGTGGACAATGTGTCGCTTCTGATCGCCCGACGTTGGTTTCAGCATAGAACATCCCTTGTACGTGTGGGCTTCGAGGCTGCTATGCTGATGGCTGGGATATATCGGATATATGAATTAAGCAAGCTTTCTTGTAAGTGGACTCTTGAGACCTCATTTGAATTGCTACATAAATCTTATTTTGTTTACAGATGGAATACATTTTCCTTGCTTCCATCTCCGTTGATTTTTATAATTAAATTAGTTTCATCCCTTCCCCTAAGGAATCCACAAATCAAGAGGTTGAAGTTTGTGTTTTTACGGTCGGTTGTCTTCCTTCCTACAAGGTTTTCTTACCGCTGTCTTAACACAGAAAAGAGAGCAACGCTGTTGCTATTTGTTCTATGTCCCCTTCGGTTGTGTATCCGTCGCCGCTATGGGGGTGCTTTTAGCAATCACGGATACCCAACCAACATACAATACATAGAACAAAATTCTTTAATTCACCTAACGCTTATTATATATCACAACTCTTGCTTGTTCTCCTTTGCAAGAAGTCCGCCGTTTCGGTGGTCAACACGTACCTGCCTGCTGTTGCTGTCATATGGGCTAGGTTGGTGCTTCATTCTCCTTGCCCGACATCATCCTTTTACAAAGGTATTTAATTGCTGCATTGGCCTTGTATGGCTTAATGGTTTAGGTTGGTGTAACAACATATATATTGGGGTCTTGCTCATTGAAATGGTGGTTGTGTCTTGGCTCCTAAACAACTTGACCCTCAATGGAAAACATTCCAATACAATGCCTAATCTGAAGCGCGTTTCGGGTAAAGGAAAATCAGTTAATATTAACTTACAACCTTCTTTTGCTTGGGATTTTAGTTCCGGTTTTAGAAGGCAATACAGCAACAAAGCTTCTATGCTTTGGTGTCACAAACCTCTCACAGAAAACTTATACTCTCAAATCACATACATAGTTAAATTGCGTTGCGATTTGAGGACCGTTATCTCACGTCTTCATATCACTAAAGGTTATACATGAAAATTGCCTATTGGAATTGTAGAGGCATACGGAAAAGAACATTCTGGATCGAAGTAAATACGTGGTGTAAAAATGAACATATTCAGCTGCTGGCCTTAGCAGAAACCAAATCGGATACCATTCCTGAAGACAAACTCTGGAAATATGCGGGGTTCGACGAGGCTATCTGGTCGCCTGCAACGGGTCGTTCAGGTGGGCTTGGTCTATTATGGAAAACCCACCAACTCTCAAACGAAATCATCTCTGTTGAATTTCAATCACCACGTATCATTGGGCTGCGATATGAAAATTTAACAGACGGTTTCACGATTCTCCTTCTATTTGTTTATGCTCCACCAGTCCCCCATGAGAAAGATGTGTTTTGGGCATCTCTAACAACAATCGTAAATGATTCGGCTATCCCATGCATTGTCTTGGGTGACTTAAATGAAATTGCATGTAGCGAGGACAAACTTGGAGGGGCGCAAACCCGGTCTTCTCGGTTTGCTCGCCTGCTTCAATTCAAAAACAATTGTTCACTCATGGATCTCCCTACCTTTGGGAACACCTTCACCTGGAGAAAAAATGAGGAAGACGAGAATAATATCCAAGAAAAATTGGATCGAGTTCTAGTTCATCACGATATCCTTCATAAATTCCCCACGCTAATCACTAATAATGGAGCCTTTTCAACTTCGGATCATTGTCCAATTTCAATAACACCTGAAAGTAGTACCATCTACAAGGCTCCTCCTTTCAAGTTCGAAAACACTTGGCTCCAACGAAAGGATTTCCGTAACATCGTCAAACAATCATGGCGTGCATCTTGTCCTGGTTCAAGTATGTTTCAACTGGTCTTCAAACAAAAAATTCTTAAGAAAAAAGCTAAAGAATGGAACAAGCACACCTTTGGAAACATTTTTCGTCAATTACAAGAGGTTGAGAATGAACTACTTAAAATCCAGTCATTAGTAACGACAATGAACACACAAACAACCAATAGAAAAGAAAAATGTCTATTAAGGAAAAAGGAAAAGCTACTCCTATTTCAAAAAACATTCTGGAATCAAAGAGCTAAGACAAAACATCTCAGGCTTTCAGATTCTAACACCTCGTATTTTCACCGTGTGGCCTCCGGTAGAAGACATAGGAAACAAATCCGTAATATAACTACGTCTGAAGGTACTCTAATTATAGGAGAGGAAAATGTAAGGAACGAAATTAAAAATGATTTTGAAAAAAGATTTAAACAAGAGGCTATTGATAGTAGTCTTCTCGATGAAATGCTCAACCTAATCCAGCCTTCTATTACTACATCGGAAAATGATTTCCTTATTCGACATCCTTCCAACAAGGAAATTAAATCTGTTGTTTTCAGTTTAGGTAACAACAAATCCCCAGGTCCTGACGGAATTACTGCCGAGTTTTACAAGAAATATTGGGATATTGTGGGCGTCTCCATTATCAGAGCGGTAAAGAGCTTCTTCCACTCCGGAAAAATTCTTAAACAGATCAACCACACGTTCATTTCATTACTACCAAAGAGGGACAATCCTACTACTACCAGTCACTATCGCCCAATTAGCCTTTGTTCCACTCTGTATAAAATCATTTCAAAGATCTTGACAGAAAGGATCAAAACAATTATCGGTAAACTGATTCACCCTCTACAAGGTGCCTTTGTGTCTGACAGAGCCATCCAAGACAATGTCCTAATAGCTCACGAAATCTTCCACTCCTTCAGATCGCGTAAGGGTAGGGAGGGATGGATGGCAATAAAACTAGACATGGAGAAGGCGTACGATAGAGTAGATTGGAACTTCATAAACAAAATTTTAGGAAAATTCGGGTTTCATCCTACTTTTATCACGTGGGTTATGGAATGCGTAACGACCGTGTCCTTCTCTGTGTTGGTCAACAACGGCCCTACAAATATGTTCTTCCCCTCCCGGGGCCTGCGTCAAGGGGATCCTCTATCCCCTTTTCTGTTTATCTTAGGTGCAGAAATCCTAGCTCGAAGACTCTCCGCTGAAGCAAATGTGGAAAATAGTACAATTGGCTTTTCCTTTGGCAGGAGTGGTCCTCGTGTTCCTTTTCTGTCGTTTGCTGACGATATTATTATTTTCTCCAGAGGCAGTGTTGTCGCTGGATAGAAAGTTAAAGATATAATTGATGCATATTGCAAAGTTTCTGGACAAAAAGTCAATTACAATAAATCTAGCTTCCAAGCCACAAAAGGCATTTCGAACTCTAGGATATCAGAACTTAGCAGTTGTCTGAGTATTACAAATGAAAATTCGTTGGAAAAATACCTCGGGTGTCCGATTATTAATGGGAGAGTAAACAAACACACCTTTGAAGATATCATATGTAAATCCAAAGAACAATTGAGCAAATGGCGCGCCAACGCTCTATCCCAACAAGGACGTGCAATTCTTATCAACACAAACTTGTCAGCCAAACCGTTGTATACTATGCAAAACTTTCTGTTACCATCAACGATACATAAAGAACTTGATCAGGTTAACAGATGTTTCTTTTGGAACAAAGATCTCCAACACCGCCCACTTATTAGCTGGGATAGAATATGCAGACCAAAAAAATATGGGGGGATCGGACTTAGGAAATCAAAGGAAATGAACGAAGCCCTTCAAATGAAATTACTATGGAAAATATTGGCAGAACCAATTAATGTCTGGGTTTCAGTCATTACACACAAGTACCTTCGTTCAGCTACAATCCTAGAATACAAGAAAAGAGGTGACTGCTCATGGCAATGGGCCAAACTGACAACTCTAATTGATAAATTTAAAACTGGTCTAATTTGGTTAGTAGGAAATGGAAATTCTATCAAATTCTGGACGGATAACTGGATTACAACTTCCTCTCTGCAATCCAGGGAGGATTGCCCTCATATCAATAACATAAGGGACACCGTTAGTGAATACATTCTAGGTGGTAGATGGTGGACGGAAAAACTCAACAAGGTATTACCAAATGAAATAGTCAAGGAAATCATAGACATTCCACTTGCGGTTTCCCCTTTTGTGGACCGCCTTTATTGGTGGCCTGACAGGGACGGATGGTACACGACGGCGAGTGCTTACAAGTTAATCACAAATCAATCTGCTATGAACATTGACTGTAATGCTTGGATATGGTATTTAGATATTCCGCCAAAGGTTCAAAATTTTCTATGGAAAATTTGTCAAAATGGCCTTCCCACTTCAGCTAGGCTTGCCCAACGTGGAACCTCTATACCTTCCATTTGTAAATTGTGCAATCACGCGGTAGAAGATGATGTTCACCTTCTACTAGAATGCCCGTATGTATGCTCTCTCTTTCGCTTACCCACACACATAAACTCAACAATAGCCAGTATGATAAATCATTTACGAGAGATAAAACCTATCATGACCTTTCTAGGAAACAATCTTACCTCGACGGCTAAGGTGGATCTAGCCTTCTTGTGGTCGACGGTTTGGTACATTCGAAACCAACATGTATTTAGACAGGTCCCCATATCTCATAGAGACAATGCTTTATGTACTAGTAAAACGCATAAGGACAATTGGAGTAAAGCTTCTCGCTTCGAATACAGTTTGGAGGAGGATGCCCCCTTAGGCATACGAAACCCCAATCATATGCCAAAGAAAAAAGAGAAGGCCAACATCACATGGCGTAAACCACCCAAAGGTATTCTCAAGTTAAATTTTGATGGATCCACAATTACAAATAATGACAGCACTGCGGGAGCAATAATCCGAGACTGGGAAGGTCGTCCAATACAGATCTGTTATCAGAAACTAGGCAAACAAAGCCCTTTGAAAGTGGAAGCTCTTGCTCTGAAGCTAGGAATCCGACACGCTCTTCAACTTCGTATAGACAAACTTCACATTGAAGGCGACTCCATGATAATCATAAACCACCGAAACGAAACATCTAAATGTCCTTGGGAAATTGAACTGATTTTATCAGATATTAAACTCTTACTATCGACGTTGAAAGAAGTTTCTTTCTTTCATGTGCCCCGATTAGGCAATAGAGTGGCTGATAAGGTTGCACACCTTTGCCACTCTGCTTGGGGCGTCGATATTCACAACAATCTTGGTCTACTTGACCTCATCCGCAAGGATGCCTTCGGGTAGAGTCCGCTCACCCGAATTCTTTCCTAATCAAAAAAAAAAAAAAAAAAATCCTAAAGCCCCAATTTTCCATTCTTCTCATCATCTTCCTTCTTCAAATCACAATTTGGCCACAATTTTTCTCTCTCTCTCTCATCCTCCATCGATCTTCTCTACTAAGAACTTGGGAAAGAAGCCAATGATTTGCTTTTTACAGTTCCTTCTAAGCCTCCAATGGGTCCATCAAAGTGATGCCAACCTTGTCCCAGGATGAAGAAGCATCAATGGTGATGCCAATGTTGTTGCAGGATGAAGAAGCAACCTCACATAGATGAAATGATTGGCCAATTGACTAAGTTGCTATATGAGGATTCCCAGATTGGGCAGAAGATTGTGCAGAAGATAAACTCTGCATCACAGCTTAGGGCCGTTGAATCGGAGAACAGTGTGTTGAGGGCTCAAATGATGGAGTAGATTGATTGGCTTAGGTCTTTGAATTTAGAGCTTCAGATCGTTGAAAAGGCCAGCGAGTAGCGACCTTGTAGTGAATTTAGTGCTTCAGATCGTTGAAGAGACCATCGACCCATGTCTTCTCCATGACAGTAAATTGAAACCGTCAATTCACTCCTCACACAATTTTAACAACATTGAAAGCAAAGAAATCAAGGATAAACTAAAGAAAACTATACTACAAGTTTTGACGCATGAATTGTTAACGGTGATAGAAGATCGTCTGATCAAGGAGGAAGATCTTGTAAATGGAAAGATTTGGATATGGTATTCTTTATTTCCATTAAAATTTAAATGATGGGCAATCTTAATTTTTAATATTTCAAAAAATGACAAAATTAGATCTTTGTAATTTTTTCCCTTTATTCAATTTCTTTACAAGGTAGGAATACATTCCACTAACGTACGAACACTTTTCAAGTTATATACAAATAATGGCCAGTTATATACGAATAGTGTCAAGTTACACACGAATATTTAACTAATAAACCTATAGAATAATGTCAAGTTACATGAGAATATTTAACTAATGAACCTATAAATAATGTCAATTTACATGTAAATATTTAACTCACAAATTCTTTCAACATAATTTCGAATATTGTGGAGGTTTATTTGAATAATGTCATGATGCACATGAATAATGAAGCATTAAATACAAGTTTCACACACATCTTAAGCATATCATATGGCAAAATTACAGAAAACCACCCGTTAAATATGGGTGTTTTCACTTAACCACCCCTTAAATTCAAAATTACATAAAACCACCCTTTAAATGGTATTTATTTACAACTCACCACCCATTCAACTATTTTCGTTACTTTATCATTAAATATATTATATTTTAATATTTTTAAACTCAAATTTGATTGTAAATATATTCAAATTTTGAATTTAAGGGTCCAATTATATTTTAGGGATCATTACATTTATTTTTAAAAATAATAATCAATAAAGCCTAGAATTATTATCTTAATTTATGTTTGAAAATGTTTATAAATGTTTAAAACATTATGTAAATTACTCTTATTTAAAATATAAATAAATAAGAGTAATTTCCATAATATTTTAAAATTCTATAAACATTTTCAACCATAAATTAAGATAATAATTCTAGGCTATATTTATTTTATTTTTTAAAAATAAATAAAATAATCCCTAAAATATGATCAACCCCTTAAATTCAAAATTTGAATATATTTACAATCAAATTTGAGTTTAAAAATATTAAAATATAATATATTTAATGATAAAGTAATGAAAATAGTTGAATGGGTGGTGAGTTGTAAACAAATAACATTTAAAGGGTGGTTTTATGTAATTTTGAATTTAAGGGGTGGTTAAGTGAAAACACCCATATTTAAAGGGTGGTTTTCTGTAATTTTGCCCATATCATATTTATGAATAATCATTTATTTACATGGGAATATTCTCTCATTTTTCAGGTATACATACAAATAGACCTGTCAAAACGAGGCCCGATCCGAAAAACCTGGTACGCCCGTAATTTTACGGGTTTGAACCCGTTGCTTTAGACCTGGGATCCAAAATCGACCGAAGCCGAAATTACCCGGGACTTATAGTGTAAAGACCCGATGACCCAGTGGGTCCAAATCAACTCGGTAAGTCAGCACCATGTAGACGCCAGATAAGCACCAGATTGATCCCACCCATATTCATCTTGCAATTTTGTTAAAATCACTCATAAGTTAAATAACTTATATAGTTTATAATTATAGTATGTTTAGAACATTTAGTTATATAAATAAGATTTTTATGCTTAAATATCAATATATTATTATTATATTATAAATTTAATAATTATAAGGAAAATAGGACTTTGTAAAGGAAAATATACCAATTTATCGCATTGATATTGATCGATCATTTTTTTATTTCAGTGAGGATCCCCTGTAACACCGGGTGTTACACTTAATTATTTCATATATAAATTTAGATTAAAAATTTTATATTTATATTCTATACACTTATGTTAACATGTTTATTAAATTTTATTATGAAAAATGGTTATTAAAAATCACGGATAATTAAAAGATTGATTATTTTAGAAAATAAATATTTATTTTTCTAAAACATATATTTTCAAAATAAAAGTTTATAGACATGTTAATATAAGTATATATGGTATAAATATAATTTTTTAATTTTTTAGTATAAATTTAAACCCAAAATAATGAGTGTAACACCTAGTGTAACACATAAGGGGATTTCAACTGTATTACACCTATTTGTCGTTTTATTTTTTATATTTTTTTCAGCAATAGTTTTTTATATATATCAATTTGTCTTTTGTACATAGTACCCAATCGAACAATTTGGCCGAAATCGTTTAAAAGGATTTAAGCACAAATAAGCTTCTGCTTTTTTTGGTCATAAATCAACTCATTATACTAAAAAGACACAGATTCATAAAACGCAGCAACAAATAGATATAAATGAAGGACATAAACTACAACTACTGTAACAGTTTTTGAAACATTCTTGTTTGGGAAAAATATCCCCTCAAATAATACACTGGTTTAACCGATTATATTTAAGAAAATACTAGTAGTTTAATTCGACTTAAGAATTAAAGTTAAGTCATTTATATTTAAGAAAAGATTTTTTGAATTGGACTTGTGAAAGGTTACGCAAACCCATAAATAAAATGTAGGAATATGAAACGAACCTTAATGTGGGCATTGGCGGGTAAAGTTTTGTTAAGCCAAACATCGGCCAACCAATCAAACACCACAGAGATCCTCCTCACCGTGTAAAGCACAGGCACCAACGCCCTCACCGGCGGCGAGAACAACGACAGCCCACTGATGATATTCTCCGTCAAGATCTGGCAGGAGAGCAAGAACAAGTGAGGCGTCGCCGACCGCACTGCGTGATCGTCCCCACGAGCGAACCCCCCGAGTACATACGCCAGCGGCAAGAACAGCCCCACGGCGGTGCCGACCACCACATAAGCCCTGAAGGCCCTCCCCCCGGTGAATATCTCTGGCGACGGCGAGGCCGGTGGGCCCTTCGCCGACGAGGGGAAGGTGAGGCGGGACAGGGCGAGGATGTAGGCGGTGGTGAAGGCCGGGAAGAGGAGGTCGAGGAGAGGGACGAGGCCGCTGGCGGAGAACACCATGATGAAGGCTACTAGCTGGAATTCTATTACTCGGAGGGATCCCATTATCCCGGCGGCCCGGCCGGTTTGCGGTGGGTGTGATGCGGCGGCGGACTCATCCTGCTCAGATCGGGGAGCCACAGCTAGAGTTACTCCTGACATAGTTTGAATTGCAATGTTTAGTATCTTTCGTCGGAGTTGTGAAACTGGATTTCAATTTTGGGGAAGATGGAGTAGTACGTGAAGCTTAAGGATTCAGAAATGAGGGCGAGGGATTTGGGGGACACGTGGAAGCCGCAGAGTGCGAGAGGTGTGTATATCGAACACGAGGCTGTCAAGTGTTCATCCGCGTGGCGTTGTTATTTACAATGAATTTCTCATGTAACTCCCGCAGTCACATTTTTGTATGTTTTGGATTTTTATTCACTGGTGCATATGGATATTTAAAATAGTTTTGTTAAATCTATACTTATATGGAGTTGAGATGAGATCCTCTGCAACCTTAAGTGTGCCCTTTTTTTATAAATATATACTAACAATTGTTTAAAGTATAAATATAATTTTAAAATTTTTTTTATTATATATTTATAGCATATATAATATGGCGTTATGTTTTAACCAGAGCCGCTTTTCTAGAGTTTAACCTCCTCGCGTAGCAGCTTTCACCTCCTCCTCACATCCTGTCAACCAGCTTCGTTCTTCTACATCATTATCAAGATAGAGGTGTTCTCCTCCTTATCATTTTTATTCTCTGGCCGCTTCAAGATCGCAACCACAATCGAAGCCTATTTGTTCTCAGATCTAGTCGCTTCTGCTTTCGCCGCCCCGACCTATCCCTTTGCGTTTCGGTCTACCTCCGGTGTTGTCCTCTTCTTATGCCCCCGTCTTCTTCCGTAGTTCCATCTTTCAATCGATTGTCCTCTTTGTAAAATCATGAGATTGATGTAAAGTCCTCCTTGAGGGTTTCATTCATTAGACAATGATATATATAGGTTACAAGATATTGAGCCTTTAGACCCACTTTACAATATGAGATCTATGTAATCTATCAAACCCCCACAGTCGAAAGTGGACGGTCCCGTACAGTGAGACTGGATCGAAAATCGAGGAACAACTGCTGAGGTAAACCCTTGGTGAAGATATTAGCTTACTGATAGGAGGACGAGACATGAAAAACACGAACATGTCCGACCAAGAGCAATCTTGTCCCCAACGAAGTGTAGATCGAGTTCAATATGCTTCATTCGCTGATAGTGGACTGGGTTGCTGGCCAGATAAACGGCGGAGCTCAAGAAGGAGATTGCGCATCCATGTGCACTCGGAGACAACGTTGGCGACACCTCTGTACTCTGCCTCGGCGCTAGAGCGAGAAACCACACACTGACGCTTCGCGGACCATGACACAAGAGTGTCGTTGAGGAAGTCACAATAGCCAGACGTGGAGCGACGTGTGTCAGGACAACCACCCCAATCCGTATCAGTGTAAGCGATGAGGTCATGCCGAGAGGAAGGGGTGATTGTGGTGCCCAGCTTGAGGGTACCGCTGATGTACCGGATGATCCGCTTCAATGCCTGAAAGTGTGGTTCCCTCAGCGCATGCATAAACAAACAGATCTGATGAACAACGTAAGTGATGTCTGGCCGAGTGAACGTAAGATACTGCAACGCACCGGCGAGACTCCGGTACAACGTCGGATCATCAAACAGAGGACCAGAGTGAACACTGAGCTTGTTGGAGGTATCCATTGGAGTGAAGACCGGCTTACAGGTACTCATTTTGGCCCGAGCAACAATTTCGGCAGCATACTTACTCTGAGAGATGAACAACCCAGACGCATGACGCTGCACAACGACGCCCAAGAAGTAAGACAACGGACCCAGATATGAGATGGCGAAATTGGCACTCAACTGAGAAATAATAGACGTCTGAAGAGCATCAGAAGAGGCGGTGAGGATGATGTCGTCGACATATAGTAACAGAAAGGCCATATCTGTGCCTCTGCGATAGAAAAACATAGACGTATCCGATCGGTTGCCAACGAAGCCCAAGTGAAGCAGATGAGAAGCAAAGCGCTGGAACCATGCCCGTGGAGCCTTTTTCAAACCATACATCGAGTGCTTCAGAAGAAAAACGTGCTTGGGACGATCAGCATCAGCGAAACCCGACGGCTGGAACATGTAAACTGTCTCATTAAGATGGCCATGCAGAAAGGCGTTATTGACATCCAGCTGATGAATAGCCCAATGTCGCGATAACGCTAAGCTCAACATCACTCGGATAGTGGCAGGCTTGACCACGGGGCTGAATGTCCCATCACAATCAATACCTACCTATTGAGATCGACCGTTAACCACAAGACGAGCTTTGTAGCGTTCCAACGACCCATTAGAGGGAAACTTGTGGCGAAAGAGCTACATGCAGCGGATGACGTTTTCCTCAGGAGGGCGTGGAACTAGAACCCATGTACCATTCATTGTAAGGGTCCTGTATTCGTCGAGCATAGCCGCCTACTAATTCGGGTTGACGAGGGCTGTTTCGTGGGAGGTGGTGATAAGGGATAGGGAGGTCGGGTTTAGGGCAGGAGAGATTTGGGAAGCGGTGGGGGCGGTAATTGTTGTTGCAGGAGGATGGTCAAGTATGAACATATAAATAAATATAAAGCAAACTGACTCCCTGTCACATCAAATAAATACAAGACTTTCTCCCGTTGTAATAGAAGGCAGTCACGATCGATCCACGAGGAAGCGTGTCAGCGCCCGCCTTTTCAGTTCCAAATCGCAGCAGAAAATCAACCAGACAAATAAAAATAATAGAGAAAAGCAGAAAACAGAACAAAGGCAGAAACTTGGTCGATATCGACCTCTAGTAACTCGATATCGAGTAGAAAAATCGACTGGCATTAACTCGAAATTGAGTAAAACAGAAACTCAAAATCTAGAATTTGTGAAATAAATCAATGAAATAAAGACTTACAAGATCAGGGTTTCAACACCACAATGATAACCATGTAAAATAACACATAAAGGCATAAAAGATCATGTTTTTCATCAAATAACTCTCGTTATTAACAAATAGGAATATAGAGGCTTTCGCATAAACCCTAATTGTTACTAACCCTTTTTCACATAATTAATCCAAGTTGTACTAAGATCACTTTCGCTTCAATAACACAAACAAGGATCACCTTCAACTTTCGCAAAAGAATCATGCTCATAGGGATAGAAGATGAATTCGCATCAAAAGATTGTACCTTTACCACATCACCTTACATGGTTACCGTTGGGCTCACCCCGACCCTAGAATTTGGGTGAATACTCGCTCTTCATCATCCAGAAAGACATCAATAATAAAAGAAAACTAAATTTCATTAAATAAACTAAAAGAAAGCTTACAACTAATGGAAGCCAAATCCCGCTCTCGCCTTCTCCAACCTCAATCGGCTCCAACTCTCTCTCTACTCTCTCTATGTAACTAATTGTATCTAGAATTGAATTGGAATTGAATGAATAAAACTCATCCCCTAAATCCTTATTTATAGTGTTCCATGTAGCTATTCTAGGATGGAACAACTATATCTAAACCTATCTAATAACATAAGATAAAACATTATGATAAGAGAAATAAATCTAAAATGAACTATATCTAATGTAGACAAATATCTCTTACATCTTGATAGATCTTGATAGAATTTGATCTTGTGGATATCTCCATTGGACTTTGGATAGAACTTTGATGTGAACTCGGACTGGCTCGAAATCGGCCACTATTGGTCAAGTCGATATCGACTTGCCTCACTCGATATAGACCTGCAACTTCCCGACTTCAGCTTCCTGACTCGATTTTGGCCTCCAGGGATGAAAATTGACCAAAGTCAGGTCGATATCGACCAAGTCTGGTCGATATCGACCACCTCTTCAGTTCTCAGCATTCTCTGGTCGATTTATGGGCTTTCTGGCCGATTTGATCCACTTGATGTCGAACAAAAGTGGTCGATATCGACCTCTGCAGCAGTTTCCAGCATGCTCCTCTGTTCTTGAAACGCACTTTCTCGAGTCCTCGTTCTTCGGATTGACGCATATGAGCATGCGTTGGAAAGCTCTTTCCAAGGGCTACAACTCTCATGAATACTTCAAAGCTTGATTCAGAACGATGAATGGCGAAAAGTGGGATTTCCTCCAACTGCACCATCCTTAGCTTCTTCTTGACTTTCCTTTAAGCTCCGAAGTGCGTCTAATTTCTGCGAAATATAACAAAAACTTGTGTAGACCTCCATATACTGAAAATAAACATAAACTGCACAAATTATGTTTTATTCTAACCCAAATGCATTAAATGCATGCATAAATTGATATAAAAGTCTGTATAAAACATGACAAAATAGGCTCACAACAGTAATAGGCTATGCGGAGGGCGCAGCAAAAGGTCGCGGTCGTGGCGCGGGTTGATATGTCGCGGGCGCAGCATGATGCTGGGGCCGCGGCAGCTGGGGTGACAAAGGGGGTGGTCGGGAGTACGCAGGAGGAGGTTTGGCGGGGTGCAGGGTGGGGTTCATAGAGACGATCTAACGAGGTCCGAATACACCGGAGATGCTACGGGTGTGCGGTCTGGTGGTAGGAGGAGGGGGTGGTGGTGGTGGAGGTATAGAGGGAGAGGCATGAGTACCGGTGGAGCCCTGGGGAAGGAGAAAGTGTGGGAAGGGCGACTCTGACTCTGACTGGGACATAGGAGGTGTGGGAGATAGGAGAGGAGGAGAAGAAAAGGGAAAGCAAGACTCATCAAAAGTGACATGACATGACAGAATATGCTTATGGGTCTTCACATCGAGGCAAAGGTAACCGCGATGATCAGACGGATAGCACAGGAAGACACAAGGAGTGGAGAGAGGGTGAAGCTTGTGAGGGGCGATTGAGGACTGGTTAGAGAAGAACAAGCACCCGAATATACGAAGGTGATCATACCTAGGCAAGGTGTAGTAAAGTGCCTGAGTTGGCGAACGATGGTGTAGGGTAGTAGAGGGGAGGATGTTGAGGAGATAACATGTGGTTGATAATGCGTGAGGCCAATAGGTAAGTGGAATAGATGTGTGAAAAATGAGAGAGCGCATCATGTTGGTAATGGTTAGAATGATTCGTTCAATCTTGCCATTCTGCTGGGAAGTATAGGGGCAAGACAACCGATAGGAGATCCCATTTGTGGTGAAGAAAGTGTGAATGTCTTTGTTATCAAATTCACGTCCATTGTCACATTGGAAACATTTGATAGATGTTTGAAATTATGTTTTGATGTAAGCATGGAATTTGACAAAGATACAAAACACTTGAGACTTGAAATCCAACGGCAAAACCCATAAGAAATGACTATAATAATCCAGAAACAAGAGGTAGTACTTGTGACCTTCCTTGCTAGGAACAAGAGAGGTCCAAATGTCACTATGAATGATATCAAATGGTGCAAAAGTAGTGTTAAAAGACCGATGAAATGGTAGTCTGACATGCTTGCCTAACTGACAAGAAGAACATAAACTAGAGTGAGGCTCTTTATTACATTTTACTAGACTCTTAGAACGAAGCAAATCTAAAATGGCAGCATTGGGATGGCCAAGGCGTGCAAGCCATAGACTGGACGATGATGCCGAGAGGGCGACTGGACACGACGGACGGGATGGTGAGGGCGACGACACATGATATAGCTCTCCAGTGTTGTTATATCCCAAGCGAGTAACCCCCGTAGTAAGATCCTTCATAGAGAAACCAAACGGATCAAACATAAGAGAAACATTATTGTCAATGGTGAATCGACGGACAGAGATAAGGTTTTTGACAAGTTTGGGGGCAATGAGGACATTGTTGAGGTGTAAAGGGTTGGTTGGGGTCCGTAATGTGGCGTGGCCAATACCCGAAGTAGCAAGGCAACCACCATTGTCGACGATAATAGATTGTGCAGGACCTTTAAAAGAAAGAGAAGAGAGAGTATCTGAGGAGTTCGTCATATGAGAGGTCGCGCTAGTGTCCATGTACCAAGCGGAGTCAAGAGGTGTCAACTGCATAGAAAAGAAGGTGTGATGCACATCAGTCGTAGCGTAGGCCTGATCAGACGAAGACAGGTAGGCCTAGTGATCGGCGGATCGAGGAGCTGGACCCAACAAGCCCGCTCCTTGCTGATTGTGGGGATACGGGCTCAGTGGGCGATATGACGGAAGCGGGTAGCCATAGGGCATCCAGGGAGGGGTGAAGCCGGGGACGGGAGACCAGGAGGGGCGAGGAGCATCCGACCAGGGCTACAGCCGCCGCCCAGTGCTGACGGTGAAGGCGAGTCTCCTCCAGGATCAATTGAAACCGGGTTTTCTTGAAGGTGGGGAGAGGTTTCGTCTGCTGAAGATGAGTAGCAGCAGGATTGTATTCAGAGGGAAGACCCTAAAGTACCTGGAGGACAAGGCGAGTAGCGCTAGGTTTGGAGTCGAAAATGGCCAATTGATCAGACATGGTTTTGAGATGCCGACAGTATGTGGAGATCGACGGGAAATCTGCAAGCTTGGAACTTGAGAATTCCTGCTCTAGGTAGACGGCACGGGTGAACTTGTTGTCCTGAAAGAGTTCCTGAAGCTTGGTTCAGGCACCCAAGGCGTTGTCTTTGGGGTCGAGGATGGTTGTCAATAGATCTTTGGAGATGGTGTTGAAGATCTATTGAAGAACGATGGTGTCTAGCTGAGCAAAGAGATCATCATCCTCAGTGGTCGGACGATCGATAAACGAATCGATATGGTGGAGGACCTTATGAGCCTTGACATGGGTCGTGAAGAGGTGAGACCACATGGTGTAAGAACTGGATTCATGATCAAGGATAATGGGGATGTAGTTTTTTATGTTGGAGATTGTGAGAGAGGAGTGGAAGGGCGGCTTGGTAGGGGTTGGGTCGGCCATTGGGACAAGAGGGAGAGAGGAGAGTCGAGAGAGGGGGGAAGTCGGCGGCAGGGGGAGGCCGAGAGGGGGGAGGTCGGTGTCAGGGAGGGAGGCCGAGAGAGGGGGTGGGCAGGCCGGTGGCGGCTGGGGGAGGGCGAGAAGGTGGCCGACGACTAGGGTAAGAGAAAAGGAAAAATTAGGGTTCCAAGGTCTTAGGTTGTGATACCATGTAAGATCATGAGATTAATGTAAAGTCCTCCTTGAGGATTTCATTCATTAGACAATGATATATATATATATATATATATATAGGTTACAAGATATTGGGTCTTTGGGCCTACTATACAATATGAGATCTATGTAATCTATCACTCTTGCTTCTTGGACTTGTTCGATCATTGCTCTTCTACTCTTCCTTCTCTCACTACTAGAAAACGCTTCCATAGTCTCGAATTTCACATCGAATATAGCCTCGAAAATATGTTGACCTTGAAACTGCCCCCGGATTTTCCTCCGAGATAGAATTTGAGGGCTAGAAGAGCTAGGTTAAATACAGCCATCAACATTAGCCTTGAAAATATTGTTTCGAGGGTAAGATAGCCTCAAAATACGTTCAAGGGTAATTTCTAGACTATTAGCCTCGAACTATTTCGAAACTAAATTTAATGCTATTTAGCCTTCAAATTGCCTTGAACTGGAATTTATGTGTATTTTCGAGGTTATAGCTTTCGAGGCTCGATCAATATATATAGCTTCTAATTAAAATAAGAGTAAATTCGAGGGTATAATAGCATCCAATTTAGCTACCGATTTTTTGAAGGGTAGTAACGATGCTAAAGGTGGTGCAACAAATTGAAATGACCTATTTCATAAAAAAATTCGGAGGTTACATTTAGTAATTTCTTTCCTAAATTTGAGGTTAAATTTATTTCATCCTTAATATTTTTTGCCCGAATTCGAGGTTAAATTTACTAGCTTCGAATTCTTTTTGTTCAAAAATTTGTGGCTATATATAACTTGATTAAAATAATAAAATAATTAACAAAATGATAATACATATAAACAAGGAAGATTGAATACTAAAACTCTTGATCCCAACAAGAAAAATGAGGAAGAATAATGAGATCTGAAATTTATGGGAGAAAGAAGATGGTATGGAGAGGGGAGAGTGTATTGGGTTGGTGATAGTGTTGTGGTTGATAAAGTGAAAGTAAATAGTTGGAGCTATTTAATGCATTAGTTATGACAAAAAATATTACCCTCGAAATAACTCTCAAGCAGAAATTTAATTTTTGGAGAATAAATGCCACCGAATTTACCCTCAGCTTTATATTTCGAGGTTGTTTAGTCACATTGTTCGCCACCAAAAAATATCGTAATCATTTGGTGTCGAATGTACCCTTAAAACTAGTCTCATAAATAATTTGAGTGATTATACCCTCATTTTTACCCTCAAAATAAATTTTGATCTTGTATACCTCGACAGTAACCTCAAGTGTACCATATACCAAATTTGTTGCTAAGATCCCTTCGCCATAGCCTTAAGAAAGTGCCCTTGATTTTTATTTCGTCGCTAATTTACTGTCGAAGTGGCCCTCCAAATATATATTCGAGAGTATTTAGCATGGAAAAATAGGCTCGTTTTTATTTCAATGGTAATTACACTCGAATTATTTTTTCGAGGGCAACTTAAAGGCTATATTGCGTTTTTCTAGTAGTGTCTTCGCTGGTGTCTCACAACCGGTAGCCGACTTTATTTCAATATGCACTACTAGAATTTTATTATTTAACATCGGTGGATTAACGTGAGAAAAACATGTGATGTTTAATAGTTTTTTAATATCAATTTTTAAATTTACAACGTCAAAAAAAAGACATCACCTTAGTTTTTTGATCGAGGTTAAATAATTTTTACAAAAACTTTTTTAAAAGCGCTCAATTCAAACCAATACAAATACGCGGAAACCATATACATCGCAAATCTGCATGTTAATTACGACGTGCAAGCACGATAATAAAGACGTGCATGCACGTCGTAATTAACATGCATGTTGGATAGGGCACACAACGTGCAGACGTGCCCCCACATTTTTTTTATATAAAAAAAACGTGGTTGCACGTCGTTTTGGACGTGAAGGGCTGCACGTCAAAACTGACGTGCATTATTGCACATCAATAAGAACGTGTAACCACGTCTTTTAAAAAACAAAAAAAAATGTGGCCCTTCGTTCCACTTCCCCCACACCAGATCCACGAGAGAGAGAGAGCGAGAATGTTGACGACGGGAGATCGAGAGAGAAAGCGAGATTCCGAGACAAAGAGAGAGCGAAATTCGGAGATAGAGAGAGATGGAGAGGGAGCCGGAGATGGAGACGAAGGTGGTGGTGCCGATGTCGGAGGTGGAGGCGAGGGAGAGAGAGAGAGAGAGAGAGAGAGAGAGAGAGAGAGAGACGGCGGAGGTGGAGGCGATGGAGGCGGATGGAGGTGGGGGTGTGGTGGTGGAGGGTGTGGCGGTGGAGGAAGTGGAGGATGGTGGTTGTCATGGAGGTGCAGGAGATAGGGGCGGTGGAGGTGTAGGAGGTGGTGGCGGAGAAGGAGTAGGCGCAGGCGGTGGCGGAGGAGGAGCAGCCGGCGGAGGTGGCGACAGAGGTGACGGTCGGAGATCAGCCGCAAGCGGAGGTGGTGTTTTCGGATGCGACGCAGGCCCTATTACCGCCGTGGAGGCGGCGTTGTATGGAGGTGTTGCCCGTCCCGACCCCAACGGTAAGTTAGTTTATAGTTTATATGTTTAAAGTTTATATTTTATAGTTTATAATATATGTTTATAGTTTATAATATAGTTTTTATAATGTAGTTTATAGTTTATAATATATGTTTATTGAAATATTTATTATATGTTTAGAGTTTTAATATAGTTTTTATAATATAGTTTAATAGTTTAGCTTCTATGTTATTTTATGTTTATAGTTTAGTTTATAGTTTATACTCCCTCCGATCGGAAATAAACGATGTTTTAGAGATATGAACAAAGATTAAGAAAGGTCACTTCCACTTTTAAATACTCCAACAAATAACTTTTACTCCCCATCACATTTATTATGCATAAATGTGATTGGTTAAACCAAAAACAAAAGTACAAATTATATTATTATTAGGGCAAAAGTAAAAAATAGTGTAATTATTACTTCTAAAACATCAAATATTGTTGATCAAAATCCGCCTCCTAAAACATCAAATATTTCCGATCGGAGAGAGTATGTTTATAGTTTATAGTTTATAGGTTTCATGATATACTTTTTATAATATAGTTTTTATAAATTGAAATATTTATTATATGTTTATAGTTTATAGTATATAGTTTTTATGTTATTTTATGTGTATGTAAAAGACATTAGAACACATTAAAAGACATTAAAAGATGATGTCCGCATTTGTAGTCTTATTTTGCATCATGTTTTCATTCCATTTGAGTCATTTTATTAGCTTTTGTGTTAGGAAAGTGGTCGTTTGTGTTAGTTTTCGTATGTTGCAAGATATGGAGTCTACACAAGCTTTGGTGTGATTTTGTAGGTTTTGAAGCTAAAAATAGGCGATTCTAGAGCTTAAGTAAGAGTGGAGAAGGATGGAAAAAGGACACAAAAAGATTGGCAAAAGAACAAGTGAAGAAAAAGAAGAAGCGTGTAGCAGAGCCTTGGCGTCGATACCCAGACCCTCGGCGCCGACATCCAGCGGATTCCAGCAACACTGTTTTTGAACAGACCCTCGGCGCCGATACCCTGCGCGAATCTGCGAGAGAATTTTGTGGGCTGATTTAATTGATTATTGGGCTTTTTAATTAGGGTTTCTATTTAATTCCTTTTAGTACTTAGATAGACTTAGATAGGATATATTATTTTCCTAAGATAAAATATCTTTCTTTGGAGATTAAGTCTTAGTTTCTATCTTTAAATAAAGCCTATTAGGGGCTGATTTTTTAGGGGGGAGGAGAAGACAGGTGGTACGTTCAGCGTGAGGGCTGCGCGCAGCAGCTGTAGGACGAGTTTTAGGGTTTTGTTTAGCGTTTGGGCAAAAGTTTGGACGTGTTTGTTGCGATTGAGACGCTAATTTCCAGGTTTTATATTATTGCAAGTTTGGTTTATGGTTTATTCTCTTAAATTCATGTTTTTCATTGCAATGTTTGAGTAGTTCTTCTTTTCTAGGGTTGGGGTGAACCCAACAATGAGTATGTGTGTGAATGAATGAATCTATAATTGTTTGATGTTTTTATCTTCTTCTACCTATGTGCTTAACCTTTTATGAAAGTCTAAAGGAATTCATAGTTGCAATTGAACTTGAAAAAGGTAATTGTTAACTTGATAGTAATTAGGGTTTTCTAATGAAAGTTAAAAGATCCTAATTAAGAAAAGGTAGAAACAAGTAGGTGTTTTAGTCGAAAGTGAATGGATTTACTTGTTGATTGATGAAACTCAATTGTTTGATGATAAAAGCATGATCTTTTATGTGATTCATTGATTTGCCCATGTGTTTGTTGTTGTGGTGATCCTTTGCCTTGGAAGCTTTTCCTTTTATTAATTAAAATTCAGATTTTATGCTCTTATCACCACCCATCTCTCTTACATCTCTTTTGTTAGTTTCAACCCGACAAAGCAACTAAACAAGAAGCGTTGACTCTCTCCTATGGACGATCCTGACTCCCTATACTATAGCGGGGTCTTGACTATAAATTTATTTGGTCGAGAAACCCTCTCATCAAATTGGCGCCGTTGCCGGGGAGAGATCAATCGCACCTTGTTTAGTTGTTTGTAGGGTTTGGGAATAGCCCATCCCTTTTCTTTTGTATATATTATTTTCTTTTATTTTCTCTTTTTATTTTAATTAGTTTTTATTCTTCTTTTATTTTATTTTAGTAGTCTATTTTTCTTGAACCTTGCACCCCCTATCCACTCGCCTCATCGGTTTCGACTTGGTGCCGAGCCTCTGTTATTTGATTTGTGCGCTTGTTTGAGTTTTCAGGATTTGATACAAGATGGAGGATGCACAAGAGTATTATGATTATCTAGAATCAAGAGCCGAAAGGGCTAGAGCGGATGAAAGACGGAAAGAAAGGATGAAGGAGTATGCTAAATTTTTTACCGAGTTTGATGAGGATGATGGAGATTATTATGACTTTGATAATTGGAAAGCAAAACAATCATCCAAGGATTCAATTAAGGCCCAAGAGTCATATGGGCCCTATCAACCAAAGAAGGGGTACTATGCTCAACACGACCATAGGGACCCATATGAGCCCTATCATCCATGGAGTGTCTCACAACGAAAGCTTGCTCGGGAGGAAGAACTATCAAGGGAAAGAGACAAGCTAAGGAAACAAATACGGATGCTTGAGATAGAACGAGAAAATGCCAAGCTAAGGGAAGAGATACGCTTTCTTGAGGCGAACCCGCCTTGTCATCTATGTGAAACAAGGTCCCATCTTGGCCATGCTTGACCTAGCTTTTATAAGAAACCATATCCTCCCTATGAGCAATAGGGGCCAACTCTAGACGAGTCGGTCTATCCACGAGAGCCTGAAATAAAGCCTCCGTCAATAGAGGAAGAAGTTCAACAAGAGTTGCAAGGCATTAGTGAAGAGGTTGACGCATTGAGGAAGCTACCAGAGCCGTCAGATTCACCACCAAAAGCCAAGGCTCCACAACCAATAGAGGAAGAAAAAGCTGCAAAAGCCTCGGCGCCAACACCCCCTACCTCGGCGTCGACACCCCTGGACAAAGAAAAGTTTTCGCAGAAACATGAGAAGGCTACAGATGCCTCGGCGCCGACACCCTGCACCTCGGCGCCGATACCCCCTCCTGAAGAGCGAATTGAAGAGCAACTTGTTGAGGTAGACGAGCCTATTTTCAGGGCCATTTCTACTCCGATCTCAACGCCGCCACTACCCTTGTTTCTAGAGAAGCCATTTGAGAAACCCCAAGAAGAAGAAAAAGAGATAGAAGTTGTTTTTCGATACACTACACCGCTACCTTTGCCATTCACGGCGAAGGCAATTCCCGACAATCTCGAACAACCGTCTTTCGCATTCAAGTTTGGGGTCCTCGCAAAGTGGCACGTTGAAGATGAGGCGCTAGAAGAAGAAGAAGAAGTGGAGGAATCTCTTCCCCCTCCACCATTGTACACCAAACTCCACAATGAAGCACATTTATTTGTGTACGACGATGGGGAAACAAATCAAAGCCATACCAAGAAGAGGAAGAGGAGCGCATATGAGGAAGGCACATTTGTTGAGTGCTTTCCAAGACGGTGTCTAGCAAGATCCTTGGAGGATGAGTGGGTTGAATGTTGGAGCGTCCACTCGGGAAGGTTCAAGCTCATCCATAAGGAAAGGAAGAGATGCATAAAAAGGTACAAGGAGCAAGAGCCATATCACTTGAAAATCTATCCCGATGTACCACCGAAGGATGTTCCACCACCACCTCCACCAACTGAACCACCGGATCCACCACCTCCTCCGGATCCAGATTGAAGAGAATAAAGGAAGTAGGTCAAGCTAGAAACCTTAAATACAACGCTTACGAGAGGCAACCGGCTTTCTTGCTTTCTTTTCTTGCTTTTTGCTTTTGATTTTTAGTTAGGAGTTAGATAGCCCAAGACTTACTGTTTTTTTTTTTTTTGAGAGAATAGGTCCTACAGATCAGCCATGGTGCATAGGAAAGAGCGGCTACATGCCACGAAGGAAGTCGACGTGCTGAGAGGTATCGGCGTCGACGCAGCCCCTGTCCTCGTCGACCCCTGTGCAGATTTTTTAACTTCTCCAAATTGCTCCATTTATGCATCATTTTCCATGTGAGTTTCTTTTTCCCTTTTTCCTTGTTTTATCTTATTCAGTGAGGACACTGAAATTTTTAAGTATGGGGTGGGGGAGATTCGAAATTTGCATGACCTAGCTTTGCATATTTGTCTCTTTTGTCTTTTATTTAGAGTCTATAAAAAACTGAAAAAAAATCCAAAAATTTAGAAATTGTCAAAAAAACACAAAAATATATGTTTAATTCGCTATATTTGTTTTAGTTTGTCTTAGTTTGAGTTTTTATTTCTTATTTTTTGTTTAGTTCGAAACACCTAACTTAGATGTCCTATGATGATGCCTAATAATCGACTTGATCATGTAAACCCTATGATATGTTTAGATGGTTTAGCCTAAGTCTCCCGGAAAGTTTGATTTTTATGTGGTAATTTGACTTGCAAATGAAATTGAGCATTTATAACTTTGGGATTTAGGTGATTGGAATCCAACATGTCCTAGTGAGTTATTTGGCCTATGGGGAATTGTTCTTTATATATTTTCCCTTCTTTTTTATGTGTGTATTACTCTCGTTATGCATTACCTCTTGATATTGCGGTGTATATCCAAGTCTTGAACCCAATATGAGATAGCTAGTCATTGCATAATTTAATCAAATGATAGAGGCACTCTTTATTAGCCATATTTTATCCTCTTTTACGTACCTTATACATGTTTCCTTTGCTTGTAACCATTTTGAGCCTTATAGCCTATTTTTGTAGCTCCACAAGATTATCTTAGCCAATGTTTAGCCTTACCTTCTTATCTGGGAATTAGGACTTAGTATTGGTAAATATTGATATTTGAGGAATTGAAACATATAATTTAGTTTAAGTATGAGGTACATGTTTGGGTTGGTATTTTATTTTCTTGCCACGCTATTTATTTGTAAAAGGAATTTTTGGCTCACAAATTTATAAATGCACATAGTTCCGAAAAAAAACAAAAAGAAGAAGAAAAAAAAAGAATAGAATAAATGAAAAGTTGTGCATGAGACAAATTTATCCTTATCTATTTTTATGCGAGATGTATTGGATATTTTGGGTTATTTGAAGAGTTATGCTATATTAGATGAGTTTAGAAGTGTTTATATATGATGGAATTGTTTTGTTAAGTCGAGTTGGACATTTAGGAGTCTTTGGTTCCCGGATTTCTCGCACCACATAGCCTAAATGATTCCTACCCTTATGTTCTTACCAAGCCAAGTTAGAACCCGGCCGAATGAGTCCTTCTTTGAAGGCCATTGAGCCAAAGTCCTCTTGATGGTTAATGTGTATTTTGACATCTCGGTGAATTGATTGGTGATATTAATTGCAATTTCTATGTAGCTTAATGTCATAAAGGATTGAGTTGGGAGATATATTTCAAGCCTAAACACATTTGAAAGGGAGGGAAAACACATTATTTCCCTTGAGTGGTTGGATTCTAGTTGCTTTGCCTAAGGTTACCGAAATATATGTGATGATGGTTCAATACTTGTTCTTATTTGCACTTGTGCCAAATTGATGTTGCTTTCGACTAAGGCGAAGACTTGAAGGCATGTTAATGGTCTTGATCATAGTTTGGTTATTGCTTGAGGACAAGCAAGTCTAAGTATGGGGTGTTTTGATGTCCACATTTTTAGTCTTATTTTGCATCATGTTTTCATTCTATTAGAGTCATTTTATTAGCTTTTGTGTTAGGAAAGTGTGTCATTTGTGTTAGTTTTCATATGTTGCAAGATATAGAGTCTACACAAGCTTTGGTGTGATTTTGTAGATTTTGAAGCTAAAAATAAGCGATTCTAGAGCTTAAGGAAGAGTGGAGAAGGATGGAAAAAGGACACAAAAAGATTGGCAAAAGAACAAGTGAAGAAAAAGAAGAAGCGTGTAGCAGAGCCTTGGCGTCGATACCCAGACCCTCGGCGCCGACATCCAGCGGATTCCAGCAACACTGTTTTTGAACAGACCCTCGGCACCGATACCCTGCGCGAATCTGCGAGAGAATTTTGTGGGCTGATTTAATTGATTATTGGGCTTTTTAATTAGGGTTTCTATTTAATTCCTTTTAGTACTTAGATAGACTTAGATAGGATATATTATTTTCCTAAGATAAAATATCTTTCTTTGGAGATTAAGTCTTAATTTCTATCTTTAAATAAAGCCTATTAGGGGCTGATTTTTTAGGGGGGAGGAGAAGACAGGTGGTACGTTCAGCGTGAGGGCTGCGCGCAGCAGCTGTAGGACGAGTTTTAGGGTTTTGTTTAGCGTTTGGGCAAAAGCTTGGACGTGTTTGTTGCGATTGAGACGCTGATTTCCAGGTTTTATATTATTGCAAGTTTGGTTTATGGTTTATTCTCTTAAATTCATGTTTTTCATTGCAATGTTTGAGTAGTTCTTCTTTTCTAGGGTTGGGGTGAACCCAACAATGAGTATGTGTGTGAATGAATGAATCTATAATTGTTTGATGTTTTTATCTTCTTCTACCTATGTGCTTAACCTTTTATGAAAGTCTAAAGGAATTCATAGTTGCAATTGAACTTGAAAAAGGTAATTGTTAACTTGATAGTAATTAGGGTTTTCTAATGAAAGTTAAAAGATCCTAATTGAGAAAAGGTAGAAACAAGTAGGTGTTTTAGTCGAAAGTGAATGGATTTACTTGTTGATTGATGAAACTCAATTGTTTGATGATAAAAGCATGATCTTTTATGTGATTCATTGATTTGCCCATGTGTTTGTTGTTGTGGTGATCCTTTGCCTTGGAAGCTTTTCCTTTTATTAATTAAAATTCAGATTTTATGCTCTTAGCACCACCCATCTCTCTTACATTTCTTTTGTTAGTTTCAACCCGACAAAGCAACTAAACAAGAAGCGTTGACTCTCTCCTATGGACGATCCTGACTCCCTATACTATAGCGGGGTCTTGACTATAAATTTATTTGGTCGAGAAACCCTCTCATCAAATTGGCGCCGTTGCCGGGGAGAGATCAATCGCACCTTGTTTAGTTGTTTGTAGGGTTTGGGAATAGCCCATCCCTTTTCTTTTGTATATATTATTTTCTTTTATTTTCTCTTTTTATTTTAATTAGTTTTTATTCTTCTTTTATTTTATTTTAGTAGTCTATTTTTCTTGAACCTTGCACCCCCTATCCACTCGCCTCATCGGTTTCGACTTGGTGCCGAGCCTCTGTTATTTGATTTGTGCGCTTGTTTGAGTTTTCAGGATTTGATACAAGATGGAGGATGCACAAGAGTATTCTGATTATCTAGAAGCAAGAGCCGAAAGGGCTAGAGCGGATGAAAGACGGAAAGAATGGATGAAGGAGTATGCTAAATTTTTTACCGAGTTTGATGAGGATGATGAAGATTATTATGACTTTGATAATTGGAAAGCAAAACAATCATCCAAGGATTCAATTAAGGCCCAAGAGTCATATGGGCCCAATCAACCAAAGAAGGGGTACTATGCTCAACACGACCATAGGGACCCATATGAGCCCTATCATCCATGGAGTGTCTCACAACGAAAGCTTGCTCGGGAGGAAAAACTATCAAGGGAAAGAGACAAGCTAAGGAAACAAATACGGATGCTTGAGATAGAACGAGAAAATGTGAAGCTAAGGGAAGAGATACGCTTTCTTGAGGCGAACCCGCCTTGTCATCTATGTGAAACAAGGTCCCATCTTGGCCATGCTTGACCTAGCTTTTATCAAAAACCATATCCTCCCTATGAGCAATAGGGGCCAACTCTAGACGAGTCGGTCTATCCACGAGAGCCTGAAATAAAGCCTCCGTCAATAGAGGAAGAAGTTCAACAAGAGTTGCAAGGCATTAGTGAAGAGGTTGACGCATTGAGGAAGCTACCAGAGCCGTCAGATTCACCACCAAAAGCCAAGGCTCCACAACCAATAGAGGAAGAAAAAGCTGCAAAAGCCTCGGCGCCAACACCCCCTACCTCGGCGTCGACACCCCTGGACAAAGAAAAGTTTTCGCAGAAACATGAGAAGGCTACAGATGCCTCGGCGCCGACACCCTGCACCTCGGCGCCGATACCCCCTCCTGAAGAGCGAATTGAAGAGCAACTTGTTGAGGTGGACGAGCCTATTTTCAGGGCCATTTCTACTCCGATCTCAACGCCGCCACTATCCTTGTTTCTAGAGAAGCCATTTGAGAAACCCCAAGAAGAAGAAAAAGAGATAGAAGTTGTTTTTCGATACACTACACCGCTACCTTTGCCATTCACGGCGAAGGCAATTCCCGACAATCTCGAACAACCGTCTTTCGCATTCAAGTTTGGGGTCCTCGCAAAGTGGCACGTTGAAGATGACGCGCTAGAAGAAGAAGAAGAAGTGGAGGAATCTCTTCCCCCTCCACCATTGTACACCAAACTCCACAATGAAGCACATTTATTTGTGTACGACGGTGGGGAAACAAATCAAAGCCATACCAAGAAGAGGAAGAGGAGCACATATGAGGAAGGCACATTTGTTGAGTGCTTTCCAAGACGGTGTCTAGCAAGATCCTTCGAGGATGAGTGGGTTGAATGTTGTAGCGTCCACTCGTGAAGGTTCAAGCTCATCCATAAGGAAAGGAAGAGATGCATAAAAAGGTACAAGGAGCAAGAGCCATATCACTTGAAAATCTATCCCGATGTACCACCGAAGGATGTTCCACCACCACCTCCACCAACTGAACCACCGGATCCACCACCTCCTCCGGATCCGAATTGAAGAGAATAAAGGAAGTAGGTCAAGCTAGAAACCTTAAATACAACGCTTACGAGAGGCAACCGGCTTTCTTTCTTTCTTTTCTTGCTTTTTGCTTTTGATTTTTAGTTAGGAGTTAGATAGCCCAAGACTTACTGTTTTTTTTTTTGAGAGAATAGGTCCTACAGATCAGCCATGGTGCATAGGAAAGAGCGGCTACATGCCACGAAGGAAGTCGACGTGCTGAGAGGTATCGGCGTCGACGCAGCCCCTGTCCTCGTCGACCCCTGTGCAGATTTTTGAACTTCTCCAAATTGCTCCATTTATGCATCATTTTCCATGTGAGTTTCTTTTTCCCTTTCCCTTGTTTTATCTTATTCAGTGAGGACACTGAAATTTTTAAGTATGGGGTGGGGGAGATTCGAAATTTGCATGACCTAGCTTTGCATATTTGTCTCCTTTGTCTTTTATTTAGAGTCTATAAAAAACTGAAAAAAATCCAAAATTTTAGAAATTGTCAAAAAAAACACAAAAATATATGTTTAATTCGCTATATTTGTTTTAGTTTGTCTTAGTTTGAGTTTTTATTTCTTATTTTTTGTTTAGTTCGAAACACCTAACTTAGATTTCCTATGATGATGCCTAATAATCGACTTGATCATGTAAACCCTATGATATGTTTAGATGGTTTAGCCTAAGTCTCCCGGAAAGTTTGACTTTTATGTGGTAATTTGACTTGCAAATGAAATTGAGCATATATAACTTTGGGATTTAGGTGATTGGAATCCAACATGTCCTAGTGAGTTATTTGGCCTATGGGGAATTGTTCTTTATATATTTTCCCTTCTTTTTTATGTGTGTATTACTCTCGTTATGCATTACCTCTTGATATTGCGGTGTATATCCAAGTCTTGAACCCAATATGAGATAGCTAGTCATTGCATAATTTGATCAAATGATAGAGGCACTCTTTATTAGCCATATTTTATCCTCTTTTACCTACCTTATACATGTTTCCTTTGCTTGTAACCATTTTGAGCCTTATAGCCTATTTTTGTAGCTCCACAAGATTATCTTAGCCAATGTTTAGCCTTACCTCCTTATCTGGGAATTAGGACTTAGTATTGGTAAATATTGATATTTGAGGAGTTGAGACATATAATTTAGTTTAAGTATGAGGTACATGTTTGGGTTGGTATTTTATTTTCTTGCCACGCTATTTATTTGTAAAAGGAAATTTTGGCTCACAAATTTATAAATGCACATAGTTCCGAAAAAAATAAAAAGAAGAAGAAAAAAAAAAAAATAGAATAAATGAAAAGTTGTGCATGAGACAAATTTATCCTTATCTATTTTTATGCGAGCTGTATTGGATATTTTGGGTTATTTGAAGAGTTATGCTATATTAGATGAGTTTAGAAGTGTTTATATATGATGGAATTGTTTTGTTAAGTCGAGTTGGAAATTTAGGAGTCTTTGGTTCCCGGATTTCTCGCACCACATAGCCTAAATGATTCCTACCCTTATGTTCTTACCAAGCCAAGTTAGAACCCGACCGAATGAGTCCTTCTTTGAAGGCCATTGAGCCAAAGTCCTCTTGATGGTTAATGTGTATTTTGACATCTCGGTGAATTGATTGGTGATATTAATTGCAATTTCTATGTAGCTTAATGTCATAAAGGATTGAGTTGGGAGATGTATTTCAAGCCTAAACACATTTGAAAGGGAGGGAAAACACATTATTTCCCTTGAGTGGTTGGATTCTAGTTGCTTTGCCTAAGGTTACCTAAATATATGTGATGATGGTTCAATGCTTGTTCTTATTTGCACTTGTGTCAAATTGATGTTGCTTTCGACTAAGGCGAAGACTTGAAGGCATGTTAATGGTCTTGATCATAGTTTGGTTATTGCTTGAGGACAAGCAAGTCTAAGTATGGGGTGTTTTGATGTCCACATTTTTAGTCTTATTTTGCATCATGTTTTCATTCTATTAGAGACATTTTATTAGCTTTTGTGTTAGGAAAGTGTGTCATTTGTGTTAGTTTTCGTATGTTGCAAGATATGGAGTCTACACAAGCTTTGGTGTGATTTTGTAGATTTTGAAGCTAAAAATAAGCGATTCTAGAGCTTAAAGAAGAGTGGAGAATGATGGAAAAAGGACACAAAAAGATTGGCGAAAGCTTGGACGTGTTTGTTGCAATTGAGACGTTGATTTCCAGGTTTTATATTATTGCAAGTTTGGTATATGTTTTCTTCTCTTAAATTCATGTTTTTCATTGCAATGTTTAAGTAGTTCTTTTTTTTTCTAGGGTTGGGGTGAATCCAACAATGAGTGTGCGTGTGAATGAATGAATCTATAATTGTTTGATATTTTTATCTTCTTCTACCTATGTGCTTAACCTTTGATGAAAGTCTAAGGGAATGCATAGTTGCAATTGAACTTGAAAGAGGAAATATTACTTGATAGTAGTTAGGGTTTTCTAATGAAAGTTAAAAGATCCTAATTGAGAGAAGGTAGAAACAAGTAGGTCTTTTAGTCGAAAGTGAATGGATTTACTTGTTCATTGATGAAACTCAATTGTTTGATGATAAAAGCATGATCTTTTATGTGATTCATTGATTTGCCCATGTGTTTGTTGTTGTGGTGATCCTTTGCCTTAGAAGCTTTTCTTTTTATTAATTAAAATTCAGATTTTATGCTCTTATCACCACCCATCTCTCTTACATCTCTTTTGTTAGTTTCAACCCGACAAAACAACTAAACAAGAAGCGTTGACTCTCTCCTGTGGACGATCCTGACTCTCTATACTATAGGGGGGTCTTGACTATAAATTTATTTGGTCGAGAAACCCTCTCATCAAAAGACATTATTTAAAAGACATTAGAAGACATTAAAAATATAGTTTTTATAATATAGTTTTTACAATATCTAAAAGGCATTAAAAGACATCACAAGCCATTAAAAGACATTAAAAGCCATTAAAAGACGAAATAACAAGTTACGCACTAAAACAATGAACAAGTTACGAATGTATGAACCAACTGTAACTAATGAATTAGCATAAGTAACACAGGAAGTAACATACTCTTAAACATTTTAGAAAAACAGGCGACGAGACTCTTGAGGACTGATGGTACCCTACTGGTTGTTAGGGTCGGACATCGGGAATCGATCAGTGAGTATAGGGTAGAGGGTGGGGGTGAGGATATGGTTGAGGGAGGAGGGGAGGGTGTGACAGTACCTGCTGTTAGGGAGGCATCGGCGACCCATACAGTAGATAAGTTATTGCTGTCTATAGAGGGCGTCCATCAGAGCATGGAGAGCCCACAGTACGACATAGATGACAGCTTCTGGCAGGGTCTGCCTGATTTTTGCTCATCCGGAGATTCTTTGGTTGGGCAGCAGTTGTCGATGTCGTCTGTTGTGAGCCTAATTCGCCATGTTTTCCATATATTTTTATATCGATTTATGCATGCATTTCATACATTTGGGTTAGAATAATACAAAATCTGTGTAGTTTACATTTACTTTCAATATATAAAGGTCTACACAAGTTTTAGTTATATTTCGAAGAAATCGGACGCACTTTGGAGCTTCAAGGAAAGTCATGAATAAGCTAAGGATGGTGCAGCTAGAAGAAAGCCCACTTTTCACCATTTATCATTCTGAATCAAGCTTTGATGTCTTCATGAAAGTTGTATCCCTCGGAAAGAGCTTTTCAATGCATGCTCATATACGTCAATCTGACGAACGAGGACTCGGGAAAGTGCGTTTTAAGAACAGAGAAGAATGTTGAAAGCTGACAGCTCTACTCGACGTCGACCACGTCTAGGCGAAGTCGAGTACACCAGGAGCCAGAAGTTCACCCGGAGTCAAGCAAAGCCACTCGAGAGGCCAGAGCTACTCGACGTCGAGTACACCTACTCGAAGTCGAGTACACATGTCGAGTCCAGAAGGTGTCCGAGCACGAATGCAGCCCAGGAGGAAAAGTTCCAATCGACGTCGACTAACTCTAGTCGAAGTCGAGTACAATCCAGTGGCCGAATCCGAGTCCGAGATCGAGTGGAGTATGGAGAAGATAGATTATTTGCAAGGAAATGAACAAGATATTTTATTTAATCAAGAAACGATATGTGGAAATTCTAATTATCCACATCAAGATCTATCAAGATATAAGGGATTTATCCACTTTAGACATATTTCCTTATTAGATTTATTTCCTTTATTTATCAAGTTTTATCTTAGGATATAAATAGATAGAATTAGATAGAAGATATAGTTGTTCCTTCCTAGAATAGCTAGATGGAACTCTATAAATAAAGTCTTAGGGGCTGAGTTTTAGGTATCTTATTCCAATTCAAACTAGAGAGAACAAGTAAGTAGGAGAGAAAGAGAGAGCTTGTGGCGAGAGGAGAGAAGGTGTTGAGAGACGGTTTGTCTTCGATCGGTTGTAAGTTCTCGTTAGTTTATTTAATGCAAGTTAGTTTCTTTTGTTATTTGATGAGTTTCTTGATGATGAAGAGCGAGTAGTCACCTAACTTCTAGGGTCGGGGTGAGCCCGGCGGTGGCCATGTAAGGTTATGCGGTAAAGGTACAATCTTTTTATGCGAATTCGTCTTCTATACCTATGAGCATGATTCTTTTGCGAAAGTTGAAGGTGATCCTTTATTGTATTATTGAAGAGAAATTGATCTTAATGCAACTTGGATTAATTATGTGAAAAAGGGTTAGTAACAATTAGGGTTTATGCGAAAGCCTCTATATTCCTATTTTTTAATAACGAAAGTTATTTGATGAAAAGCATGATCTTTTATGCCTTTATGTGTTATTTTACATGGTTATCGTTGTGGTGTTGAAACCCTGATCTTGAAAGTGCTTTAGTTTATTGATTTTTTACTACGAATTCCGTGTTTACTTTCAGTTTTATGCAATTTACTTTCTGGGATTTTTTGACATTGCTGTTTTTTATTTTTGGTTTTGGAGACTGTTTTTAAAGTTTTTCTATTGTGGATATTTTCCGTCTAACGAATCTTGCAGGTGAGAGAAGCTGAAGATCTACTCGAAGTCGAGTAAGCGTACTCGACGTCGACCACACATCTCGAGCAGAAAGGAGCCTGTAGTCTAGAGGATCACCCTGGAGGTTTTACTGTACTCGAAGTCGAGTAAGCGTACTCAAAGTCGACCACACCTACTCGAAGTCGACCAGCCTTGTCGATTTCGACCAGATCTGCTGCAACATTACACTCAATTTTCGACGTCCTGCACACCTCTCTAGTAAGTGTCTTTCTTTACCCTTGTTTTTATACAGTGAGGACACTGTAATGTTTAAGTATGGGGTGGGGGAAGCGCTTACTTTGTGCATATTTGATTTATTTGACCACATTTGTGCATATTTGTGCATTATTTCTTGAATTGCTTATACATGGCTATTTTAGAATTCATTATTGATTTATGTGCTTACATGCATGTTTTCCAAAGTTTGAAAAAAATGACCCCCATTGAAAATTTTGAAGTAATGTCATGGAAGTTTTATTGAACTCGACGATGCAAAATTGGATTCATTAGAGATATAGCACGAAATTTCCTAGTAAAGGGAAGTCCCAATGAAGTGCATATTTTCTTGAAAACCATGAAAGGAGGTAAAATTTGATGTTGCTTTTGACATGTTGCATGATAAGAGGATGGAGGACTTTATATTTCCATATAATGCTCATATTGTTATATCATAGCTTTACCTATGCTTATGCATCACAAAAGCGATATTACGCCTTATTTCAATTATTGCTCCACATGTTCCAAATATTTCCATTTTCTTTACCTTATTTCCATCTAGGGATTATGTTGAGAATCATGTCACATTATGGAGATTATTATATGGTTGTTGTGTTGTTATTGTTATTTTTGGAGTTTGGTAGGAATGTTTGAAAAATATATGGAAAATTTAATGAGTGAGAAAAAAATCCATTCACCTCAGGAGATAAAGGTAGATCGACCCTGCTCGCTGAGATAATAGTTTGGCGAGATGGGAAACACAGGTGAGGAGTCCAAAGCACTAAGTGTCCGGGGCCATTCATGACACCCATGTTTGCGACTCGCGAAAAGGCAGTGCTGAGTTTAGAGAGTTAAAAGCATTATTATTGAAAAAAAGCATCGAGCGATGAGCAAAAGGTGAGAAATCAAATGAAGAAGGAATGTGGAAATTTAATTTGGAAAGTAATCCATTTCCCCGGATTATTAGCACCACATTGCCAAAAATTGCCCACCTTTAGCCTTTTACCAATCTACTCCTTATTGAGCTTAATTAAAGTCCTCTTGATTATTAATGCTTTGTCACTTATGAATTGTTTTGCATAACCCTTCTTTTGTGAGTAGATGTTGCTTTTTAATTGCACATGCATGGATTTGAGACACTAGTACCTTTTCGAGGATGGTAATTGATTGCAGAGACATATGGCAATGAATCTAAAATGTTGAGAGTTTTTATTTTTTCCCCTGTATGACAATTAAAAATATTGCTTGAGGACAAGCAAGCTTAAGTATGGGGTGTTTGTTGTGAGCCTAATTCGCCATGTTTTACATCTATTTTTATATCGATTTCTGCATGCATTTCATACATTTGGGTTAGAATAATACAGAATCTGTGTAGTTTACATTTATTTGCAATATATAGAGGTCTACACAAGTTTTTGTCATATTTTGCAAAAATCGGACGCACTTTGGAGCTTCAAGGAGAGTCATTAAGAAGCTAAGGATGGTGCAGCTAGAAAAAAATCCCACTTTTCAACATTCATTATTCTGAATCAAGCTTTGATGTCTTCATGAAAGTTGTATCCCTCGAAAAGAGATTTCCAACGCATGCTAATATGCGTCAATCCGACGAACGAGGACTCGGGAAAGTGCGTTTCAAGAACAGAGAAGAATGCTGAAAGCTGATAGCTCTACTCGACGTCGACCGCGTCTAGTCGAAGTCGAGTACACCAGGAGCCAGAAGTTCACCCAGAGTCGAGAAGAGCCACTCAAGAGCCCAGAGCTACTCAACGTCGAGTACACCTACTCGAAGTCGAGTACACATGTCGAGTCCAGAAGGTGTCCTAGCTCGAATGCAGCCGAGGAGGAAAAGTTCCAGTCGACGTCGACTAATTCTAGTCGAAGTCGAGTACGATCCAGTGGTTGAATCCGAGTCTGAGATTTAGTGGAGTACGGAGAAGATAGATTACTTGCAAGGAAAGGAACAAGATATTTTATCTAATCAAGAGGAGATATGTGGAAATCCTATCCATCCACATCAAGATCTATCAAGATAGAAGATATAGTTCTTCCTTCCTAGAATAGCTAGATGGAACGCTATAAATAAAGTCTTAGGGGCTGAGTTTTTGGTATCTTATTCCAATTCAATTCTAGAGAGAACAAATAAGTAGGAGAGAAAGAGAGAGCTTGTGGCGAGAGAAGAGAAGGTGTTGAGAGACGGTTTGTCTTCGATCGGTTGTAAGTTCTTTTTAGTTTATTTAATGCAAGTTAGTTTCTTTTGTTATTTGATGAGTTTCTTGATGATGAAGAGCGAGTAGTCACCTAACTTCTAGGGTCGGGGTGAGCCCGGCGGTGGCCATGTAAGGTGATGCGGTAAAGGTACAATCTTTTTATGCGAATTCGTCTTCTATCCCTATGAGCATGATTCTTTTGCGAAAGTTGAAGGTGATCCTTGTTTGTATTATTGAAGCGAAAGTGATCTTAATGCAACTTGGATTAATTATGTGAAAAAGGGTTAGTAACAATTAGGGTTTAAGCGAAAGCCTCTATATTCCTATTTGTTAATAACGAAAGTTATTTGATGTAAAGCATGATCTTTTATGCCTTTATTTGTTATTTTACATGGTTATCGTTGTGGTGTTGAAACCCTGATCTTGAAAGTGCTTTAGTTTATTGATTTTTTATTACAAATTCCGTGTTTACTTTCAGTTTTATGCAATTTACTTTTTGGGATTTTTTGACATTGCTGTTTTTGGTTTTTGGTTTTGGACACTGTTTTTAAAGTTTTTCTATTGTGGATATTTTCCGTCTAACGAATCTTGCAGCTGAGAGAAGCTGAAGATCACACATCTCGAGCAGAAAGGAGCCTGCAGTCGAGAGGATCACCCTGGAGGTTTCACTGTACTCGAAGTCGAGTAAGCGTACTCGAAGTCGACCACACCTACTCGAAGTCGACCAGCCTTGTTGATTTCGGCCAGTTCTGCTGCAACATTACACTCAATTTTCGACGTCCTGCACACCTGTCTAGTGAGTTTCTTTCTTTATCCTTGTTTTTATACAGTGAGGACACTGTAATATTTAAGTGTGGGGTGGGGGAAGGGCTTACTTTGTGCATATTTGATTTATTTGACCATATTTGTGCATTATTTCTTGAATTGCTTATACATGGCTATTTTAGAAATCATTATTGATTTATGTGCTTACATGCATGTTTTCCAAAGTTTGAAAAAAATGACCCCCCATTGAAAACTTTGAAGTAATGTCATGGAAGTTTTATTGAACTCGACGATGCAAAATTGGATTCATTAGAGATATAGCATGAAATTTCCTAGTAAAGGGAAGTCCCAATGAAGTGCATATTTTCTTGAAAACCATGAAATGAGGTAAAATTTGATGTTGCTTTTGACATGTTGCGTGATAAGAGGATGGAGGACTTTATATTTCCATATAATGCTCATATTGTTATATCCTAGCCTTACCTATGCTTATGCATCACAAAAGCCATATTATGCCTTATTTCAATTATTGCTCCACATGTTCCAAATATTGCCATTTTCTTTACCTTATTTCCATCTGGGGATTATGTTGAGAATCATGTCACATTATGGAGATTATTATATGGTTGTTGTGTTGTTATTGTTATTTTTGGAGTTTGGTAGGAATGTTTGAAAAATATATGGAAAATTTAATGAGTGAGAAAAAAATCCGGTTACCTCAGGAGATAAAGGTACATCGACCCTGCTCGCTGAGATAATAGTTTGGCGAGATGGGAAACACAGGTGAGGAGTCCAAAACACTAAGTGTCCGGGGCCATTCATGACACCCATGTTTGCGACTCGCGAGAAGGCAGTGCTGAGGTTAGAGAGGTAAAAGCATTATTATTGAAAAAAGCATCGAGCGATGAGCGAAAGGTGAGAAATCAAATGAAGAAGGAATGTGGAAATTAAATTTGGAAATTAATCCATTTCCCCGGATTATTAGCACCACATTGCCAAAAATTGCCCACCTTTAGCCTTTTACCAATCTACTCCTTATTGAACTTAATTAAATTCCTCTTGATTATTAATGCTTTGTCACTTATGAATTGTTTTGCATAACCCTCTTTTTGTGAGTAGATGTTGCTTTTTAATTGCACATGCATGGATTTGTGACACTAGTACCTTTTCGAGGATGGTAATTGATTGCAGAGACATATGGAAATGAATCTAATATGTTGATTTTTTCCCCTGTATGACAATTAAAAATATTGCTTGAGGACAAGCAAGCTTAAGTATGGGGTGTTTGTTGTGAGCCTAATTCGCCATGTTTTACATCTATTTTTATATCGATTTCTGCATGCATTTCATACATTTGGGTTAGAATAATACAGAATCTGTGTAGTTTACATTTATTTGCAATATATAGAGGTCTACAGTAGTTTTTGTTAAATTTTGCAAAAATCGGACGCACTTTGGAGCTTCAAGGAGAGTCATTAAGAAGCTAAGGATGGTGCAGCTAGAGGAAATCCCACTTTTCAACATTAATCATTCTGAATCAAGCTTTGATGTCATTATGAAAGTTGTATCCCTCGGAAAGAGCTTTCCAACGCATGCTCATATGCGTCAATCCGACGAACGAGGACTCGGGAAAGTGCGTTTCAAGAACAGAGAAGAATGCTGAAAGCTGACAGCTCTACTCGACGTCGACCACGTCTAGTCGAAGTCGAGTACACCAGGAGCCAGAAGTTCACCCGGAGTCGAGCAGAGCCACTCAAGTGCCCAGAGCTACTCGACGTCGAGTAAACCTACTCGAAGTCGAGTACACATGTCGAGTCCAGAAGGTGTCCGAGCTCGAATGTAGCCCAGGAGGAAAAGTTTCAGTCGAAGTCGAGTACGATCCAGTGGCTGAATCCGAGTCCGAGATCGAGTGGAGTATGGAGATGATATATTACTTGCAAGGAAAGGAACAAGATATTTTATCTAATCAAGAGGAGATATGTGGAAATTCTATCCATCCACATCAAGATCTATTAAGATAGAAGGGATTTATCTACTTTAGACATATTTCCTTATTATATTTATTTACTTTATTTATCACTTTTTATCTTAGGATATAGATAGATAGAACTCGATAGAAGATATAGTTGTTCCTTCCTAGAATAGCTAGATGGAACACAATAAATAAAGCCTTAGGGGCTGAGTTTTAGGTATCTTATTCCAATTCAATTCTAGAGAGAACAAATAAGTAGGAGAGAAAGAGAGAGCTTGTGGCAAGAGAAGAGAAGGTGTTGAGAGACGGTTTGTCTTCGATCGGTTGTAAGCTCTCTTTAGTTTATTTAATGCAAGTTAGTTTCTTTTGTTATTTGATGAGTTTCTTGATGATGAAGAGCGAGTAGTCACCTAACTTCTAGTATTGGGGTGAGCCCGGCGGTGGCCATGTAAGGTGATGCGGTAAAGGTACAATCTTTTTATGCGAATTCGTCTTCTATCCCTATGAGCATGATTTTTTGCGAAAGTTGAAGGTGATCCTTGTTTGTATTATTGAAGCGAAAGTGATCTTAATGCAACTTGGATTAATTATGTGAAAAAGGGTTAGTAAAAATTTGGGTTTTAGCGAAAGTCTCTATATTCCTATTTGTTAATAACGAAAGTTATTTGATGAAAAGCATGATCTTTTATGCCTTTATTTGTTATTTTACATGGTTATCGTTGTGGTGTTTTGAAACCCTGATCTTGAAAGTGCTTTAGTTTATTAATTTTTTATTACAAATTCCGTGTTTTTGGTTTTTGGTTTTGGACAATGTTTTTAAAGTTTTTCTATTGTGGATATTTTCCGTCTAACGAATCTTGCAGGTGAGAGAAGCTGAAGATCTACTCGAAGTCGAGTAAGCGTACTCGGCGTCGACCACACATCTCGAGCAAAAAGGAGCCTGCGGTCGAGAGGATCACCCTGGAGGTTTCACTGTACTCGAAGTCGAGTAAGCGTACTCGAAGTCGACCACACCTACTCGAAGTCGACCAGCCTTGTCGATTTCGGCCAGTTCTGCTGCAACATTACACTCAATTTTCGACGTCCTGCACACCTGTCTAGTGAGTTTCTTTCTTTATACTTGTTTTTATACAGTGAGGACACTGTAATATTTAAGTATGGGGTGGGGGAAGGGCTTACTTTGTGCATATTTGATTTATTTGACCATATTTGTGCATTATTTCTTGAATTGCTTATACATGGCTATTTTAGAATTCATTATTGATTTATGTGCTTACATGCATGTTTTCCAAAGTTTGAAAAAAACGACCCCCCATTGAAAATTTTGAAGTAATGTCATGGAAGTTTTATTGAACTCGACCATGCAAAGTTGGATTCATTAGAGATATAGCATGAAATTTCCTAATAAAGGGAAGTCACAATGAAGTGCATATTTTCTTGAAAACCATGAAAGGAGGTAAATCTTGATGTTGCTTTTCACATGTTGCGTGATAAGAGGATGGAGGACTTTATATTTCTATATAATGCTCATATTGTTATATCCTAGCCTTACCTATGCTTATGCATCACAAAAGCCATATTATGCCTTATTTCAATTATTCCTCCCCATGTTCCAAATATTGCCATTTTCTTTACCTTATTTTCATCCGGGGATTATGTTGAGAATGATGTCACATTATGGAGATTATTATATGGTTGATGTGCTGTTATTGTTATTTTTGGAGTTTGGCAGGAAAGTTTGAAAAATATATGGAAAATTTAATGAGTGAGAAAAAAATCCATTCACCTCAGGAGATAAAGGTAGATCGACCCTGCTCGCTGAGATAATAGTTTGGCGAGATGGGAAACACAGGTGAGGAGTCCAAAGCACTAAGTGTCCGGGGCCATTCATGACACCCATGTTTGCGACTCGCGAAAAGGCAGTGCTGAGTTTAGAGAGTTAAAAGCATTATTATTGAAAAAAAGCATCGAGCGATGAGCAAAAGGTGAGAAATCAAATGAAGAAGGAATGTGGAAATTAAATTTGGAAAGTAATCAATTTCCCCGGATTATTAGCACCACATTGCCGAAAATTGCCCAACTTTAGCCTTTTACCAATCTACTTCTTATTGAGCTTAATTAAAGTCCTCTTGATTATTAATGCTTTGTCACTTATGAATTGTTTTGCATAACCCTCATTTTGTGAGTAGATGTTGATTTTTAATTGCACATGCATTGATTTGTGACACTAGTACCTTTTCGAGGATAGTAATTTATTGCAGGGACGTATGGCAATGAGTCTAATATGTTGAGAGTTTTTATTTCTTCCCCTGTATGATAATTAAAAATATTGCTTGAGGACAAGCAAGCTTAAGTATGGGGTGTTTGTTGTGAGCCTAATTCGCCATGTTTTACATCTATTTTTATATCGATTTCTACATGCATTTCATACATTTGGGTTAGAATAATACAGAATCTGTGTAGTTTACATTTATTTGCAATATATAGAGGTTTACACAAGTTTTTGTTATATTTCGCAGAAATCGGACGCACTTTGGAGCTTCAAGGAAAGTCATGAAGAAGCTAAGAATGGTGTTGCTAGAGGAAAGCCCACTTTTCAACATTCATCATTCTGAATTAAGCTTTGATGTCTTCATGAACGTTGTAGCCCTCGGAAAGAGCTTTCCGGCGCATGCTCATATGCATCAATCCGACGAACGAGGACACGAGAAATTGCGTTTCAAGAACAGAGAAGAATGCTGAAAGCTGACAGCTCTACTCGACGTCGACCACGTCTAGTCGAAGTCGAGTACACCAGGAGCCAGAAGTTCACCCGGAGTCGAGCAGAGCCACTCGAAAGCCCAGAGCTACTCAATGTCGAGTACACCTACTCGAAGTCGAGTACACATGTCGAGTCCAGAAGGTGTTCGAGCTCGAGTGCAACCCAGGAGGTAAAGAGTTCCAGTCGACGTCGACTAACTATAGTCGAAGTCGAGTACGATCCAGTGGCCGAATCCGAGTCCGAGAATGAGTGGAGTATGGAGAAGATTGATTACTTGCAAGGAAAGGGACAAGATATTTTATCTAATCAAGAGAAGATATTTGGAAATTCTATCCATCCACATCAAGATCTATCAAGATAGAAGGGATTTATCCACTTTAGACATATTTCCTTATTAGATTTATTTCCTTTATTTATCAATTTTTATCTTGGGATATAGATAGATAGAATTAGATAGAAGATGTAGTTGTTCCTTCCTAGAATAGCTAGATGGAACACTATAAATAAAGCCTTAGGGGCTGAGTTTTAGGTATCTTATTCCAATTCAATTCTAGAGAGAACAAATAAGTAGGAGAGAAAGAGAGAGCTTGTGGCGAGAGGAGAGAAGTTGTTCCTTCCTAGAATAGCTAGATGGAACAATCTTTTTATGCGAATTCGTCTTCTATCCCTATGAGCATGATTCTTTTGTGAAAGTTGAAGGTGATCCTTGTTTGTATTATTGAAGCGAAAGTGATCTTAATGCAACTTGGATTAATTATGTGGAAAAGGGTTAGCAACAATTAGGGTTTATATGAAAGCCTCTATATTCATATTTTTTAATAATGATAGTTATTTGATGAAAAACATGATCTTTTATGCCTTTATGTGCTATTTCACATGGTTATCGTTGTGGTGTTGAAACCCTGATCTTGGAAGTGCTTTAGTTTATTGATTTTTTTTATTACAAATTCCGTGTTTACTTTCAGTTTTATGCAATTTAAAGTTTCGGTTTTCGTTTCTATTTTCACTCGAAATCGACAAAGCTTGGTCGACGTCAAGTACGACTTGGTCGACGTCGAGTAGGATCAGTCGAGGTCGAGTACTTTCTGTTGTTTTTCGTTTGCTGTTTTGTTTCTATTTCTGTTTTTATTCGACAGCCTAGTCGAAGTGGAGTACCCTACTTGAAGTCGAGTACGCTTCTAGTCGAAATTCTGTAGAGATTTGGAACTGAAAAGGCGGGCGCTGACACGCTTCCTCGTAGATCGATCTTGACTACCTTCTACTACAATGGGAGGAAGTCTTGTATTTATTTGTTGAGACAGGGAGTCAGTTTGGTTTATATTTTATTTATATTTCATACTTGACCATCCTCATGCAACAACATCGTCCCAGAATGTACTCGGCGAGTGCGTCACGGATTTTCGTGGGGGTCGAGCAGCCCATGGGGGTAGACCGAAAGAGCGGTTGCCCCCCCACCATCCACTAGGCTTCCACTTCCGCCGTCCATGAGGCTTCTACTTCCGCCACCCATGATACCGAGGCTTCGACCTCCCGCACACCAGCGCCGATATAATTGGCTTCTACGGATGACACCATACTTGACATCGTAGAGGAGGTAGAGGACAAACAATAGAGGCAGGAGAAGGGGATGAAGGAGAGGCAGAGGGCCAGCAGGAGAGGCAGGGGGCAGGAGGAGCAGATGGGCGCAGGTGATGCACCCATCCCTGCGCAGCCTGCTGGACCGGCTGCGTAGAAGGCAGATGACTTGCCTCCGAGCACTCTGCTGGTGTCTTATAGGCACAACCGAGCCTACAGGGTGTGGAGGGATGGGATCGTGGATCTTTCGCTACTGAAGATCCACCATCGGGCGAGTCACTTGATTGATTTTGACCCGTACGTCTTCGAGGGCCCGGGGACCTGGTGGCAGGAGCTCATTCCCTCGGGCATCCCGTAGTTCCGGGCCCTGCATTGGGAGGGTGTGGACGCGCAGCTGGTGACAACGTTCTTGGAGCACTTGTATCCGGAGACCAGCTCCTTCCATTTTCCATGGGGCAAGATGACCATCACGCCACACGACATAGCCTGCTTGGTAAGGCTGCGGATTGAGGGTCGTCCCTGTTTGTCACACCTAGCCGATGCGGAGCTGATCCTCGCGGTCGTCGCGTACTACCAAGTGGCCCTAGAGGCGCTGAGGGGGTACAGACGAGCTGGAAGCTACCCTGTTGGGTTGCTGACGGACTAGTGGATCGCAAGACATGGGCCGCTCGTCGATCCCGAGCCCGTCGACAGCGTGCTGGGCATGTTTGTGGGAGGGGGGTAGCCAGGAGATGACCCTGACCGGCAACGATTTTTGTACCTTGGGTACCTATCCATCACTCTTGCCGCAACTCTGTTTTTGGACAAGTTGTAGAGCCGGGTTCCGTGGAGGATGTTCGACCGTGTTTGGGACATCACCCGGACGGCCGACAATGCATGGGGTGCAGGTGGCCTTACCTGTCTGTACAGGGGTTGTTTTAGGAGGAAATCGAGTTCAAAATATAATATAGTAAATCAAGTCAGATCTTGCCCACGCAAATAATTACAAGATTTCCTCTCGATGTAGCAAAAGAAAGTCAGGATCAATCCTCGAGGAAGCTGGTCAGCGGATCTCAGGTAGCGGAAGAATCTCATGGGCAGAAGTCAACTCAGGGTACTCGACCTCGACCACGGGTGGTCGACAGGGGTCAGGCACAGTCGAATTCGAGCAAGCAAGGTCATTGGTGGTGGTCGACGTCGACCAAGTGTCCCCGACATCGAGTAGAAGCCGTCGATGTCGAGTAAGGCTGGTCGAAGTCGAGAACCTGCAGGGACAAAAATGAGCAACGATCTCGAGCAAAAACCCTTTCAAGGCCACTTGTGGTGGTCGACGTCGACCAAGCTTTCGCCTTTTCCTACAATTAGACAACTCTTTCAAGAAACACTAATTGTATCTAACAATTTTATGTTTATAATCCAAGTGGTTAACCTGAATCTCTATTAAATAGGTAATAAACATATAAAAGGCGGTGGATGATCAAAACACAATAAAGGTAGAATCTTTACCTCAAACATGCATGGCAATCGTCGGGCTCACCCCGACCCTAGAAGCAGGTGGACTACTCGCTTCTCATCATAGGGAAAGACATCAATAATAAAAGGGAAATAACTTGCATTAAATAAAATAAAGCTTACAACGAATCAAAGCCAATTCCGCTCTCGCCAAATACAACTTCTCTCGACTCCAAGCTCTCTCTCCTAACTCTCCTACTCTTGTGTTCTCTCTGAATTGGAATCGAATAAAAACTAGCTCCATCGGATTTATTTATAGGCTTTAATCCTTGCTAGTCAAGGTAAGCAAATTCTATCTAACCCTAAATATATAAATTTAATAAAAGAAACATTTATCTAAAAAGGAAACAACTAAATCTTCATGTGGTGGATAAATCCTTCCTTCCATAGATAGATCTTGATAGAATCATGGATGATTCGGCCTTGGTTCGTGCCCAAGTAATCCACATATGCTCGGATTGGTCCAACGGACTCGGGGCCCAAAATCAGTTTGGTCGACATCGAGTAAAGTTCTCGATCTCGGGTAGTCTTCGGCATCTTCGAGCAATCTTCTCCTCTTGAGCTCGGGTTGGCTTCCAGATGTGGTTGACGTCGAGGAACTTTGGTTGACGTCGAGGAACTTTGGTCGACTTGGAGGAGAACTCCTCGAACTCGGCTTCTCTTCGCAGCTTTTCGAGTAACTTTCCTTTCTCGAACACGGGTAGGGTTTTTGGTTTGGTCGACGTCGATAAGATTTGGTCAACGTTGAGTAGATGTGTCAGCTCTCAGCATTCTGCTCGTTTATCGGATTGGTCGACGCACTTTCCCGAGTCCTCGTTTATCGGATTGACGCATATGAGTATGCGTTGGAAAGATCTTTTCGAGTTTTACAACGCTCATGAAGACAACAAAGCTTTATTCAGAATGATGGATGTCGAAATATGTCATTTTTTCCAGCTGCACCATCCTTAGCTTCTTCATGAGTTTCCTTTAAGCTCCAAAGTGCGTTAGATTTCTGCAAAATTAAACAGAAACTAGTGTAGACTCCATAGTTTGGAAAATAAGCATAAACTACACAAATTAACTATATTCCCAACCCAGAATACATATGACGATAGAATAAGGAACTGAAATAAGTATAAAAACATGGTATAAAAAACATCGCCCCTTAGGATTGGGATCTGTGTGGTCCTGGAGCTTTCCGGCTGGTCTTGGGATCTGTTGCGCGAGTTGACCCATTTGGGTCTCCATGTTGTTCTTCCAGATATCCATCTAAATAAGTCGTGTATTAAGGCTATGGAGTTGTGTCTGGATGGCGCTTGTAGATTGCTTCTTTTGTGTCTGGTTTCTCCTCATCTCGTCGAGGATCATCTTTAGATCATCTTTCCGCTTGTCCCTCTCTAGATGTCCTCGAGCTCTGTATGGTGGGGGGTTCCTAGGGGCACCTTGATTCCATTGTGGTTGATGGAACCTTTGGTCCCCCATATAGCGATTGGGACCCCCTGCGTAAGCTACCTCCTCGTGAGTTTCTGCCATCCTGACTAGCTATGTATATGGGAACTCTGGAGTGGTGTGCCGCTGTGAGCCACATTCAACACAGGGTTGGTTGAAAGAAAGAAACTTGACTTGCTTGAGGAGCTTGCGATTATGATCTCTGTAGTACTTCTCCTTGACATCAGGGTCAATCTCCTTAGAAGGCTGATACAGGGGCATGGATGGGGCTGGCCTTGCATATTCATTTTCGTCGTAATTCGCATGAGCCCCATAGGTGTTGTTGAAGTTGGTTAGCCTTTCGATAGTAGTCCATGTCTCTGCTGGTGTCTGCGTGACGTACTCATATTGCGTGAATTTATTGATCCTTTCCTTGGCAGCTAGATCAAGAGAATTGTAGAAGATCTGTTGAATAACACAGGGTGGCTGCCCATGATTGGGGCAGGATCGCAGTTGATCTTTGTATCGATCCCATGCTTGTGCTAGCGGTTCCCCAAGCTTTTGTTTTAAAGTAGTGATCTTTTGTCAGAGGAGCGCTGTCTTTTGCGGGAGGAAAGAACTTGTTGAGGAACGCATTCCTAACCTCAGCCCATGTTGTGAGGGATTGTGTTGGAAGTCCTTCTAGCCACTTCAATGCTGGACCGGCAAGAGACCAACGAAAAGCTTTCATCTTGACATAATCCAGAGTAGTACCTTAAGCAAGAGTTTGGTATATGTCAGAAAAATGCGTAATATGTTTAAGAGGGCATTCGTTAAACCTTCCGTAAAAAGTAGTATTTTTAATTTCAATAATAGAGGCAGTGCGAATCTCAAAATTATTAGGAGGGATTAGAATAGCCGAATCAGGCACGACAAGAGTTGGGTGCATGTAATCCTCAGCAGTGATAGGGTATTGGGCAAGCTCAGCCTCTGCCTGCCTCTTTCGTTCAGCTTCCTACTCAATGTGTACTCTCTCAGCGGCGAAAGCAGCATTGTTGGCTTCTAGCTCCTTTTGAAACCCCTTGATCGTCTGGGCTTGTGTTTCGGTGGTCGCCATGATCCTTTGCAGTCTAGAGTGGATGCGTATAAGGCGTTCCGGATCGTCTAAGGCGTCAAACTCAGGTGGTTGACCATAATGGCGCATACACTGCAAAAAGAAAACTCAACGAAAACGTCACCACTAACTACCTAAGGCGCGAATGATTGCTTCCCCGTCAACGGCGCCAATTTGTTGTAGGAGAAAATCGAGTTCAAAATATAATAAAATAAATTAAACCAGATCTTTCCCACGCAAATAATTACAAGACTTCCTCCCGATGTAGCAAAAGAAAGTCAGGATCGACCCTCGAGGAAACTGGTCAGCGGATCTCAGGTAGTAGAAGAATCTCACGGGCAAAAGTCAACTAAGGGTACTCGACCTCGACCACGGGTGGTCGACAGGGGTCAGGCACAGTCGAATTTGAGCAAGCAAGGTCACTGATGATGGTCGACGTCGACCAAGTGTCCTCGACGTCGAGTAGAAGTCGTCGATGTCGAGTAAGGCTGGTCGAAGTTGAGGACCTGCAGGGACAAAAACGAGCAACGATCTCGAGCAAAAACCCTAGATCGAATATCAGTAGTCGACATCGACTAGGTCTGGTCGACGTCGAGGAGAAAACAGTAACGAAAATAAATTGCAAATTTCGATTTAAATAATGTAAAAGAAAACTTCCAAGATCGGGGTTTGCGACAACGATAACCAAACACGCTTAAGGCAAGAATAATAGGAATAATCATGCAATCACATCAAAGTAACAAGCTTTTGCCTTTTCCAACAATTAGACAACTCTTTTTCAAGAAACCCTAATTGTATCTACCAATTTTATCTTTATAATCCAAGTGGTTAACCTGAATCTCTATCAAATAGGCCATAAACATATAAAATGCAGTGGATGATCAAAACACAATAAAGGTCGAATCTTTACCTCAAACATGCATAGATATCGTCGGGCTCAGCCCTACTCTAGAAGTAGGTGTACTACTCGCTTCTCATCATAGGGAAAGACATCAATAATAAAAGGGAAATAACTTGCATTAAATAAAATAAAGCTTACAACCGATCAAAGCCAATTCCGCTCTCACCAAATACAACTTCTCTCGAGTCCAAGCTCTCTCTCCTAACTCTCCTACTCTTGTGTTCTCTCTGAATTGGAATCGAATAAAAACTAGCCCCATGGGCTTTATTTATAGGCTTTAATCCTCATGAAGACAACAAAGCTTGATTCAGAATGATGGACGTCGAAATATGGCCTTTTCTCCGGCTGCACCATCCTTAGCTTTTTCATGAGTTTCCTTTAAGCTCCAAAGTGCGTCAGATTTTTGCGAAGTTAAACAGAAACTAGTGTAGACTCCATAATTTGGCAAATAAGCATAAACTACAAAAATTAACTCTATTCCCAACCCAGAATACATATGACGATAGAATAAGGAACTGAAATAAGTATAAAAATATGGTATAAAACATTGCCCCTTAGAATTGGGATCTGTGTGGCCCGGGAGCTTTCCGGCTGGTATTGGGATATGTTGCGCTAGTTGACCCAGTTAGGTCTCCATGTTCTTCTTCTAGATATCCATCTCCCCAAGTCGTGTATTAAGGCTATGGAGTTGAGTCTCGATGGTGCTTGTAGATTGTTGCTGTTGTGTCTTGTTTCTCCTCATCTCGTCGAGGATCATCTTTAGATCATCTTTCCGCTAGTCCCTCTTTGGACGTCCTGGAGCTCTGTATAGTGGGCGGGGGGGGGGGGGGGGGGGGTTCTTAGGGGAACCTTGATTCCATTGTGGTTGATGGAACCTTTGGTTCCCCATATAGCGATTGGGACCCCCTGCATAAGCAAACTCCTCGTGCGTTTCTGCAATCCTGACTTGCTCTGTATATGGGCACTCTGGAGTGGTGTGTCGCTGTGAGCCACATTCAATGCATGGTTGGTTGACAGAAAGAAACTTGACTTGCTTGAGGAGCTTGCGATTCTGATCTCTATAGTACTGCTCCTTGACATCAGGGTCAATCTCCTGAGAAGGCTCAAACAGGGGCATGTATTGGCTGGCCTTGCATATTCATTTTCGTCGTAATTCGCAGGAGCCCCATAGGTGTTGTCGAATTTGGTTAGCCTTTCGATAGTAGTCTATGCCTCTGCTAGTGTCTGCGTGATGTACTCATATTGCGTGAATTGATTGATCATTTCCTTGGTGGCAGCTAGATCAACAAAATTATAGAAGATCTCTTGAATGACATAGGGTGGTTGTCCATGAGTAAGGCAGGATCGCAGTTGATCTTTGTATCGATCCTATGCTCGTGCTAGCGGTTCCCCAAGCTTTTGTTTGAAAGCAGTGATCTTTTGTCTGAGGAGCGCTGTCTTGGCGGGAAGAAAGAACTTGTTGAGGAACGCATTCCTAACCTCGGCCCATGTTGTGAGGGATTGTACTGGAAGTCCTTCTAGCCACTTCAATGCTGGACCGGCAAGAGACCAACGAAAAGCTTTCATCTTGACATATTCCAGAGTAGTACCTTCAGCAAGAGTTTGACACATGTCAGAAAAATGCGTAATATCTTCAAGAGGGCATTCGTTAAACCTTCTGTAAAAAGTATTATTTTTAATTTCAATAAGAAAGGCAGTGTGAATCTCAAAATTATTAGGAGGGATTAGAATAGCCGAATCAGGCACGACAAGAGTCGGGTGCATGTAATCCTCAGCAGTGGTAGGGTATTGGGCAAGCTCAGCCTCTGCCTGCCTCCTCCGTTCAGCTTCCTGCTCAATGCGTGCTCTCTCAGCGGTGAAAGCAGCATTGTTGGCTTCTAGCTCTCTTTGAAGCCTCTCGATCATCTAGGCTTGTGTTTCGGTGGTCGCCATGATCCTTTTCAGTCTAGAGTGGATGTGTATAAGGCATTCCGGATCGTCTAAGGCGTCAAACTCAGGTGGTTGACCAGAACGGTGCATACACTGAAAAATGAAAACTCAAGGAAAACGTTAGCCCTAACTACCTAAGGCGCGAATGATTGCTTCCCCGTCAACGGCGCCAATATGTTGTAGGAGAAAATCGAGTTCAAAACAAAATAAATTAAATTAAACCAGATCTTGCCCACCCAAATAATTACAAGACTTCCTCCCGATGTAGCAAAAGAAAGTCAAGATCGATCATCGAGGAAGCTGGTCAGCGGATCTCAAGTAGCAGAAGAATCTCACGGGCAGAAGTCAACTCAGGGTACTCAACCTCGACCACGGGTGGTCGACAGGGGTCAGGCACAGTCGAATTTGAGCAAGCAAGGTCACTGGTGGTGGTCGACGTCGACCAAGTGTCCTCGACGTCGAGTAGAAGTCGTCGATGTCGAGCAAGGCTGGTCGACGTCGAGGACCTACAGGGACAAAAACGAGAAACGATCTCGAGCAAAAACCCTAGATCGAATATCAGTAGCCGACGTCGACTAGGTCTGGTCGACGTCGAGGAGAAAACAGTAACGAAAATAAATTGCAAATATTTTGATTTAAATAATGTAAAAGAAAACTTCCAAAATCGGGGTTTGCGACAACGATAACCAAACATGCTTAAGGCAAGAATAACAGGAATAATCATGCAATCACATCAAAGGAACAAGCTTTTGCATTTTCCAACAATTAGACAACTCTTTCAAGAAACCCTAATTGTATCTATCAATTTTATATTTATAATCCAAGTGGTTAACCTGAATCTCTATTAAATAGGTCATCAACATATAAAAGGCAGTGGATGATCAAAACACAATAAAGGTCGAATCTTTACCTCAAACATGCATGGCTATCGCCGGGCTCACCCCGACCCTAGAAGTAGGTGGACTACTCTCTTCTCATCATAGGGAAAGACATCAATAATAAAAGGGATATAACTTGCATTAAATAAAATAAAGCTTACAACCGAATAAAGCCAATTCCGCTCTCGCCAAATACAACTTCTCTCGAGTCCAAGCTCTCTCTCCTAACTCTCCTACTCTTGTGTTCTCTCTGAATTGGAATCAAATAAAAACTAGCCCCATTGGCTTTATTTATAGGCTTTAATCCTTGCTAGTCAAGGTAAGCAAATTCTATCGAACCCTAAAGATATAAATTTAATAAAAGAAACATTTATCTAAAAAGGAAACAACTAAATCTTAATGTGGTGGATAAATCCTTCCTTCCATAGATAGATCATGATAGAATCATGGATGATCCGACCTTGCTTCGTGCCCAAGTAATATACATATGCTCGGATTGGTCCAACGGACTCGCGGCCCAAAATCAGTCTGGTCGACGTCTACCAAGTTTGGTCGACATCGAGTAAAGTTCTCGATCTCGGGTTGTCTTTGGCGTCTTCGAGCAGTCTTCTCCTCTCGAGCTCGGGTTGGCTTCCAGATGTGGTCGACGTCGAGGAACTATGGTCGACGTCGAGTAGAACTCCTCGAACTCGGCTTCTCTTCGCAACTCCTCGAGTAACTTTCCTTTCTCGAACTCGGGTAGGGTTTTTGGTTTGGCCGCCGTCGAGGAGATTTGGTCGACGTCGAGTAGATGTGTCAGCTCTCAGCATTCTGCTCTGTTCTTGAAACGCACTTTCCCGAGTCCTCGCTCGCCGGATTGACGCATATAAGTATGCGTTGGAAAGCTCTTTTCGAGTTTTACAACTCTCATGAAGACATCAAAGCTTGATTCAGAATGATGGATTTCGAAATATGGCCTTTTCTCCGGCTGCACCATCCTTAGCTTCTCCATGAATTTCGTTTAAGCTCCAAAGTGCGTCAGATTTCTGCGAAATTAAACAGAAACTAGTGTAGACTCCATAATTTGGCAAATAAGCATAAACTACATAAATTAACTATATTCCCAACCCAGAATACATATGACGATAGAACAAGGAACTGAAAAAAGTATAAAAACGTGGTATAAAACATGGACATCAGGGGCCTAGGTGACACTACTACAATTAAGGCCTATTGTGTGTTAGGAGGAAAATCAAGTATGAAATATAAATCTCAAATTCGACTCCTTGATCCACGAGGAATCGTGTCAGCGCCCGCCTTTTCAGTTCAGAAACTCAGCAGAAACAGTAAAACATAGAAGAAAGCAGAAAAATAACAAAAGCAGCAACTTTGGTGGATTTTGACCTGACTAACTCGATATCTAGTATATAAATCGACTGACATAACTCGAAATCGACTGAAAGTAGCCTTAAAATCCGAAATTTGTGAAATAAATCAATAAAATAAAAGACTTCCAAGATCAGGGTTTCAACACCACAACGATAACCATGTAAAATAAAACATAAAGGCATAAAAGATCATGCTTTTCATCAAATAACTTCCGTTATAAACAAATAAGAAGATAAAGGCTTTCGCATAAACCCTAATTGTTACTAACCTTTTTTCACATAACTAATCCACGTTGTATTAAGATCACTTTCGCTTCAATAACACAAACAAGGATCACCTTCAACTTTCGCAAAAGAATCATGCTCATAGGGATAGAAGACGAATTGCATCAAAAGATTGTACCTTTACCGCATCACCTTATATGGCTACCGTCGGGCTCACCCCGACCCTAGAAGTTGGGTGACTACTCGCTCTTCATCATGAATAAACACATCAAGGATTTCAAGAAAATAAATTGCATTAAAGCCAATTCCGCTCTCGCTTTACAAACTCCACTCGGCTCCAAGACTTCTTTCTCTCTCTCTCTCTCTCTCCTACTCGACTTTCTCTCTCTCTCTATTGGCTTGTATCTTGGATGATTGAATTGGAATTGAATGACTAAAATCCAGCCCCTAAGGCCTTATTTATAGTGTTATGTGTAGCTATTCTAGGATGAAACAACTATATCTAAATCTATCTAATAACATAAGATAAAACATTATGATAAAGGAAATAAATCTCAAAAGAAACTATATCTAAAGTAGATAAATATCTCTTCCATCTTGATAGATCTTGATAGAACTTGATCTTGTGGATATCTCCATTGGTCTTTGGATAGAACTTTGATTAGAACTCGGACTAGCTCGAAATCGGCCACTGTTGGTCAAGTAGATATCCACTTGGGCCACTCGATATCGACTTTCAATTTCCCGGCTTCACTTCAGCAACTCGATTTCGGCCTCCAGAGTGAAAATCAACTTGGTTCTACTCGATATCGACTTGGTCATGTCGATATCGACCTATGTCTTTCCTCTTCAGCTTCTCGGGCCGATTTCTGATCTCTGCTCGATAATGGGTTACTCGATATCGACTATGTCAACTCGATATCGACCTAGTCTTTTCTTCATTAGTCGATTCTGGCATCTTCAGGTGGAAATCGACTGACTTACTCGATATCGACTTATGGTACTCGATATCGACCAGGTGGTGTTGACTCGAGTTCCTCATTTCCAGCTTGATTTGTCCTGGTTCCGCTACTCCTTGACCTTGGACTTTTTGTAATTGACTTCGAGCTTTTCCTCCTTTCTCTGAACTGCTGTAAATTGCCTCGATTTCTGCAAAATTAAACAGAAAATGGTTTAGATTCCATAATTGGTAAATAATCATAAACTACATAGATTCTGTACTATTCTAGCCCGAATGTATGAAATGCATGCAGAAAACGATATAAAAGTAGGTATAAAACATGGCGAATTAGGCTCACAACATTGTGGCAATTCATTGCAGCGGTTATTCTATGGAGGTAGTTTATTGAAGCGATTTGACCTATTGCAACGCTTTAGTAGCGGTTTTAAACATGTTTTATATAACATTGACTATTGTGGCGGATTTTAAAGACTTTTGTGGCGGTTTGGAAAATACCTTTTTTTTCCACCTAATGTGGTGGTTTTTAATAATCTATTGTAACATGTATTTGACCTAATGAAGCGACTTTTGTTCTTACTTAGGAAAGTCGCTTCTCTCCTCCCTCTTTCTTCTCTAGACCCTAACCCTAACTCCATTCTTCACTCATCCGGTCATCCCCTCCTACTAACCCGCCTCCGCCCTCGCACACAGCCGCCAGTATTCTCTAGCTCTCGCTCCGCCTTCCACCCTCCGTCGATGGGATCTGCACCACCCACCTCCTCCACCACCGACCCCTTCCGCTCCCTCTCTAAGAACTACTGTCTCCATCTCCACCAGGGTCGCTACCCAGATCTGACGCCACGCACCTACTCGATCTCTCCATCTCACCATCCCCTCATTTTCCATGCCTTCTTATGCGGCTCTGCCTCTATTATGTCGTCGGAATCGTCCGTGTCCTGGAAACGCCTCTTTCGAAGGCTTGTGAGTCCACCATTGTCTCCCTTCTCGTTGATTCACCACCGTCCATGATCCATCTCTTCGTGATAGCTAATGTGGTCAATCACCGACGTTATTATCTCTCTCTCTCTCTCTCTCTCTCGCCTATAATTTAGACGACAATTTTGCCACAGGTAAGTTCAGATTATTATTTTTATCTCCCTCATTTCGATCTACCATGTTTGAGATGATAGTGAAAGCTTGTGAGTGTTTCTACATAGGCTACCCGAGCAGGGGTGGAGGGTTTAGACGGATGCAAGGCGCTACTGCAGGTACGAGACCACGACATTAGTTTTATAGTTTAGTAATATTTTATTCTCATTCTTACCAAATTGTGTTTTGTGTCAAGGCTTGGATATGAGCGAACTTCTCTCACTTCTGTAGTGATCTGTCCAATGACCCGACTAGGGTTGAGGATCAACGCTGGTATGCGAGGTTCATCCATCCGAAGGCTCCTACCCAGAAGAACGTTGCGGGCAGGCTCGAGCGGGTGAAGATTATGCGGGACGAGGTCGACCGGCTTACCGTCGACGATGTATGGCACCGAAACTATAAATATATTACATATATTTCGTAAATGTGGCTAACGTCTGCTTATTTTATTTGTAGGTTTGTTGGATTCCCTTTGGGCGTGATGAACAGATTATATCCTTAGTCGAGTGGGGTGATGAACAGATTATATCCTTATTAGTCCAAGTGATGGGGGTGATATGTTTGGCTCGCGATGAATTAGTTTAATGTTCAATCGCCGCCTTTGGAGGAAGCCAGGCGATGTTCTTAAGAATTCAACTCCGGGGGTCTTAAGTCGGGGAGATGTTCATAGCTATTCTTCTTTTATCTTGAATTGGATCCCTTATTTAGGGGTTGAAAGGGGGTATTTATAGGGAGGTCACCCGAGAAGCTTGCTGGTAACCTCGTAGGCAAACAGAGGATACGTGTAACAGATGCCTTCGTGCTCAGGAGACCATGAGCTAGACGTGACACTGTTTAGAGGAGAGGTGCTTAACCAGCGAGCTGCTCGTTTGGGGCCTCACAAAGGGCCACGAGGTACTGGTGGGACCTATCATGGCTTCCACGTATGTTTATGTTGATAATTGGATCACGAGACGATCTAATACTAAAAACACTTAGGGTGTGGGGCCTGGCCAGGGACTCAGTAGGCACTCTACTCGCGATGAATCTCGTAGAGGGATCAGAGGTCTTTTGTGTTGGGTGACCTTTTTATGACGTCATGTCCTTGTTAATTAATATGCCTATTTTCTATGGCATCGTCATATCTCCTCTTAACCGGATCGCGAGTTATATATCGTTCGCGATTAGGTTTCAATAAATACGACGCTTCCCGCCAAAAGGCTTTGCGTATGGGATGGGCCTGAATTGGGCCTAACGTGTTTCCGGCCCATTAAGGGGTGACCCCATAGAGACCTATAAGTGAGTTTTTTATTTTAGTCTTCTTCATTTCACATTCCTAGAGTCAGAAAAGAGAGAGAGAGAGAGAGAGAGAGAGAGAGAGAGAGTTTGAAGGGTTTTCTGCTTTCGAAAGACGAGATCGGAGTTAGGTGGTGGTTCGTTTCTCACTTCTTCAAACTTGACAGTGCTTCTCTTATGTTTCTTTTGAGTAAGTGTTCCTTGATCTTCTTCATATTTCATTAAATGTGGTACGTCGGATTTGTATTCGTACTTAGGTAATTTAGGGTAGAGGGGTGAAAAACCCCTGTGGGGGAGCCGCCCTCTTTTGATGAGGGGCATGGTGGTTACGGGGTTGAGACTGGGGTGCTCCTAGGCGTTCCCTTCCCCCTTTTCTTCTTTTTTCTTGGGTTGCAGTTGATTTATATAGGGGGATTTCTAGGTCACCTAGTGGTGGTACGTCGGCGTTGGGTTAGGATAGTGTTTTTTCTTGGGATTTTCAGGGACTTTCGGATGGTGGTGAGGGGATGAAACTTTCCGTCTCCCCTTTTTGCTTTCTCGGAAGTGATTTCTCAAAAACCGAGGAACTTTATGGAGGAGACGAAAAGGCGTCTCTTAACCGTCATCCTCTGGGGGAAAATGTCTTCTCAATGCCCTCTCGAGAGGCGCGTGAGGCACCACTATAAACCTAGGAGGGGGTTTTTTGGTGCCAAATTTGTTTAATCACGATGCTTAAAAGGTCATTGCCCCTTATTGATTTCCTCTTTCTTTGCGTCTTTTCTAGGGTCTTCTCTTCTCATCATAGCTTAAGATGTCGAACGAAAGTGATAGCCAAAATTGGAGTGTGGGTTATGAGCACGAGGAGGTTAGCTCCTCGCGAACAAGAACAAAAACTCCAATAGATGTTGATTCAGAATCTACAGCGTGTGATTCCTACTTCTCCCCTGCAAAGTAAAAAATCATGTGCGGTGAAGAGAAAGGAAGTTAATCTGGGGGCTGATCAGAGCGCGAAACGATGAAAAATGGTCGGGTCCATCAAGCGTCCTTTGACGAGGCATGATCCCGAGTATTGTCATACTTCGGAATCCATCAACGAATTAGGGAAAGGCGAGTCATCTCGCGTACCAAGAGAGAGTAAAAAGTCTATCCATGTGGTTCCAAGCGACTTTGCGGTGCTTCCTTACAAACAAAAACAAGTAGATAATTGTAGCTTTTGTGAAGGCTACGCCCATGTGGCCCCTCCTCATTTCCCAAAGATTTTCATGGAATGCGTACCTCCGACCATAACCAAAACATTGGGAGAAAGATCAATTCTCAACGCTGAGTATTTGGAAGAGGTGGCTAAGCTTTATCCCTGGCCGGTTGGGGTAGAAATAGGCTTGGCTACCAAGAATGGGGGATGTTTAAACGCGTACAAAGATCACGTCGTTGTCAATCTCGGAAGTTTGCTTCAGGGGTTTCGTCTTCCTCTACCCCAACTTTATTCTGAACTCTTGGCGCGCATTAATCAGTGTCTGGCTCAGCTCGCGTTCAATGTATGGATGTATCTTGTTGCTAATGTTATGAGGTGCGCCATAATCAAACAGACATCGGTGTTAGGTCATCTTCTCTCAGTTCTTTCCTTGAGACATAGCGAAGGAATGGTGTCTGCTTCCCTGCTAGGGAACATAGTTGAGAGATTATCCAGTAACTCGGGGTGGAGAAAGAAATGGTTTCTTGTTCGCGATCCCACAAAAACCTTCTTGAATGTTTTGATAGCGCCCTGCAACTATGCTCCTCCCTCTAAAAATAAAAGCATTGCGATAGAAAGGTGCAGGGTCACTTTTAGGGAGGGGGTTTCGTTGAAACGGAGATGGAAAGAAGTTATAACTCTGCCTCGCTTAAAAATGGTCGGGCTCAGTCTTCCTCACCGTCCGGGTTGGTGTCTAGGCGTTTAGGCTTTCTTATTACTTTGATCGCGATTTCTTTGATAAATTTTTGTCTTAATTCTTTTGTAGATATGTTGATTGATAAAGCGAGAATGTCCGCTCTGGCAAAGAAGAAAAGTGATGCCAGGGGTGCAACCAGGAGTAAAGAGGGAAAGAGCCTATTGAAGACCGGTTGAGTTTATCATCGGAGGACATACCCTTGTCTCGTCGCAATCCAAAAAGGCCCATGGAGGAAGATGGAGCTACAAGACTTCTAAGCGCCGAGCCCATCACCTCTGCGGGAATTTCTATGACTGTGTACAAGCAACTCGGGTTCAACCCACTCGATATTAAGAAATTGGGGATCCTTGGAAGGAGCTACCTGGCTAAAAGGGATTATCTTCACCATCTAACGGATGAAGAGTTGATGGAGCAGGGTCTAAAGACTAGGGGCTGGGTATCTTCTTTTGTGAGTTATTCTTTTCCATTTATTCTATTTAGCATGCATGTTTATGGTCCTCCGTACATTGTCGTAGGGTAACCTGGAATAGTCTGAGGTGGCTGGACGCTTAAAGAGCTATGATGACAAGGTGAGGGAGTTAAGGACAACAAACAAGAGTCTGGAAGCGAAGGTGGAAAAGTTGAAAGACGCGGAGCTCTAGGAGGTGACCATCAAAAGTTTGAAAGAAGCCTTGGAAAAATCCCAGAAAGAAGTGGAGGTGGTGAAGAATGAGCTGGATGTGTCGCGAGTTGAAATTTCCAAAATCCAAGAGATGGGGTCTGAGCGTGAGTTGGAGATTACACGCTTGAAGGGTCGAATCAGGGAGCTTGAGATTGAGTTGGAAGCGGCCCACGAAGAGCTTCTCGGTGTGAGAGGACAAATGGAGCATTTTACTTCTGGTGAGGATTTCTTTCTTACCAAGAACACACTCCACGAGTTTATGTTAAGTGATGAGGGCCAAGGGTGGTTGACCAACTTCATGGCGAAGGACGGTCGAGGTTGGTTGGGTCGTTACCTCGAGACAAATAGGCAAGACGTCCTTTATGACAAGGTGACCGATGCCTTTATGGAAGGAGTGGATGGTGGGATCGCTCAGAGCGTCAACCATTTTGCTCACCTTGGGGACTCTATGAGGATGTTTCCTCCTAGTTATGATATCAATGATATCAAACTCAACGATCCTTCGCGTGACCTGCCTCCGTCGCTAGATGGTCCTATCAAAGAAGCAGTTGCCGCCATCGACCCCCCTCCTGATGGTGAGAATAATTCCGAGTCGATTCGTGACGAAAACAACGAACCTCCCGCCAATGCTTAACAAACCGTCTTTCCACTTTTATCAATTTTTTAAGTTGTCCTGTGCTGGGAAGTAGAAAACATTTCTGCCCGTAGTGAGAGTTTTATGTTTTGTTGCGATTCTTACATTAGTTTTTGGATGGAAGAGTATATATCCACTTATGTTCTTTGGTTGTTTTTCTTAGAGTTTAATCTGTCATTTATTACTCTTGTCTATTCGTGACTAGAGTTTAACCTATTATTGTTAATACTCTTGGTTGAAAAGTAAGTTCGCGATACCCTTACTCATCTCCTGCCATTGAGCATTTTATGAAATGAATCGTGAGATGACAAAAAGTAGTGTTCACGGATTTATTACATGTTGTGCTATTGGTAGCTTTTTAAAGTTGTCATTTATTAGCGATGAATTATAGTAGAAATTGATTTGCCTCTTCTATATTTTATATTTCTTCGTAACATAGGTAGTTAGGCAAAACGTCTTTGTTTTCTTCTCGGCATGGTTGCTCTATTGTTACATCAAAGTGGGATTCTCCTTGGTATTCTAAAGTAAGGGAGCTCCCTATTCTTAGGTTGTGAGCGATCGCGAAAGATCTCCAAACTTCTTATAGAGAGATTGCACTCATCAGGTGTTCTTTGTTGTGTTATTTGATATTTGTTGACCTCGTGGTAAACCTGGTTGGTTTGCGGTGCCCTTTATTATTTTTCTTTGTAGAGATTAGTATAAAAAGGTAAGAGAACCCAAGATTGTTATTGCAGTTTATTTTTGATAATGACGTCTACGTCACCAGTTGATATTCTAGGTGTGACTATTCTTCGCGTTAGGGGCTTTACCCGGGATATTACCGTGGAGGGGCACTTATATAGGCTGGTAATTTTATCATGTGATTTTCTTCTTAATAAGAGTTTTATGCTTTTTTTATTATGGTTATGAAGCTCTTGGTTTTGTGCACATATGGACGCGAGCTGACGAGTAATTCGTGGTGAGGGTGGAGCATTTAGGCCCTAATCACTACTGGTTTACTTCCAGGTGGCCTGAGTTCGTTGTTTCGAATGAACTTCGGATCAGGACACACTTGATCTTTGAGTATGAAGGACATTCTTGTTTCGATGTTGTTGCTATGGATCATGGTCCTCATCAAAATGGTGACTTGGACGTTGATGAAACCGGTCGAGAAAACATCTAAAAATAAATAGGAGAAGTAATGATAAAAAGGGAAATAAAACTTCATAAGAACATCCGCGGTAAAAAATGCTTCACCCACCTTTAGGATCATCTCACCCGCGGACAAGAGAAGAGGATACGTGCCCGACATGCCCACATCCCACGAGTAAGACACGTGTTGATCAAGATACAAAAACGCGGCAAAAGCCCGGGGACTTCTCGTCAACTATAAAAGGGAAAAACATAACAGAGAAAAGGGACTTTTGGCAAGTGAGAGAGTAGAGCGGACAAGAATAGATACTTCTTCCAGGAGAAGATCCGGAGATAAAGTGACGGAAAAAGACGTGATAACTCCCTCCCTTGATGAAAATCGAAATATGTTTCAAAGGCTTTGACAGTTTGTTTCTGTCAAAGGTCTTGAAGATTTCACAGTGTTGATGAAACACAAAACCTGTTCTATATGATATTTTGTTCGAAATATTATTTAATATTATTATATACTTCCATTATATTATTATAACTAACCTTTCAGGAAGTATTTTCAAATAATTTCCTTCCTTGTGATGCATTTTGAGAAGATTCAAATCGGAAAGATTGTGGCCTTCGAAGTTTCCAAAGATAGAAGATTCAGCTCAAGCCATGATCTATACTAGCCGTTGGAGAAGATCCTTGGCGCCGATTTGTCTCTATATAAAGAAAAGGAAGATGAAGACAGACTACACATTCATTCATTGAACACGAGCTTTTCATACACTCCAAGCCTTCAAGAGAAATCTGTCTTCGTGTGCTCTCTTCTTGTCCTAAGAGTCTGTTATTTCATTTCAAAGCATTTGAGAGTTACACAGTGAGCTTATAGGATATATTCAGTTATAGTGTTATACTCGAGAGTTTGTAACTCGGGAAGTGAACACTAGGCGATTGATTCACTAAGTGTAAGAGGATTGTACTAGATAGCATAGCGAGGTGGGGCTCTTCTAGATTGGTCTAGGACTCTAAGGGAACGTGAGTTGACTAGATTGCAATTGTATAGGAGAGAGGCTTCTCGAAGAGCTACTAGGATCCTAAGTCTTGTGAATCAATAAAAGCCGGTTGAATCCTAGGGTTGTGGAAGAACCCTAGGCGGGGACGTAGGCCAGGTTCGTGCCGAACCTCATAAACAACTCATCGAGTCCTTTACTTATTGCTTTACCTTATTTCCGCATTTGGTTCGTACTGTTTAACTTTGTGATTCAGGTTTTCGAAGAAAGACTAAGTCTAATCTCAAAGGATTTTTCAGGAGTTTCAAGAGTCTTGAGAATCTGCGAAAAAACGGCATACTCTATTCAACCCCCCTTCTAGAGTATCTTTACATTACTTTGTTTCACATTATCGAACCTTCAATTGGTATCAGAGCTTTACTCACTACTTTTGATCTAACAATCTTGTGAGTTTTCGATCATGTCTGGTGAAGCAAGCGGAGGATTTGCACAGGGAAGGTCCACAAGCAGACCCCCACTCTTTGTAGGAAACAACTTTGTCCACTGGAGATCTTTGATGAAGATGTTCATTATAGATCAAGATCTGGAACTTTGGAACATTATAAAGAATGGTCCGAAGATTCCAGAGAAAGACGGACCAAATGGAACCAAAGTCGCAAAGAAGGAGTCTGAATACATCCAAGCGGATCTTGAACTCATCTCCAAAAACTACAGGGCTATTAACTTACTTCATTGTGGTCTTAGCACTGATGAGTTTAACCGTATTTCATCTTGTAGGTCAGCTAAAGAGATTTGGGACAAGCTGGTCGTCACCTATGAGGGAACTAGTCAAGTGAAAGACACCAATATCAGCATCTTCCTTCAAAAGTATGAGCTTTTCAAAATGAAGTCTGATGAGTCAATCAAGGCCATGTTCACACGATTCACAGAAATCACCAACAACCTTGACTCTCTCGGCAAGAGCTTTACAAACGTTGAGAAAGTGAGGAAGATACTGAGGTGCCTCCCAAAAGAAAAATGGTGTCCTAAAGTAACAGCTATAGAGGAAGCACATGACCTCACCACTCTACCTCTTGATGACCTACTTGGGAAACTGAACACGCATGAGATGATCCTCAATGAAGACGATGGAGAACTTCCAGCAAGCACTAAGAACTTGGCGCTCAAGTCTAAGAAGGATGAGCCCAAAGATGGATCTGATTCCGAAGATGAGGAAGACGATGAGGATGATCATTTTGCTCTTATCAAAAGAGGCCTTGCTTGAATCCTCAAAATGAAGAAACAATTCAAAAACAAGGACAGATTAGAATCTTCTAAATTTCGAGGTAAGTCTCAATACAACAAGTATGATAAGAAGACTAAACCTTTGTCTTGTTTTGAATGTGGTGAAACAAATCATCTTGTGAAGGATTGCCCTCAAAAGACAAAGAGCAAGTCCAAGAAGAGTGACAAATGGAAAAAGAAAGCCATGGTGGCAACTTGGAGCGATTCTGACTCTGACTCCGATGATGAGAAGGCCAATATTTGTCTTATGGCCTCAGAAGATGAATCAAACAATGAGAAGCTTGAAGCAACTGTAAGAGAACTTATGGCAAGTCCAAAAGAGGTATTATCGGAATTCCTTTCTAATATGATTGCCAATGATGAGAAGTCCAAAAGAAGCTAAGAATGGTGTTGCTAGAGGAAAGCCCACTTTTCAACATTCATCATTCTGAATCAAGCTTTGATGTCTTCATGAACGTTGTAGCCCTCGGAGAGAGCTTTCCGGCGCATGCTCATATGCATCAATCCGACGAACGAGGACACGAGAAATTGCGTTTCAAGAACAGAGAAGAATGCTGAAAGCTGACAGCTCTACTCGACGTCGACCACGTCTAGTCGAAGTCGAGTACACCAGGAGCCAGAAGTTCACCCGGAGTCGAGCAGAGCCACTCGAAAGCCCAGAGCTACTCAATGTCGAGTACACCTACTCGAAGTCGAGTACACATGTCGAGTCCAGAAGGTGTTCGAGCTCGAGTGCAACCCAGGAGGTAAAGAGTTCCAGTCGACGTCGACTAACTATAGTCGAAGTCGAGTACGATCCAGTGGCCGAATCCGAGTCCGAGAATGAGTGGAGTATGGGAGAAGATTGATTACTTGCAAGGAAAGGGACAAGATATTTTATCTAATCAAGAGAAGATATTTGGAAATTCTATCCATCCACATCAAGATCTATCAAGATAGAAGGGATTTATCCACTTTAGACATATTTCCTTATTAGATTTATTTCCTTTATTTATCAATTTTTATCTTGGGATATAGATAGATAGAATTAGATAGAAGATATAGTTGTTCCTTCCTAGAATAGCTAGATGGAACACTATAAATAAAGCCTTAGGGGCTGAGTTTTAGGTATCTTATTCCAATTCAATTCTAGAGAGAACAAATAAGTAGGAGAGAAAGAGAGAGCTTGTGGCGAGAGGAGAGAAGTTGTTCCTTCCTAGAATAGCTAGATGGAACAATCTTTTTATGCGAATTCGTCTTCTATCCCTATGAGCATGATTCTTTTGTGAAAGTTGAAGGTGATCCTTGTTTGTATTATTGAAGCGAAAGTGATCTTAATGCAACTTGGATTAATTATGTGGAAAAGGGTTAGCAACAATTAGGGTTTATGTGAAAGCCTCTATATTCATATTTTTTAATAATGATAGTTATTTGATGAAAAACATGATCTTTTATGCCTTTATGTGCTATTTCACATGGTTATCGTTGTGGTGTTGAAACCCTGATCTTGGAAGTGCTTTAGTTTATTGATTTTTTTATTACAAATTCCGTGTTTACTTTCAGTTTTATGCAATTTAAAGTTTCGGTTTTCGTTTCTATTTTCACTCGAAATCGACAAAGCTTGGTCGACGTCAAGTACGACTTGGTCGACGTCGAGTAGGATCAGTCGAGGTCGAGTACTTTCTGTTGTTTTTCGTTTGCTGTTTTGTTTCTATTTCTGTTTTTATTCGACAGCCTAGTCGAAGTGGAGTACCCTACTTGAAGTCGAGTACGCTTCTAGTCGAAATTCTGTAGAGATTTGGAACTGAAGGAGAGGCAGAGGGCCAGCAGGAGAGGCAGGGGGAAGGAGGAGCAGATGGGCGCGGGTGATGCACCCATCCCTGCGCAGCCTGCTGGACCGGCTGCGTAGAAGGCAGATGACTTGCCTCCGAGCACTCTGCTGGTGTCTTATAGGCACAACCGAGCCTACAGGGTGTGGAGGGATGGGATCGTGGATCTTTCGCTACTGAAGATCCACCATCGGGCGAGTCACTTGATTGATTTTGACCCGTACGTCTTCGAGGGCCCGGGGACCTGGTGGCAGGAGCTCATTCCCTCGGGCATCCCGTAGTTCCGGGCCCTGCATTGGGAGGGTGTGGACGCGCAGCTGGTGACAGCGTTCTTGGAGCACTTGTATCCGGAGACCAGCTCCTTCCATTTTCCATGGGGCAAGATGACCATCACGCCACACGACATAGCCTGCTTGGTAAGGCTGCGGATTGAGGGTCGTCCCTGTTTGTCACACCTAGCCGATGCGGAGCTGATCCTCGCGGTCATCGCGTACTACCAAGTGGCCCTAGAGGCGCTGAGGGGGTACAGACGAGCTGGAAGCTACCCTGTTGGGATGCTGACGGACTAGTGGATCGCAAGACATGGGCCGCTCGTCGATCCCGAGCCCGTCGACAGCGTGCTGGGCATGTTTGTGGGAGGGGGGTAGCCAGGAGATGACCCTGACCGGCAACGATTTTTGTACCTTGGGTACCTATCCATCACTCTTGCCGCAACTCTGTTTTTGGACAAGTTGTAGAGCCGGGTTCCGTGGAGGATGTTCGACCGTGTTTGGGACATCACCCGGACGGCCGACAATGCATGGGGTGCAGGTGGCCTTACCTGTCTGTACAGGGGCTGTTTTAGGAGGAAATCGAGTTCAAAATATAATATAGTAAATCAAGTCAGATCTTGCCCACGCAAATAATTACAAGATTTCCTCTTGATGTAGCAAAAGAAAGTCAGGATCAATCCTCGAGGAAGCTGGTCAGCGGATCTCAGGAAGCGGAAGAATCTCATGGGCAGAAGTCAACTCAGGGTACTCGACCTCGACCACGGGTGGTCGACAGGGGTCAGGCACAGTCGAATTCGAGCAAGCAAGGTCATTGGTGGTGGTCGACGTCGACCAAGTGTCCCCGACGTCGAGTAGAAGCCGTCGATGTCGAGTAAGGCTGGTCGAAGTCGAGAACCTGCAGGGACAAAAATGAGCAACGATCTCGAGCAAAAACCCTTTCAAGGCCACTTGTGGTGGTCGACGTCGACCAAGCTTTCGCCTTTTCCTACAATTAGACAACTCTTTCAAGAAACACTAATTGTATCTAACAATTTTATGTTTATAATCCAAGTGGTTAACCTGAATCTCTATTAAATAGGTAATAAACATATAAAAGGCGGTGGATGATCAAAACACAATAAAGGTAGAATCTTTACCTCAAACATGCATGGCAATCGTCGGGCTCACCCCGACCCTAGAAGCAGGTGGACTACTCGCTTCTCATCATAGGGAAAGACATCAATAATCCTTGCTAGTCAAGGGAAATAACTTGCATTAAATAAAATAAAGCTTACAACGAATCAAAGCCAATTCTGCTCTCGCCAAATACAACTTCTCTCGACTCCAAGCTCTCTCTCCTAACTCTCCTACTCTTGTGTTCTCTCTGAATTGGAATCGAATAAAAACTAGCTCCATCGGATTTATTTATAGGCTTTAATCCTTGCTAGTCAAGGTAAGCAAATTCTATCTAACCCTAAATATATAAATTTAATAAAAGAAACATTTATCTAAAAAGGAAACAACTAAATCTTCATGTGGTGGATAAATCCTTCCTTCCATAGATAGATCTTGATAGAATCATGGATGATTCGGCCTTGGTTCGTGCCCAAGTAATCCACATATGCTCGGATTGGTCCAACGGACTCGGGGCCCAAAATCAGTCTGGTCGACGTCGACCAAGTTTGGTCGACATCGAGTAAAGTTCTCGATCTCGGGTAGTCTTCGGCATCTTCGAGCAGTCTTCTCCTCTCGAGCTCGGGTTGGCTTCCAGATGTGGTTGACGTCGAGGAACTTTGGTTGACGTCGAGGAACTTTGGTCGACTTGGAGGAGAACTCCTCGAACTCGGCTTCTCTTCGCAGCTTTTCGAGTAACTTTCCTTTCTCGAACACGGGTAGGGTTTTTGGTTTGGTCGACGTCGATAAGATTTGGTCAACGTTGAGTAGATGTGTCAGCTCTCAACATTCTGCTCTGTTCTTGAAACGCACTTTCCCGAGTCCTCGTTTATCGGATTGACGCATATGAGTATGCGTTGGAAAGATCTTTTCGATTTTTACAACGCTCATGAAGACAACAAAGCTTTATTCAGAATGATGGATGTCGAAATATGTCATTTTTTCCAGCTGCACCATCCTTAGCTTCTTCATGAGTTTCCTTTAAGCTCCAAAGTGCGTTAGATTTCTGCAAAATTAAACAGAAACTAGTGTAGACTCCATAGTTTGGAAAATAAGCATAAACTACACAAATTAACTATATTCCCAACCCAGAATACATATGACGATAGAATAAGGAACTGAAATAAGTATAAAAACATGGTATAAAAACATCGCCCCTTAGGATTGGGATCTGTGTGGTCCTGGAGCTTTCCGGCTGGTCTTGGGATCTGTTGCGCGAGTTGACCCATTTGGGTCTCCATGTTGTTCTTCCAGATATCCATCTAAATAAGTCGTGTATTAAGGCTATGGAGTTGTGTCTGGATGGCGCTTGTAGATTGCTTCTTTTGTGTCTGGTTTCTCCTCATCTCGTCGAGGATCATCTTTAGATCATCTTTCCGCTTGTCCCTCTCTAGATGTCCTCGAGCTCTGTATGGTAGGGGGTTCCTAGGGGCACTTTGATTCCATTTTGGTTGATGGAACCTTTGGTCCCCCATATAGCGATTGGGACCCCCTGCGTAAGCTACCTCCTCGTGAGTTTCTGCCATCCTGACTAGCTATGTATATGGGCACTCTGGAGTGGTGTGCCGCTGTGAGCCACATTCAACGCAGGGTTGGTTGAAAGAAAGAAACTTGACTTGCTTGAGGAGCTTGCGATTATGATCTCTGTAGTACTTCTCCTTGACATCAGGGTCAATCTCCTTAGAAGGCTGATACAGGGGCATGGATGGGGATGGCCTTGCATATTCATTTTCGTCGTAATTCGCATGAGCCCCATAGGTGTTGTTGAAGTTGGTTAGCCTTTCGATAGTAGTCCATGTCTCTGCTGGTGTCTGCGTGACGTACTCATATTGCGTGAATTTATTGATCCTTTCCTTGGCAGCTAGATCAAGAGAATTGTAGAAGATCTGTTGAATGACACAGGGTGGCTGCCCATGATTGGGGCAGGATCGCAGTTGATCTTTGTATCGATCCCATGCTTGTGCTAGCGATTCCCCAAGCTTTTGTTTGAAAGTAGTGATCTTTTGTCAGAGGAGCGCTGTCTTTTGCGGGAGGAAAGAACTTGTTGAGGAACGCATTCCTAACCTCAGCCCATGTTGTGAGGGATTGTGTTGGAAGTCCTTCTAGCCACTTCAATGCTGGACCGGCAAGAGACCAACGAAAAGCTTTCATCTTGACATAATCCAGAGTAGTACCTTCAGCAAGAGTTTGGTATATGTCAGAAAAATGCGTAATATGTTTAAGAGGGCATTCGTTAAACCTTCCGTAAAAAGTAGTATTTTTAATTTCAATAAGAGAGGCAGTGCGAATCTCAAAATTATTAGGAGGGATTAGAATAGCCGAATCAGGCACGACAAGAGTTGGGTGCATGTAATCCTCAGCAGTGATAGGGTATTGGGCAAGCTCAGCCTCTGCCTGCCTCTTTCGTTCAGCTTCCTGCTCAATGTGTGCTCTCTCAGCGGCGAAAGCAGCATTGTTGGCTTCTAGCTCCCTTTGAAGCCCCTTGATCGTCTGGGCTTGTGTTTCGGTGGTCGCCATGATCCTTTGCAGTCTAGAGTGGATGCGTATAAGGCGTTCCGGATCGTCTAAGGCGTCAAACTCAGGTGGTTGACCATAATGGCGCATACACTGCAAAAAGAAAACTCAACGAAAACGTCACCACTAACTACCTAAGGCGCGAATGATTGCTTCCCCGTCAACGGCGCCAATTTGTTGTAGGAGAAAATGGAGTTCAAAATATAATAAAATAAATTAAACCAGATCTTTCCCACGCAAATAATTACAAGACTTCCTCCCGATGTAGCAAAAGAAAGTCAGGATCGACCCTCGAGGAAGCTGGTCAGCGGATCTCAGGTAGTAGAAGAATCTCACGGGCAAAAGTCAACTCAGGGTACTCGACCTCGACCACGGGTGGTCGACAGGGGTCAGGCACAGTCGAATTTGAGCAAGCAAGGTCACTGATGGTGGTCGACGTCGACCAAGTGTCCTCGACGTCGAGTAGAAGTCGTCGATGTCGAGTAAGGCTGGTCGAAGTTGAGGACCTGCAGGGACAAAAACGAGCAACGATCTCGAGCAAAAACCCTAGATCGAATATCAGTAGTCGACATCGACTAGGTCTGGTCGACGTCGAGGAGAAAACAGTAACGAAAATAAATTGCAAATTTCGATTTAAATAATGTAAAAGAAAACTTCCAAGATCGGGGTTTGCGACAACGATAACCAAACACGCTTAAGGCAAGAATAAGAGGAATAATCATGCAATCACATCAAAGTAACAAGCTTTTGCCTTTTCCAACAATTAGACAACTCTTTTTCAAGAAACCTTAATTGTATCTACCAATTTTATCTTTATAATCCAAGTGGTTAACCTGAATCTCTATCAAATAGGCCATAAACATATAAAATGCAGTGGATGATCAAAACACAATAAAGGTCGAATCTTTACCTCAAACATGCATAGATATCGTCGGGCTCACCCCTACTCTAGAAGTAGGTGTACTACTCGCTTCTCATCATAGGGAAAGACATCAATAATAAAAGGGAAATAACTTGCATTAAATAAAATAAAGCTTACAACCGATCAAAGCCAATTCCGCTCTCACCAAATACAACTTCTCTCGAGTCCAAGCTCTCTCTCCTAACTCTCCTACTCTTGTGTTCTCTCTGAATTGGAATCGAATAAAAACTAGCCCCATGGGCTTTATTTATAGGCTTTAATCCTCATGAAGACAACAAAGCTTGATTCAGAATGATGGACGTCGAAATATGGCCTTTTCTCCGGCTGCACCATCCTTAGCTTTTTCATGAGTTTCCTTTAAGCTCCAAAGTGCGTCAGATTTTTGCGAAGTTAAACAGAAACTAGTGTTGACTCCATAATTTGGCAAATAAGCATAAACTACAAAAATTAACTATATTCCCAACCCAGAATACATATGACGATAGAATAAGGAACTGAAATAAGTATAAAAATATGGTATAAAACATTGCCCCTTAGAATTGGGATCTGTGTGGCCCGGGAGCTTTCCGGATGGTATTGGGATATGTTGCGCTAGTTGACCCAGTTAGGTCTCCATTTTCTTCTTCTAGATATCCATCTCCCCAAGTCGTGTATTAAGGCTATGGAGTTGAGTCTCGATGGTGCTTGTAGATTGTTGCTGTTGTGTCTTGTTTCTCCTCATCTCGTCGAGGATCATCTTTAGATCATCTTTCCGCTAGTCCCTCTTTGGATGTCCTGGAGCTCTGTATAGTGGGCGGGGGGGGGGGGTTCTTAGGGGAACCTTGATTCCATTGTGGTTGATGGAACCTTTGGTTCCCCATATAGCGATTGGGACCCCCTGCATAAGCAAACTCCTCGTGCGTTTCTGCAATCCTGACTTGCTCTGTATATGGGCACTCTGGAGTGGTGTGTCGCTGTGAGCCACATTCAATGCATGGTTGGTTGACAGAAAGAAACTTGACTTGCTTGAGGAGCTTGCGATTCTGATCTCTATAGTACTGCTCCTTGACATCAGGGTCAATCTCCTGAGAAGGCTCAAACAGGGGCATGTATTGGCTGGCCTTGCATATTCATTTTCGTCGTAATTCGCAGGAGCCCCATAGGTGTTGTCGAATTTGGTTAGCCTTTCGATAATAGTCTATGCCTCTGCTAGTGTCTGCGTGATGTACTCATATTGCGTGAATTGATTGATCATTTCCTTGGTGGCAGCTAGATCAACAAAATTATAGAAGATCTCTTGAATGACATAGGGTGGTTGTCCATGAGTAGGGCAGGATCGCAGTTGATCTTTGTATCGATCCTATGCTCGTGCTAGCGGTTCCCCAAGCTTTTGTTTGAAAGCAGTGATCTTTTGTCTGAGGAGCGCTGTCTTGGCGGGAGGAAAGAACTTGTTGAGGAACGCATTCCTAACCTCGGCCCATGTTGTGAGGGATTGTGCTGGAAGTCCTTCTAGCCACTTCAATGCTGGACCGGCAAGAGACCAACGAAAAACTTTCATCTTGACATATTCCAGAGTAGTACCTTCAGCAAGAGTTTGGCACATGTCAGAAAAATGCGTAATATCTTCAAGAGGGCATTCGTTAAACCTTCTGTAAAAAGTATTATTTTTAATTTCAATAAGAAAGGCAGTGTGAATCTCAAAATTATTAGGAGGGATTAGAATAGCCGAATCAGGCACGACAAGAGTCGGGTGCATGTAATCCTCAGCAGTGGTAGGGTATTGGGCAAGCTCAGCCTCTGCCTGCCTCCTCCATTCAGCTTCCTGCTCAATGCGTGCTCTCTCAGCGGTGAAAGCAGCATTGTTGGCTTCTAGCTCTCTTTGAAGCCTTTCGATCATCTAGGCTTGTGTTTCGGTGGTCGCCATGATCCTTTTCAGTCTAGAGTGGATGTGTATAAGGCATTCCGGATCGTCTAAGGCGTCAAACTCAGGGGGTTGACCAGAACGGTGCATACACTGAAAAAAGAAAACTCAAGGAAAACGTTAGCCCTAACAACCTAAGGCGCGAATGATTGCTTCCCCGTCAACGGCGCCAATATGTTGTAGGAGAAAATCGAGTTCAAAATAAAATAAATTAAATTAAACCAGATCTTGCCCACCCAAATAATTACAAGACTTCCTCCCGATGTAGCAAAAGAAAGTCAAGATCGATCATCGAGGAAGCTGGTCAGCGGATCTCAAGTAGCAGAAGAATCTCACGGGCAGAAGTCAACTCAGGGTACTCAACCTCGACCACGGGTGGTCGACAGGGGTCAGGCACAGTCGAATTTGAGCAAGCAAGGTCACTGGTGGTGGTCGACGTCGACCAAGTGTCCTCGACGTCGAGTAGAAGTCGTCGATGTCGAGTAAGGCTGGTCGACGTCGAGGACCTACAGGGACAAAAACGAGAAACGATCTCGAGCAAAAACCCTAGATCGAATATCAGTAGCCGACGTCGACTAGGTCTGGTCGACGTCGAGGAGAAAACAGTAACGAAAATAAATTGCAAATATTTTGATTTAAATAATGTAAAAGAAAACTTCCAAAATCGGGGTTTGCGACAACGATAACCAAACATGCTTAAGACAAGAATAACAGGAATAATCATGCAATCACATCAAAGGAACAAGCTTTTGCATTTTCCAACAATTAGACAACTCTTTCAAGAAACCCTAATTGTATCTATCAATTTTATATTTATAATCCAAGTGGTTAACCTGAATCTCTATTAAATAGGTCATCAACATATAAAAGGCAGTGGATGATCAAAACACAATAAAGGTCGAATCTTTACCTCAAACATGCATGGCTATCGCCGGGCTCACCCCGACCCTAGAAGTAGGTGGACTACTCTCTTCTCATCATAGGGAAAGACATCAATAATAAAAGGGATATAACTTGCATTAAATAAAATAAAGCTTACAACCGAATAAAGCCAATTCCGCTCTCGCCAAATACAACTTCTCTCGAGTCCAAGCTCTCTCTCCTAACTCTCCTACTCTTGTGTTCTCTCTGAATTGGAATCAAATAAAAACTAGCCCCATTGGCTTTATTTATAGGCTTTAATCCTTGCTAGTCAAGGTAAGCAAATTCTATCTAACCCTAAAGATATAAATTTAATAAAAGAAACATTTATCTAAAAAGGAAACAACTAAATCTTCATGTGGTGGATAAATCCTTCCTTCCATAGATAGATCATGATAGAATCATGGATGATCCGACCTTGCTTCGTGCCCAAGTAATACACATATGCTCGGATTGGTCCAACGGACTCGCTGCCCAAAATCAGTCTGGTCGACGTCTACCAAGTTTGGTCGACATCGAGTAAAGTTCTCGATCTCGGGTTGTCTTTGGCGTCTTCGAGCAGTCTTCTCCTCTCGAGCTCGGGTTGGCTTCCAGATGTGGTCGACGTCGAGGAACTATGGTCGACGTCGAGTAGAACTCCTCGAACTCGGCTTCTCTTCGCAACTCCTCGAGTAACTTTCCTTTCTCGAACTCGGGTAGGGTTTTTGGTTTGGCCGCCGTCGAGGAGATTTGGTCGACGTCGAGTAGATGTGTCAGCTCTCAGCATTCTGCTCTGTTCTTGAAACGCACTTTCCCGAGTCCTCGCTCGCCGAATTGACGCATATGAGTATGCGTTGGAAAGCTCTTTTCGAGTTTTACAACTCTCATGAAGACATCAAAGCTTGATTCAGAATGATGGATTTCGAAATATGGCCTTTTCTCCGGCTGTACCATCCTTAGCTTCTCCATGAATTTCGTTTAAGCTCCAAAGTGCGTCAGATTTCTGCGAAATTAAACAGAAACTAATGTAGACTCCATAATTTGGCAAATAAGCATAAACTACATAAATTAACTATATTCCCAACCCAGAATACATATGACGATAGAACAAGGAACTGAAAAAAGTATAAAAACGTGGTATAAAACATGGACATCAGGGGCCTAGGAGACACTACTACAATTAAGGCCTATTGTGTGTTAGGAGGAAAATCAAGTATGAAATATAAATCTCAAATTCGACTCCTTGATCTCCGCAAATTAATTACAAGACTTCCTCTCACTGTAGTAGAAGGTTGTCAGGATCGATCCACGAGGAATCGTGTCAGCGCCCGCCTTTTCAGTTCAGAAACTCAGCAGAAATAGTAAAACATAGAAGAAAGCAGAAAAATAACAAAAGCAGCAACTTTGGTCGATTTTGACCTGACTAACTCGATATCTAGTATATAAATCGACTGACATAACTCGAAATCGACTGACAGTAACCTTAAAATCCGAAATTTGTGAAATAAATCAATAAAATAAAAGACTTCCAAGATCAGGGTTTCAACACCACAACGATAACCATGTAAAATAAAACATAAAGGCATAAAAGATCATGCTTTTCATCAAATAACTTCCGTTATAAACAAATAAGAAGATAAAGGCTTTCGCATAAACCCTAATTGTTACTAACCTTTTTTCACATAACTAATCCACGTTGTATTAAGATCACTTTCGCTTCAATAACACAAACAAGGATCACCTTCAACTTTCGCAAAAGAATCATGCTCATAGGGATAGAAGACGAATTGCATCAAAAGATTGTACCTTTACCGCATCACCTTATATGGCTACCGTCGGGCTCACCCCGACCCTAGAAGTTGGGTGACTACTCGCTCTTCATCATGAATAAACACATCAAGGATTTCAAGAAAATAAATTGCATTAAAGCCAATTCCGCTCTCGCTTTACAAACTCCACTCGGCTCCAAGACTTCTTTCTCTCTCTCTCTCTCTCTCCTACTCGACTTTCTCTCTCTCTCTATTGGCTTGTATCTTGGATGATTGAATTGGAATTGAATGACTAAAATCTAGCCCCTAAGGCCTTATTTATAGTGTTCTGTGTAGCTATTCTAGGATGAAACAACTATATCTAAATCTATCTAATAACATAAGATAAAACATTATGATAAAGGAAATAAATCTCAAAAGAAACTATATCTAAAGTAGATAAATATCTCTTCCATCTTGATAGATCTTGATAGAACTTGATCTTGTGGATATCTCCATTGGTCTTTGGATAGAACTTTGATTAGAACTCGGACTAGCTCGAAATCGGCCACTGTTGGTCAAGTAGATATCCACTTGGGCCACTCGATATCGACTTTCAATTTCCCGGCTTCACTTCAGCAACTCGATTTCGGCCTCCAGAGTGAAAATCAACTTGGTTCTACTCGATATCGACTTGGTCATGTCGATATCGACCTATGTCTTTCCTCTTCAGCTTCTCGGGTCGATTTCTGATCTCTGCTCGATAATGGGTTACTCGATATCGACTATGTCAACTCGATATCGACCTAGTCTTTTCTTCATTAGTCGATTCTGGCATCTTCAGGTGGAAATCGACTGACTTACTCGATATCGACTTATGGTACTCGATATCGACCAGGTGGTGTTGACTCGATTTCCTCATTTCCAGCTTGATTTGTCCTGGTTCCGCTACTCCCTGACCTTGGACTTTTTGTAATTGACTTCGAGCTTTTCCTCCTTTCTCTGAATTGCTGTAAATTGCCTCGATTTCTGCAAAATTAAACAGAAAATGGTTTAGATTCCATAATTGGTAAATAATCATAAACTACATAGATTCTGTACTATTCTCGGCCGAATGTATGAAATGCATGCAGAAAACGATATAAAAGTAGGTATAAAACATGGCGAATTAGGCTCACAACATTGTGGCAATTCATTGCAGCGGTTATTCTATGGATGTAGTTTATTGAAGCGATTTGACCTATTGCAACGCTTTAGTAGCGGTTTTAAACATGTTTTATATAACATTGACTATTGTGGCGGATTTTAAAGACTTTTGTGGCGGTTTGGAAAATACCTTTTTTTCCACCTAATGTGGTGGTTTTTAATAATCTATTGTAACATGTATTTGACCTAATGAAGCGGCTTTTGTTCTTACTTAGGAAAGTCGCTTCTCTCCTCCCTCTTTCTTCTCTAGACCCTAACCCTAACTCCATTCTTCACTCATCCGGTCATCCCCTCCTACTAACCCGCCCCCGCCCTCGCACACAGCCGCCAGTATTCTCTAGCTCTCGCTCCGCCTTCCACCCTCCGTCGATGGGATCTGCACCACCCACCTCCTCCACCACCGACCCCTTCCGCTCCCTCTCTAACAACTACTGTCTCCATCTCCACCAGGGTCGCTACCCAGATCTGACGCCACGCACCTACTCGATCTCTCCATCTCACCATCCCCTCATTTTCCATGCCTTCTTATGCGGCTCTGCCTCTATTATGTCGTCGGAATCGTCCGTGTCGTTGATTCACCACCGTCCATGATCCATCTCTTCGTGATAGCTAATGTGGTCACTCACCGACGTTATTATCTCTCTCTCTCTCTCTCTCTCGCCTATAATTTAGACGACAATTTTGCCACAGGTAAGTTCAGATTATTATTTTTATCTCCCTCATTTCGATCTACCATGTTTGAGATGATAGTGAAAGCTTGTGAGTGTTTCTACATAGGCTACCCGAGCAGGGGTGGAGGGTTTAGACGGATGCAAGGCGCTACTGCAGGTACGAGACCACGACATTAGTTTTATAGTTTAGTAATATTTTATTCTCATTCTTACCAAATTGTGTTTTGTGTCAGGGCTTGGATATGAGCGAACTTCTCTCACTTCTGTAGTGATCTGTCCAATGACCCGGCTAGGGTTGAGGATCAACGCTGGTATGCGAGGTTCATCCATCCGAAGGCTCCTACCCGGAAGGACGTTGCGGGCAGGCTCGAGCGGGTGAAGATTATGCGGGACGAGGTCGAACGGCTTACCGTCGACGATGTATGGCACCGAAACTATAAATATATTACATATATTTCGTAAATGTGGCTAACGTCTGCTTATTTTATTTGTAGGTTTGTTGGATTCCCTTTGGGCGTGATGAACAGATTATATCCTTAGTCGAGTGGGGTGATGAACAGATTATATCCTTATTAGTCCAAGTGATGGGGGTGATATGTTTGGCTCGCGATGTATTAGTTTAATGTTCAATCGCCGCCTTTGGAGGAAGCCAGGCGATGTTCTTAAGAACTCAACTCCGGGGGTCTTAAGTCGGGGAGATGTTCATAGCTATTCTTCTTTTATCTTGAATTGGATCCCTTATTTAGGGGTTGAAAGGGGGTATTTATAGGGAGGTCACCCGAGAAGCTTGCTGGTAACCTCGTAGCCAAACAGAGGATACGTGTAACAGATGCCTTCGTGCTCAGGAGACCATGAGCTAGACGTGACACTGTTTAGAGGAGAGGTGCTTAACCAGCGAGCTGCTCGTTTGGGGCCTCACAAAGGGCCACGAGGTACTGGTGGGACCTATCATGGCTTCCACGTATGTTTATGTTGATAATTGGATCACGAGACGATCTAATACTAAAAACACTTAGGGTGTGGGGCCTGGCCAGGGACTCAGTAGGCACTCTACTCGCGATGAATCTCGTAGAGGGATCAGAGGTCTTTTGCGTTGGGTGACCTTTTTATGACGCCATGTCCTTGTTAATTAATATGCCTATTTTCTATGGTATCGTCATATCTCCTCTTAACCGGATCGCGAGTTATATATCGTTCGCGATTAGGTTTCAATAAATACGACGCTTCCCGCCAAAAGGCTTTGCTTATGGGATGGGCCTGAATTGGGCCTAACGTGTTTCCGGCCCATTAAGGGGTGACCCCATAGAGACCTATAAGTGAGTTTTTTATTTTAGTCTTCTTCATTTCACATTCCTAGAGTCAGAAAAGAGAGAGAGAGAGAGAGAGAGAGAGAGAGAGAGTTTGAAGGGTTTTCTGCTTTCGGAAGACGAGATCGGAGTTAGGTGGTGGTTCGTTTCTCACTTCTTCAAACTTGACAGTGCTTCTCTTATGTTTCTTTTGAGTAAGTGTTCCTTGATCTTCTTCATATTTCATTAAATGTGGTACGTCGGATTTGTATTCGTACTTAGGTAATTTAGGGTAGAGGGGTGAAAAACCCTTGTGGGGGAGCCGCCCTCTTTTGATGAGGGGCATGGTGGTTACGGGGTTGAGACTGGGGTGCTCCTAAGCGTTCCCTTCCCCTTTTTCTTCCTTTTTCTTGGGTTGCAGTTGATTTATATAGGGGGATTTCTAGGTCACCTAGTGGTGGTACGTCGGCGTTGGGTTAGGATAGTGTTTTTTCTTGGGATTTTCAGGGACTTTCGGATGGTGGTGAGGGGATGAAACTTTCCGTCTCCCCTTTTTGCTTTCTCGGAAGTGATTTCTCAAAAACCGAGGAACTTTATGGAGGAGACGAAAAGGCGTCTCTTAACCGTCATCCTCTGGGGGAAAATGTCTTTTCAATGCCCTCTCGAGAGGCGCGTGAGGCACCACTATAAACCTAGGAGGGGGGGTTTTGGTGCCAAATTTGTTTAATCACGATGCTTAAAAGGTCATTTCCCCTTATTGATTTCCTCTTTCTTTGCGTCTTTTCTAGGGTCTTCTCTTCTCATCATAGCTTAAGATGTCGAACGAAAGTGATAGCCAAAATTGGAGTGTGGGTTATGAGCACGAGGAGGTTAGCTCCTCGCGAACAAGAACAAAAACTCCAATAGATGTTGATTCAGAATCTACAGCGCGTGATTCCTACTTCTCCCCTGCAAAGTAAAAAATCATGTGCGGTGAAGAGAAAGGAAGTTAATCTGGGGGCTGATAAGAGCGCGAAACGACGAAAAATGGTCGGGTCCATCAAGCGTCCTTTGACGAGGCATGATCCCGAGTATTGTCATACTTCGGAATCCATCAACGAATTAGGGAAAGGCGAGTCATCTCGCGTACCAAGAGAGAGTAAAAAGTCTATCCATGTGGTTCCAAGCGACTTTGCGGTGCTTCCTTACAAACAAAAACAAGTAGATAATTGTAGCTTTTGTGAAGGCTACGCCCATGTGGCCCCTCCTCATTTCCCAAAGATTTTCATGGAATGCGTACCTCCGACCATAACCAAAACATTGGGAGAAAGATCAATTCTCAACGCTGAGTATTTGGAAGAGGTGGCTAAGCTTTATCCCTGGCCGGTTGGGGTAGAAATAGGCTTGGCTACCAAGAATGGGGGATGTTTAAACGCGTACAAAGATCACGTCGTTGTCAATCTCGGAAGTTTGCTTCAGGGGTTTCGTCTTCCTCTACCCCAACTTTATTCTGAACTCTTGGCGCGCATTAATCAGTGTCTGGCTCAACTCGCGTTCAATGTATGGATGTATCTTGTTGCTAATGTTATGAGGTGCGCCATAATCAAACAGACATCGGCGTTAGGTCATCTTCTCTCAGTTCTTTCCTTGAGACATAGCGAAGGAATGGTGTCTGCTTCCCTGGTAGGGAACATAGTTGAGAGATTATCCAGTAACTCGGGGTGGAGAAAGAAATGGTTTCTTGTTCGCGATCCCACAAAAACCTTCTTGAATGTTTTGATAGCGCCCTGCAACTATGCTCCTCCCTCTAAAAATAAAAGCATTGCGATAGAAAGGTGCAGGGTCACTTTTAGGGAGGTGGTTTCGTTGAAACGGAGTTGGAAAGAAGTTATAACTCTGCCTCGCTTAAAAATGGTCGGGCTCAGTCTTCCTCACCGTCCGGGTTGGTGTCTAGGCGTTTAGGCTTTCTTATTACTTTGATCGCGATTTCTTTGATAAATTTTTGTCTTAATTCTTTTGTAGATATGTTGATTGATAAAGCGAGAATGTCCGCTCTGGCAAAGAAGAAAAGTGATGCCAGGGGTGCAACCAGGAGTAAAGAGGGAAAGAGCCTATTGAAGACCGGTTGAGTTTATCATCGGAGGACATACCCTTGTCTCGTCGCAATCCAAAAAGGCCCATGGAGGAAGATGGAGCTACAAGACTTCTAAGTGCCGAGCCCATCACCTCTGCGGGAATTTCTATGACTGTGTCCAAGCAACTCGGGTTCAACCCACTCGATATTAAGAAATTGGGGATCCTTGGAAGGAGCTACCTGGCTAAAAGGGATTATCTTCACCATCTAACGGATGAAGAGTTGATGGAGCAGGGTCTAAAGACTAGGGGCTGGGTATCTTCTTTTGTAAGTTATTCTTTTCCATTTATTCTATTTAGCATGCATGTTTATGGTCCTCCGTACATTGTCGTAGGGTAACCTGGAATAGTCTGAGGTGGCTGGACGCTTAAAGAGCTATGATGACAAGGTGAGGGAGTTAAGGACAACAAACAAGAGTCTGGAAGCGAAGGTGGAAAAGTTGAAAGACGCGGAGCTCTAGGAGGTGACCATCAAAAGTTTGAAAGAAGCCTTGGAAAAATCCCAGAAAGAAGTGGAGGTGGTGAAGAATGAGCTGGATGTGTCGCGAGTTGAAATTTCCAAAATCCAAGAGATGGGGTCTGAGCGTGAGTTGGAGATTACACGCCTGAAGGGTCGAATCAGGGAGCTTGAGATTGAGTTGGAAGCGGCCCACGAAGAGCTTCTCGGTGTGAGAGGACAAATGGAGCATTTTACTTCTGGTGAGGATGTCTTTCTTACCAAGAACACACTCCACGAGTTTATGTTAAGTGATGAGGGCCAAGGGTGGTTGACCAACTTCATGGCGAAGGACGGTCGAGGTTGGTTGGGTCGTTACCTCGAGACAAATAGGCAAGACATCCTTTATGACAAGGTGACCGATGCCTTTATGGAAGGAGTGGATGGTGGGATCGCTCAGAGCGTCAACCATTTTGCTCACCTTGGGGACTCTATGAGGATGTTTCCTCCTAGTTATGATATCAATGATATCAAACTCAACGATCCTTCGCGTGACCTGCCTCCGTCGCTAGATGGTCCTATCAAAGAAGCAGTTGCCGCCCTCCACCCCCCTCCTGCTGGTGAGAATAATTCCGAGTCGATTCGTGACGAAAACAACGAACCTCCCGCCAATGCTTAACAAACCGTCTTTCCACTTTTATCAATTTTTTAAGTTGTCCTGTGCTGGGAAGTAGAAAACATTTCTGCCCGTGGTGAGAGTTTTATGTTTTGTTGCGATTCTTACATTATTTTTTGGATGGAAGAGTATATCTCCACTTATATTCTTTGGTTGTTTTTCTTAGAGTTTAATCTGTCATTTATTACTCTTGTCTATTCGTGACTAGAGTTTAACCTATTATTGTTAATACTCTTGGTTGAAAAGTAAGTTCGCGATACCCTTACTCATCTCCTGCCATTGAGCATTTTATGAAATGAATCGTGAGATGACAAAAAGTAGTGTTCACGGATTTATTACATGTTGTGCTATTGGTAGCTTTTTAAAGTTGTCATTTATTAGCGATGAATTATAGTAGAAATTGATTTGCCTCTTCTATATTTTATATTTCTTCGTAACATAGGTAGTTAGGCAAAACGTCTTTGTTTTCTTCTCGGCATGGTTGCTCTATTGTTACATCAAAGTGGGATTCTCCTTGGTATTCTAAAGTAAGGGAGCTCCCTATTCTTAGGTTGTGAGCGATCGCGAAAGATCTCCAAACTTCTTATAGAGAGATTGCACTCATCAGGTGTTCTTTGTTGTGTTATTTGATATTTGTTGACCTCGTGGTAAACCTGGTTGGTTTGCGGTGCCCTTTATTATTTTTCTTTGTAGAGATTAGTATAAAAAGGTAAGAGAACCCAAGATTGTTATTGCAGTTTATTTTTGATAATGACGTCTACGTCACCAGTTGATATTCTAGGTGTGACTATTCTTCGCGTTAGGGGCTTTACCCGGGATATTACCGTGGAGGGGCACTTATATAGGCTGGTAATTTTATCATGTGATTTTCTTCTTAATAAGAGTTTTATGCTTTTCTGATTATGGTTATGAAGCTCTTGGTTTTGTGCACTTATGGACGCGAGATGACGAGTAATTCGTGGTGAGGGTGGAGCATTTAGGCCCTAATCACTACTGGTTTACTTCCAGGTGGCCTGAGTTCGTTGTTTCAAATGAACTTCGGATCAGGACACGCTTGATCTTTGAGTATGAAGGACATTCTTGTTTCGATGTTGTTGCTATGGATCATGGTCCTCATCAAAATGGTGACTTGGACGTTGATGAAACCGGTCGAGAAAACATCTAAAATTAAATAGGAGAAGTAATGATAAAAAGGGAAATAAAACTTCATAAGAACATCCGCGGTAAAAAATGCTTCACCCACCTTTAGGATCATCTCACCCGCGGACAAGAGAAGAGGATACGTGCCCGACATGCCCACATCCCACGAGTAAGACACGTGTTGATCAAGATACAAAAACGCGGCAAAAGCCCGGAGACTTCTCGTCAACTATAAAAGGGAAAAACATAACAGAGAAAAGGGACTTTTGGCAAGTGAGAGAGTAGAGCGGACAAGAATAGATACTTCTTCCAGGAGAAGATCCGGAGATAAAGTGACGGAAAAAGACGTGATAACACCCTCCCTTGATGAAAATCGAAATATGTTTCAAAGGCTTTGACAGTTTGTTTCTGTCAAAGGTCTTGAAGATTTCACAGTGTTGATGAAACACAAAACCTGTTCTATATGATATTTTGTTCGAAATATTATTTAATATTATTATATACTTCCATTATATTATTATAACTAACCTTTCAGGAAGTATTTTCAAATAATTTCCTTCCTTGTGATGCATTTTGAGAAGATTCAAATCGGAAAGATTGTGGCCTTCGAAGTTTCCAAAGATAGAAGATTCAGCTCAAGCCATGATCTATACTAGCCGTTAGAGAAGATCCTTGGCGCCGATTTGTCTCTATATAAAGAAAAGGAAGATGAAGACAGACTACACATTCATTCATTGAACACGAGCTTTTCATACACTCCAAGCCTTCAAGAGAAATCTGTCTTCGTGTGCTCTCTTCTTGTCCTAAGAGTCTGTTATTTCATTTCAAAGCATTTGAGAGTTACACAGTGAGCTTATAGGATATATTCAGTTATAGTGTTATACTCGAGAGTTTGTAACTCGGGAAGTGAACACTAGGCGATTGATTCACTAAGTGTAAGAGGATTGTACTAGATAGCATAGCGAGGTGGGGCTCTTCTAGATTGGTCTAGGACTCTAAGGGAACGTGAGTTGACTAGATTGCAATTGTATAGGAGAGAGGCTTCTCGAAGAGCTACTAGGATCCTAAGTCTTGTGAATCAATAAAAGCCGGTTGAATCCTAGGGTTGTGGAAGAACCCTAGGCGGGGACGTAGGCCAGGTTCGTGCCGAACCTCATAAACAACTCATCGAGTCCTTTACTTATTGCTTTACCTTATTTCCGCATTTGGTTCGTACTGTTTAACTTTGTGATTCAGGTTTTCGAAGAAAGACTAAGTCTAATCTCAAAGGATTTTTCAGGAGTTTCAAGAGTCTTGAGAATCTGCGAAAAAACGGCATACTCTATTCAACCCCCCTTCTAGAGTATCTTTACATTACTTTGTTTCACATTATCGAACCTTCAATTGGTATCAGAGCTTTACTCACTACTTTTGATCTAACAATCTTGTGAGTTTTCGATCATGTCTGGTGAAGCAAGCGGAGGATTTGCACAGGGAAGGTCCACAAGCAGACCCCCACTCTTTGTAGGAAACAACTTTGTCCACTGGAGATCTTTGATGAAGATGTTCATTATAGATCAAGATCTGGAACTTTGGAACATTATAAAGAATGGTCCGAAGATTCCAGAGAAAGACGGACCAAATGGAACCAAAGTCGCAAAGAAGGAGTCTGAATACATCCAAGCGGATCTTGAACTCATCTCCAAAAACTACAGGGCTATTAACTTACTTCATTGTGGTCTTAGCACTGATGAGTTTAACCGTATTTCATCTTGTAGGTCAGCTAAAGAGATTTGGGACAAGCTGGTCGTCACCTATGAGGGAACTAGCCAAGTGAAAGACACCAATATCAGCATCTTCCTTCAAAAGTATGAGCTTTTCAAAATGAAGTCTGATGAGTCAATCAAGGCCATGTTCACACGATTCACAGAAATCACCAACAACCTTGACTCTCTCGGCAAGAGCTTTACAAACGTTGAGAAAGTGAGGAAGATACTGAGGTGCCTCCCAAAAGAAAAATGGTGTCCTAAAGTAACAGCTATAGAGGAAGCACATGACCTCACCACTCTACCTCTTGATGACCTACTTGGGAAACTGAACACGCATGAGATGATCCTCAATGAAGACGATGGAGAACTTCCAGCAAGCACTAAGAACTTGGCGCTCAAGTCTAAGAAGGATGAGCCCAAAGATGGATCTGATTCCGAAGATGAGGAAGACGATGAGGATGATCATTTTGCTCTTATCAAAAGAGGCCTTGCTTGAATCCTCAAAATGAAGAAACAATTCAAAAACAAGGACAGATTAGAGTCTTCTAAATTTCGAGGTAAGTCTCAATACAACAAGTATGATAAGAAGACTAAACCTTTGTCTTGTTTTGAATGTGGTGAAACAAATCATCTTGTGAAGGATTGCCCTCAAAAGACAAAGAGCAAGTCCAAGAAGAGTGACAAATGGAAAAAGAAAGCCATGGTGGCAACTTGGAGCGATTCTGACTCTGACTCCGATGATGAGAAGGCCAATATTTGTCTTATGGCCTCAGAAGATGAATCAAACAATGAGAAGCTTGAAGCAACTGTAAGAGAACTTATGGCAAGTCCAAAAGAGGTATTATCGGAATTCCTTTCTAATATGATTGCCAATGAAGAGAAACTTATTGCCCATACTAACATTCTTATCAAGAGAACTGTGGACCAGGAAAGAACTATTGAGGATCTGTCTATGAGGGTCAAAGGTCTTGAAGCTTCTTATTCAGGTCTTGACATTAAAGTCAAGACGCTTGACTCAGAGAAATCTGAACTCAAGAAAGATCTCTCCTCTCTAAGAAATGTGCATCATAACTTAGAGAACGAGAAGATCTCCCTGAATAATAAGATTCAAGACCAATAGACATCCCTCATAAGTTTTACCAAATCCAAAGGCACTCTTGATAGGATGTTGGGTGAGCAACAAAGCTCTCTAAACAAAAGTGGTATTGGTTACAATCCAAGGTTTTTAAAGAAGCAGCACATTACCACCTTTGTAAAGGCAAAAGGAAGCACAACCTCTCCTATATGTCACCACTGTGCTAGAAAGGGACATGTAAAAGAGACCTGCCCCTATAGAAGAAAGGATCCTTATATCATTCACAATACATTTCCTGTTCATTTGAGAAAAGAACAGATAACAATAGTTTGGGTTCCAAAAGGCACTATTTTACCAAATATGGTTTACCCCAACAATGGATCCAAATTTTCTTATTGGTCTAGCCACAAAGGTTGATGTTTATCTTGCAGGAGATCACCAAGGTGAAAGAGCACAAATGGATTATTGATAGTGGATGCTCAAGGCATATGAGTAGGAAGAGTTCTCTCTTTTATGATCTAAAGGAGCAATCCACGGGAACCATCAGTCTTGGTGACAAAGGAAAATGTCACATCGTTGGTATTGGAAGCGTTGGAAGTGATTCCAACCATAGTATTAAAATTGTCTATCTTGTTAATGGTTTAAAGTATAATTTGCTTAGTGTTTCTCAATTATGTGATAGTGGCAACAATGTCAAATTTAACAAGAAAAGATGTCTAGTGTGCAGAGAAGATACAGGTGAAGTTATACTAACTGCATATCGTTACAACAATATATACGCTGTAAATGCTGATCAAGTGGCACAAGGAAACTTAACGTGTCTAAAGGCTTTGACGGACGATCCAAAGCTCTGGCACAAGAGACTCGGTCATGTGAGTCCACATACACTATAGAAGCTTGTGTCCAAAGGGCTTGTAAGAGGGCTACCTGAGATGGACTTCAAAGGTATTGATATGTGCAATGCATGCACACGAGGTAAACAAACACGTAGCTCTTTCAAACCCAAAAAGGTTGTACGTTCTTCTAGTCCCCTTGAACTTTTACATATGGATTTATGTGGTCCTATGCGAGTCAAATCTCCCAATGGTAAAAAGTACATGTTTGTCGATGTTGATGATTTTTCTAGATATACTTGGGTTGCATTTTTAAAGAAAAATCAGAGGCCTTATTTGAGTTTTCAAAACTATGTAAGGAGTTGCAAACTTTATGAAATGAGCCCATAGTGTCAATTAGGAGTGATCATGGTAGGGAGTTTGATCAACTTCAGTTTGATTTGTTTTGTGCTAAATATGACATCTCCCATAACTTTTCTGCTCCTAGGACACCTCAACAAAACGGGGTTGTGGAACGAAAGAACCGCACCTTAGAGGATATGGCCAGGACTATGCTTTTAGAAAATGCATTACCTAAAACCTATTGGGTTGAAGCTGTTAACACAGCTAACTATATTTTGAATCGTTGTCTTATTCGTTCTATCTTAAAGAAAACTCCTTATGAACTTTTCAAAGGCCGCAAACCACTTATATCTTATTTTAAACCCTTTGGCTGTACTTGTTTTGTTCATAACAATGGAAAAGATAACCTTGGGAAATTTGATGCGCGTAGTGATGAAGGTATATTTCTTGGCTACTCCACAAGTAGCAAAGCTTATAGAATCTTCAATAAAAGGACCCAGTTAGTTGAAGAAAGTATACATGTTATTTTTTATGAGTGCAATGACGGTTCTTTGAGTGAAAGTGTTGCAGATATAGATCTTAACATCCATGCAGAGAACAAGGAAGGTGATGATGATGCTACCAAGAACACAGAGAAGAGGAACATGCAGGAACAGATTCTTAACACTGAAGAATTGGCCCAAGGTGTTGAAGATTCATCCAAAGCCCTTGGTGTCCAATCCAACAGTGTTGAGATGTCAGAAACTGCTATAACTGAACCTAACAGGACCACGGAGTCAGATGTACCACAAATCAATCCTACTGGTGTAAGGAATCAAGGAGCTGAGACTAACAAAAGCAAATTCAAATACTCCTCATCACACTCATTAAAGGATATCATTTCTTACACTACTTCTAGTGTTCAAACTCGTTCTAAACTTAAAGATCTTTGTGATTTTCACGCGTTTGTTTCTCTTATTGAACCAAAGAAGGTAGATGAGGCCCTTCAAGAGCCAGACTGGATCATTGCCAGGCAAAGTGAGCTTAACGAATTTGAAAGAAACAAAGTCTGGACCTTGAAGCCAATGCCAAAGCATCAATCAGTCATTGGCACACGTTGGGTATTTCGAAACAAGCTAGATGAGAATGGTAAGATCGTGAGGAACAAAGCAAGGCTTGTTGCTCAAGGCTAGAATCAAGAGGAAGGTATTGACTACGAGGAGACCTTTGCTCCCGTAGCCAGGCTTGAAGCTATTCGCATTTTATTAGCATTTGCATCTTTCATGAGCATAAAGTTATATCAAATAGATGCCAAGTGTGCTTTTCTTAATGGTTTCTTAGAAGAAGAAGTTTATGTGGCTCAACCCCCAGGATTTTAAAGTTTGGAATTTCCTAATCATGTTTATAAACTTCACAAAGCGCTTTATGGTTTGAAACAAGCCCCAAGAGCTTGGTATGAGCGCTTGTCAAAATATCTTTTAGAAAATGATTTTAAAAGGGGTTTGGTCGACAAGACTCTTTTTATCAAGACCAAAGGAAAGGACATTTTGGTTATTCAAATATATGTTGATGATATATTGTTTGGTGCTACTAACACATCTTTGTGCAAGGAATTTTCTCACATTATGTGCAGTGAATTTGAGATGAGTTTGATGGGTGAACTCAACTTCTTTTTGAGATTACAAGTTCATCAATCCAAGAAAGGGATCTTTGTCAACCAAAGCAAGTACACTAAGGATCTCTAGAAAAATTCAAGATGGATCCATCCAAAGCAGCGAAGACACCCATGAGCTCAACACTATCTCTAGATCAAGACAAGACTGGGAAGAGTGTCAATCAAAAAGAGTATCGAGGAATGATTGGATCTTTACTATATCTCACAGCTAGTAGACCTGACATCATGTTTAGTGTTTGCATGTGTGCTAGGTTTCAAGCTGGTCCTAAATAATCTCACCTCGTGGCTGTGAAGAGGATCTTTCAATATCTCAATGGGACTAAAGAGCTTGGACTATGGTGCCCAAAGCAAAAGGATTTCACATTAATTGGATATTCTGATGCAGATTTTGCATGGTATAAGGTGGATAGGAAGAGGACATCAGGATGTTGCCAATTCTTAGAAGCATCTTTGATCAGTTGGCACTCGAAGAAACAAAACTCAGTTGCTCTATCCACTGCAGAAGCCGAATACATTGCAGCTGGAGCCTGTTGCTCCCAAATCCTTTGGATAGCTCAACAAATGCGAGATCTTGGCATCAACCTCAAAGGCATTCCTATTAAATGTGACAATACAAGTGCCATCTCCATTACTAAGAATCTTTTTCAGCATTCAATGACCAAACATATTGATGTAAGACATCATTTCATTAGAGACCATGTTGAAAAAGGTGATGTGTCCATTTCGTTTATTTCAACTGATTATCAATGGGCTGGCATTTTTACTAAGCCTTTGGCAGAGGACAGGTTTACCTTCATTAGACGAGAGATTGGGATGCTTAACAAGGATGCACTTTCGTAGGGGGAGCTTTCCATTTACGAAAGATAAAATCTACTTCGTGTCAAGACCTTTGAGAATTATGTCAAGGTCTGTGAACTAAATGGTAGATCACATATATTTGGTTAATATCTTTCTAGATATTTAATCAATTATATTTTTTTATCGGATTTCAAAATTGTCTATTTATGTTATATTTTTATTCCGTTGAGATATTTTATTTTTGGAACAAAATATTTCGGTTATTTCCCTCCTATTTTAATGGATTAATTTGAATTTTGAATTGGAAATGTTTTCAAAATTGGCAATAATATAATTACCCCCCTTGGAACTCTAAACCCGTCTCATCACTCCATCATCTCTCTCTACTTAAACCCATTTCTGTACCCGATTCCATCACAAAACTCAGACTTATCCAAAACCCTTCCAACTTCTCTTTCTTCAACCTCTCAAACTGTTCTAAAAACCCTAGCGATTTCCTCCATGGCTCCCAAATCAAAGAAAGCTTCCACACCCAAAAGACTTGGCGCCACCCCCAAGGGATACCAGGCCACTGCCACCTCTCCTACACCTGAACCCACTCCTCAAGCCATTGTCCCTGCTGTTGTCCAGAGCACCATCGCGGAGAGCACGACCACTGTTACCAAGGGCTCTAAAAAACGCTCTGCTAAGAAGCCTCTCAGTGCGAAACAGAAAAGGGAAAAAGAAAGTCATCGCTGAGGAGGTGGAGGAGGAAGATGATCTCGATGCCATTATGGAAAGGGATGCAGCCAAGGAAGCCGAAGAGGAAGCTTTGAAGAAGAAGAAGGCCAAGGAGGAGGCCGAGCTTGCAAGGAAACTTGTCGAGGAGGAAGCTGAGAGGATTCGGAACGAAGCCGAGGCCGAAGAGGTTCCTTCTGAAGAGGAGCCTGAGGAAGAGGACGAAGAGCAAGACGGATCTGGAGAGGATGAGGAAGCTGAAGGAGATGACGCGGGGTCCGGTGAGGACTCGGGGTCTGAGGATGAGGAGGAAGAGGAGATAGAACCTGTTGCCTCTCCTTCTTCTTCTCCTCCTCCCCCGTCTTCAAAGAAGCGGAAAGCCCCAACTGTTGTCAAACCCCCATCTCCCAAGCGTACCAGGAAGGGCACCCTCAGAGGCTTTGAGGCATCTGCCAAGAGAGCTGCTCCAACAATTGCTCGCAGGAAGAATACCGATCCACCCGCCTACATCCAAGTAAACCAATCCTTACCCGCTTCTTGGTTTGAAAATGCTGAAATGGCTGGAAAGTGGGTAGATGAGTTTCGAACTCGTAGGATTTGTTGTTCCGATTTTTTGGATCTTGAGTTCTTTGAAGCTTTGAACCTACCTTGCATCTCTCTCCTCAAACAATCCCCTGCCTGGACCATTCTCAACCTTGAATCTGTCTTTTATCCCCAACTCACCCGCCTGTTCTACATAAACCTAAAAGCCAAAGACGATGTCGACGGTTGGTCTTTGGAGTCCATTGTCAAAGGGGTTAGAATCTCGTTCAACTCCAATGACTTTGCTGATTTCCTTGGCCTACCTAGACCTTGTCCACCCTCTCCTGAGAACCCCACAAAATAACTGTGCTTAACCCTTGCTCGATCCAAATATCTCATACCTGAAGCATCCACCAGCACCTCAAAGCAGCTCACCCACTTATCCCTTACCCTAGAGGCAAAAATTATATTCAACATCATTGTTCGATGCCTCTTACATCGTCTTAACACTGGCTCGCTCCTTACTGATAATGCCATGGTCCTACTTTATCGAATCCTAAATGGCCTTGACCTTGATCTGGCCAACACTATCCTTGGATCCATGGCTCATGCTAGAAAATCCAGAAAAGGTTCTCCCCTCCCCTTTGCCACTCTTTTGACCCATCTCTTCAAAGCTTCTGGAATTAATTTCAAAAATGAAGAACAGCAGCGTCATATGGGTAAGTTCGACTCCAAGAGCCTTAAAAAGTTAGGCATTACTCGGTCTCCCCAAGGGACCTTGAGTCTTGCCTCTCCTTCAAAATCTCTTCCCACTGCCTCAGCCGTTGATGAACGCATGGACAATCTGGAGTTGGGCTTGGAGGAAGTTCGCCTGGATATCAAGGAGCTACACAAGGAGTTCATGACGGAGATGAGCGGGGTCACCAAGTTGTTGTAAGGTCTGTGGACGAGGCTCATTGATGATGCTCCGGATGACGAAGCTTAACCCTATCCTACCCCATCCCTATCCCAAATCTGATACATTGCTGGTTTTTGGAAACAACTTCAAAACTCTTGGTGATTGTTTTACCTCCTCCCTTTGTTGAAAGACAAAAAGGGGGAGATGATCAGTGGTTTAGACTTGAAAACTTTTTGCTGTGAAGGTCTTGGAAGACCTTGGTTTTTTATTTCTGGTTTCGGTTGGATGGCTTTTCATGCTTTAAATATTTTGATCCAACATTTGTCTAACCCATGCAGGTACTTAGTCCGATTTCACTTATATTATTTATGCTTGACTAAGTTACAGGGATGCATAGGTTTTGTCTTTCATCAAGGGGGAGATTGATAACTCCCTCCCTTGATGAAAATCGGAATATGTTTCAAATGCTTTGACAGTTTGTTTCTGTCAAAGGTCTTGAAGATTTCACAGAGTTGATGAAACACAAAACCTGTTCTATATGATATTTTGTTCGAAATATTATTTAATATTATTATATACTTCCATTATATTATTATAACTAACCTTTCAGGAAGTATTTTCGAATGATTTCCTTCCTTTTGATGCATTTTGAGAAGATTCAAATCGGAAAGATTGTGGCCTTCGAAGTTTCCAAAGATAGAAGATTCAGCTCAAGCCATGATCTATACTAGCCGTTGGAGAAGATCCTTGGCGCCGATTTATCTCTATATAAAGAAAAGGAAGATGAAGACAGACTACACATTCATTCATTGAACACAAGCTTTTCATACACTCCAAGCCTTCAAGAGAAATCTGTCTTCATGTGCTCTCTTCTTGTCCTAAGAGTCTGTTATTTCATTTCAAAGCATTTGAGAGTTACACAGTGAGCTTATAGGATATATTCAATTATAGTGTTATACTCGAGAGTTTGTAACTCGGGAAGTGAACACTATGCGATTGATTCACTAAGTGTAAGAGGATTGTACTAGATAGCATAGAGAGGTGGGGCTCTTCTAGATTAGTCTAGGACTCCAAGGGAACGTGAGTTGACTAGATTGCAATTGTATATGAGAGAGGCTTCTCGGGGAGCTACTAGGATCCTAAGTCTTGTGAATCAATAAAAGCCGGTTGAATCCTAGGGTTGTGGAAGAACCCTAGTAGGCCAAGTTCGTGCCGAACCTCGTAAATAACTCATTGAGTCCTTTACTTATTGCTTTACCTTATTTTTGCATTTGGTTCATACTGTTTAACTTTGTGATTCAGGTTTTCGAAGAAAGACTAAGTCTAATCTCAAAGGATTTTTCACGAGTTTCAAGAGTCTTGAGAATCTGCGAAAAACCGGCATACTCTATTCAACCCCCCTTCTAGAGTATATTTACATTACTTTGTTTTACATTATCGAACCTTCAAGACGATTGATAGATCTTAACTAGCAAGAAATGCCACTCCGGGGATGAGATTGTCCCACATCTGCGCGTAATCCAAAGGGTATGTATCATAAGTCAAGAGTCTGAGGTAAGGATCGTGAAAGTCGTGGCCATCTTCTCGCGTCGAGCGAGGAGTGACAGGTAAACGATCGATCCACATTTCATTTACGGAGCCTCGGCATGGAGATAGTCTTGTTAAGACGTTTAACCTCCCGCGGCACTGGTTGGGCTGCACCGAATTAGTCTGTTCGGGTCAGGTAAGTCTGTCGGGAGTGTACCGGGTCTCACAAGGCCCACCTCCGGGTCCCACCAAAAGTGGAAACTTGAAAATCGAGCTTCGTCATTGGCTGGAACCCCCTCACACTAAGGGGTTCCTTTGCAAATTATAATCTGAAAAACAGAATAGACTCCCACCTCTCGGAGGAGATAAGGAGTCCGCGTATGTAGAAGAAAAAGACTTTTTTTAGAGGAAATATAAACCAACGAATCATTGACTTTTTGAAACCAATGTGCAGATAGAAAGATGAGTGCTAATCAAGACGATGCATCTCAAGAAATGAGCCAGGACGTCCACCATGATCAAGAAGCCTCAAGTATGTACTTTCCCCTGTCCTCTCAACCCGATATGCAGGGTGAAGCAGGGGAGCAACCCCATGCTACCCCTCTCTATCATTATTATGATCAACATGGAGGCGGAGGGGAAACATACCTCAGAATTTTTGGCACTATGAGATCCATCACGAACAACCTAATCCTCAGCAACAAGAGCATGCGCATTATTACTATTTTGATTATGGAGGACTATATCCGCGTCAACAAGGAACCGCTTATCAAGGCGAGCGACATGAAACTTACGATAAGCGATACACCATGTTTGATAACCCCGGCAATGTTTTCGGCAATATGAATTATGGTTTTCAAGGCCAAGGCTACGCAATGCCACACTAATCATGGCAGAATGATGAGTGGCAACACGCGAACAAACATCGACGCGGAGAGCAATCCACGGACGTTTTAACCTCCACCAAATCAGATTCACCAAACATGAAAACAGAAGGTCTGGCGATCCTGCCTTCTGTTTTCACCAGAGAAGCCTACTCCGCGGCTTTGCCAAAGAGATGGAGGGATGTGGGCTGAAGTATGATGGAACGACCGATCCCGAAGATCATCTGTGTCACCTTACAACCGCAATGGGGATAAATGAATACAACGATGTCATGATGTGCCGAACTTTCCCCTCAACGCTGACAAAGATAGCCCTCACATGGTTTACCAACCTGCCTAAAAAATCTGTGGCCGATTTCGCCCAGTTAACCCACATCTTCAAATCTCATTTTGGAAGTGCACGCTCGCGAAAGAAGACAATGCTTGATTTGAACTCAATCAAGCAAGGAGCTGGAGAGACTCTGGGGCATTTCTTTACATGATTCACCAGTGTGGTAGTGCAGATCCCTAATTTCAATCATGAGTCAGCAACTATCATTCTCATGGGAAATCTAGCAGAAGGAGATTTCAAAACTTATTTGTTCTATAAGAAGCCTTCCAGCTATGATGACTTAAGAGATCGCGTATCAAGGCAAATTGAAGCGGAGGAAGCAGCCGCGTCCAGTTCAAGGGCAAACACAGGCAATCAAGGTTTCTTTGGAAAACTCGCTGGAAAATTCAAGAAAGAAAAAGTTAAACCTCTCAGGCATCAGTCAGCTGAAGAAGCTTCCCGTCAAAGAGAGGATGCACGAAGACACGAGATTGATCATCTGCGGTCTTATCATCTGCGAGAATGTGCTTAGCGAAATCAGGAAGAGAGGTATCCATCGCGAAGGGAGGATCGATTCGATCGAGGACTAGATTGGGAAAATTACGATTCTCAATCGGACGGTCCTCACCACCGACGAAATCAAAACCGAGGTCCTCAAAATCAGCAGGCGGAGGCCCCTCCTTTCAATCGAGGAAGGGGCAAAGGGCGAAGGTGGCGCAGAGGTAGGCACAGTCGCTTCCCCACTATGCAAGGATCTGTTAACCAGGCCCCAAGAAACCAGGAAGGAGTTAGAAGACCGGGAGAAGGTCACATACCAAAACCTGAGGGATTCATAAATACCCTTCCCGGAAGATACTCCATGACAGGAGTAAGTAGACAAGAAAAGAGGAACTATGAGCGGGAAGGAAGACAACCACCTTCCGCATCAAGCAGAAGAATTTCTTCGACGCCACACGAGGAAATCATTTTTTCTCCTAAAGATGCCGAGGAAGTAAGAATGCCGAACTCATACCTTTTAGCCATCCACGCACAGATAGCTAACAAATTAAAACAGTCAAAAGAGTTTTCATTGATACTGGTTCCTCTGTTGATATTATGTCATGGAATGCTTTTACTCAGATGGGAATCTCCGCGGCATCGTTAAAACCTTATGCAGGCACTCTGGTCACCTTCTCTGGAGGAAAGGTACAGGTGGCTGGGACAATCGAGTTAACAGTAGTATTGGGAACGGTCCCAAGAAGGCGAATGGAGGATGTCGTTTTTACGGTGGTAAGAGTACCGAATGTTTACAACGCTTTGCTGGGACGCGTTTCACTCTATAAATTCTAGATGATAGTTTCCATCTACTATTTCATTGGGAAATTTCCTTTACTAGGGGGGAGGAGTTGTTATTTACCGACTGTTTACAACGCTTTGCGCGGACAGCAGCCTGAAAGCAGAAGTTGTTATTTAACCTCCAGTAAGAAGAAAAAAGAAGTAATGTGCATCAGTAAGAAGTGTGAATCCGTGGTGGCATGGGAGATAGTAACCCATCAGAACCATCAGAATATGAGCTTGAAGTAAGACCAACAAATGCAAAAATATCAACCGTGGATGAGAGATCTATCTACACACCATTTCCAAATCCGGAAGAAAAGATCTATGTGGGACAAGCACTAGAGCCGAAGGAGAAAGAACGGGTCTTGGAGATCATAGCAATGTCAAGGGATGTTTTTGCATGGACTCCACGAGATCTCCTGGGAGTCCCGCTCGCGACTGTGTTGCACACTTTAAGGATCCATCCAGGAACGAAACCCATAGTACAAAAGAACAGAAAGATGGCCCTCGAAAAGGTAGATGCTGCAAAAGAGGAAACTAATAAACTTTTAGAAGCCGGTTTCATTGAAGAGGTGGAAAATTCAGACTAGCTCTCGAATGTGGTTTTGGTGAAAAAGTCTAATGGAAAATGGAGAATGTGGATTGATTTCTCCGACCTCAATAAATCTTGCCCCAAGGACAGTTACCCATTACCATCCATCGACGAGCTCGTTGACGGGACCGCGGGAAACAAAGTCCTCATCTTTCTTGATGCTTACTCTTGGTACAATCAAATACGCCTTGATTCGCAAGACAAAAAGGCAACGACCTTCATCACCAACCAAGGAATATTTTGCTATCGGGCCATGCCTTTCGGACTCAGAAATGCTGGAGCAACATTTCAAAAAACAATTGATCGGATCTTTCATGAACAGATTGGGAGAAATGTTTCTATATATGTGGATGATATTGTTGTTAAGAGCAAAAGGGAAGAAGATTGCACGGCAGACCTGCAAGAAACGTTTGATTCCCTCCGACGAGGAGGTTTGAACCTCAATGCAGAAAAATGTGTCTTTGGAGTTGATTCTGGAAAATTCCTTGGTTTTATGGTCAGCCATTGAGAAATTGACATAAACCCCGAAAAAATCACCGCAATCCAAAATCTTCAACCACCACGGACCATCAAGGAGGTGCAATCCCTAAACGGGGTAGTAAACTACTTGAGCCGTTTTTGTTCGTGTATCGCGGATAAATCCCTGCCTTTCTTTTCCTTGCTCAAGAAAAATGGTCCAATACAGTGGACCCCAGAGTTACACAAAACATTCAAAGATTTGAAAGTCTTCTTGTCAACATTGCCCACTCTGCAACAACCAGAAAAGCAGGAGAATTGCCATCTCTACTTGGCAGTTAAGAGCATCACTATCAGCGCGGTCTTAATGCACAAAGAAAAGTATCATGTATACTACATTAGTTGGGTCCTGCAAGATGCCGAGACACGATATGAACTAGTGGAGAAAATGATTTTATGTCTTGTGTTCGCGGCACGAAGGCTGCAACCCTACTTTCAGGATCATATCATCAGAGTGATGACTGATTTACCTTTGAGACAAATCCTCCATTCCACGTGCATGTCAGGAAGAATGATGAAGTGGGCAGTAGAATTAACAAAGTTTGAAATTGAGTATGTCCCGCGGCGAGCAGCATTGGCCCAGGCCCTGGCCGACTTCATCTGCAAAACAAGTTTTGAAATGGGCGATCAAGCGGAAAGGAGTGAGTGGACACTCAAAGTCGATGGGGCGGCCAACAAAGACGGATGCGGAGCCGGAGTTACCCTCACCGCAACAATTTGACTATGCTTATAAATTGAACTTTCAGGCTACGAACAATGAGGCTGAATATGAGGCTCTTCTCGCAGGTCTAGAGATAGCCTTTTGTCAATTCTAATTACGGAATTAGTTTAGCGCAATCGCGAGGATTTATGTAATGATCTTTTCATTTGATAGTATTTAAATATGGCTTTGATCCTCGCGTTCTGTTTGTTTCTGACCCGGATGTGACCGTTCTTGATATGACACGGGTTACCTGGGCTGCAGAGGCACGCTCTGAGATATCGCCACTTGTTTTGCATGCAGTTGATCCTGGAAAAAAAAATTGGATGGATGCGGTTTCTTTTCTATGACGTGACGATACAATTGAAATATGTTTCATTTGCCGATAAATACGATATCATAAGATAAAACATGGGCAATTGTCCTTGCGTTCTGCTTTTGTTTTTGTAATTTGAAGTGAGTAATAATGACTTCTCCCCATCCTCGTCGTCGTGACTTTTTTCGTTCTATTGATTCTGAAGAGAAACTGGAATATATGGTAGCTCTTTTGGCTCTTCCTTTGTAATTCTTATTTTTTCTAGGTTAATCTTTGTTTTGGTATTTTACAGCTATTGCCTAAATCTTTTGGTGCTCAGTATGGTCGCGAGGGATTGACTTATATATGTTTTCTTGGTTTCTCCCACTGGACGAGAATTTCGAGTGAGGGTGTTCCGAGATAGCCAGGACCATATATTATATCCTTACTGAAGGCTGGCGTGCTTTTGCCGAGGATAGCGGCTTGCGTGTTGGGGGATCTCTTATTATTTTTAAATATGAGGGGAGTAGTCGCTTTACAATAATTGTTTTAGAAGCGAATGAGTGAGTTATTGAGGTTGGGCTAAAATTTGGTTTTTAGTTACTTTCTTGCTCGCAATTCATGTTTGTTGTGTGAAGCCTGTTATGCTAATCGTTTGTGTACCTTGTTATGGAAGTATTATAATAATCGTGTTTTGTATATATTTTTGGGTTCTGTTTGCATACTTGTTTCAAGAAATGTGTCTTGACGAATTTGCTATTGTCAAGCCTTCTAGAGCTCGGACTAAAATAGTTTGCATGGCTTATCTCGGTGCGCTATATTTCTAATAACCATTTGATCACGATTGATGAAAATTCATAATTTATAATATCATAACATGACAAACCCATATCGCCAACAAGAAGGAATAGAGTAGAACACATCACATTTATTAAATTTCCAGATAATATAGGGGGCAAAAGGATGCATGTGAGTCGAACTATGCAATTGTTCATGAGAATTATCTTGACTGGAACTCTAGTGTGCTGAGATGAGCCACGCGATTTACTTTGAGTCGAGCTCAAGCGTGCTGAATGACCCATGCGAGCTAATGCATATGTATAACTCCGTGCTTGATAGTGTGTTTTTATTCTCCGTAGAGGCTTGTAGGCAACTCCGTGCTTGAAAGGCACGTGAATGCTAGATTTATTCTCCTTGGATGCTTGCTTGCACATCCGTGTTCGAAATACACGCAATTGCTAAATTTATTCTCCTTGGAGGCTTACTTGCACATCCGTGTTCGAAAGACACGTGATTGCTAAATTTATTCTCCTTGGAGGCTTACTTGCACATCCGTGTTCGAAAGACACGTGATTGCTAAATTTATTCTCCTTGGAGGCTTACTTGCACATCCGTGTTCGAAAGACACGCGATTGCTAAAGTTATTCTCCTTGGAGGCTTACTTGCACATCCGTGTTCGAAAGACACGTGATTGCTAATTTTACTCTCCTTGGAGGCTTACTTGCACATCCGTGTTCGAAAGACACGCGATTGCTAAATTTACTCTCCTTGGAGGCTTACTTGCACATCCGTTTTCGAAAGACACGCGATTGCTAAATTTATTCTCCTTGGAGGCTTACTTGCACATCCGTGTTCGAAAGACACGCGATTTCTAAATTTATTCTCCGTGGAGGCTTACTTGCACATCCGTGTTCGAAAGACACGCGATTGCTAAATTTATTCGTATCGACAATCTTTATTGGGTTTGGAACTTTCATTTATATATATGAAGTGGTATACCCAATCGGGAATCCCGGTGACTCATATACATGGAAAATCTAAGTCACCAGACTTCTAACATGCCTAAGCTTTACGGAAAATAAGCCTTGAGATTCTCGGCGTTCCATAACTTCGCGAGGATTGCGTCTTCTGGATTTTGAAGCTTGAAAGAACCTCTGCCTACTTCTTTGTGGATGACGTACGGACCTTCCCATTTCGGTTCAAGTTTTCCCCCTGCCGCTGCTTGTCGAAGGACCATGTCTCCTTTCTGTAATGGGCGCACGAAAACACGCTTGTTGTATCCTTCGGCTAGTCGGCGTTGATATTCAATTGCTTTGAGATAAGTTGTGTCCCTTCTTTCTTCTCGTAAGTGGAGTTCCCACTCAAGGGCTTCGTCGTTGGTGTCTTTGTTGAAATCAACAATTCTAGCCGATGGAATCAATAATTCTACTAGGATGCTCGCATCTACTCCAAACGCCATCGCGAATGGCGTTTCTCCAGTGGGACTCTTGGCTGAAGTTCTATATGACCATAGGACTAGCGGTAAGATCTCAACCCACTCTTCTTTTGTTGTCCCTAAACTTCTCTTTAGGGCATTCAAGATTTGGCGATTCGTGGTTTCAGCTTGTCCATTGGATTCTGGGTAAGCCACTAACAAAAATCGAAAATCGATGTGGAGGCCGGCGCAGAAATCGCGAATTCCTTCGCAATCAAACTTGGGACCGTGATCGGTGATGATAGCTTGAGGGACCCCAAATCGTCAAATCATATTTTTCTAGAGGAATTTGCGCACCTTTTCCGCTGTGATGGTGGCCATGGCCTCGGCTTCTACCCACTTTGTGAAGTAATCGACTATTACAATGATGAAGCTTAGCTGGCCTGGTGTCGTTGGGAAAGGGCCCAAAATATCCACACCCCACATCGCGAACGGACATGGTGCGGATATGCACGTCAATTGATGAGGAGGGCGATGATTGAGTGATGCATGTTGTTGGCAAGGGCCGCATTTGCGAATAATCATTTCAGCATCCGCCCTTCGGGAGGGCCAGTAGTAACCCATACGTGTGATTTTAGATGCCACGACCCTCCACCCTTGGTGGTTTCCACAGAGCCTTGCGTGTAGTTCTTGGACGAGATTAAGACCCTATTGGTTTGAGACACAGAGGAGATCTGGGAGGTTAAAACCCCTTTTGTATAATTGGTCATCTCTGACTCGAAAGCGGGCCGCTCTTCTTCTGATGCTTTGGTTGTTCTGCAACTCGTCTGTTAAGGACCCTTCACTTATGTACTCTAGGAGAGGTATTCGCTAGTCTCCGAGGTTGGATATTCTGAAGACTTCATGGTGGATTCCTCGAGCATGCTTTTGTTCGATTACCACGCAATCGCTCAACCCCAAGGGTAGTGTGGCCCCCATTCTGGCTAATGTATCGGCGCGCTCATTCTGCTCGTGAGGGATGGATGAAATAGAACATTTCCCGAATGCGGCAGTGAGTGTATGTACGCGGGCCAGATATTCAGGCAACATTCATGTCTTTGCTTCATATTCTCCTTTAACTTGTAAAGCGACTACTTCTGAATCCGTGAAAATTCGGACTTGTCGAGCCCCATTGATCAGTGCCTTCTCAATACCCGTGATTAAAGCTTCATACTCTGCTTCGTTGTTGGTCGCTTCGAATAGTAATTGCAAAGATAAATCGGTTATCTCCCCACTTGGGCTCGTGATGCTAACCCCGGCTCCGCATCCTTCTGCCGACCTCGATCCGTTGACGTTAATAACCCAGTCCTCTCCATCGCGATCTTGAGAATCTGTAAAAACAGCTTCAACAACAAAATCATCCAAGTGCTGGGCCAAATGAGATTTTCTTGGTTTGAAATGAACGTCAAACTGAGAGAGCTCCACGACCCATTTAACCATTCTTCCCGAAAGGGATGGTGAGTGTAAAATCTAATGGAGGGGCAAGTCGAAGAGCACTTCAATGGTGTGAGCCTGGAAATAAAGCCTCAATCTTCACGTTGCGAAGACCACAAATAGAGCCATCTTCTCTATTAGAGTGTATTTGGAATCAACCGGTTGCAAGACCCTGCTGGCGAAATAGATAGGAAGCTTCGACTCCCTAGTGAGCACCGTGCTAATAGTGGTTGATCCGACAGCGAGGTATAGCTGAAGAGTTTCATGCTCGCGTGGATAATGAAGAGTGGGCAAAGTTGCTAAGTATTCCTTCATACTTTTGAAAGCTTTATCCAAGGCGGCAGTCCATTCGACCGGACATTTCCTTTTTCAGTAGCTCGAAGAAAGGTAGGGAATGATCAGCTAATCACGAGCAGAATCTGCTCAAATAGTTGACATATCCGTTCAGTTTCTTAATATCGTTCAGCGTCTTAGGAGGAGCCATGTCGAGGATGTTTTGTACTTTTGAAGGGTTCACGTCTATCCCAAAGTTGCTTATCATGAAACCCATGAATTTTCCAGAATCTACTCCAAAGACACACTTTTCTGGATTCAAGCAAACACGATTTCTCCTTAGAGTGTCGACGGTTTCCTATAGATCCTTGCAGTGGTCCTCCTTTGTAAGGCTTTTGATCACGATGTCATCGACGTAAACTGCGATGTTTCTTCCGATTTGAGATATAAACACTTTCTCGATCATTCGCTGGAAGATGGCACCAGCGTTCTTGAGCCCAAATGGCATTACTTTATAGCAGAAAGTCCCCTAGTTGGTGATGAAGGCAGTGCTTTTTTCATCGCGATGACTCATTTTGAACTGATTGTAGCCGGAGTAGGCATCTAGGAAAGTTAACGTGGCGTGCCCTGTTTTGGTGTCTACCAGCTCATCGATGGATGGCAAAGAGTAGCTGTCTTTTGGGCAAGCTTTTTTAGATCCTTGAAATCAACGCACATTCTCCATTTACCAATGTTCTTTCTTACCAGCACCACATTTGATAACCAGGTCGAATCATTGATCTCGCGAATGAATCCAACTTGTAGAAGTTTGTGTACCTTCTGTTTTGTTGCCTCTGATTTTCCGGCGGCCATTTTTCTCTTTCTTTCGCACAGGGGCCTCGAATCGCGATTGAGTGTTAAAGAATGCTCCGCAGTTTCTCGAGGGAGCCCTTTCAAGTCTTGCGGCGAACATGCAAAAACATCACGTGATTCCTTCAACATATTCTTGAGGCGATCTAAAGTAGGACCAGTTAAACTGTGACCGTGGTACAAGTCTTTGGTCTTGTTGGGGAAGGGAAAGAAAGCGATCTTTTCCTCGACAATCCTATCAGCTATTTTTTCGAGTCGAACCTCTAGCTCCGCTTGCTATTGTTTGGATGTGGCTTCTTGCTCGCGCTCATCATTCGCTTCTTCTTTCAAAGACCCTTGCCTATTTTTTTCAATCGTGAATATTCGGTTGTGGCCCTTTTTTAGTGAGGCCAGGTAGAAAACTCTACTTTCTGATTGTTCCTTAGGCATTATAGGCATTTTTAGTTTAGTTAGGTTTCATTTATTTCATACTTTGTTGCTAAATTGCACCTTGTGATTATTTTAGAATAGTTCGGATTCTGCGCAAATTTGTGTTTATCTTGCAGATTGAATCAGAACACATTTGGGAGATGCAATATCTCGAAGAGGAACACAAGAAACAGTGGAAGGAAGCAAGGAAGAAGAGATGCAAGACAAGTGGAGATACCCGCGAAGAAAGACAAGAAGAACCGGCAAATAGCATGCCGCGGCCACAACATGCATGTCGCGGCCGCAGCAGAGGCCGCTACAGCGGGCATAAGGATGCAGCATGTGTTGCGGCCACAGCATATGCCGCGGCCACAGCATGGGTCGTCAGCGCTGGTGCGCAGCATTTTGGATAATAAAAACCCTAGATCTTTTTTATTTGTTTCATGGCCAACTCTGGGTCATATTTAAGGCCAAATTTAGTTATTTTTCCAGCATTTCTATTCTACTCTTTCATTCATCAGACACTTTAGAGATTTGAGAGATGTCTTCCATGAGGAACGAAACTCGTCTATTCTGCCTGCATTTTGAAGCTTTGTTTGGATTGATTGTGAGTTTCTAATTCTTGTTCCTTGTTTTCTATATTTGAATGCTTCAACTTCTTTGTGCTTGATTGTCTATTGTTTTATTCTATCTAGCTGGCGCAACTAGTTAGAATCAATTCAATTGCTAAGGTTTTGTAGATTCCTGGTTGTGAACCTTAACCTAAGTAGCAAACTTGTTCCTTTAGGGCTGGTTGAACTAATTGAATGAGTAGGAAGTTGGATGTGTTGTTAAATCCCTCTTTAGGGACTGCAAATACCTTGGTTAATCTCTGAACTCAAAGCTATCAATTGAGTTATATCCTTCTTTAGGGATTGTTTGATTGATAAGGGTTTCTAGGACTGGTTACACTAGTAACTATATTAGGTTGGGACAAGAGCATTCATAGGAAGACTAAAAGGAAAAGAGGAAGTTACAATATCAATTCAACCAAATAAAGTGGATAGTTGTAGGTAGATTGATCTTCTCTAAATTGTTTTGCATCAATATGTTTATAGTTTATTTTGTTTTCTTTCTTATTTCAATCAACCAAAACCCCCCTTTCTACTAATTGGTACATACACTTTGCTGAGAAATACTTTATTCTCTGTGAGATCGACCTCTTACTTACTTGCTATACTAGTTTGTAGGTTTGAGTTTTAGTTTGTAGGATTTGGTTTCGGTGGTTTGGGTGAGATATATTTGTGTTAGTGGGCTGATTTGGTTGTGGATTTGGTTTATTAGCTTGAGGCGTGTTGAGTTTGATTTGGATTTTGTTGATTAGCTTGAGGCGTGTTGTCTAATTTAAATTATTTATTTTTCTGCATTTTCGGAATTAAAAAAAATCGAAAATCGAAAAATAAAGCATGCATTGCATACATATGTGTTATTCAAATACTCATCTGGCTTAGTTTGTCCTCTATTTTGAATTTAAAGCATGATTCATAAAAATCCCATGGAGTTCTGGATGTTTTGATTTTGTCTTTATTTGATTTTTGTGGAACATGAGCTAACAAATATAATTGAGCATGTATGATTGATCTAAAGTATGATTGAAGTAATCAAAACATGACACTGTGAAAATGTTTGGCCTTATTTGAATTCTTTTGCTCATTTGTGTGAATTACTCTCCTTGTGTTGCTATCTCTTGGCATTGACTGCAATATCTATTTTTAAAAACCGATGCACATGTTTGATTGCTTGCGGAGTTTATGTTATATTTTGAGTCTTTTCTTTGAATTTGTACATATTTAGTGAATAAGGTGGTTATGGTTGATGCACTTAGTAACCGGATCTATGCATGACACCCATGGGTATGATTCGCACAAAAAGGTGTTGAAAACTATCCACTAAGAAAGAAAGCTTGATCATTGAGTAACCAGGTTCATTCATGACACCCATGTTTGCAACTTGCGTCAAAAGATGTTCAAGTGGACTTCATATTAGTAGGTTGAGGTGCTGATAGACCGGGGTCATTCATGACACCCATGTTTGCGTCTCGCGTAAGGAAAGCACCAAGAACAAAAAAAAAAGAAAAAAAAAAGTGTCACATTTTATTGTCTCTATTGTGTCCCGCAAGTAATGACATTTCGGTAGAGAATTGGTGATATGGTGGTCAATGTCTATGAGCTTACTGCATGATTGGTTTGAGTTGAGAGTTATATCTTAAAGCCTAAACACATGAGTGAAACACATATTTCTGGTGAGGTTGGATAATGTCTACTTCTAAGCTTTGATCACTAAAATACATGCTATGACGTTTGTTTGCTTGGTTTATGTTTTCACCTACTATGATGTTGCTTTTTGATAAGGTTGACACTTGAAGAGATTTCCTGTGGGATACATTGATTCATGTTCATTCTATCATTGATTGAGGACAAGCAAAGGTTAAGTGTGGGGGAATTTGATAATGCATATCTTAGATAGGCATTATAGGCATTTTTAGTTTAGTTAGGTTGCATTTCTTTCATACTTTGTTGCTAAATTGCATCTTGTGATTATTTTAGAAGAGTTCGGATCTGCGCAAATTTGTGTTTATCTTGCAGATTGAATCGGAACACATTTGGGAGATGCAATATCTCGAAGAGGAACACAAGAAACATTGAAAGGAAGCAAGGAAGAAGAGATGCAAGACAAGTGGAGATACCCGCGAAGAAAGACAAGAAGAACCGGCAAACAGCATGCTGCGGCCGCAGCATGCATGCCACGACCGCAGCAGAGGCCGCTGCAGCGGGCATAAGGATGCAGCATGGGTCGTCAGCGCTGGTGCGCAGCATTTTGGATAATAAAAACCCTAGATCTTATTTATTTGTTTCATGGCCGACTTTGGGTCATATTTAAGGCCAAATTTAGTTATTTTTCCAACACTTCTATTCTACTCTTTCATTCATCAAACACTTCAGAGATTTGAGAGATGTCTTCCATGAGAAAAACTAAACTCGTCTATTCTGCCTGCAATTTGAAGCTTTATTTGGATTGATTGTGAGTTTCTAATTCTCGTTCCTTGTTTCCTATATTTGAATGCTTCAACTTCTTTGTGCTTGATCGTCTATTGTTTTATTCTATCTAGCCCGCGCAACTAGTTAGAATCAATTCAATTGCTAAGGTTTTGTAGATTCCTAGTTGTGAACCTTAACCTAAGTAGCAAACTTTTTCCTTTAGGGCTGGTTGAACTAATTGAATGAGTAGGAAGTTGGATGTGTTGTTAAATCCCTCTTTAGAGACTGCAAATACCTTGGTTAATCTCTGAACTTAAAGCTATCAATTAAGTTAAATCTTTCTTTAGGGACGGTTTGATTGATAAGGGTTTCTAGGACTGGTTGGACTAGTAACTATATTAGGTTGGGACAAGGGCATTCACAGGAACACTAAAAAGACAAGAGGAAGTTACAATATCAATTCAACCAAATAAAGTGGATAGTTGTAGGTAGATCGATCTTCTCTAAATTGTTTTGCATCAATATGTTTATAGTTTATTTTGTTTTCTTTCTTATTTCAATCAACCAAAACCCTCATTTCTACTAATTGGTAAATACACTTTGCTGAGAAATACTTGATTCTCTATGGGATCGACCTCTTACTTACTTGCTATACTAGTTTGTAGGTTTGAGTTTTATTTTGATGCGGTTTACGTGACTAAAAACCGTCTATCAGTTCCCCTCGTGTTTCGCCCACCTTTCCATCAGCGCATGAGAACTTGACGCTAAAATGATAGATGGAGCATGCTACTTGGAATGTGAATAAACTTACCCGGCCCATGATAGCATTGTAGATGGATGGTAGTCGAACCACTGTGAACTCAATCATGTGGGTTCTTCTATTTGGAGCAGTCCTTAGCCATACCTATGCTTATTTGTATCACAAAAGCCATATTTATGCCTTATTTCATATATTGCTCCACATGATCTAAATATTGCCCATTCTTTACCTTATTTTCTATCTAGGGATTATGTTGAGAATGATGTCACATTATGGAGATTATTATATGGTGTTTGTGTAGTTGTTATATATCATTATTGGAGTTTGGCACGAAGGTTTCAAATATATGGAAAATTTAATGAGAGAAAGAAAATCCGGTCACCTTAGGCGATAAAGGTAGATCGACCCTGCCTGCGTCGAGATAATAGTTTCGTAGGATGGGACACCAAGGTGAGGAATCTGAAGCACTAAGTATCCGGGGCCATTCATGACACCGATGTTTACGACTCGCGAGAAGGCAATGCTGAGGTTAGAGAGGTAAAAGCATAATATTGAAAAAAAGCAATGAGCGATGAGAGAAATGTGAGAAATCAAATGAAGAAGGAATGTGGTATGAAAGTTTGGAAATTACCCCATTTCCCCGGATCATTAACACCACATGGCCAAATATATCCTACCTTTAGCCTTTTACCAATCTACTCCTTATTGAGCTTAAATAAAGTCCTCTTGATTATTGTTGCTTTGTCATTTATGAATTGCTTTTGCATAACCCTACTTTTGTGTGCAAAGTTGCTTTTATTCATAGGCATGAATTTGGTGACATTAGTACCTTTTCGAGGATGGTAATTGATTGTAGGGTTATATAAGAATGGATCCATGATGTTGAGAGTTTAATTTCTTCCCATGTATGACCATTAAAAGTATTGCTTGAGGAAAAGCAAGCTTAAGTATGGAGTGTTTGTTGTGAGCCTAAATTGCCATGTTTTACACTTACTTTTATATCGATTTCAGCATACATTTTATGCATTTGGGTTAGAATTGTACAGATTTTATGTATTTTATGCATATTTGCAAAATTATGAAGTCTATACTAGTTTATGTTTAATTTCGCAAAAATCGAGGCAATTTACAGCAATTCAGAGAAGGGATGAAAAGCTCAAAGTCAACTACAGAAAGTCCGAGGTCAAGGAGCAGCTGAACCATGACAGATCGAGCTGAAACAAGGAAGGAAGCACTCAACACAGCTAGTCGATATCGACCAACTCTAGTCAATATCGAGTTACATCCAGTCGAAATCGAGCGAGTCCAGCAAGCCAGTCCCTCGATGAGCCCAGAGCAACTCGACGTCGAGTAACTCTACTCGATGTCGAGTACATGTCGAGTGTCCAGAAGGTGCCCGAGCTCGAGTGCAATCCGAGGAGAAGAAGACTGTACTTGATATCGAGTAACCTTGTCGATGTCAAGTATCATCCAACATCATTCTGAGTCCGAGATCGAGTGGAGTCCGAGCATGAGGATTACTTGCAAGTGAAGATATGTGGAATTCTATCCATCCACATGAAGATTTGTCAAGTCCAAGAAGGATTTATCCACATTAGTGTTATTTCCTTTATAGATTTATTTGTTTTATTTCCAAACTTTATCTTATGCTTTTAGATAGAAAGTTTTAGAATTGATAGATTGTTCTTTCCTTGGATAGCAAGGAGAACACTATAAATAAAGCCTTAGGGGCTGAGTTTTAGGACATCTTTTCAACACACAATTAGTTACATATAGTGAGTAGAGAGAGAGAGAGAGAGAGAGAGAGTTGTGTCCGAGAGAGGTTGGAGAAAGCGAGAACGGGATTTGGCTTCGTTATGTTGTAAGCTCTATTTTATTTCATTAATGCAATTTATTTTCCTGAAATTATTGATGTGTTTATTTATGATGAAGAGCGAGTAGTCACCCAACTTCTAGGGTTGGGGTGAGCCCGACGATAGCCATGTAAGGTAATGCGATAAAGGTACAATCTTTTGATGCGATTTCATCTTCTATCCCTATGAGCATGATTCTTTTGCGAACGTTGAAGGTGATCCTTGTTTGTATTATTGAAGCGAAAGTGATCTTAATGCAACTTGGATTAATTATGTGAAAAGGGTTAGTAATAATTAGGGTTTATGCGAAAGCCTCTAATTCCTATTTGTTAATAACGAAAGTTATTTGATGAAAAGCATGATCTTTTATACCTTTGTTCATTATTTTATATGGTTATCGTTGTGGTGTTGATACCCCGATTCTGGAAGTCTTTAGTTTATTGAATTTATTCCCACCAATTTCGTGTTCTGTCTTGCGAAAGTGGCGAATTTTGTTCCGATTTGCACTCAACATCGACTGACCTCTACTCGACATCGAGTAGTCTGGTCCACATCGAGTACATTTTTACTCAACTTGCTTCGTTTTTGCATTTCTTTGCTTTTGTTTTGCAGTTTTTACTCGAGTGAGTGGCCGACGTCGAGGACACTAGTCGATGTCGAGTACTTCTTGAGTCGATTTCGAGAGTGATTTGGACTGAAAAGGCGAGCGCTGACACACTTCCTCGTGGATCGATGCTGACTACCTTCTACTACAATGAGAGGAAATCTTGTATTTATTTGCTGGGACAGGAGTCGGTTTGCTTTTATTAGTTTTACTTATATTTTCAATACTAGACATAATCCTCCTGCAACAACACATGTATATTTTGAAGTCTTCTTCGGCCAGGTTGCCCATTAATATCATGCTCTCGGACTCTTGATTGAATCTTGGGATCTGTACTACCATGTTGGTGAACCTGTTGAAGAAGCTTCCCAAATATTCAACCGTTCTTTGCTTGATGGAGTTGAGGTCTAGCATGGTCCTCTTCCTTGTGCGGGCGCTACCGAAATGAGCGACGAACGTGCCCGACAGCTGTGCAAAGTTGTTGATGGAGGATCGGGCCAGATTAGTGAACCATGTCAAGGCTACCCCGCTTAGCGTAGATGGAAACGAGTGACAATACATAGCATCGTTGTCCTCGTTCATCCCCATTGATGTTGTAAACTGGTTGAGGTGATCATTAGGATTAGTATCTCCTTTATACTTGGCGATGGAGACATCCCTCCATCTCTTGTAAACGGGCGCATCACGTATTGCTCTACAATAAAACATATGGGAAAGTTGGTTAACCTTTACGGGTTTGCCCAGGTGCCTAAGGGGAATTTGAACGTGATGATACATCCCTGGTGTTGAAACCACGAGCAATCTTGTTGATGTTTTCATCGTGTTCCAGACCCGGATTGAGGGGACTGCCAGCATGGTTGAGGAAGTGATTGACAGTCGTAGGTACAAGAACCTTTTGTTGATAGTAGACATGAGGATCGCGCAAGAATGGCATCCCATTCGCTTGTTGGTTGAAATACGGATTTTGCGGGTAACTCCCTGCGAAGAATTGATACGGGGGGCAACCACCCCACATTCCGTATGGAGCAAATGGGGGATGTTGTGTCGTGTCCCAGAGAGGTTGTTGGGGGACGTTCTCGTTGTCGTTGTGTTGAGCTTCCTCGTTGGGGGGAACATTGAGGTTGAGACCGTTGGTTTTTCGATATCGTGGTGTTGGTTTCCAAACTCTTCCCCGAACAGTGTAAAATTCATGATTCCTACAAAATTATTAGTGCTTAAAAGAGTAGTAGGTAATGCTATTTAACATTTTATGTAGGGTCTAAAAAGAAAAAAGGGACGTAATAAAAGGAATTAAAGGAACGTAATGCAAAGAAGTGTATCGCTACGCGGAACTTCTCGTCGTGAAAGGTTCCCACAGACGGCGCCAATGACGCGATCATGGAATTTCACCTATACTTATTACCTCCTTATGACGATAAAATGTCTTAAAATACCTACACGCCTTAGTCGAGTGGGGCGATGAACATATTATATCCTTATTAGTCCAAGTGATGGGGGTGATATGTTTGGCTCGCGATAAATTAGTTTACTCTTCAATCGTCGTCTTTGGAGGAAGTCATGCGATGTTCTTATTCCAAGAACGTTCTTCTCCGATCAAAGACCTTAAGAACTCAACTCTAGGGTTTTTTCAGTCGGGGAGATGTTCAGAGCTCTTCTTCTTCTCTCTTGAATCGGATCCCTTATTTGGGGGTTGGAAGGGGGTATTTATAGGGAGGTCAAACGAGCAGCTTGCTAGTAAACTCGTGGTCAAACAGAGGATATGTGTAACAGATACCTTCGTGCTCAGGGGACCATGAGCTACACGTGGTGCTATTTAGAGGAGAGGTTCTTAACCAGCGAGCTGCTCATTTGGGGCCTCAAAGGGCCACGAGGTACTAGTGGGACCTGTCATGGATTCCACGTATGTTTATGTTAATAATTGGACCACGAGACGATCTAATACTGAAAACACTTAGGGTGTGGGGCCTGGCCAGGGTCTAACCAAGCACTCTACTCGCGATGAATCTCGTAGAGGGATCAGAGGTCTTTTGCGTTGGGTGGCCTTCTTATGACGTCATGTTCTTGTTAACTAATATGCCTATTTTCTATGGCATCGTCACAGGGGGTCCCGCAACCCGTCATCCCGCCGAGGCAGGTCACCAGCGACGCCAGCTTGAACCCGAGGTACGTCGCCACGTTTTTCGCCGAGCACAACAGGTGGTTGAGCTAGGATGACGTTTGCTTCTACTAGCCGGGTGAGCACCGACGGACTAGCGAGGATTGTCAGGCTAGTGTCACTGTTGACTGCATGGCGTGGTACACATTTCAGAGCCGGCCGTACGTGTTGTCTACCACGCCACGCCATCTGGACCCTCTAGCGCTCGTCTACCCGATCACCATGGATCCATGGATGGACCTGCTTCATCCTGCAGTTATCCCTTAGGAGCGAGAGACCCGGATTCATGAGATCCATGGGTATCTACGGGCCCTGGCCACCGACCTTCGGTTCGACGGGCTGTGCGACGAGGTGATGGACGTATTGGGTAATGTTGTACGGTCCACCCAATCACCGTGAGTATAAACCAAAGGTTTAGGAAAAATCCTCAATGAAAAACAATCAGACTGAAAATACCTCCTCTAGGCACATTCAAACTCAATTTTGATGGATCAAATCTGGCGAATAACAACTCGACTGGTTTTATTATTCGAGAATGGGAGGGTTGACCCCTTCATATTGACTACGACAAGATAGGTAACCAGACCCCCATAAGGGCATAAGTCATTGCTCTAAGTCTGGGCATTACAAAGTCTATGCAACTGGGTATAAACAAATTACGGATTGAAGGAGACTCCCTAATAATAATAAACCGCCTTAAAACACAAACCAAATGTCCTTGGGAAATCAAAATGACTATATTAGGCATTAAAACTCTTCTATCGAGTATGAGAGATGTGTCATTCTCTCGCATACCCCGTCATGGTAATATATTGGTTGATAATGTTATACACCTTTGTCATACACCTTTGTCGCTATGCTAGGAGTCTCGACATCTATAACGATATAGGTTTTTAAGACCTCATCCATAAGGATACTATTGGGTAGGTTTTACCACCCGAACTCTTACCTAATAATATTTAAAAAAAGGCCCTTGCTATTTAGAACAATAGAATTGCTTTTTAGAAAGAAAAAAAATTGCCCAAGTTTTAATAATTTACCCCCTATACACTCCCATTCTCTCAGCTCTCTTTATCCCTCCCTATACGCCTTCTCAATCAATAAGGAGAGATAGAACAACCCAAATTTTTGTGCTTGATTTTTATGTGGACTGTAATGATTCTTTCTTCTTTATGCTTTATTTTACTATCGATTATGAATTCTTCATGAGAATGGCGAATTTGAAGGTTAGGGTTCCTTGATTTGTCAAAAATTTGATACCTTGAATCTCAAATTCGTGTTCAGTGTTGGATTCAACCATGAAATTGGAAGTTAAAATTGATATTTGATCATAAAGCTTGTTGATTGGCTCAACAATTTCGTGCTTTGTTATTGTTTCTACATGCGATGTGTTTTCCTTTGGGAACCACTTCACCCCTTGACGGACGACGACTTGCGACGGCGTTTGGTGGTTCTTCGATTGGGTTGCTGGTGGCGACTAGTGGGGTTTGTCCTCTTCTACCTCCGGGCACATGGAAGACATGTTCTCGCCACCGATTGTAAGCCATTGAAATAGGAGAGAAGAAGAAGATGATGTGCAGCAGCCGCCGTCGCATTTTTTTTATAAAAAAAAATTAGTTTTTCATCCCGATTCTATTAATGCCCAACATAAAAGTTGTTGCTTTTTGGCCCGACTATTTCTATACCCGGGCTAAGAAACCTATTTTGTTTAAAAATAAAAAATGGTCGCAACGACCAAACTATACTATGATCGTTGCGACTAGGACTGACCGACTGGGTATGGTCGTTGCGACCAGATATTGTTTTTTTTTTTTTTAAAAAAAATGGTTGCAACGACCATTTGACATATAGTCGTTGTGACTACATGGGCATGCATTAAACGGTAAAATGCCCTGCGCTAAACGGAAAAAACCTACAACTAAGTAGCACCAGCAGAGATCTCCTACATCACATTATGTAACACTTGGTGTATCATTTAATTATTTTGTGTATAATTTAACATTGAAAATAAAAATAAAAATTATATTTATATTCCACACACTTATATTTACATGTTTATAAAAATTTGTCATGAAAAATTATTATTTAAAAATTATAAAAAAAATTATTTTTCAATATAATCAATCTTTTAATTATATGTAACTTTTTAAAATGATTTTTTAGGATGAAAATTCATAAATATGTAAATATAAGTGTATAAAATATGAATATAATTTTTTTAATCGTTAAATTGTACATAAAATAAGTAAGTAAAGCACCGACTATTACACCGTGTGATGCAGAGGATCTTCACTGAAGTAGCACAGTAGCATATAAAAATAACAATACAATTAAGGCGATATTGATTTGGTTGTTCTGACCACCCAGGTACTCGCATCACATCCTATTCCACCCCACAATCTCTCTCCTCGCCGTATTCCGCATTTCCGCTTTCTCCTTATTTCCTCTCCCTCTCTTTCTCTGCGCGAGTCCCTGAAAACAGTCGTCGAAACCCTAAAGCCAATCTCCACAGCTCTCCCCCTCTCTTCGCGTCGATCGTCTCCGTTCCGATCCAAATCCCTTCCCCCCTTCGCTCTCTCTCCTCTTTCTCTCCGCATCACCCCCCAATCAGATCTCCCGATTCGAATCCCCTATTAGCGAATTCCTGCTCCTCTTTTATCCTCCCCTTAGCTCTCAAATCTCAGCAATTCGAATCAAGAACATGGCTGACGGAAAATTTGATCTCCCCGACGATCTGCTTCTCTCCTCTACTCCCAAGGGTACTACTGCACTCTCGATGTTCCTTCCCCGCTGATTGACTTATATTTTTTTTCTTCTTTTGTTATTTTTCCCCTGATTTTTTTCATCATATTTGTTGATAATTCGATGGATATGTATCATATCGTTGTGCTGATGGAATGGTTGTTGTAATTTTGCTGTTCATGCGGCTAGGGCACGTATAGATCTGGAGCGCAAAACTCTCTTTAGGCTTGATTGGATTGATCTGTCGAACTGATAGGGCTCCAATGTATAGGGATTCTACTGTTCTCGCTTCTTCAATTCGATCTAGTTTGCATCGTGGAATTCAATTAGACTCTTTGCGTTAAAGAGGATTGTTTTGCCTGATTTAAAAGAGGATTGTTTTGATCTGATAATTTTCAGTTCTTTTCTTGTGTATTCGAAGTTCAATCTTTCCCAATTGTTTTTATTTGAAAATCTTTCCAAGATGTTCTTTACTAACTTCTTAATTTCTGCCTGAACCTTCAGCAGGTAATGACAATGAAAAGTTGGTGATTGGATTGCTTGATGATGTGAAAGGTATACTAGAACAGTGATTGCATATTTTCACAGGGACCCTTTATTTTTTCTGTTTCAATTGCTATCTGGTGTTTTAAATCTGCCTTTGCTTATGAAATCTACAGACCAAGCTCCACCAGACAGCAGCATACCTTTGTCTCCACAATGGCTTTATGCTAAGCAGGCAGAAGCTAAGACCGTATGTGCTTGTTTATTATTGGAACATACTTTTTTTTTTTAAAAAAAATTCGTTTTCAGCATCCAACTGCTCTATCTAATGTTATAGCTACTCATGGTAACTCATCCTTTAAAGACTTGAGTCACATTGAAGCATGAATTTCAATTTGATTTATAGTTTCAAATCTGTTATTGAAACTTCCTGACATAACTCTCTTCACAACAGGATGTTCGTGCTCCTAGCTCTTTGTCTCTTGGAAATTCCCATGATGCAAATCTGAAAGAGGGTGACAAGAAGGATTGGAGGAAAGTCGCGACTGAGAATGAGAGTGCACGCCGTTGGCGTGAAGAAGAAAGGGAAACTGGTGTTCTTGGTAGAAGAGACAAAAGAAAAACTGATCGCCGCATTGAAAATGCATCAACCAAGGAGACCATTGATACTAGGAATATTTCTTCTGCTGATCGATGGCATGATGTGAGTAACCGCAGTCCTGCAGTTGAAACACGTCGTGATAGCAAGTGGTCTTCTAGATGGGGCCCGGAAGAGAAGGAGAAGGACAAGGACAAGGAAGGTCTGGCTGAGAAGAAGGCTGATTCCCAGAAGGAAGATCCTCAATCTGACAGTCAGTCTCTCACAGGTGGCAATCGGGCTGTGGAGCGTGATGTTGAGGCTCGTGACAAATGGAGGCCTCGCCATCGGATGGAAGCCAGTTCGGCTGCACCTATTTCATATCGGGCTGCTCCTGGTTTTGGACCTGACAAGGGGCGGACTGAGGGCTCAAATATGGGATTTACTGTTGGAAGAGGGAGGGCTAGTGGTGTGCCTATTAGCAGGCTCCCATTAGGATCCTCAATGGGCACTATTCAATTTGACTATAACAAAGTTGCTCCTGGTAAACCAAGTTTTTCAGCTGATGTATTTCGCTACCCAAGGGGTAAGATTTTGGATATTTACCGCTTGCAAAAGCATGATTTAGCTTTTGAGAAAGTGCAAGATCCAATAGAGGAAGTACCTTCTTTGACTCAAGTAGAGGCCCTTGAACCACTAGCTTTTGTTGTCCCAGATTCTGAAGAGGAGGTAAGAGTTGTGATATTATGGCTTTGCTGTTGATTGTTGATCATTGTGGATAAAACATCAATGATGTGCTTTGTTTATCAGGCTGTTATTAATGATATATGGAAAGGAAATGCGTGTGGCAGCGGGGCTTCTTACACTTCTTTTAGAAAGGGCAAAGTACAGGAGAACTCCACAGGTATTAAATCTGCCTTTTATTTTTTCTTTATGACTGATAACTGGTTTATTTATTGTTATAGGCATTGTGGATGCAGATTTAATTGAGGATGAGATGGATGCCTCCCGGTTGAATATAAGCCATGACAGCTCACTGGACCCTATAGTTAATGATCCTTATAATCAAATTGAAGGTGATCCTTTAATGACCTTACATGCAGTTGCATTAGTTGCTATGCACTGTGATTTAACTTTTGACTTCTGCTTTGGGTCTCACCACCATGCTTTATTACAATCGTTTGCTTTTTGATGTGATGCCCTGATTCTCTGTTTCAGAAAGAAGTGCTAAACTTCAAGAGAAATTTACTTCTCCTAGGGTGGAAGTAGATGGATTCTTGCCAGAAATTCCAAAGGACTTTGACTTGACTGAAGCTGATGGTGTCGACAAGAATGTCAGACAATTTAAAGAAGCTGAGAAATGGGAATCTACTGATTCTGCAATAACCAAAGATTCTCTGTATGACGATGTCATTTACGACATTAATATGAAGCTTCCAGATGAGTCAAATTCGCTATTTGTTTCACAAGTATCGGAGGAAAGTCAGAGTAGCAACACACAGTTTTCTTGGAGCAACAATGGTGCAAGTCTTTTTAGAAATGACATTTCACCTGAGGAGTTGACTATGTACTATCGTGATCCTCAGGGAGAGATCCAGGGACCTTTTCTTGGGGTGGACCTGATCTCATGGTTTGATCAAGGATTTTTCGGTACGGACTTACCTGTGCGCATGGTGGATGCTCCAGAAGGAACACCCTTCATGGAATTGGGTGATGTGATGCCACATCTGAAAGCTAGCCTAGGTTATGGTGATTGCTCAGACTTACCTGTGAAGGGGGGTCAATCTGCTGGACCTGGGGGACCGCTGGGAAGAAGTCTGTCTATAACTAAGATTAGTGATTTGGCATCACAAAATAATGAAAACTGGGGAGTTGCAGATTTTGAGAATCCCTCTATTCAGAAGCTTCACTCTGGAATGTCAGATCACAGCCTCTTGTCCACGCATCCATATTCAGATGTCAAAAACCCACTGGATTCTGCTACTCAAGATGAAGGTATTATCTTTGTAGACACTGTGGCTACCGTATATAGTTTTGAATTTGCAGAGTTTGAATTTTGTCTTATGCATTTCTTTTCTTTTTTCCTCTCTCAGAAATCGTGTTTCCTGGACGACCTGGGAGTGGGCATAATCCCATGGCCAAGGCGTTTAGAATGACTGATGGTGATTTTTCTGTTCCAGCAAATTACTCTTCTCATGGGACTGAAGCAAAAGAACAACGCATTCTTTCACAAAATGTTGATAAGTTGCATCCATTTGGCTTGTTGTGGTCGGAACTTGAAAATGAACGTCCTGGACAAGCCCAGTCCCTCAATGCACCAGTGAGCCATAGTATGTCTGGTGATCTTGCAGCTCATATGGGTGAGAGGTTTGCCTCCATGAGGGGAGTTCCTGGTGTTCCCGATTCTTCTGTCAATGATGAATCGTGGTCCAGTTTATATAGAAACAGACCCGTTTCTGACGCAAATATGTATAACACTAATATGGATGCTCAACACTATATCCATGCTGAACAAAATGCTCATCATAAAAAATATCCCGAAGAACTCATATCACAACGGCTTGAGCAGCAACAACAAATTCAGCAAAGGAATCTTTTGTCTCAAATTCCTCACTTCAGTGACTCTGTTTTGGGGCAGGTGGCTGGTATGAATGACGTTCACCAGCAACTCGCTAATCAGCAGATGCCTGATCTTGAACATTTCTTGGCTCTTCAGCAGCAGCAACAGCAGATTGAACTCCAGCAACGTCTACAACAGCAAATTATAATGCAGGAGCAACAGTCACAGGCTAGGCAGCTGCTTCTCCAACAGTTGCTCCAGCGCCAAGTCCATGAACCTGGGTTTGGACAGTCACATGTTGATCCAAGTGGGGCCAACAATGTTTTGGATCAAGAATTAATGAAACAGCATCTTTTACGCGAACTACAGCAGCGTTCGCAGCATCCACTGAGTCACGCTGCTCCACGTCGAGAACAGCTTATTCATCAAGCAAAACTTGAGCAATTAGCACATCAAGAACGTCAAACTGATTTGTATGATCTGGTGGATAATACAAGGCGTGATAATCTGCACCCACTAGACCATCAAATTCTACGACAAGAACAGATGCGAGCGAGACACTTGACACTGGGATTAAGGCAGCGAGCTGATATGGAAGAAGCGAGATCTGTTGGTGCAATTTGGCCTATGGATGAAGCCGAGCAGTTTATCCGAAATCCATCTGGTAGTCATAGAGGCCATTCTATTAGCCCTATGGAGGTCTTCCAGCAGCAGCTACATAGGTCTTCTCATGAGGATCAAATGAACCAGTTTGAGCGAAATCTTCAACTACAGGAGCGACTTCAAAGTGGCCGTTATGATCCAAGTGCGTTTCAATTTGAACCAATGTCTCTGAGTGCTGGTGGGCACGGGATAAACATGGATGTTCTTAGTGCCATGGCTCATGGTCAGGGTTTGCATAACCAGGATTCGAACACAGGCATCCATTCAGCTGGTCAAATGGATGCACGTCATTCGCACGTCCCATTTACTCCAAATGAATTTTCTGGCTCACATTTTGAGGCAATGGATGGTCGCTGGGTTGATGGTGAGGCTCATAGGTCAAGTGATTGGCTGGAGTCTCAGATTCAACAACTGCATCTAAATGCTGCTCAGCAGAAGAGGGAGCAAATGAATTCGGAAGACCAAAGTTCATGGCAGCAGCCAGGGCTTGATGAAGAGAAGTCAAAGCGTCTTTTGATGGATTTGCTGCATCAAAAATGTAATCGACAATCAACTCAATCGTCAGAAAGAAAACTATCTAGCTTCCATCCTGAATTAAGCCCTGCAGACCATTTGAATAGGCCTGGTCTAGACCGAGGATCTGCTCCTGGGCCTTACGCTTCGATCTCCAGTGAACAAATGCAGTTCAGTTTGTTGGATGAGCAGAATGATGGCTTTGAAAGGGGCAGGACATTGCCTTCAAGATCTAGTTCTGCAAGGCTCGTGGAGGAGCTTGGATTTCCTGTAGCAAATGAAACTTCTCAGGCAACAGGTGTCAGCTCTAGCATGTTTGGAAGTTCATATATGCACCCTGAATACATGGAGGTGGAAATAAAAAAGCGTCCAGGAAAATTTAAAGCAATGACAAGAGAGTTGGAGGAGGAGATACCTAATAACATGGCTAAACAAGCTGGAATTCCTCCTTTAGGTGGTGGAGATATTCCAACTAAGGCTGTTGCCAGGCAAAACTCAAGTGGCAGTGCAGGTAATTGTTATAATTGCTCCTAATAGTTCTTTTCATAGTGTTGTACCAGGAGTAATATTGTCTGAAATTGACTGCAGGTGAACTGGCAGGCTTCTATAATGATAAAATTGGACGATCTAATTCTTCTGTAGAAGAGATTTCTAATGACAGGTACAGAAGTTGTTATGGATGGAAATTGGAAAGCTGATTGATATTGTGTAGAGTGTAGACGAGAGATGATGATGCCCTTTGGTGATTTGGGCTTGCCTTGCCCTGAATTACCCCCCCCCCCCCCCCCCCCCCCCCCCCCCCCCCCGTTTTTTTTTCTTTGTGATTATGTGAACAATTGTGGCATTTGTTTTTTTTTTCCCAAAAAATTTGGTAGTGTGCTAAACTATTTTGAAGGCTATTTATCCGCTATAACATGCATGAAGTTCTGGTTTAAGAAATTGTAACCAGCATTTTAGAAGAAACGGAAAATTGAAGACGCTACCTGAAACTATTTGTTTTTTCGGTGCATGTTATCATATTTTGTAAATGTTGACCAGATTTAATTATTTTGACACATTGTAAATATCAGTCTCCGTAAATTTCGTACAGCATGGTTGGTTTGTTGGAATGAGTTGTGAACAGCATTGTAATAGTTTACAAGGGAATTTGTTATCCTTTAAAGGTTTAATTTCTCGCTAGTGGAAAGCTAAGCTGTATGGTATTATTAGTCAGAAAAATCAGTTATAGAAGTATTTCACAGGTTTAGAACTAGAAGATTGTCAAACCAAAGGTCGTGTTTTGGTGTTTTGAAGGATGCTGATATTAATATTAACTAAATATTGACAGGGTTCCTACGGTGCTCTCCCGAGGATCAGAGACAGTTTTACTAAGGCACCCTCCTCCTGTTCCCCGGGCCTTGTCATCCCAGGATGGATTATCTGAGTTGGCTTCCGATCATGTCCCAAGAGGAGCTACTCCTTCAATTGGCTCTTCTGATGGTACGCTTTTCGTTGCACTGAAGTCTACCATGAGATTATCATCTTGCACTAATTTCTTAGTGAGTAATTCTTAGAAGATGGCTTTTATAATTTATCAAATGAAAACAAAACTTTGTTTGGTGAAACTCCACCATGAGATTATCATCTTTCTTTAGTGTGTAATTCTTAGAAGATGTCTTTTATAACTATGAAATGACAGTAAAACCTTGTTTGGTGAAACTTTCTATTCTAGTTTCCAACTCAAAATATACCCCCTCTCTTCCTCTTTGTTTTATTGCGCTCATGTTTTATTAATAATTATGTATCTAGTGGGATATAAATTGTGGGCTCTTCTGAGGCTGTTTTAAAATGCTCTATTTCAGCTGGGAGACGAGAAACTCGAGGAGGAAACATAATCAATCAAGATCCACATGCAAATTCATCTGCAAAGAAGGATACACGTTTCAGGCGCACGGCATCTTGTAGTGATGCTGATGTATCAGAGACCTCATTCATAGACATGCTGAAAAGCAATGCTAAGAAGCCACCGCAGCCTGAGCTTCAGTCTGCAGCTTCAGAATTGACGGACTCCCAGGGAGGCCGTAGTGGGAAGAAGAAGGGGAAGAAAGGAAGGCAGATTGATCCCGCTCTCCTTGGTTTCAAGGTCACCAGCAACCGCATTATGATGGGTGAAATCCAAAGGGTGGATGACTAACAGCTCATTTGTAATTTATGTCCATTTTTTTTTTTTCCTCAAAACTTGTTTTGGAGAAGGTACATATTCAGATGTGTTGGTGTAAAGCAATTGGTAGACAAATTTTGTTACCGCCCCTTCACAATTATTGGGGGAGAAAGCATAGACGCCTAGTTTTGATTTTGCAATTCAGTGTAGAGATTTGTTGATATTGAATATTCTGTTGGGAAAGGAAATAGAAGAGTGCTGTTATAAAATACGAGTATTATTTGGTAGGGGATAGAAGATTTGACTATGAAGGATCCCTCCAAGCTCTGGAAGAGTTTGAAGGATCGCTTTAATCATCAGACAATTGTAATTCTGTCCATAATTTCAATTGAGACTTCAGGATTTCAAGAGTGTCTCTGATTATAATTTTATAATGTATCAAATTACTTCGACGTTGGAACTTTGTGGAGAAACTATAACTGATGATCAAATGCTAGAGAAAACATACTCTACTTTTCAAGCAACACTACAGAGAAAAGGGGCTGGAAAGATAAGTTGATCTTAGCTTAAGAGAACTGAGTGAATGGACCCGAAAAAACCCAAATCCTCTCCAATCAACGCGCTTGCTCACGCGCCCCTATCTACCCCAAATCCCTCACCCCCATCTGAAAAATCCCAAATTCGATTGAAAGAAAACAAGAACCGTAATGGAAATCCAGCCCCAATCTCTATCAAAATCTTCAAGGGGTTCAATCAAATCAACCTCAAGTGTTACTGGTTTTGGATTTGGCATAAACACTGGTTCGATTTTGGGGTTTGGGATGTCAAATTCTTTCTAGGGCTCCGCTTTCCTCGTTCGATCAAATCTCTTCAATGGAGAAAACTAGGGTTAATCATCACCACAATCAATGGAAGACTCTCCTCCCCTCTCTTCTGTGACCGATCTGGTCGTTTGGACAAGCCCTCCATCTTATGGAGGTTTCAACGGGCTCCTGCATTCAGTGGTCTGCAGTTTCTTCATTCCTGGTGTTTGCTGAGCGTTCTTCTTGGCTCCGACAGGTATGTATCCCTACACTCAAATTTCAAACCCAAAATCCAGATTTTTGCTTCTTTCAACCATAAGTTTTCTGATTTTTCTGGGTTGTACGGCTTCAACACTCACTGGTTTGCTTTAATGGCAAACAAACAACACAACAAAGGGAAGGGGAGCCCCAATGGGGATCCACCGACACCCACAATTACCCAACCAAAAGGGAAACCCTCGGGTGACACCCAAAAACCCCCAATCCCACCCAAATCACAAAAAAGTGACAAAGGAAAAGGAAAGCTTGCTCTTTCCTCTTTCTTTGATCAACTGCAACAATACTCCTATCAGTTGAAATGCTCATCTGAAATTCAATTACATATCTATCAGACACAGAAAAGCGAAGGAATAAGCATAACCTGGACTCTAGATGGTATAAATGTAAGTCTTGATCTCTCAATTAAGCTATTTGTCCTTATACTTTCCATGGTCATTAAAAAATACAAACATCAGTATGATCATTGCATTATGTTTCTGTTCATACTGTTTTGGCCATTGCATCCCAAATCTGACCTTACTAATTATGAACCCCTGATCTCCATAAAAACCTGCTTCTGCTGTGACCACGATCGAATTGTGAAATCATATTTGGATTTCAAACCTTGTAGTTTATATAAATACCCCTATGAACAATATAAAATGTACTCCTATATTGAATTAAACTCCAGCTACATCATGTGCTACAGAATTTCATCACCATATATTTGTCAAACATGCTTAACTGAGAATCTGTTTTCATTCTTTATCCATAATAAAAGCAATTTTATTACGAGTAAAGGTTTAAACAGCTTCATTTACCTTGGCATAAACTACTATAATAGAGACCACATCCGAATTCTACTTCATCCTAAGTTTTACCTGCTACATATGCTTAATCACTGGGCTAACTTTCATGTTAGATCAACTACTTTGATCCATGGAGGTTTTGTCACAATCTGTTTGGCTCTCATGAGTATCATATCTACTCTTTCTACCCACTCTGATGTACTAAATTTTATGCGAAAACCTGTGCATTTGATGGTTACTACTAGGATCTGCCATATACATCTTAAATTTACCAACTTGATCTATAATTTTAGCTTGCCTTGTAGGCACCTGTATTACAAAGCCCCCTATCTGAAGGCATTATCTTTACCTTACTGCTCAATGACTATGCCCATCTACACTTTGCACTTCACAATAATCTGCATTATCAAGTTATATAATGATTTCTGTTTGCTCATGGTCACCTTCAATACCTTGATTTCTGTTTGCTCATGCAGCGTATCTCCATCACATTTTGAAATAATCCAAGAATCTTTTGCTGAACTTTTTCCTCCTACTTCTTGGCAAAATCTTGACTATTATCTTCTTAAATGTTTCATCCTATGGTTAGATGTTTACTTTATTAGCAAATGCAATGTAGGCTTGAATACTCCTGGACTTCCAGCTTGTATCCTATTTTGCACAATTAATGAAATTATATATTATGATATACTGCTGGATCTTGGGCTACAATGTGCATGCCTATTTCCAACTAAGATTTCAAACACTAACTGTATGTTGTCACCTTTGTTTTGGTCCCATATTGGGATTATCTCTATCAAAACTCATGAGAAATTGCCTCTAATTCACCCAAACTGCCTACTCATTACCCAATTCAATGGAACCATTTTTAAAGAAACAAGAATGACTCAGTTGACCCTACTTGTTGCTCTTGTTTTTATCCAGGATTCTTACTTTGAGCTTTGGCTCAATGAAAACTATTACTTACTAAATCTCATCTTATCTCCTATAAAGATTTACTTATTATCATTTGTGAATGTGTTTGCTTATATTCTGATCTGCTTGCCTACTCTGAAATATATCTTCTTCAACATCAAGGGAAGTACTTACTTTCCCACTCCTATATTGTTATCCAACTACTGCTGTCATGATTACCACATCAAAATGAGAATTGCATCTGTCTTTAAATGTACAAAGCATCTTCATTTCATTTCTGTCATAAAAAACCAGTCATATAGAAATAGTTACTCTCATAAATTCACTCCCAAACTCTATACTAAGTTTGCTCGAGGGATTTATTCCCTCGAGCTTTTTGTTTACTCATAATCTATGCAGAATTCCAACACAACCTTCAGGGCACCAGCTATGATCTGGAGTACAAAGTGGACTCAAGAAACTGAATACCCTAGCCACACAACAACACTTTTGATTAAAGGCTTTACCTGTAATCAAGCATGTGAAGGACCTAACTATACTTCATCAACACAGCTTAACTCAAACAAAAGGTGCACTTGGAAGGTTTGCAGCTGCAGTTCAATTTTTTATATTCCAAGTGTAATTACAAACTCAAATCATATGTACTGCCCATATTATATAACTTGTCAGGACTTGGGATTGATGCTTAGTAAAGTAATCTTTAACTTTGTAAAACATAAACGTTTGATATTACCTAGCCAGAATTTTTTTCATCATTGGATTGATTCATCACACCATATAAAGCAATTAATTTTATCGATTATAGGGATGTATTATAATTGCTGTTCTTGGCACCCCATGAAAATACTTTTTGGATCACTGGATTGTTCTTGGCACCCGTGTATTATACCTCAATTCTCTGGAAAAAAAATAGCTACTAAAATTGACTATATTTGGGGTAAAGTGTGCCACATTCTCTGCTGCCTCTACCCCAATTCTAATACTATTATAATCCTTATTCCGGAACTAACAGAACTGCATTTCACTTACAACAAATTAACACCAAAAGCAAAACCTAAACTTGTAAAACATAAACAGTGGACACTACATACACTCAATTATCGATATTTTTCTGCTAAGGATTTGAGATTCTTTATATGTATTTGTGACCACCTATTAAGGTCTGATGTTCCGTTTATTATATGTCAATTTGCTGAAAAACAAAACACAATCACTATCACCTTTTATATTCGAAACCTTGATTCAAAAATTCTAACAAACAATACTCCAGAATCTAGAATAATACAAATCAACCGCAACCTTACAACACCAATCTCTAACTCTCCGACTAGAAAAATGAATCCTGCAACCACTAGTAATACCATCACCAAAATCCATACTAATACAAGCCATTCTATGAATCAAAATTCCCACAAGTATGGTCCTAACTCTTTAAGGTACCAAAACCCCCAACTGGTTTTATATGAAGTTTAGCTTTTGGAATGTGAGGGGACTAAGTAGGAAAAATGTCTGGACTCATATCGAATCCACTGCAAAATCAGATCACATTAAAATTTTAATGCTAGCAGAAACAAAACTAACTAAGCCACCCTCGGAAAATTATTGGAGAAAACCAGGCTTTGACAAGATGTTCTTCCGTCCCTCAAATGGCTTGTCTGGAGGCCTCTGCCTCCTCTGGAAAGAATCGCAATTCCAAAATGAAACCCTCACCATTAGAAACTCCACTGACCGGATTATTCAGGCAGACTATACCAACACCAAATTAAACATTACAATAGAAATCTTATTTATCTATGCAACTCCCTATGCAAACGAAAAAAATGCTTTTTGGGCATCTATAGCTGACTACATAACCAAAGCTAAGGAATCTCTCATTATTCTGGGAGATCTAAATGAAATTTTAGAACCAAATGACAAGCAGGGTGGCAGGTCGCCTTCTATAAACAGATTTACAAGGCTTAGAGATATAATTAGTACTCATAATCTGGTTGATTCTCCAACTTGTGGTAATAACTTCACATGGAGAAAGAGAGAACATGGTGGCGATAACATTTATGAGAAATTGGACCGAGCGATCATAAGTCACGCTATCCTAAAAGAATTCCCCAATCTTTGTACTAAAAATCACGCTTTCTTGAAATCTGACCATGCACAAATCACACTTGATCTAATGGATAATCAAAAACCAAAACTGCAACCTTTTAAATTCGAAATGGCTTGGACCACAAGACCAGACTATGAAAAAATTGTACGATCGGCTTGGAGACTAGACTCTTCGGTATCCCAAATGTTTAAATTAACAAAGAAACTGCAAGAAGTAAAAAGAAAGAGTAAGATTTGGAGCAAGGTAACATTTGGAAACGTTTTCCTCCAAATAAAACAAGTTGAAACACAACTCTTGGAGCTGCAAAACACGCTCTGTAACGCTTATAGCTATGATATAGACAAAAAAATCAAAAGGCTCACGGTCAAGCATGCTTCACTTTTAACCTATCAACAAAAATATTGGGGACAACGAGCCAAAAGAATACATGTCAAATCCATAGACGCAAACACAAAATATTTTCATAAAATTGCAACTGGAAGACGTAATAGAAATATAATAAAACATATACAAACCACAGCTGGCATAACAATCAATAACGAAGATGAAATAAGAAAACTAATTAAACATGACTTCAGCCAAAGATACTCACTTCAAAGGAGACAACAGATACCTAGCAACCTATTAAATTATATAGGAAACGAAATTTCGAATGAAGATAATAACTGGCTAACAAGACAAGTCACAAACGCGGAAATAAAAAACGCGGTATTTGGTCTAGCAAACGACAAATCGCCAGGGCCTGATGGGTTCCCTGCAGGATTCTTTAAAAAATATTGGCATATCGTAGAACCTTCTGTAATCAAGGCAGTAAAAAGCTTTTTCCTTAGTGGACGAATTCTAAAACAAACTAACCACACATTTATCGGTTTAATACAGAAAATAGACAATCCTACAACAACTTCACACTACAGACCAATTAGCCTTTGTTCAACAACTTATAAGGTAATATCCAAAGTATTAGCATCAAGACTAAAAAAAATCATTCCTAAAATAACAAACCCCCTACAGAGTGCATTCTCATCTGGTAGATCTATACAGGATAATATTTTAATTGCAAATGAAATTTTTCACTCCTTCTCTAAGAAAAAGGGAAAAACTGGCTGGATGGCAGTTAAACTAGATATGGAAAAGGCCTTTGACATGGTGGAGTGGGACTTTCTGCTGTCCACTATGCTCAAATTAGGTTTCTCCAAAAAGTTCACGGATTGGATCAAGGAATGTATAACCACGGTCACTTACTCAGTATTGGTAAATAATGAACCTACAGATGTTTTCTTCCCCGAAAGGGGTCTACGCCAGGGCGACCCTTTATCACCTTATCTATTCCTAATCGTTTCTGAAATCCTTGCTAGAGGTCTTTACAATGAATCTGTAAAACCTCAGAGCCACCTAGGAATAAGACTAATAAGAGACGGAACTAAGATTCCTTTTCTAGCATTCGCTGATGATATTGTTATCTTTGCGTCGGCTACAAAAACGGGATGTGACCAAATCAACAAAACATTAAGGGAGTATACTGCGTTGTGCGGACAACGGGTAAACCGACATAAATCCCAATTCCAGACTTCAAAAAACGTTCTGACAACACAGAAAAATCTAATCCGTAATGAATTAGAAATAGCCCACACCCCTAATTTAGGGTGCTACTTAGGATGCCCAATCATTGAAGGAAGAGTCACGAAAGATGATTTCAAAGACCTTATAATGAATAACAAAACTCAACTACAGAAATGGAAGGCGAACTGCCTCTCTCAAGCTGGCAGGTGTACTCTAATCAAGTCTACGCTTTCAGCTAAACCTTTGCACTTAATGCAATGCTTTATGTTACCCAAATCTGTCCACTCAGACCTGAACAGAATCAATAGACAATTCCTCTGGAACAAAGGGCCTAACCATAAACCACTCATCAGTTGGTTTGAAATATGTAAAACAAATGAAAATGGAGGGCTTGGTCTCCGTTGCTCAGAGGATATGAATAAGGCATTACAGATGAAACTGCTCTGGAAAATTCTAGCGGAACCTAATAGCCCGTGGGTTAAACTAATAAAAGAAAAATACCTCAAGACAAGCAATATCCTAAATTATCAAAAGCATGGGGGATCCTCGTGGCAATGGGCACAACTTATAAAATTAATACCCCTATTCAAAAATGGTCTCCAATGGTCTATTGGGGATGGTTCAGCGATAAATTTTTGGAAAGACCACTGGATGGGTCAAGCACCCCTGAAAACTTTTATCCCATATACTCAACAAATTAACGAGTCAATAAACATACAATACTTCATAAAGGGAAATAAAAGATGGGATCGGAATAAATTATTTGGGAAATTGCAAGGCTTATTACCAAATGACTTAATAGAAAAAATCACCACGGTACCATTACCCGAAAACATCCATGTGGACAGACTATATTGGAAGTGGAGTAAGAATGGTTGGTATACAACAACCTCTGCAATTGATATGATACATAAATACAAAAACCACACAAAATCGGATATAAGCTGGGTTTGGGACTTAAATACCCCACCCAAAATAAAATCGTTCCTGTGGAAAATCCTAAAAAACGCAGTACCAACAACGGTAAGATTAGCTTCTCAAAGACTAGGAATCCCGACAAATTGTCCCCACTGCGACTCATGCTATGAGGATTTACATCACTTATTATGGGACTGCCCCATTCCTAGGGGCACTCTGATGGCAAATGACCCAGGATCCTTTATGAAAATGCATGGTTGTTTTGATAAAGGAGACCCGATCAACGAAACTATTTGGAATATCAAGAACACAATAGGAAAAGCAAAATTTAAAGACGTAGCTTTTGTCTGGTGGGGCATCTGGTTCTCTAGAAACAAAACGCACTTTGACAGTATAACCCCAGATATAAGAAAGATATTAGCTTTCAAAAAAGACCAAAAATTCATCTGGATAACATCACAAGCAAAGGAAAATACAAAGGAAAATATAACAGCTACACAAAGCAACTCAAAACCGAGATTGATTTCAAAAAGAAAAAGAACCAAATGGGAACCACCTCCTCAGGATACACATAAACTTAACTTCGAGGGCTCTCTCTCCTCTAGTAATATGGGCTCCTTTGGATTTATCATTCGTGACTACAAGGGTTCCCCTATCTACTGGGGCTGGGGACCATCACCAATCAATTCTGTTTGTGGGCGTGAAAGCCATGGGCTATGGAATGGCATTCTCGCTGCAAAAAAATTGGGAATTACTAAATTGATTGTAGAAGGAGATAACCTAACAATTATTAAGTGTTTAAAAGGTTTGGGGAAGCCTACTGGAGACTCGGATATGATTGTCTCAGACAGTCTAGTCTCGTTGGGCTTCTTTCGTTCGGTCGAGATTCGTCATGTCTACCGGGAAGCTAATCTTGTGGCAGATCGCTTGTCAAGACTTAGTTCTGCTTCACTTGGTACATCGACTCCTGATGATTCTCTTTTGCATAGTCTCATCCGAAAGGATGCTCTTGGCTGATAGGGCTAAGCCCTATGGTCAAATTTTTTCCGTTTCAAAAAAAAAAAAAGCAACACTACAGAGAAAAAGGTAAGACTAATCCATCACTCATATCTTGCTTACTTTTAGCTGAAGAGAACAATCAGTTGCTTATGAATAAACCACCATAGCCGACCCACTATTTCAACACCACCTCCTGACTAGTCTCAAATGTCTGAAGCAAATACTACTTCCTCCGGAAGAGGTGGTAGCCGAGGCCAGGGTCACGGGCGAGGTTGCGGTCGCGGTTGTGGTCGTCATAGACAAGACCAAGGAAACCGCCATACATGGGTCAATCCTGATATCCAGAAGAATGTCGGGAACAAGCCCAAAAAGCAAGAAAAAGTTGCATCGAAAGGAGATAGTCCATGCCATAGATGTGGAACCCCTGGCCGTTGGTCTCGTACCTGTTGTACCAACCACCTCGTAACACTACATCAAAACTCCTTGAAGGTAAGGAAAAAGGAGTAGAAACAAACTTCTTCGATGCTGATTTCTTCAAGGGACTTCTAACCACTCACCTCGAGGTCGCCAATTACTTACAACAGAGTGAAGATGGCAATTTTTTTGCCTAACATTAATTCAAATACGATCGCTCTCCATAATTATGACGAATATTTTACCAATTGAATTTATAATCTTTTCAAACAGTTTAGCATTAATTTTTTCTACATTGTTTCAAACTATTTCGTATTGGGTTTGGTTGTATTGCTAAGTCTTTGAACTATTTCAGATTGGTTTTGGTTGTTTTGCCTAGTCTTTGAACTATTGCATGTTTATTTATTAAATTTAGTATTGTCTTATTTATATATACTTGATTGTTTATATATAGAATGACCCAATCAAATGGAATCTTCAATGATGGAGAACTATCCCTCATTGATAGTACCATTACTCACACTGTTTTGAAAACCCAAAGTTTTTCTCAATCCTGAAAATGACAAAAATCAATGCGAAAGTCCTCTCAATGTTCTTATTTTTGCATTGATGTATCTGGTGGAGATTTTGTGATATAAATGTCAATATTGTAGTTGATGCTTGTATATAAAATTGAGGTGAGTGTATCCTTAAAGCCTAAACACATGAGAGTGAGGGATACACATTATCCTTGGTGAGGTCGGAGACCCGAGAACGCCGCCCCGACACCAATACTGTCCATTTTGGGATTCTAAGAGGAGAGAAGCTCGTTTTCTTTTCCTTTCACCTCCAAATCTTCAAAGCTCCTTCTGTTAACCTCCCTATTGTCTTCCCAGCCTCCCTAACACGAAGATCCATCTGTTGTTGAGCCAGAAATCTCTTCTCGAGCCATTTTGACGAAGACGACGAAGTTTGGCTGAGCGATCATTCTTTCTCTCGTTTTTCACGTGTAAAGGGTAGTCTAACATGCTCCTGTAGGTCAGGGTAAGAGTTTGGAAAGATGGGAAGAGATAACAACCACAAGAAGGCCCACAACGAGCTCAAATCAATAGCTCAGAGCGTTGTTGCCGTCGCGAGAACCGGAAGGGCCACAACGAGTTCCGACTCGCGGTCGTGAGTCAGAACTCACGGCCGTGGGTGAGAACTGGCCAAGGAAAGTTCTCTCTCACCGCGGAGAGTGACCCCTTTTGTCGTGACGAGTGTGAGCTTGGGGTAAGCCTTTGGGCTCCCCGACTTCGCCACGGTGAAAGCCTCCCTGATGTGATCCGAGCTCTTTCGACACATTCTCGGTGTTTTAGTCATAACATGAGCTATACTTGTCCGATGAAGGTCCATGAGTACTTGTTAGAAAGCTAATTCGAATGGATACATCTTTCATGAAGACCAAAATGCCGAAATCATCCAAAAAAGGGTCCGAAATTTGCAATAATCCAGCAGTTTGAAATCTGGACAGTTTTCCCGACGCATTGAATAAGTCGGAATAGATGAAGAGGCGTTCAACTAGATTCATTCAATGAAACTTGATAGTTTTGAAACTTCATGATGTCATCCAACCCTCCATTTTCTGCTAGGGGGTTGGTCACAATTCTCCATCAATTCCCGAGAGACTTTTCATGTTTTCCGTCTTTAATTTGTTGTTTTAATTGTTGCTTGTTTTATGGCTGTAAAATGCCTAAACCTTTGTCATGAGAAATAAGATTAGAGATGAGAATTTTTGGAAAAAAGTGTGTGTGTTTGGTTGATTTGGTGAGATTCCATTTTGACACCCCATTCCGGAGTAAGAGGCCGACGAATGGTTCTGTTTGTTTAACTCTTTCCGGTGAGATGCTTGTTAGAGTGAGATGCCAACGAGTGAGAGGGCGAGTTTGGTAAGTCGATGGGTGAGATGCTCATAGATTTATCCATCCATATCTTATTTTTATTTTCCCATAAATCTAGAAAAATCCAAATATAAGAGTCGTGTGTGTCAAAATTTGTTCTCGTGCTCGGCTGAAGCTTTGTAACTTGTTGGATCGATCCTTTGAGTCATATCATTTGGTATCAGAGCTAATCCATCAAGTTCACAAAGCTTTTTTTTATTCCATCAATTTCATCCATATCCCTCTTCAGAGTCATCGCAGTTGCAACCATTGAAGTGCACTACGCAGATCCAACGTACAGGGGCGTATCGTACCTTTTTGGAAAGGCAACGCAGATTTGAGAGTCTTCGCGGGATCAAGCATCAAGATATCTTACGCAGATCCAACGTACAAGGGCATAATGTTTCTTTTTGAAAGGGCAACGCAAGATTCGAGAACAAATCTTTTTCAAAGGAGGGGAGGATGATGTGATCCGAGCTCTTTCGACACATTCTCGGTGTTTTAGTCATAAAAGGAGCTATATTTGTCCGAAGAAGGTCCATGAGACTTGTTGAAAAGCTAATTCGAAGGGCTACATCTTTCATGAAGACAAAAATGCCGAAATCATCCTAAAAAGGTCCGAAATTGGCAATAATCCAGCAGTTTGAAATCTGGACAGTTTTCCCGACGCATTGAATAAGTCGGAATAGATGAACAGGCGTTCAACTAGATTCATTCAATGGAACTTGATAGTTTTGAAACTTCATGATGTCATCCAACCCTCCATTTTCTGCTAGGGGGTTGGTCACAATTCTCCATCAATTCCCGAGAGACTTTTCATGTTTTCCGTCTTTAATTTGTTGTTTTAATTGTTGCTTGTTTTATGGCTGTAAAATGCCTAAACCTTTGTAATGAGAAATAAGATTAGAGTTGAGAATTTTTGGGAAAAAGTGTGTGTGTTTGGTTGATTTGGTGAGATGCCATTTTGACAACCCATTCCGGAGAGAGAGGCCGAGGAATGGTTCCGTTTGTTTAACTCTTTCCGGTGAGATGCTTGTTAGAGTTGTTCAAACAAAGGCTTGATTGCTCGGGAGTGAGATGCCGATGAGCGAGAGGGCGAGTTTGGTAAATCGATGGGTGAGATGCTCATAGATTTAGCCATCCATATATTGTTTTTATTTTCCCATAAATCTAGAAAAATCCAAATAAAAGAGTCGTGTGTGTCAAATTTTGGTCTCGTGCTCGGTTGAAGCTTTGTAACTTGTTGGATCGATCCTTTGGGCCGTATCACTCCCTCGCGGAGGCTAGTTCTTTTTCGTGGGGGTGAGTTCCTCTCTTGCGGCCGCGACAACCCCCAGCTCGTAGGGTGCTTGCTGGGTATGTTTCCCGACGACGAAACTATTTTTCACCGCGACGAAACACCCTTTAGCCCAGGGTTTGACTTGATGATTCTTGGGAATTCGACAAATGATTTCGAAAATGGGATTTGATGTTTTGGGAATTTGAAATGACTGACTTGACGACTTGAACTCGGGTTAGGGAAAACGAATTAAGCGGGCATTTTCAAAGGTTGTAAATCCTAACAGTTGACTCGGGATTTGAAACGGTTTTGAACTAACTCGAGGATTTCGATGTGTTCGATGACTGAGTTGGCATGATGTTATGAATGTGTAACTAATGGTATGTATGTGTGACTAATAGCATGTATGGGTGACTAATAGCATGATATCGTAATGATGAGTGATAACATGAATAGTATCTTGCAAAATGTTATACATAATGATGAGATGTTATATATGAGTATGATCTGATGAGCATGTGAAATTGGCTAAGTATGGAAAGTTGTTATAATCTGATGAGTTGGCCAATGATGTTGTGAGATGGTTGATCATAAGAAATGAGAAGTATGGTTGATCATGAGAAATGAGAAATATGGTTGATGCGAGCTTGATATCTATATGCTTGTATGTTTGTGTGATGTATGTGTTAGGGTAGCTATAGAAGTACACTCATTGTATGCTTTGAAGCCAAATCGAGCCTTTAGCCTATTTTATTTATAGCTCCACAAAATTGCATTATTCCTAGCCTATGATAAGCCTTATTCTCGGGAAATTGAGATTTTGAGTGTGGTATGGAATCTATTTTGGAGTTTAGGAGAACATAAGATAAAGTGTGAGTTTTATGATTTATGGTTTTGAGAAGATGTAATGTTATGTGCTTGTTAGTTCCCTCATTTTTATGCATTGTATTCTTCCATATGTATTCGGCTCAAGAAAAAAAAAAGCCAAAAAGAAAAAAAGAAAAAAAAAGTTCGAAAAAAAAAGAGCCAAGTTTATTTATTTTTGCATAATGAGGAAGAATTGGAATTATGTTGGTTTGAAAGTTAGAATGGTTGGGTGTTGTAGATTGCATGACTATGTGATGATGATGAGATAGTGATTATGATTATGAGTTTGAGAGTTTTGGACTTTATTGTTATATATTGAGAGATGTTGTGTTTATGAGAACTTGAGTATTATTGAGTTGGTTTGTGTTATGTTGGGAGTTGTTGGAATCTTATTTCTCGGAATTTATAGCACCACGTGACCAAATACAATTATGTGCCCTTATGTTTCTCTACCAAGCCCCATTACAAACCCGCCGAATGGAATCTTCTACGAAGGTTTCCATTGAGCGAAAGTCCTCTTGATGTTCTTATTTTTGCATTGATGTATACGGTTGAGATTTTGTGATATAAATGTCAATATTGTAGTTGATGCTTGTATATGAAATTGAGGTGAATGTATGCTTAAAGCCTAAACACGTGAGAGTGAGAGATACACATTATCCTTGGTGAGGTTGGATTTTTTAGTATGCATCCCATATATACATGTTATGACGTTTATATGCCTTGATTATATTTGCAATATTGATGATGTTGCTTTTGATGAGTAGAATTGTGAAAGAATCTCATGTGGAATGCATAGATGATGTTTTTTTCTTATGGTTGCTTGAGGACAAGCAAGAGTTAAGTGTGAGGGGATTTGATAATACATATTTCATATATACATTATAGGTATTTCTTATTGCATTTAGATAGGTGTTTTGCATATGTTTTAGTCTAGTTTCATATCTTGCTTGTGAAGTATTCGAGTTTGGAATCAACGCCTTTTTATTGTTTATTCTGCAGAGTTACTGATACGGGGTTAGCCGTAGGATGGCCCGATCTTCGACAATCAAACAAGAATAACAAGAACGGAAGCAAGAAAGATAAAGAACGCAACAAGAACTTCAAGAACAGACTCGATAAGATCTCAAGAACAACACTAAACTCGAAATCAACCAAAAGGAAAAGAACAAGCCTCGATGAAAGATTCAATAAAGACTCGAAATTGATAGTAAGACACGACCGATAAGGACCGAGTCGATCTATATAGAACAAGATAAAGACCCCAGGCCTCCTCAGAGGGTAGGAACCAATACCAATGACTATATAACCCGCCTCTACAACCCTACACAACCAAGCGGACAACTTGGAGGCACAAGGAGGGGGCTCGTGGATACTAGGATCACCAAGTCTTGCGAAGTTGATGAACACAGAGCAAACCAAGCTAAAACAATACCAATAGTTTCAATCGATGAGTCATGCTTCGAATCGATCGACTTTCATTCATTGTGTTTCACACAAAACTGAGAATTTCATATTAATTGAACGTGTATTTTACAATGGGAGCATTCGGCCTTTTATAACCCTAACAAGTACCTATGGGCCGAATTTGGATAAAAATAAGACTGAAAAGAATTAATAAAAATAACCCATAAAGTTTCCTAAAATAACTTAAGTAAAAGAAATACTAAAAATAGGGTAAATTCGTCTAAAAATAGTGACAGCTCGAAGATGTTGATTTTCGACCAAGCTCTAGGTTTGAATCTGGAAAAACCTTCAACATCAAAGTTCTATATCTCTTCGTCCTCGTTCCAACAAGGTATGACACGATCCAATCCGATTAATATTGAATCCGTACGACTCATTTTACTGAGACCTCGAAAAGCTGTCAAATATCCTGAACGAATCTAAAACGTAATTAACCAAGCTTGCACCTTTGGACCTTCTCCCATGGTGGAGCCTCCTTCTTTCTCTTGAGGATGACATCATTCTCACGAGCTCGAATCATAGGTCCATCCCCAAGTATAGATCTGTCCGAAGATGTCTTGGATGGTCCCACATCAATCTCCCTTTCTTGAAAAGGATTCGTCCTCAAATCCAAGGTCGCATATGATTCCGCAAAGGCATCCACACAAGCTCCTGGATCGAAAACCGCATGCCCATGGAATTTCATCTCAATACCGATTGGTGTAGGGATTGACCACTCCTTGATGGTTATTGTCTTAGCTTCGTCAACTTGTAGGCCAAAAGAGCTCTCTACAAAATCAAGAAAAGAAGCTTGATTAGTGCACAATTCAGATTCCATATCAACGTCATGATGGTCAAACTTAATATGCACTTTAGCTTGGTCATTGATCCCTAAGTTTCCATCTAATGCTAGCAAGTTTTCATCCTTTGCCAAGGTTGGAATTTCAATTAATTCAAGGCTAGCAATAGTAGAACAATTTATACCATTAATGATCATATTAGAAACATATATGGCCGTTTTCTAAGCATGTAGTATGACACAAATTTTCTCTTTGATTATTATCACAAGGCATAGGTTGAACACTTAAAACTTTATTAACAATGAAAGAATCATCATGCTCATATTCAAGGCAATCAGTATCATCACAGACAAAGCAAATTAAGATCTTGATCATCATTATTATCAACATGCTTTACATTCTCAGCAATAAGAGAATTATCTATGCTAGAAGAAACATGATGTTGAGTAGCATTATTAGGAGTAATAGGATGAGTTTATTCCCTTTCATTAGGTGGCACTTCATCGCTAGGTGGGAATCCCCAACCTAGTGCCGCCATTCTTTTATTCATCCTTACCACGTCCTCAGTCACCGTTACCAATTTCTCATTCATGGCTTTAAAAAATTTGAACAACTCAACTTCAGTATTTGTGTTGTTGCCCTGATTAGACATCACAAATAAACAAAAAAAGAACTATGTGAAAGGTTAGAAAAAATATAAACAATCTCAAAATGTGTTTCGCTCACACTCCCTCTCTAATTGGTATGTCATGCTTGCTAGGGCAATCCGCCTTGGGCAAATCAACACTCATGCAAAAACCTAACAATCAAAGTTTATACGTGAGAGAATGAATGAAACAAGACTCAAGAGTACTCAACAAAGGCTATAAGCACTCGACAAGACAAAAGAAGCACTCGATGAGGGAGTAGAAGTGCTTGGCAGACTCAAACAAGCACTCACAAGGGTTGTAAGTACTCGACAGTAGCAAGGAGAGAACTCGACAAGGGTCAAGATCACTCGACAAAGCAATAAGGAGCACTCGATCGACAAAATCAGTACTCGACACAAGCAACAAAGCACTCGAAATCAGGAGAAAAGTGCTCGACAGAAAGACAAGTTACTCGACAAAGCTGGAAAATAAAAGAAAACAAAAGAAAATAAAAGAAAACTAGGAAATTTACCTCTTTTGATTGAAAACCTTAAGTTAGGATGTTGTAGTTACAAGTTAGGGTTTCAATTTTGTATTTTGTGGAGGTAATGTGTTTGGATATAGGGTATGTCGACTAGGGCTAGAGAGAAATCACCAATCTTGGTCCTTGGAACTTTCTTGCACTAGTAGAACAAAGTATTTGTTTTTTTTTTGACTTACTTTTGTCCCTAGTGAATTTTATCCTCCTAAGTCCAAGTTCAATCTCTTTTTTTTTTTGAATTTTCGAAACTGATTTTTTTTATCTAATGCAAGAAAGACTCTATAATAATAAAAGGACTCGAAAAATCTGATAGAAAGGTGAAAAGATAAAAATTTTAGCCCTAAAGATAGATATATAGACAACCTTTGGATAAATTAGGTAAGAAGATCTATCTTTAGCCTTTTATGATATATGATAGATTTAATGAATTAATTCTACCAGAAAATCAGATTTTAAATAAGGAAATGGAAATAAATAAAACAAAATATCTCAAAAATAGAAAAGATAGACAAACTAGGGTTTGTGTGTGGTATGTTGGAATCGGCCAAGCAAGGCTATGGGGACAGATTTGCCGTCGGCTTTAGGGGTGTTCACAAGGGTTGTGTGTACCTCTTTGGTCGACTCCACGGTCTCGGCTAGGCTTGTGTTTAGGCTATGCAACCACAAACAAAAGATTAGTGCAATAATCAAAATAAAGAACAAGAAGTAAAAGACCAAAACATGAAAAGACTCTTTTTGTGGGTTTTTGTGTTTATGAAAAGAAAAGACTCAATCTTTGATGTCAGAAACCAAAGCTCTGATGCCAATTTTATAGGGGGTTAGCCGTGGGATGGCCCGATCTTCGACAATCAAACAAGAATAACAAGAACGGAAGCAAGAAAGATAAAGAACGCATCAAAAACTTCAAGAACAGACTCGACAAGATCTCAAGAACAACACTGAACTCGAAATCGACCAAAAGGAAAAGAACAAGACTCGATGCAAGATTCAATAAAGACTCGAAATTGTTATAAAGACACGACCGATAAGGACTGAGTCGATCTATATAGAACAAGATAAAGACCCCAGGCCTCCTCAGAGGGTAGGAACCAATACCAATGACTACTACAACCCTACACAACCAAGCGGACAACTTGGAGGCACAAGGAGGGGGCTCGTGGATACTAGGATCTCCAAGTCTTGCGAAGTTGTTGAACACAAAGCAAACCAAGCTAAAACAATACCAATAGTTGTAATCGATGAGCCATGCTTCGAATCGATCGACTTTCACTCATTGTGTTTCACAAAAAACTGAGAATTTCATATTAATTGAACGTGTGTTTTACAATGGGAGCATTCGGCCTTTTATAACCCTAACAAGTACCTATGGGTCGAATTTGGATAAAAATAAGACTGAAAAGAATTAATAAAAATAACCCATAAAGTTTCCTAAAATAACTTAACTAAAAGAAATACTAAAAATAGGGTAAATTCGTCTAAAAATAGTGACAGCTCGAAGATGTTGATTTTCGGCCAAGCTCTATGCTTGAATCTGGAAAATCCTTCAAAAGCAAAGTTGTAGATCTCTTCGTCCTCGTTCCAACAAGGTATAACACGATCCAATCTGATAAATATTGAATCAGTACGACTCATTTTACTGAGACGTCGAAAAGCTGTCAAATATCCTGAACGAATCTAAAACGTAATTAACCAAGCTTGCACCTTTGGACCTTCTCTCATGGTGGGGCCTTCTTCTTCCTCTTGAGGATTACATCATTCTCACGAGGTCGAATTATAGGTCCATCCCCAAGTTTAGATGTGTCCGAAGGTGTCTTGGATGACCCTGCATCAATACATTCCGACCTTGGAAGGGATCTTGGAAGAGCTTAGGAGACATGATTTGGAACATATGATGGCTGAGGAAGAGACTATGGAGGAGCAAGGAAGAAGAACATTGAAGAAAGAAGTAAAATCTGTCACTGAGTATGGCGGCGCCCGCCGTGACCCCATTTCCAGCGATTGCGATTTGGATCCGAAGATTCTATTTCATATTATATTATTATTGTATTATTAGAGTTTACACGACTCTTTATATTTATCATCTTATGCCTATTTCATATTTGTGTTCCTCTCTATGATTGATCACCATGTTAGGAATTGCATCTTAGCTATGAATTCATTGTTGTGTTCTTGATAGCAAACGAAGGTATTGAAGTAGTGATATTTCTTTGTCTTTGTAGTGGATGATTTCAATTGATCTATGTTGGTTGGTAGTTGTCGATTAGGGTTGATGTGGTTTGCGCCTATTTGTCTCTAATTGCATTGAGTTAATATGCCAACTGGTCTAATTACTTGAATCCTTAATGCTATTCTTTAGTGATATTAAATTAGATGATTGTTTCCCTGCGGATCCTTCAACTTTAGTCAAGTAGACATATGTTTATGAATAATTAATGAATCAATCCTAGGATTATGAATCTCAACCATTATCAGAGAATTACAAGTGAAATAATTTCTCTACCTTATTATCAATTTGCTTTGCAATCATAAAGTTGGTTACTTTACTTCCTTATTATTTTTCATAAATCATTGTTTTGTCATAAGAGTCTTTGTTGAGAGTTAATTGAGTAGTGAATCGCTTCTCCCTGTGGGTTCGACTCCAGACTTCATTGCTATACTAGTAGTTGTTTGGTTTACCAAGTTATTGATTTGCTAATCTATTGGTTTTGTGCTTAATTTGAGTTTGTGTTTTATTACTATTTGAAAAAGGACGAAAGTGCTAACGACGTTCGTCCCGCATCAGTTGTACTCCTTTTTTTTGGCGTAATGTTTTTTTGGTGGGGTAACGTTGTTTTTTTGTGTGGTGCACTGTCTTAACTATTCGATAAGGTGATATTAATTATTCGCTAGGTTAATAGTAATTATTTGCTAAGTTAATCACTATTATTCGTTTGTAAAGAGGAGTTATCAGTTAGATAATAACAAAATGGATGGTGAATTTTTCAATTATTCGCTAGGTTGATAGTAATTATTCCCTAGGTTATAGTAATTATTCGCTATGTTGAAAGAGTATGTAAATGTAATTTTTGATTTCCCACATCTAATTTACCACGTACATATGAATAATTTCTTATTATCAACGAATAGAAACTCTGAACTTTTCGAATAGCTGAACATGAAATTAATAGAACAAAACTAGAAAAATATAGATTTGAACACAATTTGCATTTGGAATAATGATTTGACATTGACAATATAGAGATTAACAATACAATCGGGGGTACTAATTGAATGTATATCACCAAATCAACAATTATCCAATAGTCACTATTATTACCGTATAAAGTCTCGAGTGATGTGATCTTCTTACTCGCACTTTCAGAGCAAAGAAAACAACCCATCATCCCCAAGTACCATGAGTGGATTGCACTCTGTTTTCACCTTTGGCTGAAAATTGGTTACTTTGCATTTTCCTTTCTTTCAACTTATTTAATTAATCAAACATAAATGGAGATAATGTCGTAGCTGCAAATTGCAATAAAATGGAGATAATGTCGATCACTCCTCTCTATAATCACCATGCCAACGCGCGGGCTTTCGCCCCCGTCGCTCTGCCCAAATCGCCTAGGAGGTCCGCTCAACAACGCCGCCATCGATCTTTGCCGACCGTCACTCCGCCCAAATCGCCTTCGATCCTCCTCCAAAATGATTTAGTTTCTTCACCTTGTAGAAGATGATTGGAGAAGCGATTCAGTTTCTTCGCCTTGAAGACGATGACTGCAGTAGCGAGCGAGAGAGACAAAGGGCTTCAATGGTTTCATTTGGATTCGTGTTATTATACGGTAATAACAACACGAAATTGAGTTGTTTTCATCACCAGAGAGAAGGAGATGCGCCTGCTACTTCCCCTCGCTCCTTGCCACCGACAACCTAGGCTGTGGCGCCGCTGCCTCCAGTTGTTCCGTTAAGGAGGACAGTGACAAAAGAAGCACCAAGAGGAAAAGATCGAAGGCGGAGAGAAACAGGTTGAAGATGAATCAAAGCGGGCACAGGAGTATGGCTTGAGTGCTTACTGCTATAGGGTGGGACTGGGTGGGTTTATTTCCAATTATGTTTTATATAATAAAATATATAATAGGTGGATAATTCAAATTTATACTGTACTTGTTTGAGACCTTTAAAAAGATACTCCCTCCGTTAAACAAAACTTGACCTTTTACTATTCATGCACGCTTTTTTAAAAGCTAAAAACTATATAAAATATCGACTTTTTAAATAATTTTTTTAAACAATTTCGTAGTTATTATTAATAAGTACAAACTTGTTAAAAAAATTTTAAAAAAAAATGAATATTTTATATAGTTTTTATCATTCTAAAAAAGCGTGCGTGAATAGTAAACGACAAGTTTTGTTGAACGGATGGAGTAATATTTAATATACTCGTACAACGTCGGAGGAACCAACGATTCAAGCTAGCTCAATAAATACTTGAACATGAAGCTAGCTTATCGACGTTTCCCGAACCAAATGCAATTCAAGGATGTGTTACGACTTTTTATAAATATTGGTGGCTTTATATAATTTCAAAAATAAGGTTTACATTTTTGAATTCCGTTTGTTGTAACAATAGATCGATAAGTACAATATAAATGTATAAGAAGAATATAAAAAGAAAAAATGATTGAGAAACACGAGGTACGGTGATCGATGATGAACCTGGAAATCAATTAATTTCGTTAAAATTGGAGAGCTCGGTTGGACTGATGATACTTAATTACCAGTCAAGATCCTCTACAACCAACCCTACTTCCCTCCCTACTCCACAAAATTATTTTGACATATATTTAATCTTAAAAAAAATTTAAAAAATTATATTTATAATCTTAACATCTATTCTTATATATTCAAAAAAAATATTTTAGAAAATCATGTTTTAAAATTTTTAATAATTATATTTTGTAAAATATTACCTTTTTAATTTTTAAAAATTTTAAAACGTCATTTTTAAAAATAAAATATTATAAATATATAAATATAGATATTAGGAATATAAATATAATTTTTATATTTTTTTAAAACTTAAATAAATATTAAAATAAATTAGTGGAGTAGGGAGGGGAGTAGGAATTGGGTTGTAGGGGATCTTGTTTGCTTAATCACCATTTGTTAGCAACAATATGAGCCAAATCAACGACCCTCTGTGAGTATCCCCATTCATTATCATACCAGGCAATGACCTTGACCATATCATCTCCCATCACCATTGTGAGCGATGCATCGACGGTGGACGACACGTCGGAACACCTGAAGTCGACCGACACGAGCGGCTCGTCGCACACCGAAAGAATCCCCTTGAGCTCCTTATCAGCGGCTTCCCTAAACGCGGCGTTCACCTCCTCGGCGAAGGTCTTCTTGGTGACCTGCACCACCAAATCCACCACCGAAACATTGGGGGTGGGCACTCGAAGGGCGATCCCGTTGAGCTTCCCCTTGAGCGATGGGAGGACCAACGCCACCGCCTTGGCAGCCCCTGTCGAAGTCGGCACTATGTTGAGTGCGGCTGCACGGGCTCGCCTCAGGTCCCTGTGGCTCGCGTCAAGGAGCCTTTGGTCTCCGGTGTATGAGTGGGTAGTTGTCATGGTTCCTTTGATGATCCCTGCAACCCAATTCCTTTGATGAATTAATGTTTTTAAGTCATATAATACGTAGACGAAACTATTTTTCACCGCGACGAAACACCCTTTAGCCCAGGGTTTGACTTGATGATTCTTGGGAATTCGACAAATGATTTCGAAAATGGGATTTGATGTTTTGGGAATTTGAAATGACTGACTTGACGACTTGAACTCGGGTTAGGGAAAACGAATTAAGCGGGCATTTTCAAAGGTTGTAAATCCTAACAGTTGACTCGGGATTTGAAACGGTTTTGAACTAACTCGAGGATTTCGATGTGTTCGATGACTGAGTTGGCATGATGTTATGAATGTGTAACTAATGGTATGTATGTGTGACTAATAGCATGTATGGGTGACTAATAGCATGATATCGTAATGATGAGTGATAACATGAATAGTATCTTGCAAAATGTTATACATAATGATGAGATGTTATATATGAGTATGATCTGATGAGCATGTGAAATTGGCTAAGTATGGAAAGTTGTTATAATCTGATGAGTTGGCCAATGATGTTGTGAGATGGTTGATCATAAGAAATGAGAAGTATGGTTGATCATGAGAAATGAGAAATATGGTTGATGCGAGCTTGATATCTATATGCTTGTATGTTTGTGTGATGTATGTGTTAGGGTAGCTATAGAAGTACACTCATTGTATGCTTTGAAGCCAAATCGAGCCTTTAGCCTATTTTATTTATAGCTCCACAAAATTGCATTATTCCTAGCCTATGATAAGCCTTATTCTCGGGAAATTGAGATTTTGAGTGTGGTATGGAATCTATTTTGGAGTTTAGGAGAACATAAGATAAAGTGTGAGTTTTATGATTTATGGTTTTGAGAAGATGTAATGTTATGTGCTTGTTAGTTCCCTCATTTTTATGCATTGTATTCTTCCATATGTATTCGGCTCAAGAAAAAAAAAAGCCAAAAAGAAAAAAAGAAAAAAAAAGTTCGAAAAAAAAAGAGCCAAGTTTATTTATTTTTGCATAATGAGGAAGAATTGGAATTATGTTGGTTTGAAAGTTAGAATGGTTGGGTGTTGTAGATTGCATGACTATGTGATGATGATGAGATAGTGATTATGATTATGAGTTTGAGAGTTTTGGACTTTATTGTTATATATTGAGAGATGTTGTGTTTATGAGAACTTGAGTATTATTGAGTTGGTTTGTGTTATGTTGGGAGTTGTTGGAATCTTCTTTCTCGGAATTTATAGCACCACGTGACCAAATACAATTATGTGCCCTTATGTTTCTCTACCAAGCCCCATTACAAACCCGCCGAATGGAATCTTCTACGAAGGTTTCCATTGAGCGAAAGTCCTCTTGATGTTCTTATTTTTGCATTGATGTATACGGTTGAGATTTTGTGATATAAATGTCAATATTGTAGTTGATGCTTGTATATGAAATTGAGGTGAATGTATGCTTAAAGCCTAAACACGTGAGAGTGAGAGATACACATTATCCTTGGTGAGGTTGGATTTTTTAGTATGCATCCCATATATACATGTTATGACGTTTATATGCCTTGATTATATTTGCAATATTGATGATGTTGCTTTTGATGAGTAGAATTGTGAAAGAATCTCATGTGGAATGCATAGATGATGTTTTTTTCTTATGGTTGCTTGAGGACAAGCAAGAGTTAAGTGTGAGGGGATTTGATAATACATATTTCATATATACATTATAGGTATTTCTTATTGCATTTAGATAGGTGTTTTGCATATGTTTTAGTCTAGTTTCATATCTTGCTTGTGAAGTATTCGAGTTTGGAATCAACGCCTTTTTATTGTTTATTCTGCAGAGTTACTGATACGGGGTTAGCCGTAGGATGGCCCGATCTTCGACAATCAAACAAGAATAACAAGAACGGAAGCAAGAAAGATAAAGAACGCAACAAGAACTTCAAGAACAGACTCGATAAGATCTCAAGAACAACACTAAACTCGAAATCAACCAAAAGGAAAAGAACAAGCCTCGATGAAAGATTCAATAAAGACTCGAAATTGATAGTAAGACACGACCGATAAGGACCGAGTCGATCTATATAGAACAAGATAAAGACCCCAGGCCTCCTCAGAGGGTAGGAACCAATACCAATGACTATATAACCCGCCTCTACAACCCTACACAACCAAGCGGACAACTTGGAGGCACAAGGAGGGGGCTCGTGGATACTAGGATCACCAAGTCTTGCGAAGTTGATGAACACAGAGCAAACCAAGCTAAAACAATACCAATAGTTTCAATCGATGAGTCATGCTTCGAATCGATCGACTTTCATTCATTGTGTTTCACACAAAACTGAGAATTTCATATTAATTGAACGTGTATTTTACAATGGGAGCATTCGGCCTTTTATAACCCTAACAAGTACCTATGGGCCGAATTTGGATAAAAATAAGACTGAAAAGAATTAATAAAAATAACCCATAAAGTTTCCTAAAATAACTTAAGTAAAAGAAATACTAAAAATAGGGTAAATTCGTCTAAAAATAGTGACAGCTCGAAGATGTTGATTTTCGACCAAGCTCTAGGTTTGAATCTGGAAAAACCTTCAACATCAAAGTTCTATATCTCTTCGTCCTCGTTCCAACAAGGTATGACACGATCCAATCCGATTAATATTGAATCCGTACGACTCATTTTACTGAGACCTCGAAAAGCTGTCAAATATCCTGAACGAATCTAAAACGTAATTAACCAAGCTTGCACCTTTGGACCTTCTCCCATGGTGGAGCCTCCTTCTTTCTCTTGAGGATGACATCATTCTCACGAGCTCGAATCATAGGTCCATCCCCAAGTATAGATCTGTCCGAAGATGTCTTGGATGGTCCCACATCAATCTCCCTTTCTTGAAAAGGATTCGTCCTCAAATCCAAGGTCGCATATGATTCCGCAAAGGCATCCACACAAGCTCCTGGATCGAAAACCGCATGCCCATGGAATTTCATCTCAATACCGATTGGTGTAGGGATTGACCACTCCTTGATGGTTATTGTCTTAGCTTCGTCAACTTGTAGGCCAAAAGAGCTCTCTACAAAATCAAGAAAAGAAGCTTGATTAGTGCACAATTCAGATTCCATATCAACGTCATGATGGTCAAACTTAATATGCACTTTAGCTTGGTCATTGATCCCTAAGTTTCCATCTAATGCTAGCAAGTTTTCATCCTTTGCCAAGGTTGGAATTTCAATTAATTCAAGGCTAGCAATAGTAGAACAATTTATACCATTAATGATCATATGAGAAACATATATGGCCGTTTTCTAAGCATGTAGTATGACACAAATTTTCTCTTTGATTATTATCACAAGGCATAGGTTGAACACTTAAAACTTTATTAACAATGAAAGAATCATCATGCTCATATTCAAGGCAATCAGTATCATCACAGACAAAGCAAATTAAGATCTTGATCATCATTATTATCAACATGCTTTACATTCTCAGCAATAAGAGAATTATCTATGCTAGAAGAAACATGATGTTGAGTAGCATTATTAGGAGTAATAGGATGAGTTTATTCCCTTTCATTAGGTGGCACTTCATCGCTAGGTGGGAATCCCCAACCTAGTGCCGCCATTCTTTTATTCATCCTTACCACGTCCTCAGTCACCGTTACCAATTTCTCATTCATGGCTTTAAAAAATTTGAACAACTCAACTTCAGTATTTGTGTTGTTGCCCTGATTAGACATCACAAATAAACAAAAAAAGAACTATGTGAAAGGTTAGAAAAAATATAAACAATCTCAAAATGTGTTTCGCTCACACTCCCTCTCTAATTGGTATGTCATGCTTGCTAGGGCAATCCGCCTTGGGCAAATCAACACTCATGCAAAAACCTAACAATCAAAGTTTATACGTGAGAGAATGAATGAAACAAGACTCAAGAGTACTCAACAAAGGCTATAAGCACTCGACAAGACAAAAGAAGCACTCGATGAGGGAGTAGAAGTGCTTGGCAGACTCAAACAAGCACTCACAAGGGTTGTAAGTACTCGACAGTAGCAAGGAGAGAACTCGACAAGGGTCAAGATCACTCGACAAAGCAATAAGGAGCACTCGATCGACAAAATCAGTACTCGACACAAGCAACAAAGCACTCGAAATCAGGAGAAAAGTGCTCGACAGAAAGACAAGTTACTCGACAAAGCTGGAAAATAAAAGAAAACAAAAGAAAATAAAAGAAAACTAGGAAATTTACCTCTTTTGATTGAAAACCTTAAGTTAGGATGTTGTAGTTACAAGTTAGGGTTTCAATTTTGTATTTTGTGGAGGTAATGTGTTTGGATATAGGGTATGTCGACTAGGGCTAGAGAGAAATCACCAATCTTGGTCCTTGGAACTTTCTTGCACTAGTAGAACAAAGTATTTGTTTTTTTTTTGACTTACTTTTGTCCCTAGTGAATTTTATCCTCCTAAGTCCAAGTTCAATCTCTTTTTTTTTTTGAATTTTCGAAACTGATTTTTTTTATCTAATGCAAGAAAGACTCTATAATAATAAAAGGACTCGAAAAATCTGATAGAAAGGTGAAAAGATAAAAATTTTAGCCCTAAAGATAGATATATAGACAACCTTTGGATAAATTAGGTAAGAAGATCTATCTTTAGCCTTTTATGATATATGATAGATTTAATGAATTAATTCTACCAGAAAATCAGATTTTAAATAAGGAAATGGAAATAAATAAAACAAAATATCTCAAAAATAGAAAAGATAGACAAACTAGGGTTTGTGTGTGGTATGTTGGAATCGGCCAAGCAAGGCTATGGGGACAGATTTGCCGTCGGCTTTAGGGGTGTTCACAAGGGTTGTGTGTACCTCTTTGGTCGACTCCACGGTCTCGGCTAGGCTTGTGTTTAGGCTATGCAACCACAAACAAAAGATTAGTGCAATAATCAAAATAAAGAACAAGAAGTAAAAGACCAAAACATGAAAAGACTCTTTTTGTGGGTTTTTGTGTTTATGAAAAGAAAAGACTCAATCTTTGATGTCAGAAACCAAAGCTCTGATGCCAATTTTATAGGGGGTTAGCCGTGGGATGGCCCGATCTTCGACAATCAAACAAGAATAACAAGAACGGAAGCAAGAAAGATAAAGAACGCATCAAAAACTTCAAGAACAGACTCGACAAGATCTCAAGAACAACACTGAACTCGAAATCGACCAAAAGGAAAAGAACAAGACTCGATGCAAGATTCAATAAAGACTCGAAATTGTTATAAAGACACGACCGATAAGGACTGAGTCGATCTATATAGAACAAGATAAAGACCCCAGGCCTCCTCAGAGGGTAGGAACCAATACCAATGACTACTACAACCCTACACAACCAAGCGGACAACTTGGAGGCACAAGGAGGGGGCTCGTGGATACTAGGATCTCCAAGTCTTGCGAAGTTGTTGAACACAAAGCAAACCAAGCTAAAACAATACCAATAGTTGTAATCGATGAGCCATGCTTCGAATCGATCGACTTTCACTCATTGTGTTTCACAAAAAACTGAGAATTTCATATTAATTGAACGTGTGTTTTACAATGGGAGCATTCGGCCTTTTATAACCCTAACAAGTACCTATGGGTCGAATTTGGATAAAAATAAGACTGAAAAGAATTAATAAAAATAACCCATAAAGTTTCCTAAAATAACTTAACTAAAAGAAATACTAAAAATAGGGTAAATTCGTCTAAAAATAGTGACAGCTCGAAGATGTTGATTTTCGGCCAAGCTCTATGCTTGAATCTGGAAAATCCTTCAAAAGCAAAGTTGTAGATCTCTTCGTCCTCGTTCCAACAAGGTATAACACGATCCAATCTGATAAATATTGAATCAGTACGACTCATTTTACTGAGACGTCGAAAAGCTGTCAAATATCCTGAACGAATCTAAAACGTAATTAACCAAGCTTGCACCTTTGGACCTTCTCTCATGGTGGGGCCTTCTTCTTCCTCTTGAGGATTACATCATTCTCACGAGGTCGAATTATAGGTCCATCCCCAAGTTTAGATGTGTCCGAAGGTGTCTTGGATGACCCTGCATCAATACATTCCGACCTTGGAAGGGATCTTGGAAGAGCTTAGGAGACATGATTTGGAACATATGATGGCTGAGGAAGAGACTATGGAGGAGCAAGGAAGAAGAACATTGAAGAAAGAAGTAAAATCTGTCACTGAGTATGGCGGCGCCCGCCGTGACCCCATTTCCAGCGATTGCGATTTGGATCCGAAGATTCTATTTCATATTATATTATTATTGTATTATTAGAGTTTACACGACTCTTTATATTTATCATCTTATGCCTATTTCATATTTGTGTTCCTCTCTATGATTGATCACCATGTTAGGAATTGCATCTTAGCTATGAATTCATTGTTGTGTTCTTGATAGCAAACGAAGGTATTGAAGTAGTGATATTTCTTTGTCTTTGTAGTGGATGATTTCAATTGATCTATGTTGGTTGGTAGTTGTCGATTAGGGTTGATGTGGTTTGCGCCTATTTGTCTCTAATTGCATTGAGTTAATATGCCAACTGGTCTAATTACTTGAATCCTTAATGCTATTCTTTAGTGATATTAAATTAGATGATTGTTTCCCTGCGGATCCTTCAACTTTAGTCAAGTAGACATATGTTTATGAATAATTAATGAATCAATCCTAGGATTATGAATCTCAACCATTATCAGAGAATTACAAGTGAAATAATTTCTCTACCTTATTATCAATTTGCTTTGCAATCATAAAGTTGGTTACTTTACTTCCTTATTATTTTTCATAAATCATTGTTTTGTCATAAGAGTCTTTGTTGAGAGTTAATTGAGTAGTGAATCGCTTCTCCCTGTGGGTTCGACTCCAGACTTCATTGCTATACTAGTAGTTGTTTGGTTTACCAAGTTATTGATTTGCTAATCTATTGGTTTTGTGCTTAATTTGAGTTTGTGTTTTATTACTATTTGAAAAAGGACGAAAGTGCTAACGACGTTCGTCCCGCATCAGTTGTACTCCTTTTTTTTGGCGTAATGTTTTTTTGGTGGGGTAACGTTGTTTTTTTGTGTGGTGCACTGTCTTAACTATTCGATAAGGTGATATTAATTATTCGCTAGGTTAATAGTAATTATTTGCTAAGTTAATCACTATTATTCGTTTGTAAAGAGGAGTTATCAGTTAGATAATAACAAAATGGATGGTGAATTTTTCAATTATTCGCTAGGTTGATAGTAATTATTCCCTAGGTTATAGTAATTATTCGCTATGTTGAAAGAGTATGTAAATGTAATTTTTGATTTCCCACATCTAATTTACCACGTACATATGAATAATTTCTTATTATCAACGAATAGAAACTCTGAACTTTTCGAATAGCTGAACATGAAATTAATAGAACAAAACTAGAAAAATATAGATTTGAACACAATTTGCATTTGGAATAATGATTTGACATTGACAATATAGAGATTAACAATACAATCGGGGGTACTAATTGAATGTATATCACCAAATCAACAATTATCCAATAGTCACTATTATTACCGTATAAAGTCTCGAGTGATGTGATCTTCTTACTCGCACTTTCAGAGCAAAGAAAACAACCCATCATCCCCAAGTACCATGAGTGGATTGCACTCTGTTTTCACCTTTGGCTGAAAATTGGTTACTTTGCATTTTCCTTTCTTTCAACTTATTTAATTAATCAAACATAAATGGAGATAATGTCGTAGCTGCAAATTGCAATAAAATGGAGATAATGTCGATCACTCCTCTCTATAATCACCATGCCAACGCGCGGGCTTTCGCCCCCGTCGCTCTGCCCAAATCGCCTAGGAGGTCCGCTCAACAACGCCGCCATCGATCTTTGCCGACCGTCACTCCGCCCAAATCGCCTTCGATCCTCCTCCAAAATGATTTAGTTTCTTCACCTTGTAGAAGATGATTGGAGAAGCGATTCAGTTTCTTCGCCTTGAAGACGATGACTGCAGTAGCGAGCGAGAGAGACAAAGGGCTTCAATGGTTTCATTTGGATTCGTGTTATTATACGGTAATAACAACACGAAATTGAGTTGTTTTCATCACCAGAGAGAAGGAGATGCGCCTGCTACTTCCCCTCGCTCCTTGCCACCGACAACCTAGGCTGTGGCGCCGCTGCCTCCAGTTGTTCCGTTAAGGAGGACAGTGACAAAAGAAGCACCAAGAGGAAAAGATCGAAGGCGGAGAGAAACAGGTTGAAGATGAATCAAAGCGGGCACAGGAGTATGGCTTGAGTGCTTACTGCTATAGGGTGGGACTGGGTGGGTTTATTTTCCAATTATGTTTTATATAATAAAATATATAATAGGTGGATAATTCAAATTTATACTGTACTTGTTTGAGACCTTTAAAAAGATACTCCCTCCGTTAAACAAAACTTGACCTTTTACTATTCATGCACGCTTTTTTAAAAGCTAAAAACTATATAAAATATCGACTTTTTAAATAATTTTTTTAAACAATTTCGTAGTTATTATTAATAAGTACAAACTTGTTAAAAAAATTTTAAAAAAAAATGAATATTTTATATAGTTTTTATCATTCTAAAAAAGCGTGCGTGAATAGTAAACGACAAGTTTTGTTGAACGGATGGAGTAATATTTAATATACTCGTACAACGTCGGAGGAACCAACGATTCAAGCTAGCTCAATAAATACTTGAACATGAAGCTAGCTTATCGACGTTTCCCGAACCAAATGCAATTCAAGGATGTGTTACGACTTTTTATAAATATTGGTGGCTTTATATAATTTCAAAAATAAGGTTTACATTTTTGAATTCCGTTTGTTGTAACAATAGATCGATAAGTACAATATAAATGTATAAGAAGAATATAAAAAGAAAAAATGATTGAGAAACACGAGGTACGGTGATCGATGATGAACCTGGAAATCAATTAATTTCGTTAAAATTGGAGAGCTCGGTTGGACTGATGATACTTAATTACCAGTCAAGATCCTCTACAACCAACCCTACTTCCCTCCCTACTCCACAAAATTATTTTGACATATATTTAATCTTAAAAAAAATTTAAAAAATTATATTTATAATCTTAACATCTATTCTTATATATTCAAAAAAAATATTTTAGAAAATCATGTTTTAAAATTTTTAATAATTATATTTTGTAAAATATTACCTTTTTAATTTTTAAAAATTTTAAAACGTCATTTTTAAAAATAAAATATTATAAATATATAAATATAGATATTAGGAATATAAATATAATTTTTATATTTTTTTAAAACTTAAATAAATATTAAAATAAATTAGTGGAGTAGGGAGGGGAGTAGGAATTGGGTTGTAGGGGATCTTGTTTGCTTAATCACCATTTGTTAGCAACAATATGAGCCAAATCAACGACCCTCTGTGAGTATCCCCATTCATTATCATACCAGGCAATGACCTTGACCATATCATCTCCCATCACCATTGTGAGCGATGCATCGACGGTGGACGACACGTCGGAACACCTGAAGTCGACCGACACGAGCGGCTCGTCGCACACCGAAAGAATCCCCTTGAGCTCCTTATCAGCGGCTTCCCTAAACGCGGCGTTCACCTCCTCGGCGAAGGTCTTCTTGGTGACCTGCACCACCAAATCCACCACCGAAACATTGGGGGTGGGCACTCGAAGGGCGATCCCGTTGAGCTTCCCCTTGAGCGATGGGAGGACCAACGCCACCGCCTTGGCAGCCCCTGTCGAAGTCGGCACTATGTTGAGTGCGGCTGCACGGGCTCGCCTCAGGTCCCTGTGGCTCGCGTCAAGGAGCCTTTGGTCTCCGGTGTATGAGTGGGTAGTTGTCATGGTTCCTTTGATGATCCCTGCAACCCAATTCCTTTGATGAATTAATGTTTTTAAGTCATATAATACGTAGATGTAGATCGATCGAGAATCATGGTGATCGAACTTAATTACCGAACTTTTGGTCAAGGACCTTGACGAAAGGCGCGAGGCAGTTGGTAGTGCAAGATGCATTGCTGATGATATCCTCAGCCGGATCGTATTTCTCCTCGTTGACGCCCACAACATAGGTCGGAATGTCGCCTTTCCCTGGGGCGGTGATGATCACCTTCTTAGCCCCTGCTTGCAAGTGCTTGCCCGCACCTTCCCTGTCAACGAACACTCCGGTGCCTTCTATCACCAAATCGATCCCCAATTCCCTGCACACGTACGTACGTACGCAATATATCATGTTAGTTGTAAGAGATCGAGTAGTACGATATATAGAGCTAGTTGAAGTGATCCATCATTTAATTTACTTCCAAGGAAGGTTGATAGGGTTGCGGTCCGACACAACTTTGATGATCTTTCCATCGACGGAGATGGCATTATCCCCAACTGGTTTAACATCCGCATCGAATGTCCCCAGTGTGGAGTCGTACTTGAGGAGGTGCGACGCTTGCTTCACACCCCCACTATCGTTGATGACGACCACATCCAACGGAGAGTCCTTCCTCCCATGCCAACACCTCAAGAAGTTCCTTCCGATTCTTCCGAAACCATTGATTGCCACTTTAAGTTGTGCTTCCACCACTCCCTTCCTCATGTTTCTGGCCCCGCCCACCTAGCCATACAATATTGCTAACCTCCATCAACGTACAATACTTCATTTAAGGTAAGCTTTTTAGTCTTACAAGGGCCGGTGGATATTCATTTAATTTCTTTTGTTTTGTGTCAGAGTAATATTTGTTGGGACATTGTGAATCATACTACATCTAAATTGAGATCGAGTATTCTAAGCTTAATTTACAAGGAGATCGATCGATGAGTTGTCGGTTTTAATTAGATGCTATACTATTTCCATAAAGGTTACAAAGTAATTTCGATCGAGGTACTTACGGCATTAGTCTGAAACGTCGACAATGCTACAAGATCATCACTGCATCTTCGAGCGAACGGAAGAGAGGATGAAAAGGAATGGAGACCTGAGAAATCCGAGAATCCCTTATACTGGACACAAAGGTAAGCAACTATATATAGTCAATTCATTTAATCACATAGTATAAACAATGAAATGGAAGAGAGAGATAGGAGGAGGATGGGAAGGATCGAACCCGAAGAGCGGAGTTGGAGACGGTAACACCAGCAGAAGCCATTTGTGCTGTTGCAGACATATGAGAGGCTCTCTCCAGTCTCCACTGAGGATGCAGGGGAGCTGCAGTGTTAATGGCCTCATAAAGGAGGAGATAAGGTGATTCAGAGCCTATCACTTAATGTATGGTTGTGGATGTGTTACATTCCAATCTCACACCCCCATCACCTTCTTTTTTCCATCTCATCAGACCCATGTCCACACAAACATATCTGTGGCCCCTCCCTCTTCTTCAAATCTCATGTGCCACCAATATGTTTTAGTAATTACTATTTTATATATCTCTTAGTCGGGTGAAAATCACCTGCAACACTCTATGTGTCCTTACATGTGACACAAAAATAATTATGTTAAATATTTATGATAAAAAAAATTCAAAAAAATATTTTTATGTTATAAATCACTAATCATATTTACTTGTATATTTTTATCTTGAAAAAACATAATTTAAAAGATATTAAAATTATTATTATCAAATAATCATCTTTTCAATTTTAATATTTTTTAAAATGTGTGTTTTCATGAAAAAATTATACAAATATATATGATTTGTTATTTGTAATATAAAAATATTTTTTTAAATTTTTTTATTATAAATATTTAACCTAACTAATTTTGTGTCACACACAAGGTTGCATGTAGTGTTGTAGATGATTTGGACTCCTCTTAGTCATAGTGGTTAGTTTCAGCGTGTTACCCCTTTAACGTGTATTATGTTAACAAATTAGGATCGTTGATTGAATAAAATAGTTGGCTGAGATTAAAATGCCATTTTACAATTTTTTTTTAACAGAAATTTCACAGAGTACCCCTGTGGTATTGCAATTTTCACGGGGTATAAACTATTTTGCATATTTCGTGTGGTACCCTTGGGATTTTGTCAAATTTCATGTCTTACCCTTACTCGTTAAATTTGACAGCAGCGATACATTTGAAATTAAAAAAAAAAAAAAAGAGGAAGAACACCACTATTTGCAATTGCAGGGCCTATCCTCCTCCACCATTGCAATTGCAGGGCCCTAACCTCCATTGACACAGGAAGAACCAACAGTTCGTCCCAATTTTCAGTTCCAATTCATTTCCAATTCCCATTTCCCTCTCTATCTCTCTCTCTCCTTCATCAGTTTGAACTCTGAGAGAAACAGGAAGAACAACACCATGAAATTGAAATAAGACCTCCATTGACACAGATTCGGAGCATTGGAAAAAATCCCTAACCCAATTCCTCCACTAGAATGGTTGGAAATGGGAAATGGGATTTTCAATTCCAATTCCTATCTCCAGTTTCACCCCCATCTACTAAACCCCCAATTTCACATCCCAGATTCATCTGCAGATAATCCCTAGCCCAATTCCTCATGTTCTCTCTCTTCCAATCATCTTCGTCCTCGCTCCCAGACTCGTCCCTCCCTGCCAGATCCCCAACGAGTTCGACGACTTGTCCCTCTTCAACCGCGCAGTACTGTTGGGTTACCGTCGCCCTTCCTCCTCCTTAACCCAGTTCTTCCTATTGGGCTCCTCAAACCCTAGATTCAAGATTGCTTTCCTTTAGCGGATGTTCAACTCGACGTCGTTCTCCTTCGAGCAGCAGCAACATCGTTCAACTCCTTCAAGCAGCAGTAGTGTAGTTCTCCCTCGCGGGCAACCTTCGTGCTCTCCCTATCTCTCGCGTGAGCTTCCTGGTCTCTCTTTGTCGTCGCTTTCTTTCTGTCTTTTTTATTTCAAATTTAACGTCGTCAGTCAAATTTAACAAGTAAGGGCATGACACAAAATTTTACAAAACCTCAAGGGTACCACACGAAATATGCAAAAGAGTTGTATACCTCGCGAAAATTGCAATAGCACAAGGCTACCCGCGAAATTTCCGTTTTTTTAATTTAAAAAATGGTGGGCCCCAACAATTTTACTCCTCCACTTGCCTGATGAGATGTGCGTGTACAGTGGCGAATTTGGGGATTTGGGTTTGCTTGGGATTTTATGGGTCCCGTGTTTTTTTTAATCGGCTAGCACCCTGAAAACGCACTGAACTTTTAACTAAAAATTATTTGATGGTATCACTTGATTATTTGAATATCGCTTGATTATTCCATAGTATCGCTTGATTACTCGATGGTGTTACAATATTATTTGGTTAATTATGTCATTTTAACAAATAACTAAAAATTATTCGATGGTATCGTTGGATTATTCAATGATATCACATGATTATTCGATAGTATCGATGCATTTTTCATTCATATGAACGCCAACATAAAAAAAAAATCACATCTCATGAAGCACAAAATCGGTCCATGCATCTGAAAAATTTGCCCCCCCCCCCCCCCCCCACCCCCACCCCCAGCGAGTACCTCTTTCAATCGAGCAATTAAATCAACCGAGCAAATGCAAACAAAAACGAGTACTTCATATTGAAAGGGGGATGTGAGCGAAACAGAAAAGTCCTAAACTGCACAAATCGCAGCCCCTAGAAGTTACTTGTTCAAGAATAACTTTCCAATTTATAGGGGGGGGGGGGATTGGTGAAATTGACCAGATTGTTGTTACACCGATCGTGATCCAAGCATTTGACGGCGACAACTTCATTGGAAGGGAGATAGATCGCTCGGTACACAGTCGCGCTTGCCTCCTCCTCCAACTCCCTTTGGTCGCCCTCTACCTACTGCTACCGGAAGTTGTTCTCCTCGTCGTCGGACTGCTGATCATTGCCTCCAGCCACCAACAACCACAAACTCCGGCCTCTTCCACGCCTCATCGCCCTTCTCTTTCTCTCGATCTCCTCTATGCGGAAACGTATAATGTATAGTGACGAAACCCCATATAAAAAGTCTCATTTATCATGGGACCCAGGGGTTGAGCACAGGAGGCTTCACGCTCGATCTACGAGCTTACCTGACCCGCACAAAATAATCCGCGTAGCCTAACCTGTGTCATTATGACACATTTAGATTAGAGTCATCCATGACTTCCCCTTTGTGGGGATCGCCTAAGATTTGCGGGATTGGATCTGCTTACCTGCGACGCGAACAATCACCTTGGTTAAGTATTTCCGCGACTGGTGATTCCTTTTCCCGGCTTGCTCTTCCCATAATTCAACTATCTTCGGATGCAGATGGCTTTCTCTTTCTCCGCGGAGCTGTTGAAGATCACGATTCACCTTTTAGGGTGAAAAGCTTTCGATCTTCAATATCCGCTCTATCTTGTTCTCTCTCTCTCTCTCTCTCTCTCTCTCTCTCTCTCTCTCTCTCTCTCTCTCTCTCTCTCTCTCTCTCTCTCTCTCTCTCAGGCAACTGTTGATTTCCGAAAAAAAAAGTCCTTCCTTCTGCCTCTATTTCGTCATTTTATAGTGATTGGCGACATGTCTCAGATCTTGACATTTGTCGTCTTGATGAGGACATGTGTCCCTTTCGTGGGTTGTGGGCATGTAGGACATGTGTCCTTCTTTTATCTCTTCGCGGATGATGTTAGGATTCTTTGGGAAGCGGCTAGCCGCCCCCTCCGGTGATTCTGGCCACGGATAGTTTCTAACTACTCTATTATTATTATTATTATTATTATTATTATTATTATTATTATTATTATTATTATTATTATTATTATTATTATTATTATTATTATTATTATTATTATTATTATTATTATTATTCTTTCTTTCCGGGACATTTCTGACCGGTTTCATCACATCTCCTTAGGTTGGGTCAAGTTTGCATAAACTCGACACGGTCTGATTTCTTTACGCGGAAATGTCTCAATGTTTGTTTATTCTGTTAAGGCACCTATCAATCTTTGGGCCATCTCAATGAGCCTTGACCCATTAAGGCCCATTTAGGTTTTTTCGGCCCAACCGCCAAGGGGGGTCGAAGAGTCGGTAAATTCTTTATAAATTATCCCGTTTCATTTTTACTCCGCATTTGTCTCATTCACTCGCTTTCCTCCAAATTTCACTGCTTTCCATTCTCTGAAGGCGTTCTTGCCTCGTTTTCTTTTCTCCGGTTGTGTTTTCCGGCAGTGTTCTTGCTTATCAGGTATTTTCTTTGTCAGTTCTTCATGTTGTTCTTGTGTTCTTCAATTTTGCCTCCATTTTTCTTGTTGTTTCTTATTGCTAGATCGAGTTTAGGCTTATTCCCTTTTTTGTAGCTCTGTTTTTTGTCATTGATGTTTTTATCCACGTACATAGGTCTTTCCTCTGATTTTCCCTTAGTTTTTTGAGAGAATGACTAGTTCTAGGGAAGATTATGATGCCTTGGATGAGTTCGGGATGGAAGAGGGATGGAGATCGGATCTTCCTTCTACCTCCCATCCGCGTCCCTCGTCCTCTGATTCCAAAGATTCATCCTCCGAGCTCTCTTATTCTTCCGCGAGAGCTACACCAGACCATGTGGGACCTTCGGGGAGTCCAATTGAGGTGAGAATGCGTCGGAAGTGCTCTGAACCTAATTACTATTCTTCTCCTTACCTAATTTCTTCTTCGTCTAAGGATGGCGAGGAAGGTAATGCGCGCGTCTTCATATGTGGATGACTCGGAGCTGCAATCTTCAACTGACGCAAGCATTCCCTCTACCTCTTGGCCTTCACCTAGCAGTTCTGGGTCCAAAGTGTCTTGGGTCCCCTTTGTGAAATCCCCGATTGGTACGGCGGAAATCCCTTCAAGGATCCGATCTAAAGAGTCCCTTAGTGATATGTATACTCCTTCTTACAAATTACATGACTTGTCCTCTTGCCCGTTCTGTGAGGATTTCTCCATTCGCGAGCTCTCGCCGCACCCCTTGGTTATCTCGGAGAGGATTCGTCAATGTCGGTCCCCAAATGAAAAAGTCCGGGGTTGCACCACTCTATTGGGCCTGGCCGATGTTAAAGCCATCTATCAAATTTTCCCATGGCCATCTGGGGTGGAACATTGTCTTGCTGTCGTAGGGGGGGGGGGGGGGGGGTGTTGTTTGGATGCGTAAGAGAGATGCACGGTTGTGTACACGGGGAGCCTGTCTCAGGGATTCCGCCTCCCACTTCACTCCTTTTTTGAGGACTTCTTCGGTGAGCATAACCTGAGCCCCGTACAAGTCGTCCCTAACTGCTGGATGTTTTTCACCAGCTTTATCATGAGGTGTCTCGAGATTGGCTTTCGTCCTTCCAAGGAACTTATGTTTAACATATTTTCCATGAAAAAGGGATCTCAAGACGAGAGGTTTTACCAATGCAAGTTTAGTTGCACTTACATAAAGAGGCTTTCTAGTAAGCCAAACTGGAAATACAAGTGGTTCTTGGTCCGCGACAAATCCAGATGCAGTCTGAATTTCAGGACGGTCCCAGGTTGGTTTTGCACTGTGAAGAAACTGATGGTGACTGGTCTTGAAAAATTCAAAGACTCATTTGTTCAGAAGCCCAAATACCCCTTAGCGAACCATGGTCTCTTCCCTTCGGCATGAGATGGCCGAGCTGAGCTTGCCTCATCCACGCTTAGGTGTTCCCCTAGTTTCATGTCTTTCGCTTCTTCTTGTTTCGTTTCGTTTCGGTCATGATTTGAGATTCGTTATCCAGTTTTCTAATGTTGGATATTCTTGTCGTAGATCAAATGAACCTTGAAGCCGATGAAGAAGAAGAAGGCGGATAGCTCCACGGGCCATCCTGAAGCCGCGGATAAAGAAGCGACCCTCTTTTCTCAGGGGGAGGCGATGCTTCCTTCCTATCCAATTCTTAGTTTTGGAATGGATGAGCTGGTCCGACTCAAACTCCTTGAAAATTAGCGGGGAACAAACGGGCGAGTCTGGATTGTTTTGCGTTTCCCTTCCCCTTTTTATTTTTGCTGGCTACTAACTTAGTTTTTTTATGCTTTATTTAGTTAAGGAGAATTCAAACGGATACAGAGCATCGATTGGTCTGTCATAGGACTAGTAGTTAAAAAAAAGGGGTGATTTGCCAAATATACAAATATGAAGGCTAAATTAGCCAAATATACAAGATTTTTGAAAATTTGCAAAACTATACACAACCCTTGCCCCTCCTATTTGCCCCTGCGCCCCCCTCCAGCGTGCCCCCCTGTGCCCCTCCACGTCAGCATTTTTTTTTTTTTTCGCGCGTCAGTGCTGACGTCATCGTCGGAAATGCTGACGTCAGCAATGCTGACACCGTTTACAAGGAAGGTTTTTTTGTTTTTTTTTTTCGCGTGTCAATGCTGACACCGACGTCGGGAATGTTGACGTCAGCAATGCTGACACCGTTCACAAGGAAGGTTTTTTTTTTTTTTTTCGCGCGTCAATGCTGACGCCGACGTCGGGAATGTTGACGTCAGCAATGCTGACACCGTTTTACAAGGAAGTTTTGTTTTTTTTTTTCCCGCGCGCCAATGCTGACGCCGACGTCGGGAATGTTGACGTCGGCAATGCTGACACCGTTTACAAGGAAGGTTTTTTTGTGTTTTTTCGCGCGTCAATGCTGACACCGTTTACAAGGAAGTTTTTTTGTTCCACGCGTCAATGCTGACGCCGACGACGGAAATGTTGACATCAGCAATGCTGACGCCGTCAACAATGACGTCGGGAATGCTGACGTCAGCATTGCTCACACCCTCTACGAGGATGCTGACGCCGACAATGATGACATCGAAGATCAATATATTTGACGTATTAAGTCATTAAAAATATAAAAGGGGAGAACAAAGAGACAAAAGGAGTGTTCTACCAAAAAAAAAGAAACAAATATTTTATTTTATTTTTGGTAGTGAGAAACAAAGAATAACGGTAAACAATTAAAACAAAGAATTTTTCGACGCCGACAATGCTGACCTCTTTCCTCATCCATCTCTTATATTGCAAAAACGATGTCAGCAAATATATACCTACACAAAAATATGCATGAAAACGATGTCAGCGCTAAAAAATACGTATAAAAATGATGTCAGCACTAAGAAATAAACCAATTTTTAAGGACTCAAGCATACATATATACTTACATATATAATATCAAATTAAAAACGATGTCAACACTTTAATAAATTGAAACTGGATATATATCATTCAACCATTCATGAATGATGCAAATTAACAGTACAATACACACATATACTAACAATTAATTAGTGCTAATTCATATGAAACCTTAATCCACCAATTTACTGGACTTCAGCAAATATGGCACATACGGTGAAGATTAAGAAAAGATTTGATGGACTTCACCAATTTACACTGGACTTCACCAATTTACACTAAAAAGCATTAAAACAAATACTATAATCCAATGGATTAGTGCTAATTCTTTGACAGCTGAAGATTAAGAAAAGATTTGCTGGTGCAGGTGTCAGCCTCAATTTACACTGCACTTCAGCAATGTATTTTGCCAATCTATCAAGATGATTCCTCACATAGTCACATTCCAGCAACAGAAAGGCATCAATACAACACCAAGAACAGAAAAACACTTGCAATGACTCCATTGCACATACAAATCACTCCCAACAATCAAGCACTGAAACACATACCATTGCACACGGAAGTAGTGTTTTGGTTGCAGCAGATCCAGATGCTGTCAGCAATGGATCAGTAGTGCTCGGAATCATCAATCGCCTCCCTCTAGTGGATAAGTAGTGCTCGGAACGAGAGTACAGATGCTGTCAGCAATGAATTGATAGTGCTCGGAACCCGCTGTTTGCTCTGTCCTCGATCTTCCTCTGAAAAATCAGTGAATCCACAAATTAGGAATGATCAAATTGCCCAACAAATCAACCGATGTGGATCAAAACACACGAAATCCAAACCTTCGCAGTGGCGTTCTTCTCCAGATTCCTCACGGAGACCATCGCGCGTGGCATTTCAGTGAGGCGGCGTAACGTCGAACACCGTTGGACAACTGAGCGAGGTGATCTGGTGGAGCCTGATCCCGCAGAAGCATAAAACGGCGTCGCAGAAGGCTCGTGGTTCAGTCCGGTTCAGGGTTCGCCGGTGTCTGCTGCAGCAACGAGCGCCGCTGGTGGGAGGGGTGCTTGTCTGTGAGAGGGCAAGCGTCGACTCAGGCGGCTTTGTCATCTACAAAGGCAGCCCCTGGCTCCGGCAAGGAGCCCCGTCGTTCGTCGCTGGGCATCGGCTCCGGCAAGGAGCCCCTTGCTCTTTTGGATCTACGCAGAAAGGCTTCGATTCAGCCCCAATGGAGGTGGAAAAAGGGGGCGCGGAGGTGGGAGACCGATGGCAGCGACAGCGGTCCTTTCCCGACATGAACAGCTCAGGCGTGGCTTCTTATCCGATCGCCAGGGCAGACGCGAGACAGGAGATCTCAGATCGAGATCTCAGATCTGGAATGGGAGTCTGAAAAGGGAGCAATGGGAGAAAGATCGACAGAGATTAGGTTAGAAAAAAAGAGACGGACAGTTACTAGTTTTCTCAATGTATAGTTTTGTAAATTTTACAAAAACGTGTATATTTCGCTAATTGGGCCAAAATTTGCGATTTTCTCTAAAAAAAATGTGTGCCATGTGTGGTGATGTTCGACCTCTAAACACAATGAAACTCACAATCTAGCCAACGGCAGTGGTGAAGCATGTCAAATCTGCAATTATGTCAACCACCTTCTCATCTCGCTGAAGAAAGCAGCATATCCTGATGGTACTCTACTCATACTCTTGAAACTCGCACTTCTCAGGCTGTATCCTCTTCCGAACACCCCGCCAGCGTATTCCTCCGGAGCAGGAGGTACCGGAAACGACAACCTCTTCTTCACAGACCCAACTCCTCTATCCCTCTCCGACATCAAAGACCTCTGCCTTGGTGCGCTCTGGTACCGAATCCGGGCCTTGGCTGACTTTGAAGCTGCCATGCAATTGGGTATTGATGCTCCTCCCATCCCTGCATAGCTTGCAGCAACTGAAGACTTGCAATGCCACCTCTAGTCTACCCTTGTTATGTCGATTGAGGAAACCGTTGTAGTAGTATCGGGGTTTGGGATAAACCATGGTAGCGTACGTCTTCCCTTAGGCAGCGAGGGGTGGATGAGCGCACCTGGATCGGCCTCGTTATGGAGGGAGAAGGTGTGGTCGGCGACTGCTGGTGAAGGTGTGAGCTGTGGCTGTGAGCCATGTGGTGAATAGGAGAGGCAAGGCACTGCTGGTAGTGCTGCTGTTGGATCAGAGTGTGCTCTTCTCGGAGAACGCTGCAAGTAAGTGTAAGGCAGCTGCTGGTGGGAGGAGGGATGCATTTCGACAGTCTTGAAGTTGGGTTCTGATCTGCAGTGGTCAACGGAAGCCCTACCCTCCCAGTGCCTTGTTGCAATCCAAAGTTGTCTACCCATCTCGGCTTATCTTGATCGAGCTCACCATCCCCTCGAAACGAGCTCCTATCATGCTCATAAGCAGCAGCAACAGTCCCTCTCCTGCTCTGCAACATGGCTTTCACTTCCTTGACCGTGTGTGGCCTCTCATCCCACAATTTGCTATGCTACTTGTCTCTCTCAAATGTGACTGCCGAATCCATGGTAAATGTTAATATTGATTGAATTGAATCTGAACAATTTGCAGCGGGCATCCACCAGAAACTCTAAAATGAAAATGAAAATGAAATCAAGAGGCTGCTAAAACTCTAAAATGAAAATGCATTCTGCAAGCACTTGAAATAACAAAATGAGAGAGGACAATTAATGGTGATTTTGTGGTTGGCGACAACATTAAATTTATGTTATGTACAACAAGCTGCCTAACAGCATGAAAATTCATGACTAACGTAACATTGAGGTTATATGACATTTTAAATAAGAATATAATTGGGAACATGAAAGATGAAAGTCGTTCTTCCGAAGCACTCAAAGAGTAGGACAAAGCCAGTAAGAAACCAGGGGTTGTGCAGAGATCAACGAAAAGAAGAGAAAGGGAGAAATAGCTCTGTACAGGTACACTGTCAAAGGAAGCAGAGAGAAGACAACATGGGCACTGACAAATCCAATTGAGATTGAAAGATGTGTGCGACATATATAAAGGAAGCACATGTGTAGATTCAACATATAAATCATGAGTATAAAAATGTTTAGAAATAATAATAATTAAGAGACAATTTATGACTAAACAAGCAACACACAGCAATCCAGAAGGCACGAGAACCTTAAATTTACTGCCCAAAAACAAAATTGAGGTCAAACAGCTATCAAATGAAGGCAAAAACTTGACAAAATTAGTTTCAAGGAATGGATCATAGCTCACCATGCGAAAATCAACTCCCAAACTTGCGAAAAGTACAAGGCAATCTTCTCGTTTGTACTTCGAGCAAATCATCAGAGCTGTTTCACTTGAGTCTGTTACCGAGTTCATATCACATCCGACCTGAATCAGGCGATGGAGGATCACAGGTAACCCAAGTCGGGCAGCAATGTGGATTGGGCGGAGCTCAGTCTTAGAGGTTGTCTTGACCGAGGATTCAACGTCAGCTTCCGAGTTGAGGAGGATATCAACAGCTCCAGGGTTAGTACATATGGTTCGCCTAGTCCTGCTCCTACTCATATCTCTTCACCGGTTGCAGTGACCCATGACCACACTCCCAATCTCACCTCACTATCCACACCTGCGTCAGCCTAATGAAAATTAAACAAAGGCATAAATTATTATACATGTAATTGTTTTTATAGTGGAGGTATTTTTAGAATAATATGTAGTGCCACACAATTTATCAATAAACAGCCTAATGAAAATAAAACAATTGCAAAGTAAATGATATATTTGAGCTATAGATCGAGCAATAAAAAGCAGTGATTTTAGCTGATGTGAAAAGATGAAATTGGGTTCACAAATCCTAGAATTTTCTTTTGTTCACCTCACAAGGTTTTTTGTTATTTTTTGTGACAGAAATTGTTGATATAGAACAAAGTTGGCGCGGTAGATTGCATAAATAAGTGTCAGAAATAATGCTCCTCTCAACCTTTTAAAGGAAAAGGGAAAAGTTGGAACATTGAATTGATCACTATAAACAAATCCTCCATGTGCATCAAGGGATGGGGAACCTACTCCAATTACTCATCTACAGAGATCAACTTGCTACTGGTGTTTCGCTTTCTAGAAAACTATTGAATTGTCAGAATGTGTGGACATATCTGAAATCTGCAATGAAGGAAGCATCTGTGATATGATTGATTCCTGGAGAGAAGGTGTCAATTCATCTCTCCTGGAGTACAACAAAGTAGTACGGATTCATTGTGGGATCCTATGTTACATAATCCGGCTGGATACAGACACTATACTAACAACCAGAGAGAGACCTTACAGTGAGAAGCTTCCCATGACCGGGTCCACGTATTATTCGTGCCAGGGTTCCCATATATCTGTGTTCTTGGACTTCTTTCAACAATGATTTTTTTCAAGCATGATATAACTATGTAAGTGTAGATTTAAGATGAGAAGAAGGATAACCTGTAACAGCATGTGGACGACTGAGACTTGCCGGCTAACATCAGCAGCCACAAGTCCAGTACAATCAATATTGACATGGAGAGAAGGCTTAGAAGATAGAACCAACACCCGGTGAGTGGCATTGACATCAACGCCACACTGCCAGAAGGAATCAGAAAATAATTAGGCTTTGTTGAGCTACATAATGTTAAGTTGGACATAACTCATAGGCATGAGCTACACTGCCTCCATTAGCTTACCATCATAAGGGTATTAACGACATCATCAAATCCTCTCCAACATGCAGGGACAAAAGCATGAACAACAATATGGGGCCGAATAAGTTCGGCCTCCATGAGCAGCTCCACAGACCTTGCCTGTCCATGGCAGCTTGCTTCTAGAAGGGCTTCCTCACAAGCTGGTTGAGAAGCCCCCACTTAGTAAGATCTCCAAAATCTCCAATACGCCCTCCCTCACTGCAGATGCAGTTGCGAAGCCCCTAAACAACTTCTGGTTGACATCAGCTCCCATGCTCTGTGTCCATGAACCAGAAACAAAGTTAAGAGTTTGCAAAGATCACAAAGAACAAGGCTTAGTGCACAATGATTCTTCATATGTGCTACGCTAGATGAGAAGAAATCAGCCAAGCAACGAAGAGTGATGGTTGTGCGTTTGGAGAACTTAACAAGGGTTTTGGTTAAAAATAATAGCAAATCAAACTGGAATTATCATTATTGGGTATGGTCAAGGACTGAACAGGGATACCAAAAGATGACAAATGAACAAAATTATCCCTCATGAATAAGAAAGACAAGTTGATTGACACACATGTGACGGGAGGGGAGTAGGTAACATTTACTCTTTTATTAGATGGTCAAGAATCTAAGTTCTATCAAAGGGCAGTTTCCACCCCAAAGAAAAAAAAAACATTTCAGAGGGTAGTAAAATATTTGTTGTGCTCGAGATTATTTGCTCTCATTTGAAAGGGGATATCCAAGGATGCATAGAGAAACAAAACAGAAATCAAATATACAACACAGTTAGAAACATAGTCAAAAATCTCTCACAAATCAAAGCCCATAAAAGCAGTTCACATAGAAGGCAAAATATAACCAACATTGAAAATTCTGGCAAATGAGAGCAAAGCATACAAACTATTTTATATTAAAAAAACATCAAGACGACCATACTTTAACTTTGAACAAGTTAGAAGGGGAACTCTAAAACAAACCTATAGTTCACTTGATTTTGTAGATAGGCAATCCAATGCGTTTGCATATTCCCTGCTGCAGTCTTTGTAGGCTGCAATCTCTACTGTTAGATTTTGTACATGTGTCCACTGATGATAACAGTCAGCTTTTACGTGTTGTAGCTCCATCTTTAGTCCTCCCATTTCATTCATTAAGACTTCTTTTTGCTTGACTGTTTATTCTTGGAAAGCCTGAAGGAACAGAAACACCAGATGATTAGGATAAACTTACGAGAGCATAACCCTTTCCCTTAACATCATGACACGGTAAACAATACCCCATATATATGACAAAACCTTTGACCATAAATCCAAGTGTCTATTTACAAGTAATGTCTAAGATGTCAAACTCTGTGGGTGCTTCAATATAATGCACATAAGTTAGTCCATATTTTATGCAAGAAACAAGATCCTATAAAACGAATGAGATTGTCGACTCGCAACAGTTAGTCGGGAGATTTGCACCGAGGGAAAGTTTGATTTTCTATTGTTCTTTGATACTCATACCAAGGCCTACAAACATACATCCAGTGTAATCTAAAAAAATGTGTGAAAAGTAGCACATGAGGTTATTAACTAAAGCTATCTGATATTAGACCAAAAGTGAAACTCGGATCCCATCTGAATTGTCTGGAATAAATAAATGCTAGAAATTAAAGATTTCTTGCAAAACTTGCCTACTAAAATCACCACAAAATTACCTGCCCTGTTATTTTTACGGGTGCTGTAACGAAAATGTTCGTCAACATTCCTAAAAAATCACGCCAAGTCATACAAGCTCAAGAGTCGGGATCTCAATTCACAGACCAATCCTTGAACTTTCAGCATGATTCAAACACACTGCAAGTCAAATCCTAAACCATCCAGAAAAAGTTGGTACTAACTCAAGCTTTACCTTTGAATCCAACAATTCTATAAACTCATAATCCATTTCCATTTCAAGTTGTAGTGTAACAACAAAACTAAGGTGCTATAACAATTCAATGGACTGGTTATATGAAATATGAATCAACTCCAGTAATGAATTTCAAACAAACTCATTTCCACTTCCTATAACAACAGAAAATAATGTAGAAAAATAAAGAATCAATCATCAATCATAAACCCTAAAAAACAAATTTCAGAAGCACACATCTTTAATTAAAACAATTCTGCAACAGCAATAACGAAAGAGGTAAAGATACAAAATTACATCAACTTTTTGAATAAGGACGTGGCCTGAAAGACAAAGAACTAATTTATGTCAGAATTTTGCAAGATGGACTGAATAAAGAAAGTTTTAGGATGTGATGGAAGGGAAGAGAACAGGTAACCGAACTGATATAAACAGACAGGGAAATAACCATGAGAAGAAGGTTGAACAAGAAGAAGAAAGATGGAGACGACCACACAAGGGAGGAATAAAGCCACAAAGCAAACCGAAATGCCAAGCTGTAGCACAATTCACCATTTCACGCACAAATGCTCTATTGTATTTATGCATTTTCATCAGACCATTCAAAGGCATGAATGAAAACCTCCACCTTATGTCAACAGATACACTCCCTATCTCAAATGCAATTTCCTCAACCACCTTCAATGGCAAGATAAGAATTTCACATTCTAAACCAAAACATAGGGTAAGATCATTAGATGAAATCAGATAAGGCTACCCTTATTGTCATATGATAAATCTGAAGCCCTGATCCATAATTTCAAGATTGTAACCCTCACTATAAAGTCCCCAATTCTCATTTTGAAGGTAATAGCCCTTAATTTCACAACCTCGATCCTCAATTTAAAGGTCCTCGCCATCAATTTAAAGGCCTTGATCCTCAATATGAAGGCCATAACCCTTAATTTAAAGATCTCAATCCTCAATTGCAAGGCCATAAACCTTCATTTCAAGGCACAAATCCCTAATTTAAAGACCATAAAGCGGCTGATTTTACAGACCAAGCCTCTCAAATTTATCACAAACAATTCGAAGTCCAAGTCTAACCCATAAAAAAATGAATTACAAACCCAAATCTTAGCAAGAATGAATACGGGATGTGGGAGATGGCGAGAAAGGCAAATGAGGAACTCACCGAAACAGGGAAGAGATCTCGAGGGAATAACAAAGCGGCAACGGAGGAGAGCTCAACAAGAAGATGTTAGCATGATCACATCCCTAAACTTGAAGACCCTAATCCAATTACACAAAGAAACTCACCAGCGATTTGAAGGTTCTCCAAAAAATTCAGGAAACAACTATGCTAAAGTAGATCGCTGAGCAGAAATTAGGGGTGAAATCATATATTTTTACACCCCACAAACCAAAAAACACCACCCAAGAAAAAAACTCATGAACAGAACCTCAATTTGAAGCTGATTTTCAAAACTGACTAGGTGGAAATCCTCAATTTGAAGGGTTGTGTCTAATTTGTAAACCACAATACTATGACACAAGGTCATATTCCTAAATTCGAAGACCCTAATCCAATTACACAAAGAAATTCACCAACGATTTGAAGGTTCCCAAAAAAATCAGGAAACAACTATACCTAAAGTAGATCACTGAGCATAAGTTAGGGGGTGAAATCAAACTCAAAAGATCTAAATTCAAGCATAAAATAATAGAAGCGTAGTTAGTTTACCTAGATCGGGGCGGAGAACAATAAACAAGGGCGGAAGAAGTAGTAGGCACTAGAGGCAGCCGGAAACGGAAAGGAATAGGTCGGGGCGGCGAACAATGAACTGAAAACGCGAACAAGCAAACAAGAGAAGAAGTTGGAGGATAAACAAGAAGAGGGTACCCCTGTGTTATGCAACCAAATCTGTGGCCCTGGTAGAAGAATGGGGAGGCAAATGAGCAGGAGGAGAGGGCAGCCAAACCGAGACGAGATCGAACAGAGAGAGTCGAAGGAGGGTACCTGGGTTTGGATTTGAGCTCAACAGCGGCAGGAGACGGGGGCGGAGTAACGGAGAGGGGAGATAAGACCCGGGAGAGAGACAGAAGAGACGATGACGGGGTTAAGGGGCATAACTACGGCGGCCACGAGGTGGCATCTGTGAAAGCGTTGGAAGGCGGTGGAAACCAGAGTGAACGAGGGCCATAGATAAAAACACATATAAGTGACCAACGGCTATGATTGCTCAAACCCTCCCTCGTATTTATACTCCCTCCGTTCGGCAAAACTTGTCGTTTACTATTCATGCACGCTTTTTTAAAACGATAAAAACTATATAAAATATTCATTTTTTTATAAATTTTTTTTAACAAGTTTGTACTTATTAATAATAACTACGAAGTTGTTAAAAAAATTATTGAAAAAACTAGATATTTTATATAGTTTTTAGCTCCTAAAAAAACGTGTCTGAATAGTAAAGTGTCAAGTTTTTCCGAACGGAGGTAGTAGTAGTATAGATTTATAGTAGTATAGATATAGAAGTATAGATATAGAGGTTGATAGTTCACGCTAATTTTTACTGGATACACCGCTAAACTTCGTAACTATCTGCGGAACAAGCTCTGCAACCGCTTGTGGACATCGCCAAACCTCTGGCCAAACAACGTGTTGCAGTGTGCCAAACAGCCTTTATTCCACAACTACTTGCGGACTGAAAAAAAATGTTCTGCAACAACATGCGGAGTAAACATGGTGTTGCTTGTCAAACGAGGCAAAGTCATTGTAAGGAAATAAATAATAAACAAAACAATCCTAATCATCTTTATATATATATATATATATATATATATATATATATATATATATATATATATATATAGGGTTTACTTCAAATGTAAAAAGTCTTTAAAGTGTAAAATATGCTTATTGTGTAAAATTTGCTAATGGGCCTAATTTCATTACTAATGGGCCTAATTTAATTACTAATGGGCCTAATTTTATTAGTAGAATATCTGCCCCCTTGCCCATGCATGTGCCCCCCTTGCGCCCCCTTCTCGGACCCGATTTTTTTTTAAATTTTTTTTTTTTTTTGCCCAGAATTTTTTTTTTCGTGGTAACACTTTCTGCTGTGCAAGTATAACTTGCTTTTGTGCACATATAACATCTTCTTGTGCAAATATAAGTTTATTTTGTGCAGACAAATAATTCATTATGGGGTAAATAGGTAAATGTGTCTATTTCAATTATAAAAATTTATAATTGAAATATGTTTAATTTATGGGTAAATTGGTAAATATGTCTAATTTTATGGGTACATGCACTTTTTCCCGTTTTCGATACCTTTTGTGCAACTGTGAAGTGCATTTGTGGAACTGTGGAGTGCATTTGTGCAGCTGTGAAGTGCATTTGTGCAACTGTAAAGTGCATTTGTGCAACTGTAATTGTGCAAATTTAAAGTAGGATACAATTGTGCAAATTTAAACTACAATTGTACAAAAGTAAGATACAATTGTGCAGATTAAGAATACAATTGTGCAAATGTAAGATCATAATGTGCATTAATAAGACAAAAGATGTGCTTTTGAAATCGATGTTTTAATTTTGTTTTTTTTTTTTTACTTTTGAAAGTTTGGTTTCACCTCTCGAATAATTTAGCTTGATAGATGTAAGTTTGAAATCGATTTTTTTACGTATACGCTTTTAAAATTCAAGTGCATAAATAAGATTAAAATGTGCATAATTAAGGTTAAAAAGTGCATAAGTTAGATTATAATGTGCATGATTAACAATTTGCGATTGTTGCGCTCTTGTCTATTATGTAACCTATGTGGGATTTGAACCCACATCTTTTGTGCAAACGCACATTGCTCTACCAATTGAGCTAATAGGCTAAATTATGATTTTTATGCTAAAATAGAAGAAACTAATCGACCTAAAACATATTGCAATAAAATCCTAAAATTCAATTAGCTCATGATTCACAAACAATTTGACAATGCTATGAACATGAAATTAGCTCAAAATCAACCCACCAACACAACCATATCATCAATTTCAATCAATTTGGCTTTTGGAAAAAAAGCCCCAAATTCCAAAGCATATCGCATTATAAAATTCTAAAATCCAATTAGCTAATGATCTATAAACAATTTGACAATGATATGAACATGAAATTAGCTCAAAATCAACCCAACAACGCAACCATATAATCAATTTCAATCAATTTGGCTTTTGGAAAAAAGCCCCAAATTCTAAAACATATCGCAACCTAAAATTCTAAAATTCAATTAGCTCATGATCCATAAACAATTTGACAATGATATGAACATGAAATTAGCTCAAAATCAACCCAACAACACAACCATATCATCAATTTCAATCAATTTGACTTTTATCAAAAAGCCCCAAATTCCGCTCCTAAATCAAACCCTAGGTTTTCAATCTCAACCTAAATCATTCAAACAATCCAAATAACTGTAATAAACAAGTTTAGAGTTAAAAATCATACCAAATTCGAGTGGAAACAAGGAGAAAAATCGGGATTTCGAAGGTATTCCGAGCCAAAAGAACCGATTAGCGTTGTGGGGGAAGATGGCTCGGTGTGGGCTCAGCTGGGCACGAACCAAGGCGGTTCCGGGCTCGGGGGGTGCGCCCGAGGGAGGGGGTTCGAACTGGTCGGGGCTGGTGGCCGGAGGTGGCTCGTGGGTGGCGTGGGAGGCCGAAAACCGAACTGCTGGTGGCTCGACGCTGCTGCGATGAAGGGGCGCGTCTGGGCTCGAACCAAGCCAGTCCATGGCTCGGGGGTTGCGCACCGGGGGTGGGCTCGAGGGCGGCTGGTCGCTGGTGGCCGGAGGTGGCTCGAGGTGGGTGCGGGTGCGGGAGTCCGAGGGCTCGGGGTTGCGCGCGTATGTGTTGTGTTGATTTGAAAATTTTACCCGTTAAGCAAATTTTACACGTTAAGAATATTTTACATTTTAAAGATTCCCTATATATATATATATTGGGAGACAAAAAAAAAGAGTGAATCATCTTTTTGGAGAAGGGATTCAAGTTATTTGACTTGTTTTACCGGTCTTAGCTTCATGGTCAAAGCCACAATCTAGTATTTTCACTTTTGTTTTTTTTTTCTCTCTTTAAGAGCAATGAAGAGCGAGTTTTTTTTAAAAAAAAGCCCCGCACCAAGATGCGGACCATTTTGATTTTTTTTTTACATATAGGTTAAACTCCGCATTCTAACACGGACCTCTCTCCGCAACTTCTTGCGAACGTTTTGTCGATCGCCTTTTAGGGTGTGTTTGGCCCGATGCCTGGTGATGTCTGCAAGGGGGTAACGGAGCTCGGTCCGCATGAGGTTGTGAAGTTTAGCGGTGTGTCCAGTAAAAATTAGCGGTGTATTTAGCTTTCCCGTTGTTTTATTGTGTTATGTATATTATCTATGATTCCTAGTTGCTTATTATAATTATTGTTCGATTAGTAGATTAATATTATTATTTGTATTATATATTTATGAGATTTTGAGATAATTATAATTTCTGAAAAATTAATTATATATATTATAAATTGTTTTAAAAATAGTATTAATTGGAATATATTATGTTATTATATGGTGTTTAATATATGATTTTAGAAATAGTAAAGTGGTTTATTGATGTTAGTTTATAAATGTGGTTTGTTAAAAGGGATTGATTTTGGTGTTTTACTTTAGTTAAATATTGTTTGATAAATTTAAAGATTTTCCAAACTATTTGAAGGGATGTTTTGAACCATAGTTGTTATATATTTCCGATAATGGTCGTTGACTTGCATTTGGGAAATGTTTCCTCAAAAGGTTTTGTGTTTCAAACCGAGATGCCGGGATTCCTTTAACGAAAACTTTGACTAATTCACTAAACTTGACCGTGGACTTTGCCTTGAGACTTGATTGAACCGTTGGACCGTTTTATGATTGAACTGGACTTTGGAATGAGATTGAGATTTAGATTTGAATGATGATGAGTATGAGAATGGATATGAAATGGAATGATTAATCTTTCGAATATCTCGGCTTTTGGATGTTCTCTCGTGCTTTGAGTGTTTTGACTTGTCGGTTGTTTTTTCTAATAAAATTTTTAGTATGTTTTCCTTTGTGCTTAGTTAGTTGGAATGTTAAACTTATCACATATTTTATTACCCATTTATGCTAGGTGCTTATTGACTTGCTTAAAGTTCTGATTTCTGCTGGTAAGTTTCCTACGGGAGCTTACTCAGTGACCAGACCTTATGCCTAATGTGTCATATAATATGTAAGTGTTGCATATCGCATGCCATATAGTATCATGCATCGGATTTGCATTTACTAACGAGCATTTGTATTCTTTATGCGTTTGGAATAGATCGACCGATATCTGTAAGTCTTAGAGTCTTTGCTAGGGTCAAAGGAAAACCAAGCCCCATCAGGTTTAATCCTATCGAGTCGCATGAGTCTGATTATACGAGTATGATTATGAGACATGATATATATATATATATATATATATATATATATATATATATATATAGAGAGAGAGAGAGAGAGAGAGAGAGAGATTATAGATTATATGTACTCGGCTCTTAACGTGTATCATGTTACGTGTATCATGTTAACAAATCCTAACCGTTGATTTAGTGTAATTAAATGGTTGAGATTAATCAAAAAATTAAATTAACTTTAAAAAAAAATGGAAAACCCAAATCTCACCTCTTAATAGCAACGCGTGTTATCCCCAAACCCACAATCGTGCCATTCTGCATAAAGCAAAGAGAAAAAGAAGGAGCGGCAATCAGAGTCACTATGAAAGCGATTTCGACTAGAGCTTCGACTGTACGAGCACTCGGGACTCAATTACGAAGGTGCAGCGAAGGCGGATTAAGCGGTTTCGGTCATCCTTTCCTCTCTCTTTCTCTCCTCTATTGAAGGAGCGGGCGAAGGCGGCGAAGCGGTTCTAATCGGCCTTTCCTCTCTCTTCCTCTCCTCCATTGAAGGTGCGACAAAGGAGGATGGCGATTGGAAAGGCGGCTAGGGGGGCACATCAATTGCGAAGGGCATACGATGATTGCAAAGGCGGTGAGGGCACATCGATTGCTTTGTCGCCTCTAAACGCCATCGGAGCAACAGGGCGTCAGCCAGCAACAGAAGGGAGTTGTACGGGCGTCGGCGACCCTACTGTCGTAGCTCCTCAGTGGTTTCAGATGATTTTTTGAAGGCATGTTTGATTCGAAGAATACCCATGGCTCACCTCTGGCAAGGCTGGTCATCCTTACGCTGGTCCTTGACAAATGCATCAATGCCATCAAAGGGAGTTTCTGTGCTTCTGGATCGTGTTTTTAACGAATTGTCACTGCCTCCTCCACCGCTGCCAAGCCTCTTCGATGAGTTTCTCCTGGGTCAATCCTCTTGCGACTTTTCATGCCCAGTTTCCAATTTGTTTTTTAATTAATTTGTTGAGGTTATGTTCTTGATGCGGGGCGAACGTCGTTGGCACTTTCGCCCTTTACCAAATAGTAATAAAATCAAAACTTAAACACACAACCAATATATTAGGCAACCAACCACTTGATAAACCAAATAACTTCTAGTATAGCGATGAAGTCTGGTGTCGAACCCACATGGAGAAGCGATTTCCTATTCAATAACTCCAAACAAAGACTCTTATAGTGACACAATGATTAAGAACAAGATTGAAAATCACAAAGCAAATTGATATCAAAGTATAAAGATCATTTCATCTACAATTCTCTTACAATGGTTGGAATTCATGGTCCCCGGATTGATCTATCAATTATTTATGTTCTTAGGTCTACTTGACTAAAGTTGAGAGATCCGCAGAGATTCAGTCATCTTATTCAATATCACTAAAGAAATCAAGACCAATTGGCACATTGACTCTACACAATTAAGACTAATATGCGCATATCGAACTCAATCTTAATCGAATATCCTCAACATAGATCAATTGAAATCATCCACTAACAAAGAGAAAGAGACATCACTATCATCAATACATTTGTTCACTATCGAGAAAACAACAATGAATTCATAGCTAGAGATGCAATTCCTAACATGTTCATCAGGCATAGAAAGGAACACAAATATAAATTAAGCACAAGATGATAAATAAGAATATGAATAATCAAATAGAATCAAATCCTCACAATCCAAACAACCATGTCTTCGAATCACATGCGAAACTATGAGTTTAGCAACTCATAGGCCAATTCTCTCTCTTTCTCTAATGGTGTTCATAGTCTCACACAATAGACACACACATGGCTGAATAAACTGAAAACAACCTAAATAAGTATCACAAGGGTCGGCAAAACCCTAGTAGGAAATACTAGAAAATAATATAAAATATTGCTTCGGATCCAAAACCGCGTTTCCGGAATTCTGACTAACGGCTGGCGCCGTGCAAGTGGCGGCGGGCGCCGTCTGTGCAGTGTCCGACGATCTTCAATTTCCTTGAACATATTCCAATGTCGTGCTTCCTTGCTCCTCCTTAGCCTCCATATGCTCCCAAAAAAATGCTTCTTAAGCTCTTCCCAAAGTCCATCCAAGGTTGGAATATAATTATGTAGAATAAACACTAAAAATGCATAGATTCCGAACTCGAATACTTCACAAGTAATAAACGGAACTAGACTCAAAACATAACAAAACCATTACCTAAAAGCAATAAGAAACACCTATAATCCCTATATGAAATATGCATTATCAGTTCTAGATCAAAATTTGTTGAGGGTGCATGCTCCTCGGGGATTGAATTGAATTTGTTGAAGGTGCATGTTCTACATCAAAATTTGTTTCCGAATTAATTTATTGAGGTCCTTCTTCATGTTTTTGAAATAATTTATTAGAGATGAATGGTCAATTTTGTGCGTTTTCATGAGATTTAAGAGGTATTCGAGGGAAAAGTCAAATTATTAATATGTATGGACCGATTTTGTGCTTCATGAGATGAATTTTTTTTTATGTTGGCGGTCATATCAATGAAAAATGCATCGATACCATCGAATAATTATGTGATACTATCGAATAATCCAATGATATCATTGAATAGTTTTTAGTTATTTGTTAAAATGACATAAGTAACCAAATAGTAAAGTGACACCATCGAATAATCAAGCGATATCATTGAATAATAAAGTAATACCTTCGAATAATCAAGCGATACAATCGAATAAACAAGCGATACCGTCGATTAATTTTTAGTTCAGGGTGTTGGGCGATTAAAATAATCCATCGATACCATCGCATAATCCATTGATACGATCGAATAATCCAGTGATACAGGGTGTTGGGAGATTAGAATAATCCATCGATACCATCACAAAATCCATTGATACGATCGAATAATATAGTGATACCATCAAATAATGTAAAGGAAAATCGGACATTGCAAGTGTATTACACTCGCCCCTTTTCAACAAGTAGGGAAAAAAGGGTGAGTCCCACTGATTTATAACTAGAGGAAAAAGCTAACGTTATCTATTAATCTCAACCATCCATTTCATTCAATCAATGATCATGATTTATTAACATGATACACGTTAAGGATTGCGTATACCGGAACCCCCCCTCTCTATACATACATTCATACATACATACATACATACATACATACATACATACATACATACATACATACATACATACATACATACATACATACATACATACATACATACATACACACAGACACACAGACACACAGACGCACGCACGCACACACACGCACGCACATAACAGACACACACACACACACATACATACATACATACATACATACATACATACATACATACATACATACATACATACATACATACATACATACATACATACATACATACATACATACATACATACATACATACATACATACATACATACATACATACATACATACATACATACATACATACATATATATATATATATATATATATATATATATATATATATATATATATATATATATATATATATATATATATATATATATATATTCACACACATACACTGATACATTGAGCATGTTATAGCTTTTTGCATATTATAAACTATCAGCATGCTTGAGTGATTTAAATTCCAGTACTGCATTAGAGCCTCATTTATTCTAGGTATAGGTTTATTATATGTCATTAGTGAGGTCTTTAGGGCCTGCATGTGCCTCTTGGCCTGACTCCGTGGTTAGTTTCAGATATTTGATCCTTGTTTTAATTTATTCGTGCTTCGATGACGAGAGTTTCCTTCGGGACGATCAATTGACCGAGAGACTGACTTACCACTAGACTTGAGATTTTGGATGATGTTTTTCTCGTACATGGTTTTGATTCGGCTCTGCCGTGGCAAGTTGTATTTAGATATTTCCGTTTTTATGTATTTGAAACTTAAAACCGTTTTGAGCGACTTAGACAAGTAGTACAGGTTCGGGGTACCCAACGGCCATATTGCGCATTTTGAGATTCGAAATCCCCTCTTTAAATTCTAACAATTTGGTTTTGAAACTTCAACCCGTACTTAGATTGCAAGATCCAAATGAAGGTATCCGACTTTCGAAACGTAATCCGGATATTTATATTCGGGTCTTTACATCGGGCTGGGTTCGACTAGAGCTCTTTTAAGAAATAAACTAATCCTAAACATGTCATGTTCGGCTTGTTCTGCTCGAATACAATCTCATTATGACCTATCGTCTCCCCAACTTTTACTGTTGAAGAAAAAATAAACGGAAATTTCGTCTGGTACCCCTGTGGTATTGCGTATTTCACGCGGTGTACAAAAGATTCACTAAATTCGCGTGGTAACCCTGAGTTTTATAAAAATTTCGTCTCGTGCCCTTGGCGAGTTAAAACAGACGGAGTCCGTTATCTCTATCTTCTATTCTCTTACCCTGCCCATCTAGAGAACGAAGAAAAAAGAAAAGAGAAGGGGACTGAGGACCATCGGCTGGAGAACGAAGAAATGAGAAGAGGAAGGAGGAGGAACGCCGACGAAGATAGCCCAAGGCCATCGGAGGAGACTCGGCGGCGAAGAGAACCCGAGTCCGACCTGGAGGAGCACTTGGAGGGGAGGGCTCAACAACACCACGAACCGAATCAAGAGGTGGTGGTGGTGAAGAGAACCCGAGCCCGCCCCTTCGAAGAAGGGGAAGGAGAAGGAGCCCGAACCCTACCTATCGACAGAGGTAAGTTTGCAAATAGGGGTTTTGATTTGGGGCTTGCAATTTAGGGCTTCGATTTGGGGCTAGTTCGAATTAGGGTTTGTGTTTGCAATTGAAACTTTGATTTGGGGCTTGCAATTGAAACTTTGATTGGGGATTTGGGGTTAGTCGATTTGGAGTTTGGAGATTAGATTTAGGGATCAATTTTATGTCAATCTCTTCCATTTGGGGGTTTAGGGATTATACTTGGGCTCAATTGGAATTTTCTCTGCAAGTATATGTTCGATTTTATGATTGGTAAATTGGAATTTTGAGTTAAGGGTTAAAGATTGGGATTTTGAATTTGAATTGGTTTAGTTTGAAATTTTTATTTGGGGTTGGGAATTAGGATTTAAGAGTACCTTGGATCAACACAAGACTTGTTAAATTGGCATTGGGGTATACTAGTACAGTGAATCGGCATTGGTGTATTAGTGTATAGCTAGAACACCTACCTCATGTTTAGGACGGGATGAAGTGGGCAAGTAGCCACATTTGAAAGAATTGACACTTGATTATATGAGCCAAGTGTGTGCTGATTATGTGTAAATAAGGGAAATTGATGTGAGTTGCTACTGTAGGTTGCCTAGCTTGATTGTCTATCAAAGCTACATATTCATAAAAGTGCAATAAAAGGAGAGACAAGACCCAATTAAGGGAATAAAAGTATAATTAAGAAGAATATTTGTAAGCTTTCATTCTCTTATTTTATAGCTAAAGCTCCTCTGAATAAATGAAACATGTTATTTATGTGTGTGTGTGTGTGTATATATATAGCCTATTAGCTCAAATGGAAGAGCAATGTGCCTAAGCACAAATATGTGGGTTCAAATCCCACATAGGCTATTCATAAAACCTATTAACGACTTCCTGACCAAATCCATGAATCATGTGTGAAAAGTTTTCAGTTTACCAGCAAGGTTGTACAAAGTCTATCTGCTCTATTGTTCATTTGTTCCTTCTGTCATTGGATTTTTGGGCAAATTCTTTTTCTGCTGGTTTACTGAGTTCTAACAATTTTATAATTCAGTTACTTATCAATGCTTTATGCAGTCTCTTCAGTAAGCATTTTTGGTTCTCCTAGGCATTGTGGAGGTCAGGGTGATATACTTTCTGGAAGGTAAGACACTTCTTTGGTCAGAATTCTCGGAGCTAGGTTTACATTAAAAAAAGGACATATTTGTATCCACTTAAGTACTGCATCAGTGAAAGATTAAGCACGCTTTAAAATAGATAATATTACCCATGGTGGAAGTGTTGCAACATGCTATATACTTTCATCCTGTGTGAAGCATTATTTTGATCAGCATATAAAGCACGATAATCGATAATATATTTAGCATATAAATGAAGCAGTATAATTGATCGAGAGTAGCAACACAATGTCTACATAGCCTATGTAGGATTCGAACCCACGTTTTTGTGCCTAGGCACATTGCTCTACCAATTGAGCTAATAGGCCAAAAAATACACAAGTAAACAACCTCCATTTAGTTGCAATTTCATTGTAAACAACCTCCATTTAGTCACAATGAAATTGACAGTGCACAAAGAGCCTACAACCGTACAACTTGATACTCTTACCGATAGCATAAAGAATGTAAACAGATTGGAGAAACAATAGCATAAAGAATGCCAAAATAATAGCTAGACACAACACAAAATCAACATAAAAGCACAATACAAAGCACTAAGCAGGATATCTAATAAGCTCCAAACTATCCCTAAGCAAAGATGAAGGTGGCCCTTAAATTTGATCATTCAAAGTATGTTTAGAATGCACAATATGAGCCCACCTACTGAATAAAACATGCCATAAAAATACCACACAGCTTAGTAAACACATATTCACACTAAATTCGTTTAATATCATGTTTCCTCCACTATGAGGTTTCCATTCAAATGGTCCATTTTCCATTTCTAAAATAGGGTGATCATATGATTGAGATGTACTGCTGCTTATTCAAGGAACTGCATCATCATAATAGTTGACAGTGGTGATATCATGGATGCTGGATCTCCACTTATCTTCCTCCCTTGATCAAACCCTCTAGCTGATAAGCTCCTCTTATCTCCTAGAGTGTACAAATCTGCAAAGCCATCATTGCTAAGCTGGTTACTGTCATCCCACTCTAAGGTGAAAGCACTGGTTGTGTAGCCAGGAATGGGGATCAACCCGGCTTCGATATCGCTGATATCGTCTTCCAATTCCCTGCAGTGTTCTTTAACATCAACAAAGGTCTTCCCGGGCAACATGGCAGCCCCCTTGATCCAACGGTAGGCCATTCCAGAAACCAATCCACGGCTAAAACAAGGGATTCAGCTCAAGAGAGCACCTTATCTAGTTTGATAACTTCTCGGGTAATCTCCAAACTCCAAATCGACTAACCCCAAATCCACAATCAAAGTTTCAATTGCAAGCCTCAAATCAAAGTTTTGATTGCAAACACAGACCCTAATTCGAACTAGCCCCAAATCGGAGCCCTAAATTGCAAGCCCCAAATCAAAACCTCTATTTGCAAACTTACCTCTGTCGATAGGTAGGGTTCGGGCTCCTCCTCCTTCCCCTTCTTCGACGGGTCGGGATCGGGTTCTCTTCACCACCACCACCAAGTCGGTTCGTGGTGTTGCCGAGCCCTCCCCTCCAAGTGCTCCTCCAGGTCGGGCTCGGGTTCTCTTCGCCGCCGAGTCTCCTCCGATGGCCTTGGGCTGTCTTCGCCGGCGTTCCTCCTCCTTCCCCTTCTTCTTTCTTCGTTCTCCAGCCGACGTTCCTCAGTCCCCTTCTCCTTTCTTTTTTCTTCGTTCTCCGGATGGGCAGAATAAGAGGAAAGAAGAGAGATAACGGAGTCCGTCTGTTTTAACTCGCCAAGGGCACGAGGCGAAATTTTTATAAAACTCAGGGTTACCACACGAATTTAGTGAATCTTTTATACACCGCGTGAAATACGCAATACCACAGGAGTACCAGGCGAAATTTCCGAAAAATAAAAGAAAAAAAGGTCAAATAGACAAATACCCCCAAAGTCAAAAAGAAAAAAAAAGGTAAAGGTAAAAAACAAAACAAAAGAGAGGTGAAAAAGAAAAAGGAAAAGAAAAAATAAAATCCAAAGGCCAGATCCAGAGCCCCGAAACACGCAATCCCCATCTTTCTGATTCTTCAATCCCAATCATCCTCTGCCAGACTGCCACCATTACCATCACATCTCTGTACCGAACTACGATCAATCCATGCTCATTTTCTCCCCATCCAACGCCATGATTGGGAAATCAGTTATCCTCCTTTCCTTCCTTGTCGGTTTCCTCGTCACTCTATCTTTGTTCATCGGCTCAATCGACTTCCGGGAACATGTTTACCAGTTCCTCCAGCAGCCGCCGCCGTCGCCGACGCTATTTCCGCCGACATCGGCCTCGCAACCGCCGTGCCGAAGTTTGTCGCCGCTGAAGGTGTATATGTACGACCTCCCTCGGCGGTTCAACATCGGGATGTTGAGTCGCCGGAGCTCCGATGCCGACGAGACGCCGGTGACTGCTAATACGCTGCCTTCGTGGCCGAAGAGATCCGGACTTAAGAGCCAGCACAGTGTAGAGTACTGGATGCTGGCTTCGCTGTTGTACGAGGGGAGTGGTGGTAGTCGTGGCGGCGATGAGGAGAGAGAGGCTGTTAGGGTTTTGGATCCGGAAATCGCTGATGTGTTCTTCCTCCCGTTTTTTTCGTCGCTGAGTTTCAACACGCATGGTCATTATATGACGGATCCGGAAACGGAGGTTGACAGGCAATTGCAGGTATTTTTTTTTTTTTGGCTCTGCATCCTTTTGCCTGAGCTTCTGATCTTATCAAATTCGTTTTGCCTGAGCTTCTGCTGAATCTATCAATCTAGAGCAAGTGAGGGATGTTCTTGTACCAATTACAGAGTTAGCTCCTTATTTTGCTTGTTCAATGACTGCAACAGTGCGAGTTTATGTGGCATGCCATTTTTAATTTCTAATATTAACATGCAAGTTTTCAGATATGACATGCTCGTTTTTGTCTTGCGCGAGTTGTATTCGCAAAAAAATTTGAGTTAAGTGAGCAAGTTAGTTCCATTTCAACAATAAATTAGGTTGCAAAAACTCGTAGCCTAATGTTGTTTCTTATAGCCTAAAGTTGGATATTTATCTTCTTTCTGCTTGCTTAGATTTTGCTGTCTATTATTTTAGGTAGATATAGTTGATTTCTTGAGGAAATCTAAGTACTGGCAGAGATCAGGGGGCAAAGATCACGTTATTCCGATGCACCACCCTAATGCTTTTAGGTTCTTGCGACAAGAGGTGAACACCTCCATTCTTATTGTTGCTGATTTTGGCCGCTACCCCAAAAGTATGTCCAACTTGAGGAAGGATGTAGTTGCCCCATACGTGCACGTAGTGGATTCACATACACATGATGAAGCTGGAAATCCCTTTGAATCTCGCCCAACACTTTTATTTTTCCGTGGAAGGACAGTCAGGAAAGAAGTAATCTTTTTGTCAACAAATTTCCATGGTCATGGTCATGATCATCAATAATTTGTAAATTAGTAGACGGACTCACTTGAGCTTTGATGAAACAGGAGGGGTTCATTCGTGCTAAATTGGAAAAAATCTTATCTGGGTGTCATGATGTCCGCTATGAGAGCAGTGTTGCATCCGAAGAAGGCATAAAACTGGTATGTCCATTCAGTGTTTGAAAGCATATAACTTGCAGTTGTGATTTTACTATTTCCCTTTGTTCTATAATTTCTTCAAACCTTTCTATGATTTATAATTTGGATCTTCTGAATTCAGCTAGCTGTCATTCACATGCCTCTACTCTTCGTAGTCGTGGTCCTGGTGGAACTTGTAATAGGTCAATAGGAATTAATTAGGGATCCAGGATAAAGAAAGATTAAGCAGTTTTTTTTCTGTGCACCTCTTTGGCTGAGTCCATATCCTCTGTTTTCCCAACAGTCAACAGACGGAATGCGTTCATCGAAGTTCTGCCTGCACCTGGCAGGAGACACCCCTTCATCCTGCCGCCTATTTGATGCTATGGTGAGCCATTGTGTTCCTGTTATCATCAGTGACAAAATCGAGCTTCCTTACGAGGATGAACTCGACTATTCACAATTTGCCCTCTTCTTCTCTGATAAAGAGGCACTCAAACCAGATTACATGGTAAACCGGCTCAGGCAAGTACCAAAAGACAAGTGGCTTCAGATGTGGAAGCAGCTCAAGGCAATCTCACACCACTATGAGTTTCAGAATCCTCCAAAGAAGGAAGATGCTGTCAATATGATATGGAGACAGGTTAGACATAAACTCCCGGCTTCGAAACTTGATGTACATAGAAGCAAAAGGTTGAAAATACCGGATTGGTGGAGTAAAAGAAGATAGTATTGATTCACTTTGTTGCAATATTTGGTTATACTTGTTATATATATGTTGGTGTACAGTTCATATTTAATAGCCAGAGCCCTATAAAAAAAGGGACTGTTGTGGTTATTTTGTTGCTGTAACAACGTTAGTGAGCCCCAACCGGCGCCTTAACTTTTTTTTTTCTACACTACCACCTTTTTATTATCCACCCCTTATACTTATTATTTTAGAAGCAGCCTCTTTGTAAAAATTTGTGCCACGTGTCCTGTGCATAATCGGGTACCCGACACGAACCGATTAATCGTGTCGGGTACCCGGTAAGAAATTACCGTAAATCACCGATCCGGACACCGGACACGAACTGGTAAGGTCATAGTCGTGTTGGATACCCGGATCGTGTCGGGTACCCGATAGAAATTAAGTGACAATATCTTTTTTATTTTATTGTAGAAAAATAATTTAAGAATGGGTGTTTTATGGGGATTGCACACTCACACACACCACAACCATCTGGGCAAGGTCCATTTCATGACTCACACACACCACAACCATCTGGGCAAGGTCCATTTCATGTCACTGTAGGACATTAAATGCATTATACATCATGTTTTTCTTTTTATCATTAATGGGAAAAATTGGAAAATGGGACATATTGGATTGGGAATCGAACAGCGAACCTCCGGCTCATAGTATGGGGCGCCTACCACCTTGGCAATTCAAACATTGTTACTCCTTTGTCGAATAAATTATACTAATCCATAAAAATTATATATTTTGAATTTTAAAAATAAAATTAACGGTTCGTGTCGGGTATTCGACAACAGGATTTGCCCGACTCGAACACGAACCATTTATTTCCGGGTTTTACCGGTTCGTGTCATTTTCGTGTCGTGTTATTTTCGGTTCGTGTTTTTTTGTGTCGTATCGCCGTGTTTTTGTGTCGGGTCAGTCGTGTCGGATTTTTCTACACACCCCTAACCTTTACACTATTTGTGCATATCGGATTCATGTTTCTCTGTAGTATGAATTGTTTGATTCATTTTGCATGTGCGAGTCGCAGCGTAAGGTTCATGTTCACCCCTCAGAAGAAAGCCCCTTGGACTCCGACCTCGACATGGTGGCGGATTGAAGCCATAGCGGGCCATCGGCGCGGCTGACCAGCACCTCGCCTTCGATCTCTGGATCCTTCTTCGTTCAGGCCCTGCTCCTCTTGTAAGTATATAACATAATTAGTTGCTGTTGGTGAATTTTGCTTCTAATTGGATTTAGTTGAGGAAAAATTAGTGATCGTGTGAGTCTCTAATTGGAAAAATTGGGGAATTGTTTTTCCACTAATGCCTTTTGTAAGTCTGTAATTGGATTTAGTTGGCTAATTGAATTTTGCTTCTAATTGAATTTTGCTTCTGAATAATCCGATGGTGTGAAGCTTGATCGGAAAAATCAGTAGGGTTGATTTTGTACCACTAGCTACCCATCCATGGAAAGTCTTTACAGTACCACTAGCTACCCATCTTCAATTTATGTACAAATTTTGCCCTCAAAATGGGTATTTGCTGAGCATTCGTGCATTTGATCTACATCATCATAGAAGTATTTGATTCTTATATTTGTTGTTAGAGTGCTTCTGAATAACATATGGGTTATAACTTATAACCCATATGTTGCACACATTCTGTCAATTGGGATGTGCTTCACTTATATTTGTTGATTTGTGTACATATTTCAATCAAAATTGAATTTGACTGTGAAATGTGCTTAATAAAAGTCATTATTTGGTGTTAAACACCCGAATTGTTTTAGGTCATGTGTATTTGTAATTTAATGTAGCTCACATCTTAAATATGATATTTGGTTATAATTTATGTTGAGTTGTTATGTTTGATTACTGTTCTTATAACCATAATGTTTTTCACGACATTGCTGTTGTTATGGCCATATTTGTTTTCATGCATGTGTTGTGAACTGTGCTGAGTAAAAGTCATTAGTTTGTTGTTAAGCACCAAAATTGTTTTGGGTCATGTGTATTTGTAATTCAATGTAGCCTGCATCTTAATTAACATAGTTTCATATAGTTTGGGAGTTTCATATAGTTTTGGTCGAGTTGTTATCTTTCATTACTGTTGTTATGACCATACTTTGTTTCATGGCATTGTCGTTAAATCTATTTAACACTTCCAAGGATGGGATGCGAATTTGGGGGGGGGGGGGTGTTGCTGCTATAGAGACTAAGGCAAACAATGGGCAGAACGTTGATTGCGAAGAGAAGAAGCAAGTGAATGGGAATCAAGCAGAAATGGTGAATGAAAAGGAAAATGCTAAAGGGATAATACAAGAATTGGATGAGGCTGCTTGAGATGTTGTGAATGGACTATAGAGAAACAAATATCTAATTCTTTAGTAAATAGGTCAATCTGAATATGGATGTTGAGGTTAAGATTTTAAAATGAATGATTAATGAATATTATATAGACTCAAAGATCTCAGTGGCTTAAGTATTGGTAATGAATTTAGTTATTTCATCATCTCCTTCACATTCTCTAATTCATGCAGATTTTTAATCTATAGAAAAGTTGTGTTTGCTTGTGCTGCAAATATTTCTATACAACTAGAGCTCCTTATCATGTGCTTAATGTGGAACACATGTGCATATGCAAATTCAATTCATTTATATAGTTTAGGTTGATTATTCTTTCTCCATCGGCTTATTTATGTAAATCCAATTCCCATTTCTTTTACTTTCTGTGTTGTATCACTATTTAATGTTTTGTTGTATTTTATTAGTCTGATTCACAGACAATGTGTGAACTATATTATGACAATGAAAAATGAGGTTTTAATATTATATACAATAAAATTAAGAATATCTGAAAATAAATAGTCTATTAGATGTCAAATTGAAATGAGTGGTTACTCATTTGTTGGAACTTAATTTTATGATTCCATTAGTTTAATTTTAGAGGGTACATTCAAATTTTAATGTACTTAAAATTGTTATTGAATAGATTTAGTTGGTGCTTATGAGTCTATGGTAGGTTGAGTTGGAATAATTGGACAACCATGATAACACACGAACTTAATACGGGTATAATCATAAAACAATTATTTTCTTCAGCCCTTTTCACAGTCATGGTATGAAGTATATTATAATCATGAAAATCAGGTTTCAATATCAGCTAGATAGGTTTCTTATTTTTTTTGTTTAAGATTGACTAATTGGTTAATAAACCAACTAGATAGGTTTCTTTTTCCCTTTCCGTTTCTCTATGTTTGCATAACAAAATCGCTCTTTTAGGTAAAATTGATGAAGCGCGCTTCGGTAGATAAACAATTCAATGCGAGGAGGTCATCTCTTCAATAGAGAATTAATATGATGTCCGGCGATGAAAAAAGCATTGCGTTGGAGATTCAACCTTATTACAACAGAGAGAAGACTGACAATGACCACAAAAAGATGTCATGCCGACCAGTACGCTACCACTCTTCATTTCCCTCATGATGCAAGCTTTACTTTGGTTGTTTCTTCATTTATTATCACTGTTTTCAACTAAATTCGATTTTTTAAGGTTGATTCATTACATTTTGGATTTGAGCTAATATCCCCTGATGTGAGGTCTCTATTTTTCTTTTTGCCATTGGATTTTAATTTAGTAAGTAGTGAGATTGGTATTACTTTCTATTTTGGATTGGAGCTAATTTTTTTCTACTTATTTTTGGGCTTGATTAAATAGTAAATTCTCCATTGAGTATCTGCGTCATTGAGAGAGAGCGAGATCTAGCCAAGCTGAATCTCCACCACGAACTCTGCCCCAATCAATCATTTGTCGCCACCCTTACGGATGTCGTGATTCTGAGGCAATCTCCATCTCCACCACACTTCTTCCTTATGATTGTAGTCTTATTTGAATGGATCTCATAACCACATCTTGTGGATGCTGAATTGAATCGTTTCCTTCGACGATTATTAAGCGTGGGTATGGTGAAAATGGAAGAAATTGAGAGAATTTGATAAATTGCTTTTACAAATAAATTGTGAACATGGTTTCCTAATAATTCATTGAGAACGTGGTATGATAAATTGATGTAAAAATAAATGCTTAATTTTTTTTTAAAAAGGGACACGTGGACCTTTTTTTTCTTGTAAAGAATTTGCTTTTAATTTTATAAGGATGCAAAAAAAAATTCCTTATATGTGCGAGTCTTTTGTCAAATCTTTCATACAAAACACCAACTATAAGAATGTTATTTTGATTAGTTATCATTTACGATTTATCAATTTCTTGCATCTAAAACCTAATCGAGTACTCATAATTTTTTTTTCTACATACACAAGTCATGCTCAACTAATTTTCACATTCCATCAATTTGAGAGGTATAACATTTTTTTAATGTTTTGGCCTCTTTTTTTTTACAGTAGGCAAGAAGTAGATCGATTCGGCGATCTAGAAGATCGGTGGCTTGAATGACCCTACACAGAGGGTCGCCAGTAAAAAAAGAAAAAATTTCTAAGATTACAATTACAGAAATTTAAAATTAAAAATTTCTATAAATTAAAACTATGTTTCTTCCGATCAATAATTGGAGCCTTGATTCTTGATATCTATAAATTTCCTTAATGTTTTGGCCTCTTAATGTTTATACACTTACAAATAGAGTTCCTTTTTTTCTAATTAAGGGTCTAAGTATTATAAAAACACACACTAAATATCATTTTTAAAATTCTTTAGCTATATAGGGTTTATATATTTAAACTTAGGGTATCTTTATCAAATTGGTTTATAATTTAGATCAATTTAAAAAGTGTGGAATGATGTGTAATAGATAAAATATCATAAAGGATCCGAATTCGACTTTCTTAAGCTAAAAACTATAAGATTTCTTTTCTTTGTCTTCAATTAGGATGGATACTAGGAGAAGCGTAGAAGCGGGTGATTTACTATAATTTTTTTTGTCAAATTTGAACTATCGATTGTCTCAATAAAAAAGTATTTCATCATGATAATCAAAGATTTCGAAGAACAACATGACAAGAAGCAAGAGCAATATGTTAGTAGAAAATTAATGTGTCGAATATTTTGTTTAAGATATGAAAGTTGACCGTAATTATGAGACTTTTGTTTGTGATTGTAAGTGTTATTGTATTATAACGAGGGTTATAATTGATAACATGACAACAATTCAAATGAAATGAAAGATATTCATAGTAAGAGGGGGAACTAAAACGGTAAATTTCAATAAAAATACTCACCCGTACAAGGTACGGGAAAAGTACTAGTTAACCCTTATTCGCGAGTTCAAGTCTTGAGCCATTAAATTATTTTATTATTATTTATCTTTATTATTATTATTATTATTATTATTATTATTATTATTATTATTATTATTATTATTATTATTATATTGTCAAAGGAACAGATTTAAAAAAAACATAGCATTAGGTATTATTTATTACTCACTCGGTTAATTAAAACTTGTCGTTTAATATTTATGCACATCTTTTTAGAATGATAAAAACTAGTATATAAAATATTAACTGTTTTTAACATTTGTTTTTATAAATACATATGGAGTACTTAATAGTAAGAATTATGAAATTATTTTTAAAAAATATTTAAAAAGTTAATATTTTATATAGTTTTTAACACCTCAAAAAGCGTGCGTGAATAGTAAAACGTCAAGTTTTAATTAACGGAGGGAGTATTATTTATTAAATTATTCTATTGTTGTTGTTGTTGTTGTTTAATCATACCCCCTCCGTTAATTAAAATTTGTCATTTTTTCACACTTTTTAATAAAACAAACAAAAATATAAGTACACTCCTAATTATTACTCTATTTTTTCCTTTATTGAAAACTACAACTAACACCTATTTAATCATTACAAGGGCAATTTTGTAAAGTTGATGAAAAATATCTAAAATGGCATGTTTTTCTTAACAAGATTTAAATCCTAAAACGACATGTTTTTCATAACGGTTGGAGTAACATATTGTCAAATGTTAAACAAGTGAATAATTTTTTTTTAAAAATATTCAAAAAAGAATTTATGGGTATAATTGAAAATATTAGATAAAATTAAATTACATTAAAAAATATTAACCATATTTTTTTATTAACTTTAAATGGTTGGAAAAAAACCGTTTAAAAATCCTATTTACATGGCTTCGATCCGCGTACTATGAGCCCAACTTTATTTTTTTTATTAAGTAAAAACTCGAGCTCAGACAAACCTGAAACTCGAGAGGACAACGAATCGGAAAATGGACAACTGTCAACATACAACACATAAGTAACGCAAACCAACAAAGGTGAAAGAAAAACTCTAACAACCCATAAAAGTTGTGAGCCACCGGAGGAGTCGATGAAGATCCAAGAGGAGCCATGAATATCGAGAACACAGGATAATGCAACCACTCACACGACATCTTGACACCAAGAAGGCGGAGAACAGTAATCCACCACCGAAAAAGGGCGAATCCTGGAAAAGTGTAGATCACCGACGTTGCCCCCACCTAAATGAGGGATCTTCAAAGACCACGAACACATCCACGATCATCTTGATCATACAGAACACCCGATACTACAAGCCAATTTGGAACTAAACACAACCACACCAAGCCAACGATCATACGCCAAAAGACGGGACAAAATACGGGCCAAAACAGGGAAGATCAATCAACCAACGAAAATTTGTGAACAAAACTCCCGGGACCAAGCAAAATGTTCGGGAGAATCATTATTATGTATTAATATAAATATATTTCCAGGCCCTTTTGGGATTTGTTTAACCATTTCGGGATTTTGGGCAAACCCTTTCGGGATATTGGATAAACTCTTTTGCGATTAAAAGATGTATTTATAAACAATAAAATTAAATGACTTTAGAATTCACATATACATATACCTCACCCTTGGGCCCCAAAAGACCAAACCTTAGGCCCAAATGACCAATCTTGGGCTCGAAGGACCACAAGCTTAGGCCCAAAGGAAAATGGATGAACGAAGCACATGCGGCGCATCAGTGGAAGGAAACCTCCACACGACCAGGAAGTGACGAAGGAGGGAGGGAGGTCAGAGACGTGGGACCACCGATGAGGACGAGGGAGGCCGGAGCCCACCTTTATTGGTCTCTTATATAAAGGCTCAAAAGATGGGGCTCGTACAATATTTGTTTTCAACTTTTTTATATGACGTGACAACCTCTATAAGTAGTGGGCTCACCATTGAGGATGTTATAACTAGAATACTTGATGAGAAACGGAAGGGCTTTATTGGTTGCCATCAAGAACATATAGATTCTTAGCACCCAAATATGTTGTTTGTTGTAAATGAGACTGAAATCTTGTTGAAAATTGAAAGATAATACAAACTCTACCCAAACTCTTTGATACATATCCAGTAAGCCCAGAAAATAATGTTTCGAGTATGTTATATTTTGTGTTCCTCTAGAGTTTGGAGGGCTTCCACTTCTGGTCACATCAGAGTTCCGAGCACAAAGTTATTATCTAATGTTATGGTGTTTTTTAGTGTCCCTCGTAAATTCTATATCATCTTTGCGTTTTCAGGTTGCACACCAGCAACAACAGCACTACTACTTAAAATGGATGTTTGGAGCTCGACTTATGAATGGTAGTTGCTTACAGCTTCGGCAATGATTTTCGGGTTCTAGGAGACCTCGGGTTCACCTTGTGACAAGCAGTGGGGTCGTCGGTGACATACAGTTTTCCAGCTGCTGAACATGGATGCTTATTCATAATATGTATATATTTGGAATATCTTTTATGTAATGAATATAACATGATTCTATCCTTGTACAACAACTTCTATCATCTTGTATTCTGTGTGTATATATATTCTCATGAAGATAAGAAAAGAGCAAGATTTGTCTTTCACAAACTTCACATGGTATCAAGCCGGACAAATCCTCTCATTTTATAATTTTTTTATTGAAACCCTTATCCTACTTTCTAAACCCTGTCGTTGGCCACCTTTTTCACTATGGCCAACAACCAACCATCGTCCCTGAAAAAAAAGCTCCCGCCTTCATCCTTCCTATTACCCTGGTCTCTTTATTTGTCTAGTGATTCTTAAAAACAATAATTATCAAGAGTAGGCGACGAGTATATGCAATGCTTTTCAAGCAAAGGGCAAACTCGAATTTCTCACAAGCACTCCTCCTTAGCCAGTTGAGGGTCACGTTGATCTCCCTTATTGGTTGCGTGTCAATTCTATGCTCATTAATTGGTTGGCTCAATCGACAGAGCTCTCTCTTCGTTTGACGATTACTCTGTCAATAATGGTTAAAGCTCTATGGGATGAACTCACTCTCCATTTCTCTGTCAGGAATGGTCCTCACATCATGCAACTTCGATTTGACATTGCTCACAACAAAGCGACCAATCTATTTCCACTTACTATCACTACTGCATTAAAGATTAAAGGGTGCGGCTTATAGTGACGGTTTTATTAAAGAAGCGGTCCATGACATCGGTTTGGAAAAATTTCATGGGTTTAGCAACGGTTTACTTTATTTAGGCTTTATTTCCTTTCCGACTAAGGAGCAAGCAGTTCACCAAAATTGATGTATCATCCCTTCCATTAGTCATACATGCTTTTCTAACTTTTTAATGTTGCTTGTTATTTAGTTGATACTTGACCCATATGTTCATTTTAAATGGAGTAAAATATTTGTTCATGACCCTAATATCTATGATCATTTTGAAGATCGATCGATGTCCAAACTAGCATATGAATACCTTTTCTTCATTCAACTTTTTGTATAGGTTACAAAGAAGCATTATGAACATTTTGTAGATTGATCGATTCACTTAGGTTGTTTAATTTTTGTTGATACTAACTCTTTAAGCAAATCCAAGGTATAGATTGATAATTGTATAAATGTAATGAATATTACTTTATCAATAAATGAAAATAGGGGTTTTTAATCTATATGTTGATATTATAATGAATTTTCAATAAAAAAGTTTATGATTTTAACTAAATTAAATGCAACTAAAAACTGCTTCCATTAAAAAAAAAAAACCGCTCCCTATGATATGGAGAAAAATATTTCTTTAGGGTATTAAGCAACATTTAATTTTCACTTTTGGTAGCGATTATCATGTTTTTATGAAACAGCTTCCATAAAGCTAAGGCAACGACAAAAGAATAGGTGGTTTAACACCACTACCTTAGAGGTTAGTTGGCGGTTATCTTATATAAGTTGGCGGATTTGGACCGCCAGTGAAGCTCTTATTGGTAGTAGTGTATATGGTCGTCTCAAGCCGCTCTAGGATGAATTGTCAGCTATCTTGTCGATAACATGTACCTGCGATCATCACGCTACGGATCAGGCAACAAAGCATGTTCGTCAATTCTTTATTAGTCTTGACAACAACACCTATGGGACTATACGCTCCACCATTAGGGATATGGATAAAAATCGACACGACACGAAAACACGACAAAAAAAAACATAAAACCAAAAAAAAACGATACGATATTGACACGAACTGGTAAAACATGATTGTAAACGGTAGCTATAGCTGAATATGGCGCGTTGTATGATAAGATAGGCTCTTTACTGCAATCTTGGGTAGCTAGGAGGATATCTTATGCTAGAAGGTTGCAATTACTCAAAGCTTTTTGTGGGGGAATTACCACGTTCTAGAGCCAAGTGAGTAATGGATAGAATTGAGAACATTTGTAAACGTTTTTTGTGGAATGGAAATACAGAAGGCGAGAAGTGTTTGGTAAAGTGGTTAGATGTAACAAAGTCGTACATTGAGGGAGGGCTTGACATCCGAGAATTGATGTCATGGAATAGGAGTATACAAGCCAAGTTAATTGGTGATCTTAAGCTGCTACAGCTGAGCATTTGGGCTAGCTAGTGTGTCCATAATCACCTACGAGGATAAGATATATGGGAAATACAGAAAAGGGTGGATGATAGTTGGCGTTGGAAAAGCATGCTGGCCATGAGGGATGACATAAAAGAGATGATGACCACGCCTGATGCTCCGACATTTGTTTTTGATCAGTTGTTGTCTCCGTCAGGTAGTGTATCTTGCTCTAAGATATATAACTTGCTACAAGAGAAGAGAGGTGAAGTCCGTTGGGGAGGTTTGCTATGGAGCAGATTGCAATGTCGAAAATGGTCTTTTTTAGTGTGGCATGCTCCGAAACAAAGGCTGATTACAGGAAGGAAAGTGAAACATTAGAAAGGGATTGAAGCAGCCGAGTGTATGCTTTGCAGATCAGCTGAAGAAACCGAAGATCATATGTGGTTTGCTTGTCCAGCAATACGAGAGGTGCAGAAATTGGTCGATCTTTGGGTGGATTGGAATCTCCTGCATGTATGATACAGTGGGAGATTGGCTTGATTGGTTTTCTAGGGAACCATTGAAGATCTAGAAAATGTAGCTCTATCAAGCTAAGTTATTAGCTTTTGAAGCAACCGTTTATTTTACATGGATGCATAGAAATAAAGTCATTTTTGTAATGAACACTTCGTGCCTAAAGCGTGTGTGATGCATATCATTACAAGTTTTTGTTCCCACCTTTCCACTAGGGGGAATGCAAACCACTAGTGGAAAGATTGGAATGAAAACTAAACTGGGAAAACTAGGATTAGTCGGAAGGCTATTTTTGGGAAGTAGAGTAGTAGAGATGTAGAGATGGTTGTGCATAGGTTGGATGGGGATAGCCTTTTGCGGGTATAGCTTGTGTCAAGGAATCCTTTTGTTCTGATTCCTCATTTTACATCAGACCCTTAGTTTGTCCCCATAATTTTGTGATATGGTAATCACCATATCTATATATTTACCATTTCAAGCATATCTCTTTGTTGGATAACCGACACGAACCGATTGTTTTTTTTCATTTTTAGGTAAGGTAGTATAGTACTAGTATATATAGAATCCCTTAAGTAACAGTAAACTCTGCTAGCTCAATTGGTTGTGGAGAAGGTAAGTGTAAGCGCTAGCAAACAAACCCATGTTCAAATCCTTTTGGCTTCTGGAGCTACTCTAATTTTGTTTTTGCTTTTCTATTCTTCTCTCTTGCCCATGTAGATCAGTAGCCCAACGGTCTTTCATTCTTCTCTCTCACCCCTGCTGATGTGCTCGGAGACTATACGAGCTAGTAGAATCGACGATGAGGTTCCTCCATTATTTCAGGAGATGGAAATTTCTACTAGTAACTGATATGTATGGAAAGATTCGCAGGCCTCTCACCCTTGAACCTCCCACACTCGGTCTCAATCCTCTCATAATCTCACTTCGAGGATCTCGACAATTCGACACCTTCGCCTCTCACTAGAGTGTCTCCATCAGCATCTCACCAAAGGGTTTTGTTTTTAGCATCTCACCAAAAACATGATCCTTAACCCGGAATCAAAGGATGCAAATGTGCTCAACTTTTAACTCAAAATTTGAACTTGTATTAAAAATGGGAAACCTTACAAAATATATAGGAGAAACTCTAGTCTCCTATGTGTTTACAAGCGATGTGGGATACTTTTTTAAATAGAAAAATATAAGAAAAATCTATAAGTCTAAATCACATCATCCTCCTCCCCTTGAAAAGGATTCGTCCTCGAATCCGTGATGGAAACAAGCGACTTCTTCGAACATGTTTCTTCTTCCTTGGACGGATCTTGAATCCCCTCTTCTTCTTGAATCGTGAAATGCAAGTAAGACGGAAGGAAAGGGGTCGCATCCAACCACTTGGTCGACATGGTACTCAGAAAGGTAGACTTGTTGGTTGGCGTCCATTTCTCCCTCATGGAAAGCGCTACCTTGGAAACTTGGATGATTTCCTCATCCTTCTTAAGCTCGGAGTTGACCTTCGCAATCTCAGCAGGAACATCCTTAGACTTGCCTTCTTTAATCGCAAGTGTCTTGCCCATGGCTATACAGGATGTCGTCTTTGACGACGGAGGTGAGACTGTTGTGGGCTTCAATAGCGTCGACCCTAATTAGTTGACAAGATTTCGAATTTCCTTTACTTGCTGCATTGAATCTTCCGTGAGCTTGCGGATCTCCTCCCAAGGTGGTTCAACCTTCTTCTTACGACGAGCCTCATCCTCTCGAGTCCTTCTCTTTCGATATCTCCTCCGGATCTCCTTATAAACTACATCATATGTAGCACCATCCATGTCACTCCAACGAAGATACCCATCAACATAGGCTCGAATAGCCCATCGGATATACTCTTCGGACAAAGGCTTGGAACTCGTTTTCCTGAACATTTTGACCCGAAAGCTTGAGGAACCCTTGTTGTTGCTCTGATACCACTTGGTGTGCTCGGAGACTCTCCGAGCTAGTAGGATCGACGACGAGGTTCCTCCATTATTTCAGGAGATGGAAATTTCTACTAGTAACCGATATGTATGGCAAGATTCGCAGGTCTCTCACCCTTGAACCTCCCACACTCGGTCTCAATCCTCTCAGAAGCTCACTTCAAGGATCTCGATCCTTCGACACCTTCGCCTCTCACTAGGGTGTCTCCCTCGGCATCTCACCAAAGGGTTTTGTTTTTAGCATCTCACCAAAAACATGATCCTTAACCCAGAATCAAAGGAAGCAAATGTGCTCAGCTTTTAACTCAAAATTTTAACTTGTAATAAAAATGGGAAACCTTACAAAATATATAGGAGAAACTCTAGTCTCCTATGTGTTTACAAGCGATGTGGGATACTTTTTTAAATAGAAAAATATAAGAAAAATCTATAAGTCTAAATCACATCAGTAGGTGAGGATTGGGTAGAGTGTGAGAATGGGTAAAATAAATACCTAAAATAATTTCCGAATACGCGAATACGCGAATTTCGAACCCCAAAATTAGTTTCCAAATGTTAGTTTTCCCGAATCCCGCTTTATCGATCAATTTGATTTTCGAAAACCGAAAAGGATACCGTCATCCGAAATCACTTTAAATTCTCAAGGTGAAAGGGACGAAATCTTTCGTCAAAATTTTCAATTCAAGTCGGAATCCTCTTTACAAGGTCTAAATCCGATTTAAATCCATTTTTAAATCTTCTTTTTTCGAAAATTAGGATTTGAAAATACGAGTCTTTATAAGTCCCACTTAGCGCTGCTGTTTCTAAATTTGTAGGTTGTTACCTCACCGCACAAAGGGCTAAAGCTAGTGGCCAATCTAAAGACAATGTCATCAACGTTGCTCGTCACCTTTATGTGGAGGATAGTAAGGACAAGAAGGAGTTCAAGAATGAACACGCATGGCGTCTGCTCCGAATGAGCAGATATGGCTTAGGTCAATCGAAACTCCGAGTATTGTAGGAGGGAGCTTGGGGCCAAAGAGAACTAAAGTGAATGAGACCAGAGCATTCATATTATGAGATAGTATATCTAGTTAACCATATATATCTTATTTGTTAAGTAAAAGATCTCGTTAGTTAGATAGAATTTCCTATTGTATTTTTCTACTATAAACTCTCAAGAAGTCAATGAAAAGAATCAAGCTTTTGCCCTCTAAATCGTTCTTCATGGTATCAGGCTTTTTCGATCCTCTAACCTAAACCCTAACTCTTTCCGCCGCCGGCTTTATCTCCACCAACACCATTCCCGCCGGCGCCAATGGCAACCCCACCAGCAGCTCTCACGCCTGCTTCTCCTTACTACCTTCACCCTTCTGATCACCCGGGTCTCTCTATTTGCCCGGTGATTCTCAAAGGGGACAATTATCAAGAATGGATTGTCGCTATGAAAAACGCATTCTCTGCGAAACGCAAGGATGGTTTCATTGACGGATCCATTACCCAGCCGGCTGCAACTTCCTCCGATCATCAATATTGGAGGCCTGTCAATGCGATGCTCATCGGTTGGATTGCTCAGTCCATCGAGCCTTCTCTCCGCTCTACAGTTACTTACTTTTCCACCGTCAAGGAGCTCTGGGACGATCTCTCTCAACGATTCTCTATCGGCAACGGCCCTCGGATCCTTCAGTTGAGATCTGAAATCGCTCGTTGCCGGCAGGAGGGTCAGTCGGTGTCAGCCTACTTCGGTCGTCTTACCAAGCTATGGAAGGAACTCGACTCGCACTTGGCTCCTCGTGCTTGTACCTGCGGCAATCACGTCAAGGAACGAGATGAGGAACGGACTCATCAGTTCTTGATGGGTCTCGATGACATCGGCTACGGCACTCTTCGTTCCACTGTGGTCGCTCAAGATACTCTGCCGGGTCTCAACAAAGTTCATTCCCTTGCTGTTCAGGAGGAGCGTATGCTGTCGATGCGCACTACACAGACGCCGGTCACGGACATGCTGGCGTTTGTGGCTCAGCGTCGTTCTCCTCGCCCTCCGTCAGGTACCGTCGACAAGAAGTCTCTTTTTTGTGTACACTGCAATAAATCTGGCCACGATAGTGCTTCTTGTTTCAAAATTGTTGGCTATCCGGAATGGTGGAACAATGGCCGCGGTGTGTCTGATCCCGTCATCGGTGCTCCTCCGCCTCGCAACAAGTCTCCCACGCCTTCTGACTCCGACGCTGGCAAGGGACGGGGCAAGGTCTCCACTGTTGCGGTCAATTCGGTTCACACGAATCCTTCCTCCTCTGCCGGTTCTTCATCTCTCACTGCTGCTGATCGTGAGGGCTTCACAATCACCAATGAGCAGTGGGATCGTATGCTAGATATGTTCAAAAATTACAACACCAAGTCTCGAAACAATACTCTCGCAGGTATTGTCTCTACTTCTTGGATTATCGATAGCGGTGCCTCTATACATATGACTGGTGATCGTCGGTTGCTTCGGAATGCTCATACCGTTGATGACTGGCACATCAAGTACCCGGATGGCTCAATTGTCTTGGCAAATGAGGCTGGCTTGATTACTCTTTGCGGTTCTTTTGAGATTACTGCTTTATTCGTTCCTGGCCTTACTTGTCATCTGATTTCTCTTGGTTGCTTGACTGCTGATTTGAGATGCATCGTTACCTTGTCTGACAAGTTGTGTGTGATATAGGACCGCACTTCGAGGACGCTAATTGGAGCGGGTGAGGTTCAGAATAGGATCTACTGGTTATGCTGGGCTCCTCCGGTCACCACCCTTGCTGCTCAACACTCGGCATCCATCTCCTCTTGCATCGAGTCCCCTTCTTTATGGCATCAACGTCTCGGGCATCCTTCTTATTCATTACTTTCATCTTTTTCAAACACTAGTAGCCAGTCTTTTCCAAATAAGAGTGTTCCTTGTGATATATGTTACAAGGCTAAACAAACTCGTTGTTCTTTTCCTATCAGTTTGTCAAACGCTTTGGCGTCTTTTGATTTACTTCATTGTGATATTTGGGGACCTTATCGTGTTTTCTCTTCTTGTGGTGCATCTTATTTTCTCACCATTGTAGATGATTTTTCTCGAGCTACTTGGGTCTATCTCATGACTCATAAATCAGAGGTCTCTAGGTTACTCAAACAGTTTTTTAGCCTTACCGTCACTCAATTTCACAAAACCATTAAATGTGTCCGTAGTGACAATGGCTCCGAATTTCTTGCCTTGCGTCCTTTCTTTGCTGATCAGGGCATCTTGTTCGAGTCCTCCTGTGTTGCTACTCCTCATATTCTCAATGTTGCTCGAGCTCTAATGTTTCAGGCTAATCTACCTATCACATTTTGGGGGGAGTGCGTTCTGACTGCGTGCTTTCTCATCAACTGCACACCTTCTTCTGTTCTTAAAGGTAAAACACCCTACGAATGTCTCTTTCACAAACCCCCTGATTATACACATCTTCGTGTCTTTGGGTGTCTATGTTATGCGTTTGTCATTCCTCGCTCTACAAATAAATTCTCTCCTAGGAGTCGGAAGTGTCTGTTTCTTGGGTATCCGTTTGGTCAGAAAGGGTGGCGTCTGTATGATCTAACCACTCATCAGATTTTTGTCTCTCGTGATGTTTCTTTTCACGAGGACATCTTTCCATATTCCTTGATTAAAACACCTACTCCAGCACCACCTGTTTACCCCACTCCGGCTACGCATGATGCTCCCCTGCAGCCCCCTCTCGCTGCTCAGCCGGAGCCTCCACCACCTCCACCACCCCCTCGGTGTTCCTCTCGCACCCCAACCCCCTCGGTCTTACTCCGAGACTATGTGTGCCATACTCTCCGCAAGGTTGATCCTATTTCGGCTTCTCCGTCTTCGGTCACGTCTTCAGGTACGCCCTATCCTTTGTCACATTATGTTGATTCCCATACTCTAACACCTAGTCATATCAGCTTCTTAGCGGCAATCAGTGCCAGCCCTGAACCGACGACATTTCGTGAGGCCTTCTCTCATCAGCACTGGAGGGATGCTATGCGTTCTGAAATTGATGCTCTTCATCGCAATGGTACTTGGGAGGTCACTGAGTTGCCTCCTCACAAGAAGGCAATCGGCTGTAAATGGGTGTTTCGAGTGAAATACAACTCGGATGGTAGCATTGAGCGTCACAAAGCTCGTCTTGTTGCTCTTGGGAATCGTCAGATTGAGGGTACGGACTACTCTGAAACTTTCGTTCCAATTGCTAAAATGGTGTCTGTCAAGGTATTTCTTGCAGTTGCCTCTATTCATGACTGGGAACTTCATCAGATGGATGTTCATAATTCATTCCTTCATGGTGATCTTGATGAGGAGGTTTACATGTCTATGCCTCCAGGATTTTCTCATTCTGGTCCTCGCCGAGTTTGCAGACTCAAGAAGTCTCTCTATGGTCTTCGTCAGGCTCCTCGGAATTGGTTCTCTAATCTGGCTTTCGCGCTCAGACATGTCGGCTTCTCTCAGTCCTATGCTGACTATTCTTTGTTCTCTTATGCTCGATCTGGGATTTTCCTACATGTTCTTATTTATGTCGATGATTTGATTATTGCGGGGAACGACTCGGCTGCAATTGATAGATTCAAGGCATATCTTCACTCTTGTTTTCATACGAAGGATCTAGGCGTGCTCAAGTATTTTTTGGGCATCGAGGTATCTCGCACTTCTTCTGGCATTTACCTTTCACAGCGAAAATACACACTGGATATCCTTGGGGAGGTCGGTTCATGCAGGAACCTCGACAATCTCACTGGACGGCCGCACTGCGCGTTCTACATTACCTCAAAGGGCGGCCTGCTCAAGGGATCTTTCTTTCCCGCCATAGTGACCTTCGGTTGCTTGCTTACTGTGATTCTGATTATGCAGCGTGCCCTTTGACTCGTCGGTCTCTTACTGGTTATATTGTCAAGCTAGGGGAATCTCCGGTCTCCTGGAAGACAAAGAAGCAGACCACCGTCTCCCGCTCGTCTGCTGAAGCTGAGTACCGATCGATGGTCATCACCTCTTGCGAGCTGGTTTGGCTTAAAGCTCTTCTGCGCTCTCTCGGCATCCGTCATCGCGGCCCTATGCGTCTATGGTGTGACAATCAGTCCGCCATTCATATCGCAAACAATCCTGTCTTCCACGAGAGAACCAAACATATTGAGGTTGATTGTCACATTGTGCGTGATCATGTTCAGTCCGACAACATTGCTCTGTTTCATGTTCGCTCTTCCAATCAACTTGTAGACATTTTCACCAAGGCTCTTGGACAACAACAGTTTGACTTCCTTCTGGACAAGTTGGGCATTCATCGCACTCATGCTCCAACTTGAGGAGGAGTATTATGAGATAGTATATCTAGTTAACCATATATATCTTATTTGTTAAGTAAAAGATCTCGTTAGTTAGATAGAATTTCCTATTGTATTTTCTACTATAAACTCTCAAGAAGTCAATGAAAAGAATCAAGCTTTTGCCCTCTAAATCGTTCTTCAATTCACCTCAAGTCCAAACCTTGAAAATCCTACAAGTGAAGGATTCTCAGCAGGTTCCTCCCTTTGTCCTTCCAGTGCCAGGGCCTCTAAAAAGGTCGAGAAGCGTGTTTCGACACAAATGTCTCCTGACAATGAGCATTACATCAACTTCAATGGGCATAAGATGATTGTTGAAGATGAACGTGACACATATCAATTGCTATTCAACACTATACAACAAAATTTGTTCAAGTAGTAGATGATGGAATCACCCCGATGGAATTACCAACTACGATGAGCAACTTCATTCAAAAGGGCTCACACCATCAACTCAAGGCGGACTTGGTTAATTTATAAGTTGACAGTTTGTATTATTTTGAGATTTTTTTTTGTTCATGTCATGTTTAGTTAATATCTGATAGTCTATATAAACTCTTAAAATAGAAGAGTTTATGTGTCACTCTTAGCTTATTTTTAGGTATTTCAACTAATCACTAGTTTTCATTCTTTTTTATTTTTATTTTCATTTATTTTATCATTTAATTAACCATCTATATCTATATCGATATCTATACCTAGCTTCTATATAAACTCTTAAAATAGAAGAGTTTTTTCATATGTATCACACTCAAATTATTTTTAGTTATTTCAACCAATCACTAATTTTTATTCCTTTTTGTTTTTTTATTAAATATTTTATCATTTAGTTAACCATTAACCAATTGGATTAATTTAAAATAGAATTCAAAAAGAAAAACCTCCTCCAGGAAAACCCTAAGAAAAACTCCAGCCGCCACAAACCCCAATCTCAACCAAAATCCAAGAAGCAAATCCGATTTCAGCCCCAATCCAGACAAAATCACAAAATCAAAACCCCAAATATTGAGAAAGAGGATGTGGATTTGTGCTTCATTCCAAACAAACCCAACAAAGAAGCCAGAAAAAGATGCAAAAAATGGAATATGAGATGGAAACAAAGAGATCGATCTACTGTCCTCCTGCAATTTCAGATCGGGTCTTTTGGTGGCAGAAGGAAGTCGAGTAACAGTTATTTTGAAGCGATTTGGTGGTTTCGGGGGCTTGATGGGTGCTGGCGGCTGGGGTCCTGGGGCTCGGGTTGCCTTCGCCGGAAATTGCACCTTGTTCTCCGTTCGTTCTCCCCTCCCTTCTCCCTCTCTCGCCTTGCTCAGGTCCTCCTGAGTGGTGTCGGCACGCCTCTCCGCTTCCGAAGGCTCCTCTGGTGGTGGTGGCTCTCCACAGCCGCTGCTCGTACCCCCCGTCCTCTCCTTCCGCTGTTGGAGATTGCGGTTCCTCCCTGGTGGCCGGCCGACCACTTTCCCCGGTCGCCTTGGCTGCTGCCTCTCTCTGCGCGTGGTTGGAAAACAAAAGCTACTTCTAACCCTCTTCCTAACTCTTTACAGAATCCAAAAAATTTCAATTTTAAACCCAAACCTTCAAACCCAAACCTTCAGCACAAAGTTTCTAGTTCGATGTCTTATTATCTCACAAATCCTTGGCTCAAAATTTATCTCTTTTAGGAGCGAGACCTTGCATGCAACCGGAACGATCAATGCAGCTACCCAATTCCTAGAGCAAAATCAAAGATTTCTCATGTTGAAAGTCACTATTGAACAGTTTGACCTAGTCATCCTTTTTGTTTATGCTCCCTCAATGGAACAAGAAAAAGAGGGCTTCTGGCTTGAAGTCATCTCTACAGTTAACAGACATATGCTTCCTGTCTTAATCATAGGAGACCTCAATGATATAGAAAACGACACTGAAAAGATTGGAGGTTGCATCCCATCTCTATCCAGATTTCGCAGACTCAAGGAAATCAAAGAAGAACTAAATCTTGATACTATCCCCTATGTAGGATCTCCATTCACATGGAGAAAGAACAACAATGTTATCTCCAATATTTCCAATACCTATGAACGTCTTGATAGGGCTCTAGCTCACCAAGAGATCATGTCTCACTTTAAGAACATAAGAGTCCGTCATCATCCTTTCTCTTCCTCTGATCACTGCCCTATCACCCTACAAATAGGCTCCTCAGATGGCTTTAAGGGAGCTCCCTTTCGCTTCGAAATGGCCTGGTCCACAAATCCCAACTTTGAACCCATAGTTAATAAGGTTTGGAAGAATAAATTTGTCGGGTCTTTCGCTCATGTATTCATGCAGAAACAAAAGCTTCTAAAAAAGAACATAAAGGATTGGTGTAAAAACCATAAAAATAAAAATAATATTCTCAAGCAACTCGAAGTGGTCGAAAACAATATTCAGAAGCTGCAACTAGGCCTCCCCTGGGGTTCCTTATCAACCAATGACATCAGAAAGCTTGATAGATTAGAAAAGAAAAAATAAGCACTCTTAGAATACAACCTGAGATTCTGGAAACAAAGATCCAAAATAAAACACCTTCAATTAGGAGATAGAAACACTCGATACTATCAAACCACTGTCAAAATTAGAAATTTCAGAAATTCCACTGCTACCTTTATCACCAAAGATGGCATCCAACTAACTGACATCCAAGAGATTTCTAACCAAATCACAAAAGAGATGTCTGAAAGATTTATAGTCCAACCTAGATCCCCCATCTCAAGTGATCAAATAAAACATTTACAATCTCAAATCACTTCTAATGACAATGCCACCCTCCTAACCCCCCTTCAAATAAAGAAATCAAAGATACTCTAAGTAGTATGGCGGAAGATAAGACCCCTGGTCCAGATGGGTATCCCCCCGAGTTTTACTTAAAATATTGGACAATCATTGGATCCTCCTTATGTAAAGCAGTTAAAGCATTCTTCCATTCCGGAAGCATATTATCCGAAATCAACCAAACCTTCATTGCCCTCATACCAAAGGTTGAAAATCTTTTAAATATCAATCACTATAGGGCTATTAGCTTATGCAATTCTATTTACAAGCTCATAACTAAGATCATAGCAAACAGACTCAAACCTATTTTACCTAAACTGATTAACCCGTTCCAAGGTGCTTTTATAGAAGGAAGATCCATCCAAGACAATACTCTTATCGCTCATGAAATCTTTCATAACTTCCACAAACAAAAAGGAAAAAGAGGATGGATGGCTCTCAAATTAGACATGGAAAAAGCTTATGATAGAATCAACTGGGACTACATAAGAGCTACTCTCTCTAAATTTGGCTTTGCACCCCAATGGATTAACTGGGTCATGAACTGCATCACAACAACTACATTCTCAGTATTAGTCAACAATCGCCCTGGCACACAGTTCAAACCGGGTAGAGGGATAAGACAAGGAGACCCACTTTCCCCTTATATCTTCATCCTCGTCATGGAGAATTTAGCGCAAGAACTAATAGAAGAAGCAGCCTACGATGATGCCCTGATAGGAATTAAACTAACAAAAAATGGTATTCCAATTCCCTTTCTTACTTTTGCAGACGATACGATAATTTTTTCAAGAGCCTCCCATAAGAGTCTCCATACGATTAAAAATATTCTCAATAATTTCTCAAACCTCTCGGGGCTAACCATTAACTATAACAAGAGTTCTCTTCAAGTCTCGGAAAATATAAATCCGAACCTCGCCAACTCCCTAGCCCGTGATATGAACATCCCGATTTCAAAAACTTGTAACGGCCCAGAATTATGATTTCCGGGTTACGTTTCAAGGGATAAAACCCCTTGTTCGGATCTTGCAATCCAGGTACGGGTCGAGGTTTCAAACTCATTTTAAGGTGATTAGAAGGAGGGATTTCAAACCCTAAAAACATCGAAGGGCCGTTGGGTACCCTTAACCTGTCCTAAGACTATGTCGCGGAAACCATTTCAAACGGAAGTAAAGCGGAAGTAAAGTACAGATACAAGTGCCACGGCGGAGCCGGGTCAAAACGGAGTCAACAGTATAAATCCAAAACAATATAATCAGAGTCTGGTGAAGTCTATAACTCCAGCGCTCACTCTCCGCCGACAAAATGACCCGCGCAATAAGCAAACAGCACCGATAGGATGAACATAAATAATTCCTAAAAAAATTGATTTGGAGCGGGATCAGATCGATGCCCACTTAACTCTGCATCCCAACCATAAGCACACATATACGCTATACCTAATAAAGATGCTCTAATGCAGTACGGAATTCAAACACACTAGCATGCTCCTAGTTCATAATAATGTGCAGAAATACTGTAAAGGGCCCAAGACAATGCCAAGTGGCATATCCCTCTCCTACCTCCACCCCTTCCGACAGGCGGAGACTGGCCAACTCGTGAATGCATTCATTCATAATAGGGCGGCACGCATGCCTAACCCGCTCCACAATAAAGCCCGCAGGCATATCACAATATAAGGAAGTACTCGATTGACTCAGGGTACCCAATGAGGCTGGGCTACCCTATGACCCTAGCAAAGACTCTAGGACTATCACAGATAACGGCCGTTCTGTTTACATACACATAGAGAAATAGAATGCTCAACGATCGATGCAACCTAGCATGGTACTACATGGCATGCTGATTATGAATGCAAGCACCTAGTATATCATGCACCTAAAGTAGGGAATAGCTCTATTCAATCTGAGTAAGCTCCGAAGAGACTTACCTGGCGGTGCAGAACAGCAAGACAAGCATCACGATAGATTAAAGATCACCTAGATACATATCATAATGTCCATATAAGTCTACATTTAACCATCCAATCCCGCAAGCACACATCACTCAATAACGTATAACTACATCATAATCATCATCTCATCAAGTTCAACCATTCATCATTTCATCACATTCCATAAGACCATATCATTCTCATCATTCCATTTCGCCACATTCGTATATTTGCAATAATACTCATATATCCTCATGATCGCATATATCAAGTTCATCATATCTCGAAAGCGTAAATTAACGATACACAAGTCTAACACTCATCATGCCATTAGTCAATCAACGGTGCCATTAGTACACATCAATCATAATATTAGTCAATCATTCACATCAATCATGCTAGTTCGTCACCGATCACATAATTCCCGAGTTAGTCCCGAAACCGCTTTAAAATCCTAATCAACTAGTTAGAATTTCCGATAATTGAAAACGCTCATCAAATTCCTTTTTCGATTTAAATCCGACAATATCCTTTTTAAATCTCTAAGTCTCATAATATTATATTTCAAATCACCATAATATCATATTTAAGTCTTAAAATAATGCTTTATATTTCAAATCTCACATAATGTTATATAACATTTTAAATACCATTTATTAAACACTTTCATAAAATAATTTCCAAATCCTTTCAAAAATCACAACCATTTTTATTTAATAATATTAGCCCCTTTATTTTGTTAAATACCAAAACCGAGCCTCACTTGTTTTCTATACTTAAAAACCGGACATATGTTAATAGAAATGGCCAAATTTCATTTGATTTGCTTTTTTTTAAAAAAGAATGAGCCCAACCAACAGGCCCAAAATTCCCTCTTTTAGAACCATCAACCCGGCCCAAAAATTAGGCCCAATGGCCATTCTTCCATCTGTTGAATTCGAACCCTAAGAGTGAAATGAAAGAGCTGGGCCCACAGCTGATGTGGCGATGGCGGGTCCCACAGAGCAGCAATCTTCTTCTTCCTCTGTTCGTCAAATCCAACCCCGCTTCCGATGGTGCCGCTCGTGGCTGCTCGTCCTGGTTCACTGGCATCGGCTCCCTCCTCCTCAGCTTCCTCGCTCTCCGGCGCTCGCTCTCTCGCTCGGACTCTTTCTCACCCACGCTCGGCCCCGTTCGTACTCACGCTCGTTGACCTCGCTCCCGATCCCGCCTCTCGATCTCGCCGTTAACCTCACTCTCGCTAATCTCTCCCCGGGTTAGTTCAAGATAAGGTTAACACACAGAAATTGAAGCGAGAGAGATGAAGGATGGGTTGGAAAGCTCACCGAGGCGCGGTTCGATGCTCGCCGGAAAGCTTCGTCGGAACTCAATTCGGCTTCGTCGGTGACGGAAATCAAACGGGCTTGGCCTAGGACAGAAACAGAGGGCTTAGAGGAGGAGCTTTATGAGGCCATTCGATCAAACAAGGGAGGAGGAGAGCTTACCGACTGTGTAAGGAGAAATCAGGGGGAGGAGGGGAGGAAGAAGAAGACGCCGGCGACTCCAGTGCCTGGCGCATCGGCGGCTGTTCTGGGCTACGTCGGACATCGGAGGTGAGGAGAATGGTGGTGAGCTGCTAATCGACTCGGCTCTGAAACAGAGGACGAGGGGAGGCGATGCCCGACTATTCGGAAATCAGGGGAACGAAACGCGACGACGGTGCTGTTGGTCGGGATTGGTTGTGGCGACTGTTGGCAGCGGAGGCCGGTGCAGAGGTGGCGCAATGGTGGCATTTGAGTGGCGACAGGCTCAAAATAGGGGAGTAGGATTTGAGGAATGGATGAGAGAGAGATGGGGAGTTTTGGTTTAGAGATTTTGTCTGAAGGCAGAATGAAGGAGGGAGAGGACTTGGGAAGAAATGGGTCCTGCTGTACACAATAGCACATGGGAGAGGTGAGCTTTTGAAATCAGAAAAGAAAAGAGGGATAGGAGTAGGGTGCCAAAGTTACAGAAGGGAGAGGGGTTGGCGTGGAAATGGGTCTTAGCTGTCTTCTTGTCAAATTGCAGGAGGCAAGGCTGCAGGAAACGGGAAAAGAAGAGGGAGTTTTGGCACCTTGCCAATTTGAGGAAACATTGCTGCTACTGCATTTGAAATTAGGAAGGGAGAGGAGTTCTGGCCATCAGAAAACAAAAGAGAAGAACAACGAGTGGCCCAACAGCTAATTTAAAGTACCCACAAGATGAATCCCGAAACCCGCTCACTCGATTTTATCCCGACTCGTTCAACTAAATCTCAAATTTTTAAATCCAAATTTAATAATGAAATTCGAACGTCTTTTCCCAATTCTCGGCATATGAACGCGGAATAAAATTCTATTTTGCATAAATTTCAAATTTTGGCTGGAATTCGTTTTAAGGGTTTCAATTTCGATTTAGTAATTTAAAGATGATTTTTTTTTCCTTGAAACATCTTAATTAAATCCGATTTAAATTCATTTTAAATTTCTTCTTCCGAAAATTAAGATTTAAAAATCCGAGCCTTTACAAAACTCTTGAGAAATACCTTGGTATCCCGTTAGTAAGGGGAAGGGTTAAAAATGTTGTATTCAACGAAGCCATTGAAAGTCTGAAAAAACAACTATCTAAATGGAAGGCCTCTTCTCTCAGTCAGGCGGGGCGTGCAACTCTCATACAAGCAAACTTGAGCTCCAAAACCAACTATTTGATGCAAAATTTCCTCCTTCCGAAAGGTATTCTAAACCAAATCGATCAAATTCAAAAGAATTTCTTTTGGAACAAACTTCAGTCAGAAAGGTACACCCCATTAATTAGTTGGGATAAAATCTGTAAACCTAAAGAGCAAGGAGGATTAGGATTGAAACTTGCGGAGGACATGAACATTAGCCTTCAAATGAAATTACTTTGGAAAATTTACTCTGAACCTAATAACATCTGGGTTAAAATTATAAAAGAAAAATACCTCCAACAGGAGGGATTAATGGAAAGAACGTCGCAGAACACATCCTGGCAATCTGGAAGGCTACTTCAACTAAGAGAAAAATTCCTACAAGGGTTACTATGGATAGTAGGAAATGGAGACTCCATAAACGTTTGGAAAGATCCCTGGGTTCCCAATCATAATCTCACAAGCTTTCAAGAACATCTGGATCCCGACCTTAAAGTTAATCAGTTGTTCACATCTAACAAGGAGTGGAATGTTCCCCTCCTCCATGAGATTTTCCCCAATAACATTGTACAACAAATCATCAGAATTCGAATTCCTAACTGGAACACTCCTGATAAACTAATTTGGAAATTTACCTCTGATGGCCAATTTACTACTAGATCGGTCAGACAAACGGTTAATAGTAGCAACAACTCTACCGAGGATTACAAGTGGATATGGAAACTAAATCTCCCCCCGAGAATAAAAAATCTTCTTTGGAAGATAACAACTGATAGTCTTGCTACAAAGGAGAGATTAAATAGGTATTTCAATAGAGTTCCGACTTGTTGTTGTTTCTGTAATGATAGTAACGAAGACAACAACCACCTCTTTATCCTTTGTCCTTTCACTAGAACTACTATTGCTGCCTACGGACAAAGGTTAAGCAAAACCACACCACTTATACCCAATTCTTGCACCAAAATGAGCGAAATTTTTACACATGATAATAACAAGAAATCTATCGAAGAACTCTGCTTTATTTGGCAAAAAATTTGGGAAGCTAGGAATGATATGATTTTTAGGAATAAAAATCCGGACACCCCTTGCCAGATGGCCATAAGAATTATAACGGATATCAATGAATGGCATGGTGCAGCCAAAACTAAAAATATACCCTCAATGCCAACTCTAAAGAGAAGACGCAATTCTAAATGGACCAAACCGCCTAGGGCTATCTACAAAATAAATGTAGATGGTTCACTAAAACCCACTGGCGATTGCCAAGTGGGGGGGATTATTAGGGACCATAATGGTTCTGTGATTGATATCTTTCAATCGAAAACGGAAGCAAGCTCTGCCATCCAAACAGAAGCTGCTGCGTTTTGTGCAGGTGTAAACTTAGCTCTAGCTAAAGGTCTACGACGAGTCATAGTGGAAGGAGATTGCTTGGAAGTCACCAAGGCAATTAATGATAGCAAGTACGTTAGATGGGAAATCCTCCGGGAAGTGGAACTTATCAGGAAGCTTAGCTCAAGCTTCGACATCATCGAATTCAGACACTGTTACAGGGAAGCAAACAAGACAGCTGATTTTATAGGTAAGTCTAGGAATATTTGTACGGTTTCGAACCTCCCTGCATGTAGGGATCTTTGTAACATCATTCGTTTGGATGATCATGGTGGCATCTTACGTTTGTAAGATCCACCTAATTTTTGCCTACTGTAAAAAAAAAAAAAATAGAATTCAAAAAAATATTTTTTAGCAACCAATTAGATTAATTTAAAATATAACTTTTGTAAATAAAATGAAGAAGATATTAATTCTTTTTCTACCAACCAATTAGATTAATTTAAAACATAATTTTTACAAAAGTTATAGATATTAATTTTTTTTAGTAAGGAACAAGATTTCTTCAAAATGCAATTTTTTCAATGTTATAAATAAAGATACTAATTTTCTTTAGCAACTAATTAGAGTGATTCAAAATATAATATTAATAAGTAGTGTGCTTCACTTACATTTTTTATTTAACTAATCCACTCTAATTGTATTAAAGTTGAAACAATCTCTATATAATTAATTATATTATGTTTTATTTTTTGATTGCATCCCACCTTACGAGGGAAAGAAGTTTAGGGTGCGACATGACTTCCTCGTGGTCCATCAAATGACATAGGTGCGCCACCTTGTCCGCCATCAGGTTGAGCTCATAGAAGACATGTGTGCAGAACAACCACTCAAAATGACCAAAAAGGTGCAGAATGTCTGAAATGGTTATCTCAATCTCCCAGGGCACCTCCACTTACTAGTGACAAAGTTGATGACTATCAAACAGACTCCCTCGATCATTATGCGTCACAAGCCAAGGTCATTTGCAGCTACTAGACTAGATTGGAGTGCAAAAGCTTATGCTTGTAAGGAGGCGGAGCCACACTAGAAACTACTATATTTTTCAAATATTCCTTAATTTTAAAATAACTAATATTTTTATGTTAGATTTTATTAATATATTTTCTTATATTTATCGCAGTAATGTGTTATATTATTATTATTTGATTGATTTTAAAATAAGTGCCCAATGACGTGAGAACTACACTAGTTTATATTATTTGAAGTCTTTTTTCTTATCATTTTTTATAATATTTTTTTTAAAAATAATCGTGTCGTGTATGCGATACCATTAAAAGGGGCCGTTTCTGACTGCATCATGACGATAACATCAATCGTCCCTTGCTTGCAGAGATCACTTATATCTAGACTTGTCAAACGGGTCATTCGGATCGGGTTCGGGTCGAGTCACTTCGGGTTTCGGGTAAAACGGATCTCGGGTAAAACGGGTTTCGGGTTTTTCGGGTTGACTCGAACTCGGGTTTGATCGGGTTTCGGGTCGGGTTCGGGTCGATTTCGGGTTTGTTAATTTTTTCTTTTTTAAATTAAAAAAATCATTATTTGATAATTTTGTGATAAATTTTAATTATATATATAAAAAATTAATTATATATAATTATAAGTCAACCGGGTCACCGGGTCGAAACCCAGATTACCCGGAAAATTTCGGGTTTTTCGGGTTCGGGTCGAAAAAAAATTTCGGGTCAAAATTTTCGGGTTCGGGTCGGAAATTTTTCGGGTCGGTCGGGTCAGATCACCGGGTCGGGTTGTGTTTTGACAGGTCTACTCATATCTCATTCAATTTTTTGTTGCTTGAGAAAACCACCCTTTAAATAGGGTGTTTTGCTGAAAACCACCCCCTAAAGCAAAAATTGCAGAAAACCACCCCTTAAAACCTTTTTCTTTGCAAAGTCACACCCATCACCAATTTTTGTTAATTAAATGTTAAAGTGTGTGGAAATTCAATTATACCACTTATTTTTATTATTAGTTTACTCAATTCAATTGGTATTAGTTGATATTTAACTTTTTGACATGTTTTTCAAAAGAAAAAACACTATAAAATATCCAAAAAATATTTTAAAAAATAATAATTTCATACTCACAAAAAAACTCTATAAAAAATTGATGTGTCTTTATATTTTATACATATGAAAAAAATGTGTAATACTAGGGCTACTTGAAGAAAATAATTTTTTTTTAAAAAATAATCTTTCATATAGTTTTTATTATTCTAAAAATGTATGTGGAATAGTGAACATATTTTTAGAATAATAAAAACTATATAAAATATCATTTAAAAAAAAAATATTTTCTTCATGTAGCCCTTTAGTAATATACACTTTTTAAAATATATAAAATATCGATTATATCTACTTTTAATAGAGTGTTTTTACTAATAAGTGTGAAATTATATATAAAAATGATATTTTATAAAAAAAAATTACTTTTGAAAAACATGTTAAAAAGATAAAAAATTAATTAGTACTGATTGTATAAGTAAAATAATAGTAAAAACAAGGAATATAATTGTTTTTTTCATGCACTTTAACATTTAATTAACGAAAATGTGGTGATAGGTGTGACTTTGCAAAGAACATGGTTTTAAGGGGTGGTTTTCTGCAATTTTTGTTTTAAGGGGTGGTTTTCAGCAAAACACCCTATTTAAAGGGTGGTTTTCTGCAATTTTGCCTTCAAATTATTACCTCTATAAAAAAGGGTGATTAGTATATGAACCAAATATCTGCCAATTTAAACAGTTTATGTCATATTTGTGTTGTGTTTTTTTCGTATCGTTTGTCGTATTTTCGTACCAGGCGAGTCTCGCAGATTTCCAACTCCAGTTCTCTGGTAGTGCGTTCCAGAGACGCTCAGCCGATAGAGCGTAGATAGAATTCTGGATATACTCCGTAGATAGCTGTCAGAGACGGTCACAAAGTTGGATCGTAAAAAATCGGTCCCTGAAATTTTAAAATTCCATTTTCCACCGGTCGTCGTTCGTCGCTCGTCGCCACTCATCAGCTCAGTCGTAACCATCTTTGGAGGGAAAGCAATTCGCCTTCCATCTCCCGTGAAGCTGTTTTCCTCCATCGAAACCCTGCGAGATTTAATTTCTGATCGACGGTTGCGGCTAGCTGAAGTTGGTTCAGTAATTATTGCTCTGTGTGCTTGATTCCCCGTCTCAGGTAGTGTTGCATGAGCTATTATCAACCTCTTTTCCGTTTGCTTTTTTTTAGGGGTTTCAATTTATGCTTTGTTATTTTTGTGATTTTTCGATTTCTCGCCACCACTGATTCTAGGGTTTTGGTTTTTGGCACTTCCTTCTCCGTGATATGCGTTTCTAGGGTTTTGTGGGTATTTGTTGAAGATCTGTTGGTAATGGTAACTGAATAGATCTTAGTAGCAAATTGAAATTCCACTTCTGCTGACTCGATGCAGGAATTAGGATATGATAATGTAAATGTTGTTGGATTGAGGGATTTTAGCGCTTGATAATTGAAATCCAAGCCATGAAATCCTGAAACAATGACACAATATCATAAAGATCTGTTATTTTCTTATTTCTTTTACAGTATTAATTTCTTAGGTGATTTTTCTTTTGGTAGGTCTTTTTTAGGTGAATGAGGTGTGCCTAGCTATGTTTTTACCAGGTTGTCTGTAGTCAGATGTATTAGCGTTTACATTAATTAGCAACTTTTCTGTCCACAGATTGCCAACCTATCTCCATTTTGTTTTGGTTTGTATTTTGGGAGGTGAGGCGGTTTGCTGCATCATAGCGTGGTATAATCTTCATATATTTCTTTTTTTTTTTAGCTTCATAATTATCTTCAAATTCTCCCAAATTATACAACTTAGTTTGGTTATTACAGTTGTGTTGGTATTTTTCATGTGAACTAAGTAGTTGATTATCACTAATTTATTAGTAATCTGCTGAATGTAGGCCTAGATGAGTTTGAAATGGATCTAGGGGAGAGAAAAATAGGACCAGTATCATTTATTTCAGAAACTCGTATTTGATTTACTCATTTTACCATATAATATGCTGTTTTTGACGAGTTTGTTCTTAAATATCAAGAGTCATCTTTGGACAATGCTGTGAGCCAAAATCTCTAGGAATGCAGACAAAGAAGAAAGTATCTTCAAAGACTTCTGCCCGAGAGGCTGTAAGCCCCAGAATATTGAAATCCCAGCAGAAGAAGCAACCTGGGTATCCTGGAGTTGTTGAAAGTAAAGATGTGAATATAATTACATCATCTGCTCGAAAGCCAAAATCCAGTGAGTGAATTTGATCTTTTCATTGTAGAAGTTGAGTCGCCTTTATCTGTGCCATGTGTTTGTTGACATAAGCTGAAATTTTAAGGTGAGCTACCTGCTTGTATTCTCACAGCTGCAACTGGGATCCGTTCAAAGAAAAATGAAGGCTCTGCTGCCACGGATTTGAACGTTCAACAAAGATTATTGCAGGATGTCACTTCCAATCCAGGACCTAACGCAGTTATTGTTACTTCCTTTATTCATAAGGTCAGCATATCTGCTTTGAAATCAAATCCCCGTTCCTGGTAAATATGCTTTTTAAATATCTGATTAACATTCTCCAACGTTTGTCACTTTGTCTCTAATTTGTACACTTTGTTTCATATCCACAATAAGGCCGACTCTCTGTTTCACTTTGGTGAGCTTGGCCTCCATATTAGTATCAATGAGCTTGATGTGATGTTTGCAGGAACAACATGAAGGAACTGCTCAACCTGAATCAGCAACCATATTTTCCCCAAATTTTCATTTTTCAAGACATATTGGAGATACTGGAAATGGAGGTATGTGATACACTGAATCTTCTTATCCTTCCTAGAAGCTCCTTTATTTCTGTTACCATAACAGATTCTATAATATAAGCTAGGATGATAGAATATAAAATCAGGAAGAACTAATTTGATGGATCAAACACAAAACAAACTCAATACTAACCAAAGATGAAACGGAGCCTATTGCCTAACTAGCCCTAGGCTAAATAGCCAATTACAAGGTAGATTTCTGGATGACTAACAAAGGGCCTATTGCCTTATTTATACTGACTCAGACTAGTGCTAAATGACAGACAGTGACACTAGCAATCCCCTCTCACTAGGGGTGTGTATGATTCGGTCCAAACCAAATTTTTGGGCCGAACCAACACAAACCGAACCGAACCGAAGTTTTTCGGTTTGAGAATTTCCATTTTTCGGTTTCGGTTCGGTTTGTGTTAAACCGAATTTTTTTATACACTACACATATATATATACACTACTGTATTTGTAATTGTATATTTGTATGCTGTACACTACAATGTATACTGTAGTGTACACTACAATGTATATTTGTGTACTGTATACTATACACTACATGCAATGTATATAAATACATTGTTTATATACATTGTATGTATATTTGTATATGTATATTTACATTGTATTTGTTAAAACTTTAAGATTTGTATACTTTAAAGTATTTTGAAATATGTACATATATTTTGGAATATATACACATATTTTGGAATGTGTATATATACTGTATTTTATATATATTTGTATACTTATTTTTTTTTTTTATGGAAATTCGGTTCAATTATGTTAAAACCGAACCGAACACAAACCAAACTGGCAAATAACCGAACCGAACCTAATACTTTCGGTTTGAAGTTTTGATATTTTCGGTTTCGGTTCGGCCCGGTTTGGTTAGGTTTTAAACCGATGCACAACCCTACCTCTCACAGCCTAACGGCCCTAACTGCTTCCATAACAGCACATTGCCCCCCTATTCTAGATCTTTTCTCCAACTTATAGACTCCTCTTAGTTATGTATGTATCATAGGAGATAGTAATATTTGCTGATCCAAACGTTGTAGTTCAAAATTCAGTTGCATAAAGGGTTGCATCAAGGAATACACATTAACCAGACTGCTAGCTGTGAAATTTAACATCATATTGGATACAAGTATATTGCACAAATACACAGGATGCACATATGTTCAGCTAGTTGCTTTAACTACTTTCTCTTGTCAGCTTGCTTGTCTTCTGATGTCTCCACAATATACCTCACCATGAAAACCTCAAAGCTGGAATGTTTGGACGAGTGTGGCCAAGACTCTATCTCAACTAATTCATGTGTTGACGAAGAAGAGGAATATGAGGAATTTGATGACTTCGATCCTTATCTTTTTATAAAGAACTTGCCAGAATTATCAAAAGTTGTACCGACTTTTAGGCCCATGTTGCTCCCGAAACAGACTCGGCGTTGCCCTCCAATTACTCTTGTTTTGGACTTGGATGGTAATAACATCTTAGTCAGTATGCCCTTTTTTCCTGATATTTCTTGGGTTTCAACTTTTGTTTGTTTTAGGATAAGCTCTTATGAAATGAATTTAGTTATTTCATCCTAATTTTTGCACACAAAAATACACAATGAATTTTGACCAAGATCTTTATATTGACAGAGACCCTTGTGCACTCTTCTCTGGAACCTTGTGATGGTGCAGACTTCACGTTTAATGTGAACTTTAATCAGAAAGAGCATACAGTTTTTGTCCGCCGTCGTCCTCACCTTCACGATTTTATGGAAAGGGTGGCTGGCCTCTTTGAGATTATTATTTTTACTGCCAGCCAAAGTATCTATGCTGAACAGCTTCTCAATGTTCTAGACCCAAATAGGAAGATCTTCCGTCACCGTGTTTATCGTGAATCGTGTGTTTATGTTGAAGGGAATTATCTTAAAGATTTGTCAATCCTTGGTCGTGATCTAGCTCAAGTAATCATAATTGATAATTCTCCTCAGGTATTATTGATTGACTTATCTTATTTTTTTCATCATGATATGTTCTATAAGCAATTGCTCTGCTTTTAGAATTGCTCTCCTCTGAGAAAGTGAGAAGGGACTGAAACTGGCTGATTTTCACTTTCTGGGTAATCTGATCTAAGGAGCTCATTTTGAATTCAAACACTTCCATAAGACAAGACTGACTGGAAACCCAAGGATATGCCTATATAGATTTGATTTCCGAAAATTTGCTTAATTGTAAACGCAGATATCTTTCTTAAATTGCCATCTTTCTTTAATTGTAAATGCAGGCATTTGGGTTTCAAGTCGACAATGGAATACCAATAGAAAGCTGGTTTGATGACCGATCAGACCAAGAACTTCTCTTACTGCTGCCTTTCTTGGAAAGCTTGGTTGGTGTGGAAGACGTTCGGCCTCTGATATCACAACGATACAACCTCAGGCAGAGAATAGATGCAGCCGCTTTCCCATCATCCTATCCAAACAAAGGAGACCCTTTTGAGAGGTCTTGACTCTTGATTGAAATGCGTGCGGATGTAATTGTGTGTTACTTCTTTTTTGATGCCCCTATGGAAGCTGGAAGCTGATTTCACCCCTAATCTAAGTTCTCTCTTTTTGGAAGATCACACCTCCTGTGTAAAATGTTCAAGGCCTGTGAGCTGATTGTTGTAAAATAGGGAGAAGTAATGTTATCGACTGTAGTGTTAATATCAGAATAGTGTTTGTGTTTTGGGTACTACCTTTGTTTTCGGTTTTGAATTTCCTGCCTAGTATAAGAAGTTTGTTTGAGAGATTTCTAAAATTAAATTATTTTATGTTTTTTTTTAAAAAAAATTGGTTTTCTTGTGTCAGTGTTATGGTTGAGTAGGGAATTTTACTCAATGAAGCTTCTTATTTTATGCCTGGCTAATTTGTAGATATGTTATTTTGTCTATAGTATGGTTAGATTGGTCAAACTCAAAACAAATACCCATTCATTCTATAAATACCCATTTGAGTCATATTCGAGGCCTATAAATACCCATTCATTCTAGGATTTTAGGGGGATATTCGAAACACATAACAACACCATCCAAAGACCTTTTATAGTTTGCATCTTTTGTTAGTTTTTCGAGGTAAGCCTTGCTGGGCTAACCTCCTTTGTAGTTTTGCTTTTCAAGACATGTTTAAGGACCTATGGGGTTGTTGTTCTTTTGTTCTTTTAGGATTTCTGTATTATGATTATTTCAATTTTCTTTGTTCTAATATAGTTTATGTATCAAAGATGAAAATGCTCAAGTGTTGGTTGAAGATCAGCAGATCAAGGAGAGATGGCAGAGATACTTCTCAGAATTACTCAACGAGGATTTCCTCCCCTCCGAGCTGAGTCCCAGTCCCGCAGAGCGAATTGATTTTGGCTTCCACCGTCGCATCAATATTGAGGAGGTTAAAGGAGTTGTATGCAGGTCGAAGAACAATAGAGCTTCTGGACCGGATGATATCCCGGGGGAAGTTTGGAATGGGCTAGGGGCTAAAGGTTTGATTTGACTAACTTCGCTTTTCAACGCCATCCTAAGTTCAGGTAAGATGCCAGCGGAATGGAGACTTAGTAAATTGGTTCCGGTCTACAAGAACAAGGGTGATGTCCAGTGTTGCAGCAACTACAGAGGTATTAAGCTTTTGAGTCACACAATGAAACTTTGGGAAAGAGTTATAGAGGTAAGACTCATGAAGTTGGTGCAGGTGTCTGAGAACCAGTTTGGCTTCATGCCTGGTAGATCTGCTACAGAAGCTATCCACTTGCTGAGGCGTTTGATCGAGATGCACAGAGATAGGAAAAAGGATTTGCATATGGCATTCATCGATATAGAAAAGGCGTATGACAAAGTTTCGAGAGATTTGCTTTGGAGTTGTCTGGTTAAGAAAGGGGTGCCTGGGACGTATATCAGAGCTATCAGAGATATGTATGAGGGTTCCCTGACTAGTGTTAGAACGCCGAGTGGAGATTCTGAGTACTTCCAAGTTCAGGTGGGGCTCCATCAGGGTTCAGCTCTCAGTCCGTTTCTATTCATTCTTGTCATGGATTGTCTTTCTGCCCCACTCCAAGAAGAGGTCCCTTGGTGTATGTTGTTTGCAGATGACATTGTGCTTGTCGACAACTCAAGAGCAGGTTTGGCACGCAGGCTTGAAAACTGGAGGGTAGTGCTAGAGTCTAAGGGTCTCAGATTGAGTAGGTCCAAGACTGAGTATGTCCAGTTTAGTTTTGGAGAGGGGTATGATCAGGGATCCACAGTTGCATTGGGAGAGGTTACAGTCCCCAGGAAGGAGTACTTCAAGTACCTGGGCTCGTACGTTCAAAGTGATGAGGGCATTGATAGAGATATTGAGCATCGAGTTCAGACTGGGTGGCTAAGATGGAGAAGAGCGTCGGGGGTGCTTTGTGACAAAAAAGTCCCAGCTAAACTAAAGGGAAAATTTTATAAGGTGGTTGTTAGACCGACTTTGTTGTACGGCTCTGAGTGCTGGCCTATTACTAAAGCGCAAGAACATAAGCTGTCAGTTGCAGAGATGAGAATGCTGAGATGGATGACCGGGCACACGAGACTAGACAGAATCCGAAATGCTGACATCAGGAGAGAGGTTAGAGTTGCGAGTATTGTGGACACATTGCGGGAGTCCAGATTACGTTGGCTTGGGCACTTGAGTAGGAGACCTGCTTCGGCTCCAGTCCGTAGGTGCGAAATCCTGAATTTGGGAGAAATCCGTAGGGGGAGAGGTAGACCTAAGAAGAGCTGGCTGGAGGTTATCAGACATGATCTTTCTCTGCTGAACCTATCGAAGGATATGACTTCGGACAGAGACCACTGGAGAAGAAGCATACGAGCTGCTGATGTCTAGTGTCTTTTGTTTTAGTTTTGATTTGAGTTGTGCCCTCGCGCCTTTGTTTACTCTAATGCTTCTTCCTTGCGCCTTCCATATGCCTTATTATATGTTGTCTATGAGGTCCTATTGCACTATCGTTCTGGGTCTATCGGAAACACTCTCTCGACTTGTTCGGGGTATGAGTGCGTACATCCTGACCTCCCAGACCCCGCTTTTAGCGGGATAAACTGGGTTGTTATTGTTGTTGTTGTTGTTGATATAGTTTATGTGTTGTTGATTTATCTTATTTGGCCATTAGAATAGATTTGCATCATGCTAGGGTTATAGTTTCATTCCATTATTGCGGGTCTTAATCCTTAAGTAGCCAACACATCAATGCAGAAAAAGGGTAGGAACTTTTGATGTTGTAGGAAATTGACTAGGGATGAGCACAAATCCTGCAAATCCCGTCCCGTCCCGATCCCAGTGGGATATTAAGTGAATAAAACATCTAAAAATATATTTATAATATATATTAACATTTATTTAAACCCAACATTAAAATAATAAATAATATTATAAGCATCAAAGAATGCAGTAGATTAATATGCCAACTAGTATTTTTCCCGTACCTTGTACGGGTAAGTATTTTTATTGAAAGTTACCGCTTTAGTTCTCCCTCATACTATGACTATATTTTATTTCATTTGAATTGTTGTAATTCTATCCATTACATTTAAATAAAAAATAAGTTACATCTCTCAAAATGGAAAATTCTTCTTGATTGAGAGCATAAGCAACCATGTGTTTTGCGCACCCTAAGGTTACTAAAAGGTAAACCCATGGTTTGAGTTTTACCTTAAGGTAAGGGAATAGAAGGGGTTACCTTGGTAGAGAGAGGTAACCTCTTCCCTTTTCCAATTATGTTTTTTTTTAATAAAAAAGTAATTGAAAAGATATAATAGTACACATAATAAAGGGAAAGAAAAAATAAAAATAAATTTGAAAATTAGTAGGAGGTGTCCCCATAGTTGTACAACAAACATTTTAGGATAAGGTAGAAAACGTGAAAATAAATTTAAGCAAAAAATAAATGAGGTGTAAAATTATGATAGGAAGAGAGAAAATAAAAGGGCAATTTGCACAACTATACAAGTTTTTGTTTTGGGTTTGCAAAAATACCACTTTTTTGAAAAATTTGCACAACTAACATGGGTGGTATTAGTGCAAATAAAATTAGGGAAGGGCTAAGTCGGTTGCAGGTTCTCACAAGGAGAGAGAGAGAGAGAGAGAGAGAGAGAGAGAGAGAGAGAGAGAGAGAGAGAGAGAGAGAGAGAGAGAGATAGGACATGGGTTTTGGTGGGGGATTTTGGCGCCAAAATAGGAGAGAGAGGAGGTCATCATTGCCCTATTTGTAAAGGTGATGGGAAAGGGGTTTCCCTCCATTTTTAAAGTATAATAGGAGAGGAGGAGAGAGACCATCAGTTTCTTCCTCCCATGGATAAGAGAGCTGGAGAAGAAGGCCACCATTGGAGAATAACCCATCTGCATTAAGGTCCAGTTGTAGAGCACCTGTCGGGCGCTTTATGTGTTCGTGTCAGTGTTTGTAAACTTCCGTGTCACAGAGGTATCTGAGAAACCCTAATTCTCAGTTGCAATGGGTAGGCTTCTCTCCTATTTCTCCTCATGTTTCGTGAAGAGTAGATACCCATTAACAATGGTGCTGATCCGAGTTATCATTTGCAGGGCAAAACGCCAAAGTCTGTGTCACTCTCATCTTCAACGGTCGTTGGTTGTTCGATGATGTCGGGTGGGTGTATTCTGGTGAAACCGAGCGGAAGAATGTGATAATTGAAGAGGGCATCGAGCCATCGACTTCGCCTCTCTGAATCAACTGTTGAGGCTCAAGGTCGGCCATGATTGTTCATATGAAGATTGACGGTTGTCTTACATGCCAAAGGGGGAAGAAGCGGGTCATCCGATAACGATAGGTGATGATGACGACCTTGAGGCTTTTAAGTTTCTGAACTCGAAATCTGGGGAACATCCATGGCCCATGGCGATATATGTTGGTCCAGTGGTGAAAAAGAGCCTTCAAGTACCACAACCCGACGTCGGGGAAGAATGCTTGAGTGGGCCTCGTAACTCTCAAAAGGTGGACGAGCTGGAGGCAGAAGGTAAGCCACAACCAAACCCTATGGTTGTAGATGTGGGGTTATATGGTGGAGGAGGGGTTAGCGAGTCAATAGGGAAGAGCAACGATATAAGGGTGAAAAACAATGTTGACACGGGGTTTGGATGGGGTGACAAAGATATATGTGAAGGTGACAAAGGTAAGGGTCCGGAGGTGATCCTCTTGGCTGAGGTGATAGGGAAGAGCCAAGATCACGTTACTGACATGGGTTTTGGAACTGGTGACAGACGTATTTTTGTAGGTGACAAGTGTAAATGTCAAGAGTCGAACCACATGGGTGAGGTGATAGGGAAGAGACATGAGGACGCTACTGACAGGGGGTTTGGAACTGGTGAAAAGCTTATGAGTATAGGTGACAAGGGTAAAGGTCCGGAATTGATCCAGTTAGGTGGGGTGATAGGGAAGATCCAGGAGCACGCAACTGATAAGGGGTTTGGAACGGGTGACAAGAAAATTCTTGAGGGTGACAAGTGTGAGGGTCCAGATATTATCCACTTGGGTGACACGGACTCCTCTTCTGATGACACGGTAAAATGTCAAGGTGACATGTATAAGGGGTTAGATGTCATATCCATTAGCAGTCAGGAGGAGGAGGAGGAGGACTTCCATGCCGGAGTGAAGAGGGAAGAAGTTTGGGATGATTTTGATTGGGAGGATTTTGAGGAAGACCCGGGTATGAGGGTTTCGACGGAGGGGGACGAAGTTGAGGATGAGGTGATGAGGGAACTTGAATATTGGGTTCCTAGGTCCAGCACATCCCCACCTACGATGGAGAACGTTGAAGCTATGTTAGACAGAGAAACGCCTCGGACCCAGGATCCACGACGGAACCTGACAGAAATTTCGGAGGGACAATTGTTCTCCTAGAAGGTAGAAGTGCAGACTTGCCTTAAGAGGATTGCAGTGCAGAAGCGCTTCGAGTTTGTAGTGAAGAGGTCGTGTAACAAAACGTATTTAGTTGGTTGTGTGGACAGCAAGTGCACGTGGATGTTAAGGGCGTCGACTTACCGGCGCACGACTATGTGGTCCATCCGACAGTATGTCCAGGAGCATACATGTGACCTGAGCATGATGCACAACCGTAGCCGACATGCTACGTCGACCATGATTGGACGCAACCTCTTGACCACCTAAGTGTTACTTTAGTTGCAAACAACTATTTATGTCACACAACATTATTCCACATGTCACTTTATGTAACTCACCATGACACCATTATGTCACACAACATTGTTCCCGAGCGTACGGACTACGACTACGGCTGCAGCCGTCAGGACCGTCGAGAGGAGGAGGAGGAAGATGGTCAGTCAGACAGGAGAGACCCCGAGCAGGTGGCTGAGGACAATGCGCTCTGGAACTACGCCGCCTCAGAGCTCACTGAGCTCCACCAGCAAGTTCAGTCGCTGCTGATCTGGGATGCTGCGAGGGAGGAAGCTATGGCCGCCCAGCGCACTCAGCTGCAGGCTGCCAACACGCAGGTCCAGACCACTACTATTGAGCTGCAGGCAACCCAGGCCACGCTGCAGGCCACCACTACTGAGTTGCAGGGTACCCAGACCATGCTGCAGGCCACCAGGGAAGAGAACATGGTCCTCGCCAACAAGTTGGCGACGAGCGAGGCTAGCAACAACCACCTGGTGCAGCGGGTGGCCGAGGTGTGCTCCTTCCTCTGTGGGCAGTGGGTCGGGCACGCTAGCGCGCAGCTCCGCACCCGACAGCTCACCCGCTGGAACAGGCTCATGGGGTGGATTCTCGTGTTGATGATGGAGTAATGGTGCGTCTGGTGACCAGGGCTTAGGACTTCCAAAGCCAGTTCTGTTTTCTTTTTGCCAAAACTTGTGATGTTGTTGTTGTAGTTGCCATAAACTGATGTGATGCCAGTTCTATTTTCTTTAGCTTGGAAGAACTTTGTATGTGGCGGATGGCCCCCATTTTGTGCACTTAGGGGCCTATGTAAGGGTAGTTAGAAACAATGTCTCACCCACGCTCGGTTGGTTGTTGTTTTTTGGAACGCCGAGTGTGGTTGCACCGTTATGAATGGTGCCTGTATGATCGAATATGGTATGTATATGGCAATGACCCTCCTATATTATGCATGTCTATTACTATTGCACTTGTTGGTGTTATGCATTTCAACCGAGTAATTGTCTTGCCACATGACATTCAATTATCCATGACAAAATGTACACTTATATGGTTTCTATGATTGCTTCCCTATGTCTCCTAGACGTGGTGGACACCGGAGAGTGCCGAATCAACATCCATGACAAAATTTACGATTAGGACAAAACGTTGTTCTTATATTGGCACGTAACAATTCTTATATCAACCTAGCAATACATAAACAAGGTTAGAAAATCACCCTACTCACCATATTGACATCAGTGACACGATAATTATGTAAGTTGACACGGGATTCCAACTTTGGTGACACGAGTGATTTCCTTACAACTTATAACCAAAGTTTCCACCATGCCAACATTGTCAATCACTGCTTAAAAAATATCATAAAACGCAATTAACAGTCTACAACACGTAACCACCGACTTAAGATAAAGAAAGCGAAATAGTTCATAGCAACGTACTAAAATACCAACCTAGTAAACTACCGTCCACAACTAAATGTTCCGACCAGCAACCATGGTCATAAATATCAAACACAATAAAAACGATGTTCATAACAACCTTCTACCATAACATCAAGACCGTCGTAGGTGGAGGCGTCCTTCGTGAGGAGTTGCATGAACCCGGTCGTGTATGGATCGCAGTCTCCACTGCAATAGGGAATCGCCGGAGTCAGATTCATTACAGTCGGATGCCACTATGACACAAAGAGATATTTAAGTGTTCCACATAAATTACCTCTGCTTGTTCTGCGGAATCCTTTTCTCGCGACTAAGGGTGAACGGCTTTGGCAACTTGTCGGCGTAGGTGGCCATCAATGCGGGGTGGGCATTCATAAGTACCGGGATAAGGTGGGTGATACAGCTTAAGTGTGCCGGTAGATGGCTGTCCCTCATGATGTAAACATCCGAATCATAAACCCTTACTTGCCACCCGATCAGATCTATGGCTACGACGATCCAGTGAATATTGTCCACGTTCAACGGTAGGAGGATGAGTTCCGCCCCTTCCCACGCCCGCCCCTTGTCATCCATGCTCTGCATCCATGTTGCCATGGTTCACAACCTCTCTAAGATCAGTTCTACTGACTTCCCCAACTTATCTTCCCAGGATTCCCTTGTCCCATCTCGTTGCTCCGAACTCGGGCCAGCCTTGACAGAGCTTTCACCGTAATAACTCGATGCCAACGTAGCCTCAATGTCATCAAAGTAGAGGTCAGGCTCCTCATCCTGGTAGAAGCACCCGAGCATCAATTCATACTCGCCGGCCTTCGGTACTAGTATTGGGTTGTCTCCGACCTTGATGCTATCCGATTTTTCAGGGTCCATGCGGGACTGGATCGTCTCATACATTAGATTGTCGTCATCGGTTGTCCACCTCAGCATGCGAGGCAACGCCATCTTCGACACCCGGTTCGCAAACGCCTCCCCAATCCCCGGGACCGCTTCGTACAACCAAATCTATAACAACCACACATGTCACTCGAGTTCATCAATTGCACTTAATAGTTCAAGCGTAACTTCGGTCAAGTAGGTAACCTGGAACGCATACGGAAAACCCATAAGCCCATATCCATATCGTTCGTCCTTGTCGTTCGCCTTCGGCTTCAAGTCAGCGACACATCGTTCTATGACGCCCGACAGGGACTCGTGGGTGGCCTCGTACACAATCCTGCCCCAGGGGTAATCCAGAAATTGATCAACGTTCTCGACAAGCTTCACAATCCACCCTCGTATGGCTTTCCTGGGTTCTCCCCCCAGCAGAACTCTTTCGACGATGAGGAGGAGAGCGATCTTAAAACGCCTTCTCGCACTCGGCTCCTTCAAGATGGAGTTCTTGAAGATGTTCTCTAGCTCACCCACCTTCATGTTGTCCGTTCCGAATAAGTCCTTGAGAGCCTTCTTTGTCTTCTTGTCATCCTCCGTCTCTGTGTCTTCCCCCCGAACTCGACCACACCACATCCCAGTAACGAGCGCAAACTCATTGATAGAGAATCGCCGGAGCTTGTCTAGAAGCATGTACCAAGTCTCCCACTTCTTTTCTGTCACAAGCTGCCGTTGTAACACGTAATGCAGTAGTTGCGACGAGAATTGAACCCGGTTTGCCATTCGCACAATAATACCCCCAAATTGGCTTCGTAGCAGCTTATCCCAATCGACGGGTCGACCCAGTCGTCCAAGTTCACGAGCAACGACACTTTGGAACAATGGTTGACCCACCCTCGGAAATGCTTCTCCTCCGGCACTGCGAGTCGTGACTCCACCTTCTTCGGTGGCCGGACACCCTTCCTCCTCAAATTCTGGGACCGAACCATGTTCTTCCTGCAATTAGGTGGACATGAACATAATCAATATCCACACAAATTCACCCCCTACTTAGTAAATCTGTCTACGAGTGTTTCACGAGAAAAGGCCCATGTCACCTTAGGGGGTAACCCTTGTCACCTAACAGAATAAGTCATGTCATGAATGTCAGTTGGCTTCTCCCAATACTCCTACAGTACCCGTTTATGACAGGGGTTATTCTCCACTCTCACATTCTGGGTTAAAAGACCCGCAACCCTCCCACGCTCATCTTCAACCTCCCTCGCTCTTCTCTGTCAATTCCTCAGATCCCCATACCCCTTTTACCCTAGATCTCTATTTCCCCGTATCCCCCAATTCCCCACATCACCGGTAACCCAAATCCCCAATTTTCGAATTATCTCCATTCCCAAATTGCATGCCTTTGAACGAAACAATGGAAGAATGCAAATGAAGTGGGGAAGATTGCAAATTAAGTGAAGATTCATAGTAGTAGAGATGGGTGAGGACGGATTTCAATAATCAATTGAGTTGTACCTGTTTTCCGGCATCTTTCTCCCTTGTCCTATTTCGTCTGTTCAGAGTGGCCAGACTGCTGCTCTCCTCTTTCCCTTTAATTCACAACCGCCTCTCTTCTTGCTCTCTATTAATATTCGCTCGCTCTCTCTCTCTCTCTCTCTCTCTCTCTCTCTCTCTCTCTCTCCCTTGTGGTGGTGGTTTTTTTTTATATTTTTTAAAGTGGGTCAAATTAACTGTGCAACCAACTGCCACCCTGAAAGATTCCTTTTCTATTGTCGTTTTGTTATTTTTGTCCCAGTATGGGGTCACGTCTTTGCCTGCAAGTGTCCCCTCAAAGGTTTTTTCGTGTCACTATTCACTCTCTCATATTCCTACGTATAGCCTAAATGACCCATGTTACCCCTTTTAATCCTCGTGTCATGTAACAATATATACCTTGTCACCAAATTGGATAGATACATATAACTACACTGCCAAGTTTAACAAAAAATATGTCCGCATACCTACAATATCCAAATGTTCACATTCGACAACCACCAAGTTTCGCAAAATATCCAAATGTTCTACTTGAATTATTACATGAGGGTGTTATGATTGGAAGCAAGTGTTCACAATAAACATTCACCAGACACTTCAAAGTCTAGCATCCGAGTCGACCATAGAATACCCCAACAGCTAGCATCTAGCGGTATGCCTCAATATACGTGTCGTCCAATCGATCGAAGGTTGGGGCGGTCTCCAGCAGGAGCTGCATGAATCTAATGGTGTACGGGCCACAATCACCGCTGCAATAGGGAACAATCGATCAGAACGCGGACACCGATTCCACATCCAATGAAACGAAATTGAACCATGTCATCCAACTTACCTTTGCTTGTTCTGTGGAAGGCTCTTGTCCCGGCGAATGGAAAACGGCGTGGGGACCTTATCCGCATACTTCACCTTCAGATCGGGGTGTGCCCGCATGACGACAGGGATGAGACTTGTCACATGCATTAAGAGGGGCTGGAGCTGGCGTTCCATCACGATGTGGACGTTGCAGTCATACACCCTGACCTCCCACTTCTTCAGATCGATTGCAAGCGCAACCCAATGTTTGTTCCTCACATTGAAGGGGAGGAGGATGAGGTCCGTACCTGACCACGGTCGCCCCAACGGCTTTGGAGACCGGCCATCTAAGTACGCCATCAATGCATCACTGAGGTCGTACGCTTCGGGGCTGGCGCTGTACTCCTTCCATTCCCGCGGTAGTTAATTCTTGTCAAGCACGTATCCACAATGATGGCTTGACTGCCAATGTCAGCCGCTCTGTCTGCGACCACTTTGCGCAAAACGTAGCAACACTCCTCCATCTCCTGCATGAAGTGAACCGCAATTACAATCCAAATTCCTGACACGTGAAATTTGATAGGTGACAAGTGTTCATACCACTGTGCCAAACCAATGTTGGGGTTTCTTCAGGCAGTTGAGTAACTCCTTCATCACATCCACACCGCAAGGTGACGTGCGCACCTCCACGTCCCCACTGCACGGTAAGTTTTTGTCAGGTATTGTGGACGTTCAACTATCTACCTTCGTCGTCTATTCGAGAGTAAGACACATAAGCTACGTACCTTGCGAGCCAACTTGTCATGGCGTCCTTGTCAGTCGCGGACACAATTCCTAGCTCAACAGCATCAGCGGGAACACTGGCTACCTTCTGGGCTCGCGGTTTCTTGGCCGGGGGAGCCATCTCCTCTTCAACACCCTTCCTCATCTTCTTCGCCCCCTTAGATGCATACACCAGCGCTACCCGGGGTTCGCCCTATCATCACCTTCAATTTTCTTTCCCCCTTCATCAGGACCAGACCCCTTGAAACCAGCCTCTCCCAACTGCAAACATATCAAACTTCAGCTAAGATTGACACTATCCCTAGTCACATAACAGATATACTCATGTCGTACAACTACATTGTCCTTGTCACCATTAACTGATAGAAAAAACTTACATCCTTGCTCTCTCTTGCCGGCCCATCCCCTGCCTTGAGGGATTCACCTTCAGCTAGCTTGTCCCCGACATCAGATTGCTTGTCCCTCCTGGCTTGGTCTGAAAACATTTCGTGTCAGTTGCCATAAACGTTCATGTCACAGATATAATTTTCCTTGTCACCTTTTTTTCATAAATAAACCTGACCTCCTTGGTCTTTCCTTCCCCCCCCCACCCCCCATCCCCTGCCTTGACAAATTCAGCTTCATCATATTTGTCCCCGACATCATCACCAACTAGCTTGCTCTCTCCTGGCCCCCCATCCCTTGCCTTCACAGTTTGAACTACAGCGTGCTTTTCCCCGCCATCATCCACTTCAGTTCCCTTCTCAACAGCAGCTCCAAACTGCAAATGAAATCAACATTCAATTAGGCCTCAAACTTTCCAGTGTCACTTAACATAACAAATTATGTCCCACAGCTACATTCTTCCTGTCACACTGGATCGCTAAATTCTTGTGATGTTTACCAACAACTTACCTTACCACCTTGTCCACCCTCACCGCCTTCAACCGCAATTGACTTTATCAAATCATCAAGTTCGACCTGTAAAAAACATATTAACGTTTGATATTGGATCCCCGATTTCAAGCAGGACTAAACATCGAAACGCATGTAACGCAAAAACAAACTTACAAACTCATCCCGTTTTTTCTCATCGCCAGCTTGTTCTTTATCGGTTGCTTCTTGCCAGGCCGTCCCCTTACATTGACCATCCCGCAGCTCAGTCACGGCCACCTCCAATAATTTCAGCTGCAGGTCAACAAATTCGTACTTCATATCACCATAAGGTGACAAAATTCAACACAAGCATTTTATTACGTGACAATTGTGATGAGTAATCAACACCCAACAAATGCAAATTCACACTTCATATCAGACTAAGGTCACCTAATTCACTTCTAAACAAACACATATCGGACTAGGCCCCCCTCAATTTCATAGCATATTCGTTCAATATCTACACTACGTGTCACTTGTCCAATTTCACGTGTCAGGAGTCCATTTACCCTTGTCACCATAGTTCTTCAGAGTCTCCACAAAACGAATAAATGGGAATTAATTGCGTACCTTTTCATCCATCTTCTCCATCCCTGTTGACATTGTCTCAAGCTTTTCCATAACTTGTTCCAGAGTCTTGGCCATGTCCCCCACCCAGCCGTCCTTCTCATTGCCTCCTTTTCGCGTCTTTGGGGACCTCCCACCAGGGCTTTGAAATGTGTCTGGAAGGGTGCAACTAGGTCATCGAAGAGGGGGTCGGACTTCTCATCATCGTAGACACAGCCATCCATCAAGTCCAGCTTTGCCTCCTCTGGTATGAGTATTGGGTTATCGTAAATCTCAATGGCCTCCTCTCCCTCAGCTTCGGTGCGGCTGGCTATATCAGCATAAGCTAGGTTCTCGTGCTTGAGGGTCCATCTCATGCAACGAGGGAAAGCCGTCGTCGACACCTTCGACGCAAACCGGACCCCCCATTTTGGCATGGATTCCAAAAACCAAATCTGCACCGCATCCCCACTCAAATTAATACATTTTTAGCATATGAATTACAAAATGATCACGGGTGTGGTCGAGAAGGTTACCTGAAAGGATAGCGGATAATCCATTGTTATAGGGAGGAAATCGAGTATGAAATATAACAAAATAAATCAAACCAGATTCTGCCCACGCAAATAATTACAAGACATCCTCCTGATGCAGCAGCGGGAAGTCAGGATCGATCCACGAGGAAGCGTGTCAGCGGATCCTAGGCAGCAGAGAAATCTCACAGAAGTCGACAATAGTGGTTCTCGATCTCGAGTACAGTTACTCGACAAAAGATCGGACAGTCGAACACAGCGCAGCAGCCACAGGCGATTTTTGTCGATATCGACTAGGGCTTCCTCGAGATCGAGGAGACTTGTCGACGTCGGGTTGTCTTTGTCGATCACCTGCACACAGAAGCTACAGTGACCTTGATCGAGAATCAGTAACTCGATATCGACGAGTGCTATTCGATATCGAGTAAGACAGAAAACTAAAACGAAACAAAAGAAAGTAAAGACAAATGCTTTGGGATCTCGAAATAAACTGTATGACAAAGGACTTCCAAGATTGGGGCTCGTGACAACGATAACCAAGCATGCATAAGGCAAGAATAAACAGATAATCATGTGAATCGCATCAAAGGACTAAGCTTTCGCCTTTTCCAACAATTAGACAACTCTTTCAAGAAACCCTAGTTGTCTCTACTGATTTTATGTTTACAATCCAAGTTGTTATCATGGACCTCCATTGAATGGGTAATAAACACATAACAAGTAGCAGATGCTCAAAACATGATAAAAGTCGGATCTTTACCTCAAACGCGCATAGCTATCGTCGGGTTCGCCCCAACCCTAGAAGTGGGTGGACTACTTGTGCTTCATCGCAACCTCAGACATTGATTGAAAGGAAATAACAACTTGCATTAAATCAAACAGAGCTTACAACCAAAGGAAGCCAATTCTGCTCTCGCTTCACCAACTCCTCTTGGCCACTCACTCTCTCTCTCTCTCTCTCTCTCTCTCTCTCTCTCTCTCTCTCTACTACTCCTATTAATTGCTGTGTGATTGAATGACTAGAAATCAGCCCCATGGGCTTTATTTATAGGCTTCTAAACCTTGCTATTCAAGGATAGAAACATCTATCTTTATCTAAATCTATATCTAAAGCATTAAAGATAAATAAATGCCATAACATAATTAAATCTAATAAAGGGAATTATATCTAAAAGGACTAAAATCTCTTCAAGTGGATAGATGTTGATAGATCAGATAGACTCGGCAATCTTCGGCTCCAAGGAATCCCAATCCGAGTAGGAAAGCCCACAACGCGTTACGCGGCTTCTGGAAGCTTCCTCGATCTCGAGTAATTCTACTCGATCTCGAGTAACTCGGACGTCGACTTCAGTGGCTTGGCGTCTCGGGTTGCTCTTCCTCGACATGGCTCGGTCATGGCTCACAGGGGTGTCCTTGATCTCGAGGAAACAACTCGATCTCGAGTTGAGGTGTTCCATCGTCTTGGCCTTCTGGTGTTGTCGAGCAACCCTCCTCGACATGCTTGGACATGTCTTCACCTTCGTCGACATCGAGGAAGGTCCTCGACATCGAGTTGCGGTGTCCGGGCACCAGGTCGGGTAATGCTCCTCGGTCTCCTCGGGTAATCTCTCCTCGACTCCGGGTAATCTCTACTCGACTCCGGGTAATCCCTCCTTGCCTCTGGGTTGTCTCCGAGGTTTTGTCGATCTCGAGGTAACTACTTGATCTCGAGGAACCTCCTGGAGTCGGGTTGGCTCGTCTTCAACTACTGGACATGTGCTCCTCCACTAGGGTGTATCCAGGCATGATTTGTCGATATCGACTAAGGCTTGTTGATATCGAGTAACTTTTGAGCTCCAGTTCTTGCTTCTTGGTTTTCTCCCGAAATGGTTCCATATTCTGCAATATTAAACAGAAACTTATGTAGATCTCTATTTCTGGCAAATAAGCATATACTACATAAATTCGACATATTCCCAACCCGAAATATGCAAAATGTATAGAAATATGGAACTAAAATATGCACAAAAACATGGCTACTTTAGTGACATCACCCATCAGGCCATAACCATTGCGCTTCTTTCGATCTTCTGCCTTCAACTCAGCCTCCCGACGCTTTACGGTGCCGTCTAGCGAGACGTGTGTTGCAACATAGATGACCCACCCCCATGGGAATGCCAAAAACCGATCCATATTCTCCACCAACCGGACGATCCAGCTCCGCAGCCCCTTCCTCTGTTCCTCCCCTAACAACACGCCTTCCACAATGTACAGAAGCACTAGCTTGAATCGTCTTCGCGGGCTCCGCACCACCAACATTGAGTTCTCCAGCTCGCTCTCCAGGTCACCTACCGTCATCTTCTCGTTTCCAAAAAATTCCTTGATAGCTTTCTCGTCGTCCTCCATCTAACTAGCTCTTGGTTGACTGCACCGCAGCCCGGTAACTAAGGCAAACTCCTTGAGGGAGAACCTCTGGAGCTTCCCCTTAATCCGGTACCAGGTCTCCCACTCCTTATCGCTCGCAAGCTGGCGCTAGAGTGCATAATTCACCATTTGTGAAGAAAATTTCACACGGTGCGCCATCTGCACAACCCCACCCAGCTGGGAGTCAAAAAGCTTCTGCCAGTCGCCAGGGTCAACATAATCATCGATGTTGTTCAGCATTGACAGTCTTGAGCCCTAGTTCACCCGGGCCCGGAAGTGCCTCTCTTCCGAGACTACGTATTCATGCTCTTTGTTCTTCGAGCTCACATTCTTCGTCCTCACCATTTCTTTCCTGCAATTTCCATCAGACGAACAAAGTCAGTTTACAAATTATATTCATCTCCCTCTGTCACCTAACAGACTAACCCATGTCACTGTACCTCTGTCACTCAAGGTGAAACCCATGTCACCCCTTATGAATCGGAAGCCTATAACCAATACCTCAAACCTCATTCAATAGGCCACCTACGACATTCACATATCCCAATTTCCACAACTCGTCATTTCCCCTATTCCGCCTACCACAACAAATTTCGGAACCCTTCTCTCCAAAATGGAAACCCCTGTCACCCAATTTCAAACCCCTATCACCCAATTCGAACCTCAAACCACCAATTTCCCCTATCCATAGTTCCCCGACCGTTGCCCTAACCCATTCTGAAAACCACTGTCACCCAATTGGAAACCCTAACCATCGATTTCCCTTTTCTATACCCGAAAACCACCCATGCCACCACCACCCACCATTCTCCAAACCCGAATACCACCACCCCTACCCACCATTCAGGCCACCATTGCCCTAACCCCTTCACCCACTCCTTCCCCGACCCACACCCGCGCACAGTACCACCAAAGAGAGAAGAGTAAAAGGGCGTACCTGACGGTGGACCTAGTGTGTACTTTCCGACGACGGTGGACCTGCTGTTCCTCTCCCCCAAAACTGTCTCTGCAACTGCCGAAGAAAAACCGCCCTCTCTCTCTCTCTTTCTATGCGTCGCTGCAACTGCCCGATGAAGAAGCACTCTCTCTCTCTCTCTCTCTCTCTCTCTCTCTCTCTCTCTGCTACCGGTATGTATTGAAACGGGAGAGTGATTGGGTGATTGGATTTGCAATTACTAACCCCTCCCTATTTCTCCTTCCCGCCATGTCTCTCTTCACTAGGCAATGATGCCTCTATTTTATTTTATTTTTTCTAGGCAAAATGACATAGGATAGCCGGTTTTGGGGGGGGGGGTTACCTTGACATTTTTGCATTTTTTTTTTGCAAATATGGCATTTGTGCAAATTTTCCCAAGTTGTCGGCATTTTTGCAAAGATTTTTGGAAAAGTGGTACTCCCTCCGTTCAACAAAACTTGACGTTTTACTATTCATGCACGCTTTTTTAGGAGCTAAAAACTATATAAAATATCGACTTTTTAAATAATTTTTTTTAACAATTTCGTAGTTATTATTAATAAGTACAAACTTGTTAAAAATTTTTTAAAAAAAATAAATATTTTATATAGTTTTTATCATTCTAAAAAAGCGTGCGTGAATAGTAAACGACAAGTTTTGTTGAACGGAGGGAGTATTTACTACCATTTCCTCAAAATAAAACGTGTAAAAGGTTTCCATATGGTTGTTGATAGTCTGATGATCTACGAGTCTAAGACACATTGCACGCTTATAACTCAAGGGTTGTGTGTCATATTTATATTCGTTGATCTCCTTAGTTTCCACTTTAGCCAAGGTATGAGTAAGCTATTTTAATTATTTTGTTAAAAAAAACTACTACATATTAAATTACTTGGAAAAATAAAATGCTCTCGTTGTGCATATATAGTAAAAAAAGAACAACAATGAACGTTGCATGCGCATTGCTAATAGAGAATACATTTACCCAGACTTATCAAACATCAAATGCCTCCCTTTTAGGCCTTTCGGGTTAGCTAGTAACCTCACCAAAAATATACATGTTGAGTTACAAACATGATGTTATGGCAACAAATCACAATAACATTTAAAATACCCAGATGTACCATTACGCACTAAGTAGGATTGCGCGCAAAACCAATATCCCACACAAGTGATGCCCGAAAGGCATGCAAAAGCAATTGTCCCACACAAAGCCTATTCAAATGATAATATATATTCTATATATACACGAACAAGAATGAAGGAAAATATGAAATAAACACTTTTATATAAACAATTACCATATAAGTAATGAAGGATCATATGTTTTGTAGAACTTCTTTGTAGACAACATTCTTTGTTCCCGTCACATTCTTCCCACAAACCTTATAGGAACCACTTTACTGGTCTTTGGAGTATCCAATTTCCAAATCCAAGCGGTAGGGTCTAGATTTAGATTCGATTGAGATGAAATTAGTTTATATGCACTAGACGTGGTAAACCACCCAGCTCTATCAGGCCACCAATATAAGCGATCCTCGAAAGGCGAGACGGGAAGTGGAATATCTAGAATTTCTTTCACTAAATCATTAGGTAATACATCGTTAAGTTTTTCTGTCCACCATTTACCACCTAATATATAGTTACTAACATATTCTTCTATGTTACCAATTGGAGGACAATTAGCCCTTTCCTTAATAGGGGAAGTTGAGATCCAATTGTCCGTCCAGAACTTTATGGAGTTTCCATTTCCAACAGACCAAATAAGACCCGTCTTGAATTTATCGATGAGAGTTGTTAGTTTGGCCCACTGCCATGAAGCATCGCCACTTTTGGTGTATTCAAGGATGTTAGCTGAACGAAGGTACTTATGCTTGACAAGATTAACCCAAACATTCTCAGGTTCAGCCAAAATTTTCCACAGAAGTTTCATTTGGAGTGCTTCATTCATCTCTTTTGATTTTCGTAGCCCTAGCCCTCCGCATTTCTTTGGTCTGCAAACCCGATCCCAACTTATAAGAGGGCGATGTTGAAGATCTTTATTCCAAAAGAACGTTCTATTAATCCGGTCCAACTCCACATGAATCGAAGAAGGTAACATGAAATTTTGCATTAAGTGTAATGGCTTAGCTGATAGGTTTGTATTAATTAAGATTGCTCGCCCTTGTTGTGATAGAGCGTTAGCACGCCATTTAGAAAGTTGTTCTTTACATTTGCAGATGACGTCTTCGAAGGTGTGTTTGTTTACTCTACCATTTATAATTGGACATCCAAGATATTTTCCTAATGAATTTTCATTAGTAATGCCTAGACAACAATTTAGTTCTGAGATCCTAGAGCGTGGAATACCTTTAGTGGCTTGAAAACTGGATTTTTGATAGTTTACTTTTTGTCCAGAGACCTTACAATAAGAATCGATTATATCACGAACTTTCTGTCCCGCAACGACGCTGCCTCGAGAGAAGATAACGATGTCATCAGCGAATGATAAAAATGGAACCCGAGGACCGTTCCTACCGAAAGAAAACCCAATAGGACTGTTTTCCCCATTGGATTCAACGGAGAGTTTCCTAGCAAGGATTTCGGCTCCTAAAATAAACAGAAAAGGGGAAAGGGGGTCCCCCTGACGAAGGCCTCGAGAGGGGAGGAACAAATCTGTAGGGCCGTTGTTAATTAGTACTGAGAAGGATACAGTCGTTATGCATTCCATAACCCAATTAATAAAGGTAGGATGGAAACCGAATTTTTCTAAAATCTTTTTAGTGAAATTCCAATCTACTCTATCGTAGGCTTTCTCCATGTCAAGTTTTATTGCCAACCACCCCTCCCTACCCGTACGAGATCTAAAGGAATGGAAGATTTCATGGGCAATTAAAACATTATCTTGTATTGCCCGGTCAGACACAAAGGCACCCTGAAGAGGGTGGATAAGCTTACCTATAATTACTTTGATTCTTTCTGTTAAAATTTTTGAAATTACTTTATACAGAGTAGAACATAAGCTGATAGGGCGATAGTGACTGGTAGTAGTGGGTTATCACGCTTAGGGAGAAGAGAAATAAACGTATGGTTTATTTGTTTTAGGAGTTTTCCAGAATGAAAAAAACTTTTCACGGCTCTAATAATTGATGTGCCGACAATGTCCCAGTATTTCTTATAAAATTCAGCTGTAAACCCGTCTGGGCCTGGCGACTTGTTTTTACCAAGGCTAAAGACATCAGCCTTAATCTCACTATTAGATGGGTGTTGTATGAGGTAAGCATTTTCGTCGGGGGTAATAAAGGGATGGATAAGATCTAGCATTTCCTGTAGGAGTTTGTCGTCAATTGCTTCCTTTTTGAATCTTTTTTCGAAATCCCTCTTGATTTCATTTCTAATATTCTCTTCACCTAATATTAAGGTTCCTTCTGCAGAAGTTATATTGCGGATTTGTTTCCTATGTCGCCGACCTGAAGCGACCCGATGAAAATAATTTGTATTCGAATCAGAGAGTTTCAGATGCTTTGTCTTCGCTCTTTGCTTCCAAAAAGTTTTTTGGTAAAGAAGTAGTTTTTCCTTTTTAGCAATAAGGCGTTTTTCTTTATTAATGGTTATCCCGTTGTTACCAACCGTGACTGAGGTTTGCATTTTGAGAAGCTCGGTTTCCACCTTATTCAACTGGCGAAAAATATTACCGAATGTTCGTTTATTCCATTCTTTAGCTTTTTTCTTTAGGATTTTATGTTTGAACAATAGTTGATACATAGTCGAGCCCGCACAGTTTCCTCGCCAAGACTGCTTAACGATGTTTCTGAAATCCTTCCGCAGAAGCCAAGTATTCTCAAACTTGAACGGAGGAGCTTTAAAGGCCGATCCACACTCCAGAGTAATCGAGATGGGGCAGTGATCAGATGACGAGAATGCTCCGTTATGTGTGATCAGATTAGGGAATTTTTGAATTATCTGGTGATGGACTAATACGCGGTCTAGTTTTTCGCGAATAGTATTTTCATCATGTGGGTTTTTTCTCCAAGTAAATGAGTTTCCGAAAGTAGGTAGATCTAACAGCGCACAATTGTTTTTAAATTGAAGGAGTCTAAGAAATCGAGTGGAATTGGGGTTTGCACCACCCAACTTGTCGTTACTGCACAGAATTTCATTTAGGTCCCCCAGAACAATACAAGGAATGGACGAATCATTCACAATGGATGTTAGTGTATCCCAAAAAGTATCCTTCTCTTGAGGGTTCGGAGGAGCGTATACAAATATCAGTAGAGTTACAGATCTATCATTAATATTCTCGTATCGAAGTCCTATTATTCTCGGTAGGTGAATTTCTACCGTAATAATTGCATTCAGTAATTGGTAGGACTTCCAAATGATACCGAGACCACCTGAACGACCGGTAGCAGGTGAACAGATAGCCTCGTCAAACCCGACCGTTTTCCAACATTTTTCGTCGGGGATAGTTTCAGTTTTGGTTTCCGCTATGGCCATAACTTGTATGTGTTCGTTTTTGCACATACTCTCTATTTCTGTCCAAAATGTTGGTCTTCCAATGCCCCTACAATTCCAATATGTTACTTTCATATATAACCGTAAAGTGTGTTAGGCCAAAATTTGAGTGACCTAACACAACAAGGAGATATTTCAAAATAATAAGATGGGGGATTTTTTTAGCAATGTAGCATGATTTTTGATAGTACGTTAATATTAAAAAATGGCTTAAAATGCTTAGTGCAACACATTACTAAGTGGTCTAATAATTGACACATCAGGCCAACAAATGAGCCGGGCAAAATACGAGCAGAAGGTCCAAGTGGTGGGGGAACATGATTTGTGTGGAAATGCTCAACATGAATTAGCAATTTAGAGATTCTCTCAAATACCGTAATTGAAGAAATGGAGACCCAGATATTGGGAGGTAGCTGCAGCGGACAGTTACACTTAGAAAAATGAAGACAGACTAGGAAACAAGCCACAGAAGCCAGCCAATCTGTCGATTCAGCCACTGTCGAGGCCACGAAACCATGGGCAGAGGAGCCCTGAGTATAGCATCCACGCCCAAACGAAAAACAAGGCAGCTGTGCGCAGCAAGGACGCAATTTCCGAGCCAGCATATACGTGGAACAGTAGTAGTTTGGAAAAGAAAATGAGAAGATGCACTTCTCATACAAGATCAGTGAAGGCGGAGGAATTAATCCCAAACACACCTTTAACCAAATCAGCCCCACCACAAGAAGGACTAAACGTAGGGGAATGGACTGAACGTCCAACGAGTCCAACCTAACCCAGACCCTAAACACAGTGAGCCTGAAATCAAGTTCAGTCACCACACGGAGCCAGGAATAACCAAAGCAATGCAGAGAGGCTAGCATCATATTATAATAATTTACTACATGATACAACTTCATCAAACCTAAGTTACAACCTGCCAAGAATGGCATAATCGAGACAACAAGCAAACTACTTAGAGAAGCAAAATGTATTAAGGGACCATAAGTAATCATGATATGACCACCCAACCGAGCCCAAATTAAAGCACAATTCCTGAAACTGCATAACCAGCTGGTGTCAACCAAAAGGGGTGGTGATTTCATCATTCTTGCGTTCATTGCTCAGACGAGGCAAAAGGGGCAATGAACCGGAGGCCCCGGAAAGAACCTAAACATGAACACGCTTGTTACTGCCTGCAGATGGGTCAGAGCAGGCAGTGTCTCCTTCATCAAGGCCAATCTTTCTCTTGCTAGAACCAGACTTAGAAGCGGATATTGCAGCTGCAGTCAAACGAGGGCTAGATGGATCTGTAGCAGGCATCAGAGACAGAGCAGCAGCAGCAGAGGTGTTCTCCAGTGGGCTAGTGGGATGGGCTATAGCATGGAGAGGGACCTCGACAGAAGTAGAAAATTCCTGAAGCATACGATCGATGACATCATTGGTGAAGGAATCCGGAATAGCAGCACATTCCGAGACAGCGAAGGGATCATCCTCATAATCTACCATATCCATATCAAATGTTTCATCGAAGAGGGAGTCCGAGAGTGCAGGAACATAGGCAGGAGAATTATAAGCTTCGGTTCCAGAAAGCTCCGGCTGGACAAGAACCCCGGAGGCCGGGAGAGCGTCCACTGTCATAGGAACGGATTCCACCAAAGCAACAACTGAGGGAGCCACTGGGATTGCGGCATCAGGATTGAGATCTGCTTGATCCGCCGCCGTCGGAAAGCTGTTGGAGGACTTAGATGTGGAGGAATCAGATGGCTCTTCCATATTAGCGCCAAACATTTGGAGAATAGCCTATTTCGAGTGTCCAAAGCGCAGGGGAGGAGGTTTCTTTTTAGAAGCAACTGTCTTCCAGCCACCATCCTGGGATTTCGCAGCATCATCCACACCCATAGGAGCCGGGTGGTTGGGATCAGCAGCAAAAGACCCCGCCATAGCTAGGTGCTGAGGACAATCCTCGAACATGTGGTCAGCCGAGCCGCAACAACCACAACCTTCGGAGAACAAATCGAACCATACTGGGTATTCCTCCAACTGATTGAACTCATTCAACACCTTGATCTTCTTCTCTCGAATCCGAGAGACATCCACAGAAGCGCAGATCCGAGGAAAGCGGTAACGGGCGCCTGATTTGCTGAAGGTAGCGACCCTGATGACATCGCCAAACCGATTTCCTTCGACCAAATCTTTGAGCACCTTGTCGCTAACGTATTTCACTGGGAGACCAGGAATACGGAACCAAACATCCAAAGTAGATAATGGTTCCAACATTGGGTCGAAATTGAGTCTCCATGGCCTCAAGAGCATCAACTGCTTGGCCACGTGATAGGGCCTGCCCTCCCACACCTTTTTACAATCCTCTTCACGATCGAAGCGGATCTCCAACCAATTATTCATCATCGGGATAATCTGAAATCCGCCCGAGAGAAACTTCCAGTCGAAGAGGATCTTCTTCCTAATGGTTTTGATTGCCACCGGATCGCCAATGATTGTAGCATAAACGGATGTCAGGCTCAAGTTTTTGATGTTCGCCTCCACACCATCGAGGACTCCTTTGAGCTTTTCCATTTTAAGAACTTGTTTCCTGGATTTTTTATTTTTCTTCCCAGCCTGCAGATTGCTACGGTCACCAGTGACGGTGGTAGAATCCACAGGAGGAAAGGCCTCGCTAGGAGGATTTAGGCCCAAAGAATGGGATTTAGGTGGGGAGAGATTTAAAATATAAACCATCATTTTGAGATTTAGAGATAAAATACCATGGTGATTTTAAAATATAATATTATGATCCTTGTATTTTTAGAAAGGAATTTGATGAACATTTTTCAAGGTCGGAATATTCTAACTATTTGACTCGGATTATGAAATGGTTTTGAAACTAACTTGGGAGTCTGATTTGTACGATGACTAACTAGCATGTTGACAAGATTGATTGACTAATATCATGACTTGTGTGAACTAATGGCATGCTTTGTGATGATTTATTATGCGAGGTTAGATGATAGATAATTATGATGAGGATATATAATTATATACTAAGTAAGAACATGATATGTTAGATTTATGTTATCACTTGATTACCTTACGAATGTGAATGAACTTTTGAGATATATGAAAATGCGGATGTATTATGATGGGCACATGAATGTGGTTGAATGGAATGATAAGAACGATATGGTTTTGTGGAATGTGGCCATATGATGAATGGTTGAACTTGACGGAATGATGATTGCGATATGATTGCTATTCTCGTTGAATGATATGCTTGAGTCCTTAGATGGTTAGACGTAGACTTATACATATATGTTCTGATGTGTATCTAGGTGATAGTTTGTGATTATGAATGATGTATGCCGGATCTTCTATTATGTTGTTCTGCATAGCCAGGTGAGTTCCTATATGAGCTCACTCATATTCGAAAAGAGATCTCCCTGCTTGTAGCCATATGCATACTAGGTGCTTGCATTCATAATAAAGCATGCCATGTAGTATCCTGCTAGGATTGCACTCATGATTGAGCATTCGTTTACTCATTGCTTTTGTAAACAGAACGATCGTTATATGTGAAGTAACTAGAGTCTTTTCTAAGGTCATAGAACGATCCAGTCCCATCGGGTCCCGTCCTGGGTCAATCGAGTCACATGGAACTTCCTTTACTTATATTATGAGCATGATTGTGAAAGCTGCATGCGAGCTTTATTTTTCTTGTGGGGCGGGTTGGGCATGCTTGCCGCCCGATTATTATGGAATGCATTCACGAGCTGGCCAGTCTCCGCCCTATCGGAAGGGGGTGGAGGTAGGAGAGGGATATACCACTTGGTATTCGGTGCAAAGGCCTTATTATATTTATGCACTTAATCTTAGGATCATGTTAGTGTGTTAATATTCCGCCTTGCATCTAGAAGCATCGTTATTAGGACTAGCGTGTGTATGTGTCTGCTTGTTTGGGATCATATTGCGTAGGGCTTCGATCTGACACCGCCCCGCATACATATTTTTTTAGGTTTGTTTTACAGCATGATTGTTCCTTGCTTCCGTGACGTGGGGACTCTCTTGGGCGATTGCAAAGAAATGGTCTAACCTCACTAACATCGCCTATTAGATTTCGATAAATAGACTTATTCATTTGGTTGACTCGGCTCTGCCGTGGCACCCTCTTGTATTACACATTGATTCCGCTATTTGCATGACTGTTGGTTCTCCATGCTTAGACTTACGACATGTACAAGGGACTTCCCCAGGGATTCCAACGATCCCTTCGAATTTTGGGTATGAAATCCCACTTGAAAATGTTAGGATAGAATTTCAAACCTTCAACCTGTACTCAGGGCGCAAGATCCTAACGAGGGGTTTCATCCCTCGAAACGTAACCCGAGAATCATAATCTCGGGCCGTTACACACCCCATGCTTAATTCCTACTTTGTCCTTAAAGTAAATAATAAAAAGAGGAGGTAAAAAGAAACTCACTAAAGAATTCAAGTATATATTCAAGGACTCTAGGTGTGATTGAGAACTCTTGTAAAAAATGTAGTTGCATCCCCTTGTTATAGAAACTGGCCAGGACATCAAAAACAAAGGAAACAACCAACCAACAAGGCAACACAAGCTCTCTCTAATAGCAAGGGTACCAAACCATATAAAACCAATAATAAGTTATAATCACTCAAGATCAAACAGACTTCATGGACATAACATGTAAAATCAATAATCATGTCCAGGAGAATGACCCAAAGCATGAAGAACAAAGCATCTACTCCTTCAAACAACCTTATCACAAGTAACACCTCAATTTCACCAGATAAATTACGCTCTAACTCAATAAAAATCAATGATATTCATAAGACATATCAGCGAGCACCAGGCGCAAGCAAAATGCAGAGCAAGAGCATGCACAAAATTCAGTCGTACACCTCGCACTCATCCATATTTTGCAAAGTAAAATCATGGACACTCAATGAAAACAGGGAGCATGAGACAAGAAGGAAAAGAACAAGCATGAGCACAATTCAATCTAGTAGCCAACACTTCCAGTAAATAGGTGTAATAAAAGACTAAATTTCAAAACTAAAGTGATCAATTTTAGCAACAAAATCAGTCAAATTCCACCTCTAAATTTGATCCAAAGTTTATCATGAGACTAAAAAAACTAACTCAGCTGATTTCAGATACAACAAGGAAAAAATTGATCAGCAACAGGGAGTTCATTTCTATCAAAGTCTCATAATCTTAGCTAAAAACCAATGTGACAGCAATGAAACTATCATCAAAAGCTATCAAATTTAGCACAAGTTAATATTAGCCAGATTGGATAATCAGAGGCAATCAAAGATCAATTTCAACATCGACCAGATCCCCCAAGCACCTAATCATAAAAATTTAAGCAGTTTCTAAATTCTAATCACTTTCAATCTAGAATAATCAACAAGGAAGAAGGCTAATAAGTTCCGACATAGCAGATTGACAAGAAGGAGAGAAAAATACAAACATGCACTTGCCTGAGGCGAAATTGGATGATGAATTGAATGCAAGAGAGCAGTAGTGAAGCACTGAGCCGCTAATCACAAAAACTCGTCAATTTAGCAGAGGGGGAGCCGAATCCGGTGGTAGTGAGGGAAGATCGCCAAAGGCTCGGGTGTTCCGGAACGAGACGGTGAAGAGGGTGGAAAGTTGATGGTGTGGGAAGAAACCGCCGATGAGGCAGAGACAGAAGGCGGCGGTTGAGAGCAGTGGTGGGGCGACAACGGGTAGCATGAGAGAACGATGGTGGTCAGGGTTGAAGCGTGCGCCGACATCGTGGTCAGATGAAGGACGCCAGAGTCGAGATGCAGTGCCGGAGGAGAGGAAGGGAGATGGTGATGGTCTGTGCTTCCTCCAGGTTGAGAGGTAGGCGGCATAGAGAGAGACGGGTTTGGTAGAGGGAGAAAGGGTTTGATTTTTATTTTTTTAAGTCCAGGGTGTCACGAGTCGTGGAACCATCCCGCGAGGCGTGACACTTTACAGAGAAAGCCACCAAGCCTTGGGGCGCCACCACGACTCGCGGAGACCCTCCCATGACTAGTGGAAGCCTAATCCAGCCCTCGGATAGTTGGATGTATTATTTAGAATGAAAGAAACAAAATAAAGAAAATTTACCTACTATTTATCTCGGATTGTCTTCCGAGTAGCGCTTCTTTAAGGTCAATAGCTAGACCTTATTCCTACGAAAACGCTTTTATATCCCGAATGAATGGTCCATGGCTTGTTCCACCCATCTAGCAACGTCTTCGTGGAGTGGTATAGATGTAGTCGTTTCACACTCGGGCTCCATAGGAATGTGCTCCTTTTCTTAGAGTATCGTCCCTTTGCATCTTCGCTAAACTCAAATACTAGAACCCGCTCCTCATGCTCTAAAATCTCCATTTCTTCGAACCCCTGCATTTTAAAAAAGATGATAGTGCAATCGTCATTGTCACTATCCTTAATTTGAACACATAAAATTTCTGAAAAAACATGGAAACTTTATTTGTTAAGCCTCTTGGATCTGCATCATCTCATACTCAAAATTGGTTTGGATCCTTGCAAGTCGAGTCTCCAGTTTAGTGAAGAACTTCTCCATGTGACTCAGCTCGGACAATTCTTGTGAAATTTGTGAAGCTTGACCTCGACACCCATGTGGTGCGTATCCCTCAGTGAGATCCATCTCATAAGAAAGGTGAGGATACAACATGTAGTACACCTCTTGTTCCATCCCAAACGGAGCTCTCAACACCAGGCAATCACTAGCTACATGACCAAATGCTACACAAAACTCACAATAATAAACATAATCCACATCAAAAGCACAAACCGTTAATGAAAAACAAAAAGAAAAGAAATCAAAAGTAAAAGAATGACTTGGAAAAATCAATCTCAATAAACAACCAATACAAAATAGTCCCCGACAACGGCACCAAAAACTTGATAGACTAAAAGCTACACCCACAAGTGTATGGGGTTCAGTTTTAGTATATCGAGTGTCGTATCCACAAGGACTATCTTGTCAATTCAAACATATTTAACTAAGCCAAGAAAAATGCGAGAGAAATGTTTATATAGAATGGAGAAAGTAACCAACTATACAAAATTGGTGTCAAAACAATGGATACGAGGCAAATCTAAGGTAAATGATCACCACAATGATGCTTTAGTAGATTAAAATTTATATTCGTGTCACCTCGTCTGAATTTGTTGAAGGTATATTGTCTAAGGTAATCACAAATCTCCTTTCGAAATTAAAATGAATGTGTCTAAATTGGTTAACAATCTCTTTTAGGTATCAAACAACCAGTTTAGACTCTTTAAGTTCTTAGAATTCTAGATGATAATCACATTGACGTCGCCTTTTGGTCTCCGTCAATATCACAGTCATCCAAAATATTCATGACAATCTATGAATCCTCAAGAAGTTCAATTTCACTTTCGCACAATCAAACTTCAGGTTTAATCCTATAGTTATGATGGATCCAATAGATTTTCGGCCTAAATTCACCATCTAACTTCTAATTTAGGGTTTTAGTCTTTCGATTTCAAATCCTAAATCGGTTCTAATCAATTTTCATCAATTAGGGCTGGCGCAATAGGATTAAATCTTGAGCAGACAAACAAATACTCCCTCCGATCCAAAAAGATTGTCGTTTGACTTTTTAACACGTATTTTAAGGAGCTAAATATTTGTTGGTAATAAGTATTAGATTATAAAAAAATAATAAAAAAAATTTAATATATTATATAATTTTTAGCTCCTTAAAATACGTGTTAAAAAGTCAAACGACAATCTTTTTGGATCAGAGGTAGTATCAAATTTTAACGCTACTAATTCACCATCGGGATCACCTAAACCCTAAAACGGAGAAATCAAACAAGCATAATATAATAAACGATGAAATAGATTATAGACAAAAATAAATCAAAGTTTATAACATAATGCAAACTGAAATTTTCGTCCTCAATCCAAAGCTTATACCGACAAAACAAACCACGGAAGAAAAACCTAAACCTAAAAAGCTCAAAGGCCGAAGCCCTGGCTGCGGCAAAAGTCTCCACACACCCCTATTTCAATTCTAATCGGCAGTAGAAATATTGTGATTTAAGAAAATCACAATTTTGGCCCATAAAATTAAATAATTAAATTGCATTTTAACACCTAATTATAAATTAACTCCACCAAATAGCTGCAAGGTTTAGCAACTTCCGCACATGACAATTTAGCTCCTCGGGTCTGATTCAATATGTTCGCCGATCCGTATTGACTCTTGAATTTTCTCAATATTAGCCTTCAAATGCCTGAAACAAATCAAAACCAGGTGTATGAAATAAAGAAAATAGAAAATTTGATAAATATGCATGAAAATGGTCTAAACTAATAGACAAATGTATACCTAAAATTAATCTAAAATAGAAGTTATCAGTATGATATCGACCCAACCACATGCGAGGCGATGACAGTTTCTTTAAACCGGCGCAGTGTATTGAACCTGGAAACAGCCAAAGACATGAACAACGTAACCAATTAATGGAACAAGAATCTTGGGTAATTATTTGATGTGGTGATTGAATTGATTCCTCGTTAGGTAGCTAGTACGTGTCGTCTCACTTCCCTTCATAAAACACAAGTCTCTACAAAACGACATTGTAGATCCATCTATAGACTAGCTAGATGATCTCTAACATTCGGGCTGTAAGATGCAAACATTACTTTTTAATACAAAAAATAATCCATCCTTGACCTTATCAACTGAATCAATAAATTTTTTTTTTTTATCAGTCTGAAACAACAAGTTTGATACTGTATATAAAACAACACTATAAAGAGGTTCTAGAAGTGTCCATCTCAATCATACATCATATCCATAATTTTATAAGAGTATCAACATCACTTAGCTTGAAGATTAATTAAGATCATCATTTTCAATTAAAAAAAAAAAAGAGATGGCTTGAGCCTGAAAGCTGAAACCCTCCTGCAAGAGCCCATGGCAACGTCCCCATAACACGTGAGAAGCACATGCGCACAACTGCTCACAAACACCCAAAACGGTCGTTGGAAAAAAAATGTATTTATGGTATTTTTTGTATTAAAAATATTATTTTTAAATAAAATTGTATATATTTATATTTTATATAATTTTTGGAAAAAGGAATTTATTCAAATAATACTAAAATTAATTTATTAGTATAATAACAGAAATTTGTTAAGTAAAAAATGGAGTAAGAAATGAAAATTCTGAAACAGAGCTCGTAAAGATATGATTGGAAAAAAAAAAAAAAATACTGAATTTATGGGGGGGTTAGGTCTCACCCTTGCTAATGATCTAAGCTAACAAAAACTCAAAAAGAATGGAATTTTTGGTTGCTAAAAATACGGAATTGATGACTTCCCATTTAAAAAGAGCAGTCAAATCTTCAAAATTAAAGAACAAAAAGAAAATAAAAGCTATACACTCCATTGATGATTGATGATCCATTGGTTTGATAGAGATGGACTAGTCCTTGATAAAAAAAGAGGATTTAAAAAAAAAAAAAGGCTAATCTACAGCTATCTAGGTGACTTGCTTTTCAAATTCCTTTTAAGTTGGACTACAACTACACTGATGTTGTCCCTGCTGCCCCTGGCTATTGCAAGTTCGACCAGCAACGAGGCCGCCCTTAGGGCCCGATTCGCCCCGCCACCCTCGGCTTGATCCCTCCGAATCCGCCCCTCAAGACACCTTCTAGTCACCTGGCACGCCACGTCGTTCGACACCACGTCCCATAGCCCGTCGCTAGCTAGGATTATGAACTCGTCATCGCTCGTCCTGCTACACACAGTCACCTCCGGCTTCGCGATCACGAATGGTTTTAGGTACTCGTCGCCTGCGCCCAACAAGGACCCGACTTTATTCGTTATAATTTTGCACCAAATCGTACGTGTAAACCATGAATTTGAACTCTAACAATATGACGAAATACCTATGGATCTGGAAGTGGCCAGAACTCCCAATACACGATATCCGTTCCAATTTATTACCTTCCCTCCTGCCGCTTCGATTCTTGCCAGTTCATCCTCTCTATCCGGCTACAATTAACAAATACGTACAGCTATCAAACGTCGGCACTGCGGAATCCTTGTGAAATGGTGACGGTTTGTAATTGTAACGGCTGCTAAACGTTACTTTTAACAGATCTAGATCTAAATAGTTAACGCACGGGCGTACCTTATGATCGACGGTCAAGGGGACGGCCGTTCCGTTACGGCAGATCACAGCCCTTGAATCCCCACAGTTGGCAACCACCACCTCCTCGCTCCCAACCAGCGCCACAACCGCGGTGGAGCCCACCGTCTTTTCCCCAACCACCGCAACCGGGACGCCGTCGTCCCTGGGGCCGCTGATCTCCAAGTCCATCTTCTCGAAGCACCGCCCCATCACCCTCTCCCAATCGACCACTTCCCGATCTTGAGCGATCTCCTTCTCGAGGATCTGATGCATCCTGTCCCTACACGCCTCCGCCACCTGGGCCCCACCGTGGCCGTCGAACACCCCAAAGTAATCGAACCTTCTAGATCCCACCGCCGTCGCGAATTCCAATTCTACCCTCACCGCGTCCTCCATCTCCCTCCTCCTCCCCATCACCGACGAAATCCCATGTGACACGCACGTGGGCACCACCACCCTCCCCCCCTCCCCTTTCTCTCCCTCCTCCAGCTCCGGTAAGTTATCCGACGACGACGAAGACGCCGTCGAAAACGACGAGTCCGACGACTCCGACGGCGACGTCGTCGTTGATGGCTCCGCCGCTTCCTGCACGCCTAGGCAGGGGGCTGTGTTGCCTTTGTCTCTCTTCAGTTTGATGAGCCTCCTACGGCGAGCGTGCCTAGGTTTTCCGATCCCGCACTGGAATTGTTCTCCGGCGGGAGCTTTGACGGCGGTTTGTGGCCGGAGATCTTCTTCCGACGCCGGCGATAGCTCCGTCATTAGTAATTGATCCCTTTTTCTATTTTACCAGTGAACAAAAAGAGGAACCGAGGGATTTAAAGATCGAAGAGGAGACACGTGAAGGGGTATAAATGGAGAGAGATCGAGGGCATAAAATCTGTCATCTCCGTCGTCAATTGTCACTGTCGTCAGTTTCCCATGAATGAATATTAAATTGATTAAAAATAAAAATATACAGTACGTAAATGAACAGAAAAAAAGAAAAAGGAGGATTTGCTGCCACGTATCGAACCGATCGGATTTCTGGAGTTTTACGTGGACGGTGGATATGAGAGTAGTCGAACACGTGTCCGGAGAATGATGAATTTTGGTGGGAGATATTTAAGCTTTTTGTTAGGAAATGACGGGGGTGTGGGACCCGTTTGGAATTGTGAAACGTGGCGTTTCGGTGTCGTAAGGCGGTGAAGCAGTGTAAAGAGAGGGAGAAAATTCGGTGGCGCGTGTTAGGAGATGGTTTGACAGGGGAATGTTGACCTGTGAGATTCTGGAGCCCACTTTTAGGGTTTGTGGGGCCCTGCCACGTGGGACCACGACGAGTTGGTAATGATACGTGTCAGTGGCATCCGATTTGCGTTCCGGAATTTGGACCTCGTACCAAGGCTTCGTGTTAGCCGGTGACCCGTGGGCAGACGGACGGGATTTTTAAAAGCCATATACAAGGAACAAATAATATTTATCGGGTGGGCAGACGGACGGGATTTTTAAAAACCATATACAAAGAATAAATAATATTTATAGAGTGGGCAGACAGACGAGATTTTTAAAAACCATATGCAAAGCACAAATAATATTTATCGGGTGTTATAGTATTATGTATGACATATGAAATGTATACATTATTATTAAACAACATAAACCCATCTTTCCATAAAAAACCCTAAGTAAACTTTTTTTTTTCAAGATGTTATTATATTAATCAATGTGTTTTAAACGATGTATAAAACATAATACTCGTCAAAATATCTCTCGAACAATTATTAAAATCTGATAAACTTTCAGACAACAAACAATAACAAAAAAAAAAACAAAGAAAAAGATGATAATAATATACATTTAAGAAATATTCAAACAATTTAAAATAAAAATAGGCTTAAATTGTGACACAATTGATTAAGTAAATGTTACATTACAAGAAATAAAATATCCTAGAGTTTTTTTTTATTTTTATAAAAGGGATAAAGAAGGAAATTAGGAAACACAGAGAAACGATGTGTTTGATTACATTGAAAATTACAAGGATGAAGTCGAAGACTAGGGGTGAACACACAATCCCCCACTCGAAATCGCCAGCCTCGCCTGCCAACCTCCTTCGTTCTTCACTCCGTCTCCGTCGCCCCTTTCCTGTCGCCGACTTCGACTCTTCGTATCGGCTGTCAAAGGCAGCTGCTCGGCACTGAGTAATTTTGGCTCACTCGACACTGATGAAGAGAAAATCCGACTCTTAACAGTTCTAATTGTGAAATCAGGTATAATTTCTTCTATTTCATTTTAGTTTTTGGAAATATTTGGATTTAATTTGTAACAAAGTAGATTTAGGGTTCGAAATTAGGAAGTTGAAGTTGAATTTTTAGTAGTGATTTATTTCAAGTTTTCAATTCCCCTTTTCATTCTTTCTGTGTTTTTTTTTTAATCACGTGGATCTTCTATGAGATGTGTTTTTTGTACTTACAATGATTAATAGAAAACAGATTAGGAAGAGTCTCATACCTTTGGTCCTTTGCTAGAGTGATGAGACTCCTAATCTGTTTTGTGTGTTTAATGAAATGACACACATACATTACAAAAACAGAACTAACATTGCATTGATGCAAATAGGGTGTCTCTTATTGAGATAGTGCAAGTAAAGTTGTGTCAACTTTTCCTTCTTAGGGGGTTTGGATTTTGGAGGGTCCTTTAGACGCCCTTGGAATCTTAGAAAAACGCACATGTTGGTCTACTCATACAAGAGTAATACAGTATACAACTAGCAGTTATAGTTTTACTTATTTTAGGCACTTCTCCATTTGCATTGTCTCCATTCCCATTTTCTGTCATTTTGTCAAAATATGAGATCGAGAAACCCAGATGCTCAGAACTTAAAATACAGATTATGTAAATCATTCACAACTGCTTGGAAACTTCAAAAAAAGGGACTGAACTGGGGAATCTATTTTTGACAGCAAAAGGAACATTCACAATGACATATTTTAATTCAATGAAAGAGTGATGGATTCATGAATATCTATTTAAATTCTATTAGCTCAATGGAAGAGCAATGTGTTATTAAACACATGATGTGGGTTCGAATCCCATATAGGCTTTCTATAAACCTCAATCGCACTAATCAACTTGTTAGTTTTCTACATAATCCTTGTTTTTGTTTCAGATTACTTTCATTTCATAACATCTCAAATTCCAGGTTATTAACTGGTTTTGTTTCAGATTGCTCTTGTTTATCATCTTCTTCATGATGAGATTGAAAATAAACACTTTGGGAAAGATCAAGTGCCACACAACATAGAAAGAATACTATATCTGAATATATGACCAGCCAGAATAAATAAGCACACCATCTTCCTCCTAACTGGACATATGGTCTGATCTGAATACACAGATTAAAAAATGGCCGCTGTCAAAATAGGTGCTGGTAAAAAATATGCATTTTGTCACTTTCCTGCCATAAATCTACATTCTTCTAAAAAAAATCTGCAATCTTCTTTAAAGTATGAATCCACATATCTAGAAAGTATATTTGTTGTATTATGATCACATCCTCAAAAATATGCATGTAACGACCCAGAATTATAATTTCCGAGTTACGTTTCACGGGATGAAACTCCTTGTTCGTATCTTGCAATCCAAGTACGGGTCGAGGTTTCAAGCTCATTTTAAGATTAGTAGAAAGAGGGATTTCAAACCCTAAAAGTCACGAAGGGTCGTAGGGTACCCTTAACCTGTCTTAAGACTATGTCGCGATATTCAATTCAAATGAAAGTAAAGCGGAAGCAAAGTTAAGATACAAAGTGTCATGGCAGAGCCGGGTCAAAACCCAAACGTAAGCGAACGATTACTATTTATACCAAGTTAGAGAATTAGTCAGGTTCTTCAATTCGCCAAAAGGAAACCCCGTGATATAGACATCAAACACTCAAAATCTGTAGAAAATACCTTAAAAAAATGGGGAAAGGAGTCAGATCGAGCCACTCATGCGGGACCGGCAGTCCTCGCCGAGGCCACATAGTATGTGTTATACCTAATAAAGATGCTCTAATGCAGTACGAAAGTCAAACACACTAGCATGATCCTAGGTATAATAATGTGCAGAAATACTGTAAAGGGCCCAAGATAATGCCAAATGGCATATCCCTCTCCTACCTCTGCATCCCTTTCCGTTAGTGCAGAGACTGGCCAGTTCGGGCTACAACATAGCAATTTCCTCGTGGTGGTGCACAAACCACGGCATCATCATATCATATCATCTCATCGATTGCCCGATGGTGCTGGGCTATCATATCATGCTCATATCGGCTCGATTGACTCAGGACACCCGATGAGACTAGGCTACCCTATGACCCTAGTAAAGACTCTAGGATTATCACAGATAACGGCCGTTCTGTTTCAAACGCATAAAGTAAGCAGATGCTCATTCAATTAGTGCAACCTAAACAGGGTACTACATGACATGCTTTTATGCATGTACAACACCTAAAATAAAATGCAACAACAGGCATGAATGTCCAACCTGAGTAAGCCCCCTAGGGAACTTACCTGAAGATGCAGAACAACAGGATAGTACAAGTAAGGGCCCAAATGCAAGTCCAAGCAATCCAAAAGTAACACATACCTATCATCAAGCCATGTCAAAATCCCGACATTTGAAATGACACTTTTAACATAACTTCAAGCTCAAGATCAAATAGTTCAAATTCCGTCAAGTCCCTTCTTTAATATTGAATATTAAAATAATATTTCAAAACTCATTTCCCAAAATTTTCCAACTCTTAAATCTCAAGTTAAATCAACTCATATTTAAAACAACTTCTCAAATCATACTTGGCCAAATTCCGACATTTATCATTTAAATCATTAACAATTCCCAAAATCATATAATTAACACAATCCCGGCATGTTTATTATCAAAATAATTACATAAATAAATTCTGACATTTTAGAAATATTCCAACCAACCTATATAATTTTAATAATAAGAATGAGAAATTAATAAGTAAATGGACTTTTAAGACAATATATATCACAAATTAAATAACCACCCAACCAAAATATTTGAAATACATAGTAAATAAACCCATGGAAGAAATGGTTACTTCAATAAATAATTCAGAATACTTCTCGAAATAATTAAATAATTTTATAACATTTAAATAATATATAGGTAAATGAAATCAATAATCCAATTCCTCACTTAAACAAATAAAAGGTCCAAAGGGTTGTCTCCCAATTTTTGAATAGGCCCAAGCAACCCAGATCCAAAGAAAAGAAAGGAAGGGCCTGACCCGAATATAATCCGGATGGAAGAAGACTTGGACCCGGACCCGCCCAAACCAAACCTGAAGGAAATGATATGAAGGGAAGGAGTCGGATATGCCCACAACCCGGACGAGAAAACGAATCAGGCCTACGACCCGAAAATTAGGCCCAATTATTAGGAAGAGGGGAACAAGTCTCCTCCAAGCTCAAGGCGGAGCTCCAGCGCTTCGACGGGACGAAGAAACAGAAGATAAGGGGGAACCCAGGGACTTCTCCGGCGACGATTTCTGGCCCCGAAAAGGATACGACACCGACACCCTTACACACACATGGCAGGAACGAGAAGAAAAAGGAAGAAGGGAGAAGGCTCACCGAGGTTCTCAGAGCTTCACCGGAGGTTCGATTCGAGATCGCCGGAAAAGGAGCTCGGGGCTGCGTCCGGGCGCGTCGAGGGCGTTTCCTCGCCGGAATTTGCCTAGGAAGGGCGGAGGAGTGTTCCACCTTTAGGTTGATAGGGGGTGAAAGGAGGAAGGAAGAGAGGAATCGAGCCTTACCGAGGCAAAACGGGAAACAGGGCGCGAAGGAGGGCGGTGGCGACACTCCGGCTGCTTCTAGCGGTGCCGGCCGCTACTGGTGGCTGCTGGTATCTCGGGAAGAAGACGTAGGAGGAAGGGGTGGTGCCGGATTCTTCCTCTCGACAACTTGAGGGAGAAGGGTTTCTTTGGTTTGAATTTGAAATGAGGAGTGGGACATTGGGGTTTCACTTCTGATTTTGTGAATAAAAAGTAAGGGGATGTCTTAGGCTGTTCAACAGGGAGAAGTTGTTACAATAGGCTTTGCTTTTAGTCAAATTTGCAGGGGTTTGTTTGTTTGCCAAAATAATTGAAATCAAGAAGGGAAGGGGGAAAGCATAGATAAGATTTTACCCAAGCGAGGAGGAGATGAGTTGGATAGTAAAATTGGTCAAATATGGGATTAATTGTAGAGATTTGGGTAAGAATTGGTTATATGAGACGGAAAGAATTTTCGAATCCCGAGAAGAAAGACGGATTCAATCGTTAAAGTTAAAAATTGGGTCAGAATTCGCTTTAAGAATTTCAATTTCGATTTAGTAAATTAAAGACGAGTTTTCCTTGAAATTATCCGAATTAAATCCGATTTAAATTCATTTTTAATTTCTTTTTTCCGAAAATCAGGGTTTAAAATCCGAGCCTTTACAATGCATTTGGTTGCTTTTCTGTCACAATGTTGGCTGTTAAAAAAATCTGCATTTTGTCTCTTTCCTGTAACAAATATGCATCAGTGCATACGCGGACCTTAAAACATCTAAACCGTTCTGCATCATGTTGGCCTTGTTCATCCAACCTGAATGCAAAGCCAGGAGAACTGCTTCTCCTTGTGAATTTGTGACAATTTATCAATTGTCAAGAATATCAAATTTATGGCCCTTTCTCCACAATATACACATAAAGAATAGAAAATAAATATATCAGATGTATAGAGAGGTGTAGATTTAGTTTCATTGTTATCATTCGCCATTACTTGTTTTAGAACAATCCAAATGAATAAAGCATTATTTATTACAATTACCAGAAAAAAGGGAATACAAATTTATTTCAATTACTAGAAAAATTAACATATATGATGGAGTGCAAATCATAAACAAATACGATCAAAACCAAATTTCATTCATATTATACATATGCTTACACCAAGTCCTCACAACAGGGACTAAAATTTTGCTTACACCAAGACCCCAAAAGGTTGAAACTATGTTCTTTTGCTAACATGCCGAGCATACACAAAAAGGGATAACATGCCGCTACTACACAATAACCAAGTGATGATTGCGGCGACTATGCAATCAACCTAAAATGACGATCATACACAAAAACTAAGATCTGATTGCGTCGACTATTAAATACACCAAAGTTTACAATGCAAATCGACAAAGGGGACAAAAGCCTTGAACATTAAGCCAATTTCGGAGACAATGTGGGTGGAAGGAATGTGAGCATGGCATGCAAAGGACAGGCATCGACGCCGACATCGGGTCAAGACATATTGTACATGGATCTCCAGCGAGCTCAAGATGATATACCTCTCGTAGGGATGCACTAGCTTCTGCAGAGGCTGGATGATGTGGATGGTCGACCTGTAGGGAAATTAGATGCGCAGCAAAAGGGTAGAAAACTATTTTCTAACATCTAATTCGGGATCTCATGCATGAATTGATATGAACAATATAGAGGGGAAAAGTCGTACCTTTCTTGTGCGGAACCTTGATTCGAAATCACCTTTGGAGAAAGGAGCCTCAAGCGCGACTCCTCTACTTGGTCCACACGAGCACGGGATTGGATCTCCTTGTCTCCGTTTGCTAGAACGAATGATCGAAGGATTGCAACTCACACCCTACGGGTTAGGGAGGCTAGCGATTTGTGGTGGGAGAAGTTTTGGAGACACACGTACAATCCAATATTCGGTTAAGACTTATTCTCAATAAGTCTCCTTATATATTATAGAAACTAGGTCAATTTATTCCTAATAAGTCACATTTATCTTTTATCTTCTATCCACAAACTATATCAACAATAATAACTTATTATTATTAATCAATTATCCAATTCCTAATACTCTTTGTGTGTGACCTTATAGGACCTGAATAAAATGGCAATAGATTCAATATAATTTAATCTATAAATTATAGTTGGCTTCTAGCAAAGCACTATAATTACCTAAATTATTCAGATTATAAATCTCCATTTTAATCCTATTATATCATTACTATTTTACACATCAATTAAAGGACACCAATTCCTTCAATCTCCCACTTGTCCCTAAGTGGATGTGCGGTTTCAATTCCTTTGTCACTTAATGTTCAATTTGACGATAAGATAGCATCTCATGTTATCCATATCAATTCAAATTATTTCTCGATCCCGAGCTTGAGCTGCCAAATAAACAAATGATTACATATTAATCCATTTGAGCATGGCCATGCATTTTACAGTTCTTACTCTTCGAGTGGCCAGAACATTATTCCTACTCAGATATCCAAATATCCAGAATAGGAGGACTTCTCCAATGTTGTGTGACTATAGCTCCCACTTAAATTTTAGCAACCCCAATCACTTCCTTTATGACTGCCTTTTACGGATCAGCGATTGACAGTGTCAAAGGCTACCAATCATCAAGTGAGAGGGATGTCACACTCATGTCTGAGGAACCTACTAATAATATTTTAACCTTAAATTCTTCAACTTATTTGAAAAATCTTAAGGTAGGTCTGCCTAACAAGTATCCACCATACTTGTCTATACAATTGATTAGACATCTCTATGCCCCTATAGCCCGTGAAACTTGGCGCTATCAATCAACTTGCATAATAGTCTATATTAAATCATTTATGTCCCATTTAATCATTAACACTATGGCAAAGCATAATTCATAATATCAGTTCACTTAATAGGGTCTCAACCATGGTTATTAGGATCCCGATCCGGATCCTACGATCCTACGATCCTAGGATTCTAGGCAAGGTTTTGATCCGGATCGGGGATATAGACTCCTTCATGCTAGAATCCATCTAGGATCCCATGGATCCACCTAGGATCCCATGGATCCTATGGGATTGTGTGGGATCGGTAGGATCCTACCGATCATAGAAAAAATATTCGATCCTAGTAAAAAACATATTTGTGTAATTGTGTTTGTTTTGTTTGAATATTGGGCCTTCTAGATACGATGAACCTTTTTATTTTTTATTTTTTGGTAGCCCATCTCCTTAGAAATTGAAGGCAGAAGGGTGAAGACGTTGAATTGAAACCCTAACCCCTTTGTTTCGTTACTCAACTCGACAAATCCACGTCTGAGTGCCTGAAATTGTTCATGATGTGGTTAATTGCGATGATGACATTTGAAACTAGATATGTCATTGGATATTTGGATGTGTGATTTATCTCTTGTATGTTTCTCATATTTTAAGACATTATCCTTGTCTGTTTGTCAACTTTTGAGACATTATTCTTGACAAATTATGAATGTTCAATGCTTATTATTGGACTATTTTAGTTACATAATTTGTTTAATGGAGGAAAAGCTTAGTTTTATTTTAAAATTAAGGTATTTGTTTAGGATGGTTTGTTTTTATTTTATTTTTAATTTTTGTCTAGGATCTTACAATCCTATGATCCGATCCTACACCCTTGTCTCGATCCCACACTAGGATCCCGATCCTAAAAACCAAACCACCACGACTTTCGCAACGATCCTATTTGATAATCATAAATTATTAGGACATTTTATTCAATTCTAAACCATAATTGAATAATAGTGAAATTTTATTTCAAACAAACATGATGAAAATATGTTTCAACAATCTTGATCAATATCTAATGCGTTAAACATATAAATCAAATCCATTCACCAATGGACTTGAGTCCCTTAGCTCTAGTGTGACTATCATGCTTGGGCTTGGGAAGAGGTTTAGCCAACGGATCTGCTATGTTGTTATCCGTGTGTATCTTGCATAGTCTCACGTCACCTCTTTGAACATAGTCTCGTATGACGTGATACTTCCTGAGCACGTGCCTGGATTTGGAATTGGAGCTTGGTTCTTTGGATTGAGCAATGGCACCATTGTTGTCACAATAAATGTCAATGGCTTCAACCCCTTTGGGAACCACACCAAGCTTGGCTAAAAACTTCCTTATCCAGATAGCTTCCTTAGCAGCATCCACTGCAGCAATATACTCAGCCTCTATTGTAGAATCAGTTACCGTGTCTTGCTTTGAGCTCTTCCAGCTCACAACTCTCCATTAAGAATAAAAACGTATTTGGATTGGGATCGGAAGTCATCTCTATCTGTTTGGTAGCTGGCATCAGTGTATCCTTGAACGATAAACTCATCATGTCCACCGTACACCAAGAAATCATCCTTAGTTCTTCTCAAGTACTTGAGGATGTTCTTAGCTGCACTCCAGTGTGCTTCACCTGTAACGGCCCAGAATTATGATTTCCGGGTTACGTTTCAAGGGATGAAAACCCTTGTTCGGATCTTGCAATCCAGGTACGGGTCGAGGTTTTCAAAGTCATTTAAGATTTGTAGAAAGAGGGATTTCAAACCCTAAACACCTCGAAGGGCCGTTGGGTACCCTTAACCTGTCCTGGGGACTAACTCGCAAAATTCATTTCACACGGAAGCAAGACGGAAGCAAAATAAGGATACAAGTGCCACGGCAGAGCCGGGTCAAAACGGAGTCGAAAGTATAAATCCAAAACAATATAATCAGAGTCTGGTGAAGTTTATGACTCCAGCGCTCACTCTCCGCCGACAAAATGACCCGCACAATAAGCAAACAGCACCGATAGGATGAACATGATTAATTCCTAAAAAAATTGATTTGGAGCGGGATCAGATCGATGCCCACTTAACTCTGCATCCCAACCATAAGCACACATATACGCTATACCTAATAAAGATGCTCTAATGCAGTACGAAATTCAAACACACTAGCATGCTCCTAGTTCATAATAATGTGCAGAAATACTGTAAAGGGCCCCAGACAATGCCAAGTGGCATATCCCTCTCCTACCTCCACCCCTTCCGACAGGCGGAGACTGGCCAGCTCGTGAATGCATTCATTCATAATAGGGCGGCACGCATGCCTAACCCGCTCCACAATAAAGCCCGCAGGCATATCATAATATAAGGAAGTACTCGATTGACTCAGGGTACCCGATGAGGCTGGGCTACCCTATGACCCTAGCAAAGACTCTAGGACTATCACAGATAACGGCCGTTCTGTTTACAAACACATAGAGAAATAGAATGCTCAACGATCAATGCAACCTAGCATGGTACTACATGGCATGCTGATCATGAATGCAACACCTAGTATATCATGCACTTAAAGCAGGGAATAGCTCTATTCAATCTGAGTAAGCTCCGAAGAGACTTACCTGAAGATGCAGAACAGCAAAATAACGCAAGCAAGGGCCCAAATGTAAGTCCAAAGCAATCCAAAGGCAATACACACCTATCATCAATTCATTTCATAAACTACCAGACCAACATTCATACTCGCACAAAACCCAAGTTCTCAGTATGTTCAAAACCAACCGATAGTAAAACCGTTTTCCAAAACCTTTCCGGTGTGATCAACATCAACCAAAATCATTTCATTTCCAATCAAATCCATCGATAAATCTTACCAACAATATTTCCAAACTCATAAATCTCAAGTTAAGTCAACTCATATTCAAACAATTTCAAATCATACTTGTCCAAATCAAGAGGGAGTATCAATTCTCTAAGTCAACCCCAAATCTTGTTTTATCAAAATATTCCGGCATTAAACATTTAACCTTAAAACCAATCTCTCACAACCCAGAAAGTCTATTTATAAAACATTACCCTTTCATCAACTTATTCTATTACTTTATCAAAACAATTCCGATCGACAAGATTAGGGTATTTCCAAAATTCCTCTTTTTAATTTTATTAAATCAATTCCCAATAATATTATATTTTAAACCTCAAATAATAACATAATGTAGTATATCGTCCCATTTATTTAATAATTTCATAAAATACTTCCAAGTCTCGAAAATAAATCCTAACCATTTTTATAAAATCAGCCCCTTATTCCTCAAATAACATACATAATCCATTTTATGCAAATTAGGCCCAAATGAAGAAAGACCCAAACCCTTTTATAAACATCGGATCAGCCCAGCCCACAAAATAGGCCCAATTCCACACCATTAAATCTGAAGTAAGTGAACCGAAAAAATTTACCCCAACCCGGCCGGTTCACAAGAAAAGAAAAAAGATGAGCCCGGTTCCTATGAACCCGCCCCTTTCCCTGGATCTGTTGAACGGAAGAACAGAGGGAACGCCTTGTTCTCGACGGGAGAAGAAGAGGAGGAGGATGGGCCGCCGACGACGCCCGGACTCCGGCCACCCAATCCCGACGCCGACACACACATACAAGACAAGAAGGGATGGAAGGAGGAAGGGAGAAGGCTCACCGAGGGCGTCGACTCGCCGGAAAATCTCGTCGGAGCTTGGCTCGGCTTCGCCGGTGGTCGGAACGCGTAGATCCGGGCCTGGAACAAGAGGGGAGTGAGTAAAGGCAGACCTTTACGGGGTTTTAGGTTGAAAAGCAAGGAGAACGAGTTACCGACCCCTTTCGGTGCGCGAAACAGGGGGATGGACAAGGAGGTGCTGTCCTCGTTTAGTCGGAGGTCCGCTGGGCCGCTCCGACTGCTGCTCCTGGAAATCGGAGAAAAGGAGGTGGTCCTGGTGCTGCTGGTTGCTCATCTAAGGAGGAGGGAGGAAAACGGATGGGGCTTGGTTGCTTGCGGAAGAAACAGGGGAGAGGAGTGCGGAGAGGAGCTTCTCGACGTCGGCTTCGGCTCTCCTGGGCGGTTCTCCGGGTTTCATCGGCGCCGGAGGAAGGGAGGTGGCGCTCCGGTGGCCTATGCTGTTTGTTTTGAAGGGAGAAAGGAGGAAAACGTGGAGCTTGCGAGGGGTTGTGGGTGCAGATCTGCCTTGAAAACAAAAGGTGAGGAGGGGAGTACTGTGTTTACTTTGTTGTTTGGCTTGTTGCCAGAATGTGGGGAAAGAAAAAGGTATCACATGTATGTTGTTGGGGAAAATTTAGAATAGAGACAAAATTACCCTTGACCAAAAAGAAGTACCCAAAAGAATTATAAAGCCCCATGGAAATACCCGGAAAATATAAATATGAAAGTCGCTCACTAGACCTTATCTCGATACGTTTAAAATACTACTAAACTTTTCAAAATCCGAATTTAATAAATAGAATCCGAACATTATTTTCCAATTCTCGGCCTATGAAAATGGGAAGAAAAATCTATTTTGCATAATTTTAAAATGTGGCCGGAACCCGCTTTAAGAGTTTCGAGTTCGATTTATTAATAGTTAGGACGAGTTTTTCTTAAAATATCTGAATTATTTTATTTTTATTTATTTATTTATTGAAATTTATTATTAAAAAATCCGGGCCTTTACATCATCCACCTCTAAAAACAAGTCTCGTCCCCGAGACTATAACCAAAATAAAGTAGGAGATGAAGTTTGAAATTGATGAGTCTGAGGACCATGTCCAAGGATCTTGTAATCATCTCGGTTGCGTCTTCCGGGATTCTCACAACATCTTAGTCATGGTCGTGACATCTCCAATTGGCCTTGACAAGTATGCGATAAGCGCCCCTATCGCATACCCGCTTCGACTTTTCGGAAGTACCACAACTCTAAAAGTTCTATAATATCATCACTAGGTCTTAGCAAACACCCTACAGGCGCCCCCATAAAATGCTTGTATCCACTTCGTGAAGTATTATAGAGTTGCCCGGGTTTGAAAGGTTTCAAAGGCGATTTCGCAATTGAAAAAGATTGGCCTCAAAATCGTTGAAATCATCGATAGCGTTTATTCTTTAAAAAAACCAGTTATTTCCTTTCTATATCGTTCAAAATCTTCAAATCCGACGTTTAACCATGAACTTTGCACCAAAACAAGTCAAATCCCTTTAACTCAAGATTTCGTCAAAAATCTCCCCAAACCAAATCAGTTTCCCACATATCAATCAACCAAATTCAGAAATCAGGAGTTGGAATCATCCACCTCTAAGGGCTAATCCCATATTCTCTTCCTAGTTTCCAGAATCAAATCAATCCATCAATCTCCATTCAAGCAAGATTCATACGTCATAACAATTGCATAACAGCTTAAACCAACCAATCTCCAACCAACACATCATACGACAGGTCTCAACCATGTACCCACACAGTGTCACAAGATCATATCAAGCATCTCGAAACCACACTAAAGGTTATAAGGTGCATCTCAACAACATATCAAAATCGTAACCACGTCTCGATATCACACCATAAATCATAAAAGGTATCTCACTATCGCATATCAACACCGCAATCATAGTAGGGTCAGTCACAACAAGAGATATCATTTAACCCACAAATTCACATAGTCATCCTATCCAATTCCTATCCAGCATTAGCATAACATTTTTATCACATCAATCATTATAGCAAATGGATCATCCTTACTTCTCAAAGCGTTAATCAAGCTGGACTTCCCAACTCCACTAGGACCCACAATAACAGTCGTTCGATCTATCAAGGTGAAGGTAAGAGTATCAAGTCCCTGTCTTGTTCCAACACTACACAAAATTGGTTCATAACCCCAGGTACGAATCCTTGCTCTCCAACCAAGCATGACCTACACACGTTTCATTGGCAGAAGCAAAATCTCAGTTGTAATAATAACTTATGATTTGCAATATTTAAAATTGATTGCAAGAGCATGCACTCTATAGTAAAACATGCGCAATTGAGCTAGTCAAACAAGCAAATTGCCACTATCGTACTGTATAAATGCAAACCAAGCCACCTTTTCACTCTCCATCCACTCGATGAAAACTTGTATAACCAACACAGCTCTTCAACAGTGTCATAAAGTTGCATCAGCCAACAAAATTCTACACCAATACACCATTGCCAAGTACTACAATATATATATATATATCTTGATGACAACAATGGAGTAGATTGTCAAAGAGTACAAACATTGGAATATGACTCACAAAATCATAGAATATAGCAGGTCTAATAGTTCAAGTCTTCACCAACTTGTGTTAGTCAAACAACTGATCAGCCCTTCCACACGGCTATTTGGATATGTGTTACAACGGGAATTACAGTTATGATCCATCATAAATCTCAGCCACATGCCCAAGAGTGAACACAATAAAAACATGCAAAAAAATGTCTAGTTCAAAAAGGAATTTAACTGCAATGTTCAACCTAAATAGAAGACAATGATGGAAAAATTACAACAGTTGATGATGTGCATGTAGTTCCTACAGCTTGCTGATTAAGAAAGCCACAAGAACTCAAGAGGATCTCTAAAATGATTGCTTAACTACTAAACCTCTTTTAGCTACAAAACCATAGATCTCAATTCTAGTTTCTAACTATCAGCCTCATTTCAGCTCTCTTTCACAAATTATCCACTGATCGTCCAACAAAAATTAGGAATGCATACCAAACCTAAGCTCTATTTAGCTGCCAAATTAATGATCTCAATTCAAGATTTTCAACCACCAGTCTCATTTCAGCTTTCGCTCTAACCTCTAACAAATTACCCACTAATCTTGCAATGAAAATTGAAAATGCATCAACATGAGCTAAACAAGAAGTACAAGCTGAAGTGGATTCCAAGAGAACACAATTAGCAACATCAGATTTATTACGATTGAATAAACATCAGCAAGAGCACATAAATCAAACCTCCTCATCAACCAGCTCAGTTTTATTCAGAGCAAGGGAAAGCGGAATCTCCGCAGATTCGGCCTCAATCAGGAACCTGGTGAGCATAAACGGCTCTATTTTCGGCTGATCGAGGGAGAAAAGTACCAACAAATGATCAACATTCGCAACGGGAGGGTCCATAAACTCGGAACTCCTATCAAACACGTTCTCGATCCAGCCTCGACGATCCACCCAATCAATGGAACTCACAAGCACCTTATCCCCTACCAGAACCTTCCTCTTTATCTTCTTCAGCACCGCTTTCACAACACACAGCAGCTCAACACCGACTCTCTCAACGGAAGCTCCGGAAACTTCCGGAGGCGGCGGGGAAGACTGTACGATAACGCGCATGAAATTCGCCTGAGCGGAGGCCACTCTGCCGACGGCCTGATCAGGAGAGAGTGCGGGGCAATCTTTGGGGGACATAGAAGCGAGAGACGAGAACTGCTTGATTGCGGCATCGCGTGCCCTAAGCTCGTTCTTGCTCGGCTGGTTGAGCCTCCTGGAGACGCTCTGGGGGTTCTGCTTGGCGATGAACGGGAGGAGGGGGCGGCGGCTGGAGGAGGAGAAGGAGAGGCGGAGGAGAGTGGAAGTGGCGGAGAATGCCGGAGAGTGGTGGCGGAGAAGAGAGAGGGAGGGTAACGGCATCTCGAAGGTGGTACTGCTAATCTACAGTGGAGCTGAAGCGTGGAGTTTCAGTTGACGGAGGAGAGTGTAGACTCAAATCAATTGACTGCAGTAATGTAGTGGTTATATAGTGTAGAGTCTATCCATTTTCTCTCGTTCTCTGCTTCATTCTCGATTTCAATTTTCAATGGCGACATGCCAAAGCCGAAGTTGTTTCAGGATTTTGGGTGACTTGCGGGCCTACTGGGCTCAGCCGTTTTTAGCTCTATAAGATGTTAATCCTTTTCTTCTTCTTTTTTAATCAAGGTAATGATTTGAGATATCCGATGATGTCGAGTGAATTGAGAGGCCGATATAATTAAAAGACGGATAATCAGTCAAATTACAAGCGAGTAAAAATAAAAAGATCTGAGTCCTAATTGAACACAAGGAAGACTCTGGGATGAGACTGTGAATAAAGAGAACATGGGAAAGCCGAAAAACTTCCACGAGGTCTCGCCGCCGAAGAGACTGGAGCAAAAACACGAGAAAGTGACGTCTTCTAGGGAAGTGTGAACCAATGACGTTCCCCCCATCTAGATGAAATATCTTCGGTAGCCACGAACACTGTCACGATCCTCATGATCAACAGGGCGCACGAGACCGCAACTTTGTAAAGGCTCGGGTCTTCAAATCTTGATTTCGAAAAAAAAATAAAGACGGATTTAAATCGGATATTTCAAGAAAAACTCGTCCTCAACCTAACAAATCGAATTTAACACTTATGGAACGGATTTCCGACCTAAAATCAAATTTTGGAAACTAACTTGACATGACGACATCCTTCATCGGATTTTTGAAAATCTAATTGATTGAGAGAGCGGTAAGTGACACTACTAGAATACTGCAATTAGACATCACATGATTTAAGTCTGTCAAAAAATCAACATATGTTAAATTAATTTATCACATCAATATTTTTTTTATGATGTTTAATACAGTTTATATAATGGTCAAATATATGGACAGATGAAATTGTTAATTCAAAAAAAAAAAGCAAAAACGCGCGTTCAAGGAAAAATGCGGGATTAAAACCCTTACAAAAAAAAATTTGTAGCCCGGGCTTCCAAATTTGGAGGTACACTTGAAAAAAAAATTGGAGCTTTCTCTCTCCCCCTCACTCCCTCTAACCTCGTTCTACTTTCTCCATACCCGAGCCCCCAAATCCCCAACTCCATGATGTGCTCCTATTTTACCATGTTGTACGCACTTTTATTCCAATTCTTATTTATATTTTATGTTTTTGGGTTGGGAAAATATGGAAATTGTCCAATTTATGTTTATTTGCAAGATTTAGAGGTCTACACAAGTTTTGGTTTGATTTCGCGTGAATTGGAGACATTTCGGAGCAATCTGGAGAAGCACTCGATGTCTAGTGAGAGCCACTCGATATCGATTGAAGAAGAAGCTGAATTTGGCTAAGTGTTGGACAAAGCAAGCTACTGAGATTCCACTCGACGTCTACTGAAGTCACTCGACATCGAGTACAAACATCCACACTTAGAAGTTGAGAAGAGGAAAGCACTCGAGACCCACAAGAGCACCCGAGATCGAGTAAAGTCACTCGATATCGATGGGATCTTAGTCGATGTCGAGTGAAACCCTAGTGGGCCAAGACGCGTTTGAGAAGATCCGACTTGAAGGAGATTGCTTAAACACGAAGACAAGATCTTTTGTTCTTCTAAGATACTTCTATCTCTATGGGTTAAAGTCCTTTTACCCTAGGGAATTTTCTATTAGTTTGTTTTATTTTATTTAGGAAGTTTTATCTTTAGTAATTGGATAGATTTTATTTCCTTAGAAAATAATTTATGTTTACTTTAAATAAAGCCCTTGGGGCTATTGTTTGGATCATCCATCAACACTTGAGCAATCAAGTTATAGAGTAGAGGTAGAGAGAAAGAGAGAGCCGAGAGTGGAGAGAGAGATTGAAGGTTTCGGTTGTATTCTTTAGCCTAGTTTCAATTCAAAGTTTGTTTATTTATGTCTATGATGACGTTTGCTATAATGAGGCATGAGTAGTCGTCCAACTTCTAGAGTCGGGGTGAGCCCGACGATAGCCATGTAAGTATGCTTGAATTTATGATTCTTATGTGATTTTCATCTTATATTCTGTACTTAAATCTGCTGCGAGAGTAGTGGACGATTCCTTGTTTATAATTGTGCAGCGAAAGTGGATCTATTATGAATATGGATAGTAATTAGGTTTTGCTTACGAGAGTCGGTAACCCTAATTATGAAAAGGATAGAAACAATTGGATTTTATGCGAGAGCCTCTATATTCATATTTGTTGATAATGAGAGTTGTCTATTTCTATAAAAAAGCATATATCTTTCATGAGTTGAGTATGTCGCTTGCATGATTATTGTCGTGGTAATTCTCTTGCCTTGGAAGCCTTTTATATATTGATAACAACCCTTTTGATATTTCTGATCATTGCTTCGCATCCATTCTATATTCTTCGGCCATTCTTTGCCAATGACTTTAGCTTCTGTTTTTCTGCATTTTGACTCGAGATCGACTAGATTTTCAGTCGACATCGAGGGGATCTAACCCGACACCGACTAGCCTTTAGTCGACGTCAATTGTTTGCTTTTGTTTTACAGGAGTGCACTAGAAATCGACAGCCACAACCGACATCGACTAGATCTCAGTCTATATCGAGTAACTTTTGGTCAACATAGAGTGCTGATTTCGAGACTAATTAGTTGAGCGCTGACATGCTTCCTCGTGGATCGATCCTGATTCCATACTATTGCATCGAGAGGGAATCTTGTATTTTATTTGCATGGACAAGGGTTTGGTTTGAGTTTATATCTTTTATTTATCCGACGATTCCCCCCCCCCCCAAACAAATTTTGGCACCGTTGCCGGAAAAGCCATCAATTGCGCTCTTTTTAGTCTTTTTGACGTTCTCTTTTAGTGTTGTCTTGGAGGTGTATGCGACGCGCTGATCGCACACCGAAACGCTTCCTTCGTCTACAAGAAAGGTTGAAAAGACTCATGCCTAATCGACAGGAAACGAATCTGACAACTGAGTAGGAGCTTGAGAAGCTCCGCAAGCAGGTGGAGGAGCTCACCACCAAACAGACTGAGTGCAATCAGAAGGAGGTTGAATACACTAGGAATCAGCAAAGTTGGGAGGTAAGAGCAGATCGCGATGCCCAAGTCAAAAGGGAACTTGAGAAACGACTCCAAATTGACGAGGAAATGAAATATCGAGCCTAGGAAAGGTAGAGGATGTGTAAAAGATCTCCTTTATGAAGTTTGAGACCAAAACGAGCAAAAACGAGAGAGATCTAGCTCACATTTGAAAAACAGGGGAAAGGAGAAAGAAGGGCTCGATTTCACGTTTTCCAGAAGTTAATCCTCTCCGGTTCTACCTTAAAAGGTAGGAAATTTAGTAAAGGTACACCTTTGAAAAGATTTGGAAGGAAAAGGAAGCAAGAGGAGAGAGTACGAGCTGGATTACCGTGAGAAACCAACGAGCAGGGGCTGCTGGGCTCGATTTAACGGCAGCGAGTTAGAACTCGCGGCGGCGAAAAGGGTTCTTGGCTCCAACTCGCGACGGCGACTCGGAACTGACGACAATGAAATCTTCCAGAAGTTGCTGTTTTGCTTGAATTGACATTCAGCCTTCGTCTTCTTGGCTAGATCTTTGAAAAGGGAAGAGAGAAGGTATGTTTGGGGGTTTTATGGTTGGGAGAAACACAAAAGATGGGATTTGAAAGAGGGTTTGGAAGATTGAAGAGGAGAGAGGGAGGGTGAGTGACTTAGGGTTTTCTTTGAATCTCAAATAGAGAGAGAGAGAGAGAGAGAGAGAGAGAGAGTTTGAGGTGGCTCAGATTTTAAGGTGGATATGGTCTCCTTGGGATTGCAACTTCCCTTATATAGTAGAGGCAATGGGAGCTCATAAGGTTTTAAGGGGGAAAAGATGAAAACCATAGAGAGAGTGTGAGAAGGGGAGAGAGAGAGAGAGAGAGAGAGAGAGAGAGAGATCCCGTTAAGTCTGAGTCCGAATCCCGACAATCTACTTAGAGTATAACTGGATTCCGATGTCATTTGCGAGTGACATCTACTTAGAGTATAACTGGATTCAGATGGCATGTTGTGAAGGATGGTAGTGCGATATATATGTTTCACAGAGTGTACTAAGTGGCTATAATGGGACTATTATGGCTTACGGTCAAACGGGTACTAGAAAGACACACACCATTGGCAATCTGAGTAAAGATGATACATCTGAGCGTGGGATCATGGTCAGAGCAATGGAGGATATAATTGCAAATACATGTCCTGACTATGATGCTATAGAATTCTCCTATTTACAGGTAGACCAATTCTTTCTTTTTCTACTATGTCCATTTAATCCATCACACTGTTTTATTTATTCCTTAAGTTTTGGGAAAAAAGAATGTATTCGTTCCTTTATTATTATTGGCTAATAATTCTTTGAACAATGGGATCTAACTGTGTTGAAATCAATAGTTGTGAGCATTAAAGGAAACTGACCATTTTCTGGGATTTTGGTTCAGTTGTATATGGAATCGGTGCATGATTTACTCTCACCGGAAAAAGGTTAATATTCCTATAGTTGAGGATCCTAAGAGTGGGGAAGTCTTGGTGCCTGGTTATGAGGTGGTCAGTATTCAAGATCTTGAACACTTTATGGATCTGTTGCAAAGGGGTGGTTCTTGAACTTGAAAAACTTTAGTATCTCCGGTATTTGTAAGTATAGACACTTTATTTCCTTCTTAATACTACAATCATATCTCATTGTCTGTATTTTTTCTTTTTAAAGATTGAGCAATACGCAATTGAAAATTGACAATTTGTGCCTCATTAATTTGATGTCCTGGTCTAGGGAGCTTTACAAGAACAACAATTTATGTGGAACCATATATACCTACAGCTGATTCCTTTGAAACCGAAACTTTAACCAACTGTTTGTGCATTTGAAGGATAATTTTCATGTGGCCAATGTAGTAAACATCTTTATCTTATAAATCCTATTAGCTCAAATGGTAGAGCGATGTGTTCATACACAAAGATGCGGGTTCGAATCCTACATAGGCTACAATATAAGAACAATCAAATTTTCCACCAAAATGATGGTGCTTATACAAATTATATTATCAACCTCTAATAATTGAGATTAAAATTGGTTACACAAAATTAAAAGCCTCCAATAAAAGAAAGTGGCAAAATCATGAGTTACAAAGCTAAACTTTTAATGAGGTTGATATTAGCTTATGCGGGATTTGAAACCGTATCTTTGTGCATGAGCACAATGCTCTACCCTTTGAGCTAATAAGCTTAAAATTTGTTAGCTGGATAGAATTAGAGTATGTAGAAGACGATTGTTTCACAAACCAATCACCATAAACTCATTTTTGTTCAACTCCTTCTAACAAGTTCTGAATAAAATGTTCCTGAAATTCTTAAGAACAATCAAGTAACACTATTCACCTTCAAAGTGCCTTGAAATTCATCTTCGACATTCGTGTCCTTCGTCATGCTCTAAGGTCGCGTCATCCTCGGGCCTGCGTAGCCAGAGCTCGTTGTCCACCGGCCTAATTTCTTGTATAAACATGACACAGTCTTCGATTCTTTTGGGATGGTTCAACATCAGCTTTCAAGGCCAACAAATCGAATTCACCCCTCTTACAATCATAAGCTTCTTTAGCCTCTCCAACAGTGTCAAGAGTTTCTAAGTGAATTCTAACCTTTGTTATTGGATGCTTTATCTCAAGTTGTCCATAGGCCTGATTCTCAAGTTTTCCAATAGCATCGTCTTTCAAGCCTAAACCGAAGGACCACCATCAGATACGCAAGTCGAATAACTTTTACCTTCCGGAGTTACATCAGCTTCGCAGCTAGCCTTCTCCTTATTCTGCACATCGTCGAAGTACATTTGCGGCAAAATGTAAGCTTCACCATAGAAAACTGACTTTCAATCCCCAAATATCTAGTCCTAAAGTCTAATCAGAAATTTGGCCATTAAAAACTCCAGAAATCAAAACAGTTACTACAATTACAATCTTTATTTTCCAAGCGGACACAATTTAGGTTTAGAATTCCAATCTCTACAATTCCTAAACCCTAATTTTCATAAAAGGGCATAAATTTTAGAGAGGACATACCTTATCAACCACCGTTGATCCCATCATCGCCAGAATCCACGCACCAGTCTTCACCTCCAGTCGGCGCTGGTATCGATGAAGCTCCACCAGTCTTTACCGCCTTCGCTCTCAGGCACAATGCCTCCAGCTTCTCCTCCCATTACAGACCTTCGTCTTCGCAGCTCTGACCTGGCGCGCGCAGCAGCAGATCTGACCGACGAAGTTCTCACCGGTGCCGTAGCTCTAACCTGGCGGGCGACCTTCGTGCTCTCTCTCTCGGGCGAGCGTCGTGGTCTCTCTCTCGTCGCTCTCTCTTCGCTTAGCTTTCATTCTTTCTGTCCGTTCTTTCTTTTTCTTCTTTTTTATTTATTTTAAAATTAACTGAGCTACCCAAATCTGTTATGTTTAACTGGGAAGGGCACGAGACAAAAAGCTTCAAAACCCTAAGGGTACCGTACGAAATATGCAAAAGAATTGTATACCTCGCGAAAATTGCAATACCCCAGGGCACCTCGCGAAATTTCCGACAAAAAAAAAGGAAATCAAGTACGGAGACCTTTCTCCTTCCTCTAGCCCTTGCCTTTTCTCGCCGACCACCAATTCCTGCCGCCCTTCTACCGTTCACCAGTCACCGTCGACGCAGCAGAGCCATCGACACCAACCTAACCGCCACGGCTCTCGCCTTTCTCTGTCGGGAATCGCACCACTTTCGATCTCCACCTTCCTCCCTCACCATCGGGACCACTCCCTTCGCCGGAACTCTAAAGGCGACGCTCGCTCCTCCTCCGACCACCACCTCGCCGGATACCTAAGTCGGAGCCACACCACCTCTCTCTCACGCCAGATTTCGGATTGAATTTCAGTAGATTGGGTGCTTTTTCCCCTTGATACGCCATATTTCGGATCGAATTCCACGTATTGGGATTATTAGTGTTAAAGGCTAAAATATTCTCCCTGCCATGGATTTTTAGCCACAAATCAACACCCATAACCTCCAGATCTATAAAATTCCAGTGCAAATCCACTCTTCACATAGAAAGTGGGTGAGTCCATTGATGAACTCTCGAGATTCACTCTCGAGATTCAGATCTAAAAACAAGGGGAGAGAGAGAATTGAAACCATTGAAGAGCTCTCAATATTCATATCTAAAAACTGGGAGAGAGAATGGAAACCATTTATGAGTATTTCACTCGTTGGATTTTGATTGAAGGGGAAAGAAAGAACCCATTGAAGTTGGGAAGAAAGAACCCAAAATAATACTGTAATAGCTTTGATAATAAAATTATTATAATTCATTTTATGAATGAATGATCCAAACACCACTTATTTTTTAATTGTATTATAAACAAAATACATGTATTATATAAACATAATACATGGAATCCAAACAAACCCCAAATGTGCAATTTTGACGTGAGGTGACTTTCCTAATCGGCGAAAACCCTCCCCCTCAAAACCTCCCATCCCTTCCCCCTTCCTTAGTTCTCTCCAATCTCCTCGCACACCGGCGACGATGTTTGGAGCTTCCTCGCCGTTCGGCACGCCGTCGTCTACCCCTACGTTCGGCACGCCGTCGTCTACCCCTGCATTCGGCACTCCGGCTTCTACTCCAACCTTCGGCACGCCATCGTCTACCCCCGCCTTCGGGGCGACGCCGTCTTCCGCGTCCCCCTTCGGCGCAACGACTTCATCTGCTTCGTTGTTCGGCACGCCAGCTACTGGCTCTACTCCAGCGTTTGGAGCTTCTACGACGCCGGCATTTGCGACAGGATCTTCTATCTTCTCTACTCCGTTCTCTCAACCGCAGCAGCAAACGTCGCCGTTTCAACAGCCCAACACTGGCGGCTTCGGATTCCAGACTCCGGCGCCTTCGTTCTCGATGCCACAGCAGCAAGCCACCCCGTTTCAGAATTTTCAGCTGACCACTCAGATGGCACCGGTGGCTCCTTTGCCTTTCTCTCTCGCCGAACGCGATATTCAGGTGCGCATTTCTCAACCTGTGAACCCTAAAATTGTCGGTTTTCTGGTTGTGTATTGTTTCTCAGCTTTGTTCAATGCGTATCTTTAATGCTGCCAGGCGATTGTTGATGCTTACAAGGATGAGCCTGGAAACCCTAAGTATGCGTTCAAGGTGAAATTACTTGAATCCTTGTTCGGTGTTTGGAAACTTCTTTTGGATAATTTCCATGTAGAATGCGTTTTGTTTGTAGCTAGTTACAGACTTACAGTTCGTTGATTCCTTTGTGCTCTAGCGGAAAATGAATCTCGGACTGCTTTATAATTTAATTAACCCTATGTTAGTGCTACACTGTGGCTCTGTATTTTTGTACATATTGTGGTGAAGGGGGATCAGCATATACATAGGGAATGCAGTGTGTCTTCCATGGTGCATCTGTGCCATAGAGGCGTTGTACACGTACTGAAATTGCGTTCTTTGTTGCAGCATTTGTTGTTTAGTGTGACAGAACCTCAGTTACGTGTAAAGCCAGCTGGTATCTCAGATGTGAGTTCCTCGTGTCGTTCCTTTATCTCCTTGGAATTCCACACTATATAGTTATATTAGTTTCCCTGCTGAGTTATTTAATTAGTCCGTGGCTGCCAGGTTATGTGGGCAGAGGCTTTAGGTAAGCTTGAGGGAATGGACAGCTCCAATCGTGAGAGGTTATGGCCACAACTTGTCCAAGGTTTCAAGGATCTTTCACAACGGCTGAAGGTGCTTATTCTGACTACAAACTGTGATGCATTGTTTTTTTTATATCTTAAAAACATATTGCATTTTCTGCCTTTAGAAGAATGTTGCTTCACAAGGGGCTCGTATCTTTGAGGATGACTGAACTTTGGGTGCAACTGAACATGCTTACACAAGGCTTACAAGCGGATGTGATCAATGGTCACGGCAAAATTTGGTCTTCTGTGACATCTCACATCTGTCTTTTCAATGTTTTGCTATCACTTTAGATGCCCTCTTTTGCTATGCAACTAGAATGGTGAATATGAGTCACTATCTTTAGTCTCTAATATAACCTAATCCAGCTCTGCACCTACGCTGTTGTCTGTTTGATGTTTTAAGTTCTTTTGAAACTTTTTCTTGCACTGTCCCAAAACACTCGTCCCATTGCCCAACCCTCAAAGTCTCAAACATCAAATTTTCTGTTTGCTATGTCATAAGATTTGAGATTGTCATTTTCTCTTTAATACTAACGTGTCACTTCTTACCAATGTCATACTCTTCCATCCTTCAATCCTAATACTACAACTATTTGCTGGCTCTACAGAGCTGAAGCCTTTCAAGGAGAAGCTTTTAGCAGTTTGAGTTGTGTCAATACATCTTGGAAAGACATTAATTTGCATTACTAATATAGAACCTTGGGCCTAGAATTTATCTTGATTCTATGTTCTCATGTTCTGGTCTGCTAGTCTTCTAAAGCCAGCTCAGAGGGTGATGTATGAAGATATCTTTGGCCTTAGACTTAGAGAAAGCAAAATGATGTCTAGTTTTGCATAATCCCTTTTGTTATGCAACTATTTTACTTACAACGGCTTCTTGTGATGTAGTGTACAATCTGAATTTTCTCATATGTCTATTTGATGCCAGCTTCAAGATGAAGTAATTGTTTCTGACAGTGAGAGGCTAAGGATGACTCAGAGTAATGTTAAGACGGTATCCTCCCCCTCACTTTTTTTTAAAAAAATCTACTTCTAGCCTCAGATTAGGACGTGTTTTATTGTGTGTTGCATATTTAGTTTCTTTTGGTTTAATTAGAACATCTTGCTTTGCTGCCAGCTTCAAAGCCACTTCCAGGCCGACACTTTACCTCGTATTGAAAGATTAAGGCAAAAGGAGCAGGGGCTTCAAAGGCGCTTGTTAAGGGTATGCTTCACTATATGTTTTTTTGTTACTTTTTTCTTCTGCTTCCTGAGATTTCCTTGCTTTTTACTCTATTTGTTACTTATGATAAGGAGCTTGTTGGAGTTTGACTTCCCAACTGATTGATTAAGGTTGATTTATAAATATGTATTTGTTAATCCAATTTTGCTGGTCATGGAAAACAAAATAGGTGATGAGAATAGTGGAGGCTCTGGAAGGAAAGGGTTGCAGGTTGTCCCTTACAAAGGGTGAGGTTGAGCTGGCCGAGAAGTTGGCCGCAGTTACTCAACAGGTTTATTACGAGTTTCTTTCTTTGACTTCGAGTTGTTTTTTTTTTAAATTATATTTCTAGACTCTGACAAAATTGATGCATCTGCAGCTGAAAGGATCTGGAGCGGAGCTTTCAAGGAGAGTTCAAAACCTACTTAATGTATCACGTATGCAGTCAAATGAAAATGGTTTTAGCTTGTCCTTTTGTCTCCCGGGTTCAACTAAAATACATGAGCGAAGTCTCACAGACATGCATGAGGTAAGAGTTGAGGCCTGGAAACCCAAACATCTTTTGTAATGTCATTTGCATAATGCTTTCCATTGACATTTTTCACTGCCTCGTTTCACCTGGCAGGTGTTGCAACATCAAACAGGGGCCATTGCAAAGCTCGGAAATGTTTTGAAACGAGGTATTAGAGATATGGAGATCATAATGGCCGAGGACACTGAAATGATTGACGGTCTTGTGGAATAATAAGATCTGTTCTCATTAACTAGTCAGATATTGTTGTTGAAAATTTTCCGTTCAGCTTTTTAACAGAAAAGGAGGGAAAACAAAGAAAAAAATGGGTGTTGTTTGAACATTTTTTTTAAATAATAAAAAAAAAACTTTAAAAGCAAATACAAAGCTGATTCTGATTTCTGAGTTTCAATCATATAAGAGAATATTAGGAGGTAACTCGATCTCCCATTCTGTAGATTGGAGGCGTATCATTAATCCATGGTTGATACAATGCTATTATGAAATTCTTTTCCTATCCAACACGAAATCCTGTGCTTCATATTGAAATTTTCTACAAAATTTGTTCCTCAACAGCGGTTGTAATAGTAGCATGTGTGGTGGCTGATGAGTCGGTTTCTCTTGATCTTGGAATGTCAAAGAAGTGATGTACCCCAAGTGTTGCTATAATTTTCACCCATGATTAATACCACAAGCGATGTCCAACCTGTAAACGGCCGCGTCCCCTTACCTTTGCCCGTCTTCTGATCATACTGTTCCCAAAGATACCCGGTGCTCTGATAGTTGTTGACAATGTTTCTGTGATATACAAAGGATGGTGCTGAAATTGCTGAAGATAATACCGGCGAATACCTTATGAGGTTGCTTCTCAATTTGTGGTAAATGACTCCTGCTTTCTCTTTGTATGGACCATCAACTACAGAATGACGAGAGGAAATGTAAATTTTAGTTCAAACGAGTATGGTAGATAAAGACTTCATGCGTGTTTTTGTTAGGGTGGATGTACCTCTAGAGTAATGATGAAGAGCAGAGAGGATCATGTAATTCATGTGAACCCATATTGGGCCTCTCCAGTACGGCGGATCATGCTCTGTGTTTCGCTTCATGTATATTGAACTGCACAACACCAGAAACGAACTGTCAAAGCAGAGGCAAACTAAAAACTAGAAAATTACCCCCTCACAAAACAGTTGAAAAATCACAAAAGTAAATAGGTCATATCATTAGGATCAAGTTTAAATCTGTGACGAGGAGCTATAAATCAATAGGTCTATTATTGTGCCGCAAGACCATATAGTTCATACCAATACTCCAATAGTCCAACATCATTTGCAGCAACAAGCATCGGCGTTCCATCTGCAGATCAGAATAAAATACTAGTCCAGAAAATGCGACAAGCAGAGGATAAAGACAGAATGAGCAACCTTACCTTGTCCTGGCAAGGGAGCGAATCCCAAAATCGGTCCATAGGAGGCTCTTGTTTGAAATAAGGTCAAGTTGTTTTTCCAGAATCCATGAATCCTACCATATTCAATTCATATATACAGAATAAATCAATTTCAGGATCGTGCATAAGCAAGAAAATGAATGTATATATGATTTCCCTAGTATAACTTACAGCAGGAATGATTCTTCCCATAAACGGGAAAAGGCTGACATAACCAATTTGAGGAACCAGTTGCAGCATGGGCTTCTCTTGAACTTCTCGTACAAACTCCTTAGTGGCATGGTTTCCATTCATCTTCACCCGCCAATGCAAGCGAACCTGCAGGTAGATGTAGTTTCAACGTTCAATAATTGTTACCTACTACATATTTAATGACATGATAAAGAGTATTTTATAATAGACATCCCACTGGAAGCTTTACCAAAGGAGTAAGCAGTAACTAGCATAATTCAAACACACATCAACTGCACTAGTAGGATCCTCAACTTTCTGTACCAAGTACAGAAGATATGTACCTTCTCTGTGTGATTCCCAAAATCGAAGTATGCTCCATAATCTTCATCAAAATGCATCTAGGATAATCCAAAATATTTGGAAATGTCAAAAACACTTGCAGAATATGCCACAGGTACAAACAAGAAAAATACAACTAACGCGGTTCAATGTTTTTTAATGAGGTGAAATGCAAAGATGGTGAGGGACCAAGCAAGCAAGAAACACAGGCCAATTGGATATAATATATATCATATACAAAGAGAATATGAAGGCGAACCCGGTTGAGAATATCAAAATCAGCTAGCAGCTTGGCAATAACAACATATTCCTGCATAATTCATACAACACGTTTCATTAATCAACAAAATGACTTGTGAATTGTGATATTTGCATTCTTTACTTTGCACCTACTTCACCTTTGAAAGCTTTTTGTTGTCAGACAAAACCTCGCCTATGCTATGCATACAGTGTGCTGCAAGAAGCATCCAACACCTAAGGTCCAAGTGGCGCTCATCTTCATTAGGGTGTGAAGCACGTGGATAGTCGTCCAAACCAGAGGAGAGTGTCTACGGAGACCAGAAAAAAGATCAGTAAAATAACTAAATGGAAATTCTTCCATAATAGACATGAAAAGCATAATGCAATAGTACGTAGGTCCTCAGATTAACCTTTCAAGTATATACAAAGATTTTCAAGCTTACCGAACTTGGCAATCTATAATTCTATATCAGGTCCAAATGAAGATCGAAGAGGACAATTCAAAGTCAAAATCTATCCTCTGACCAGAAAGTCCTATAATATCTATCAATGATTATCACACAAAAGAATCATCAATCTACTTTCTAATAGCAATCTCTTCTCCGAATGGTTCATCTTTTACATTGACCCGCCACTGAGAACTCTACTTACCAACTATGATAACTACACAAAGGGTCCCCATTTGAAGGACTCTCCAGCAGAGTAGCATATGCATGCATGTATCTAATGCAAATCCTAAATACACGTATTTGAAGGAATTTAAATAGATAAGTATAATAGAGTTGATGTCAAGCATAGCTGTCTTAGATGCTTCACCTTTGGATTTAGCTCACGGATTGTCGTGTTGTCTCTCCCATGCCAATAGTAGCTGCTCGCATCTTTTCCTGTATACCAAGGTGGACAGATAACAAGTGAAATTGCCACATCAATACACAGAAACAACAATTCTAGTGACCAAACTGAACACTAATGTAACCATATCAGCCAATAGATTCATTTCAGCATCTTTTACAGTCGGCTAACACTAAACCACATTAATTGCATTGTGAATATCGTAATATAAGAGGGATGAGTGGTACAAAATGCAGGTTGAACACATATAATGAACTAAGAAATCTCCTTTAGAAGATGTAAAGATCATTCAGGTTATCAGAGTTTAAAGATTTATCAATGCAGATGCTAGACTTGTTCTCACTCACAGACACCAGTTTACAAGTATGAGCATGGAACATTGGAACATAACTTTGAAAGAGCATATGCAAATTAATATATCATATATCCTGTGACACTGCTGATGAGGAGCCTGACTTCCACCAAGAAGGCTTATATCTCTTATGAAATAATATAAGTTTGTAAATTTGTCACTTTACTAACTTGAGGACCCACATGTACACTTATGGACAACAAGAATGTCACTGAAAGTTGATCTAACATTGCACTCGAAGCAGTATCATTCCTGGACAACTATTTGACAAAAGAAAGAAAGAAAAAAGATTTCCCATACCCGATTGTGAACTATTGAACCATTTGAACCATGCATCGAGGCGAACAGAGGCACGTTGTAGAAAGGCAGAAATCTCCGTGTTATCTTTGACCGTAAACTTGTCACTCTTTATGCCAGACAGTAGATCTGAATGACAGAATTGATGCTCTATTAAACATTTTTAACACAGGATTGCACAAAAGCAATTTTGATTAAATGATACCGGAGAACGGCATTGTATTCCATAACTTAAGATTATACCTCCTAATAGGAGAACTAGTGAACTACTGTTAGCTTAGTTTCCATTTTACATGAAGACAATGGAGATGCACTGAATACTCAAATACATCGAGTTTCCATAAATAAGGCTAAGAAAAGATAATAATTGCCTATCATTAGATTTATGATGCTAAATAAAATCCATCATATCATGATAAACAAAATGTTTTCCATGTATCTATTGTTTTTAGATAAAATCACGTGTGTAGCAAGAGAACTAAATTTGTATAGATAATCTCAATAAAACAAGACTAACGTGAAAGGACTTAAATCCTGACAAAAGGCCAGGAAATAATTATAGATGGCAGGACCGTGATATTAAGATTAATAATCCAAATAATTATTTCCACAAAAAGTTAATGTAAAAGAGATCATTTTTAGCATGTAAAACAAGAAATAAAGTAGGTGGATTTCCATTTGTTGGATATTGGACAACAAACTCCTCAGGTACCTTGCTGGAAATCATGATATCTTAGTAAGTAGAGGTACAAAGGAGGTAAATGGAAAGTATAAAAAAAAAAAAAAGAAAAAAGCAAAAGTGTATAACCTCAAAGCTTCAGCGCCCAAAATTTGCTCACGGGGAATCCACCCATCAATGTTCATTAGATCTAACCAGTGTCCAAGAATGTCCAAACAGATATGAATATCCCAACGCCTATTTTTTCCCAATAAAACTCATGTCAGAATGATGCTGTATAAGACCACCTGTTGCACAATTATGAGCAACTAACAGTAGATCAAACTCTTAAGAAAATATGTGGGATGAAGCTAACCAAATGAGAAGCTGATGAAAACCTTCATCCCACAAAAAGCCTCTTGGGAAATAGGATCGGCTAGGAACAGCTGTGTAAAGCTCAGCAGGCCAATAGAAAGTATAATCTTGACCTTGAAACTGCAAGAAAGGAAAGTCCTTATGAAAGAAAGCATGACAAAGGACAGAAAAGACGCTAAATAGTTTCACTCAAGTTCACACTCCAGTTTCCCAGGGTTGTAAAACCTTTTCAGGCTCATGTTTGCAAGTCCTGGAACAGACTTCTGCTAAGTTACTTCTTCACTTTTTTGGTCTTCAGCCACTGATTTGTAAAGCAAAAGAAAATAAAAATAAAAATCATCGTTCTGTAGTAATGCATCTGAAGGCATGTTTCTTCTCCCTAATTTAGCATCACTCTAGAAAGGAAAATATAAACAGAAGTTTGGTGAAGTAGCATGTTGTCCACAAGAAAACATGGTTGACAAAACATAGCAAATTTGTAATAGCTACCTTCTTCTTTACTCACGTGAAACAACCACAATGTCACAAATTATTTAAATAGGACATAGAAGTTAGTAATGGAACTACTGACAATATTCAAAGATGTATGGAAACTTACATTGGGCATTCCACGAAGAGAAATCTTTGACTGTCCATAAAAGTAGCCAATACCACCAAGCGAATTCCCGAAGGCAGCCTTACCAACTAGCATGGCCTCAGAGTCAACCTGACATTAAAAATTCAAAAACATAAATAACTAGTCTCTTAAGGGTGATGGAGAGAAAAGGAATCTAATAATCACCAAGTTGAGATTTGTAATTTATACCACAAGTATATACATCCTGAAATCTGAATCAAGCCTTTCCTCATTACCTTGTAATCAAGCTTTGGTTCACTAGCTTTTCTGATTCAGATATCAGGAGGCTATAAAGACCATTCTTACCGTACTTCAAAAAGCATTTCAAAGAGAAAAATAGAAGAAAGAAAAAAATCGCTACAGTTTAGAAAACAACAAACTCTTATGTGGAACACAAGGATGACAGCTGACGGCAAGTCTAGAAGTAACATCATGATCACATCATTCAGAAACCAAACAATAATATTAGAAGAATGTGCAAGTAAAAGAAGCATCTTCAGCAAATCTAGAAATTGCACAAGGAAATCATAAGAGTTCTCATAACTGATTACCTTGCCATTCAGATTGAAACATCTTTCAAATTTGTCATCAAACTCATTCTGCTTCTCTACATGTCGATCGGTGAGAGATTGTCCTGAATGATACAATAAATCATAGTTAAGCTTTTAATGCCATACAAAAACATTCTTGTGAGATTGTATATGGTACCACAAGAGAAGTGCAATGAACTAAGAAAAATACAATCTTAATTCTACGAATGTAGATTCGATTTATAAGATCTATTATTCATGCAAATCAATGGAACATAAGTTCATATATGATGCAAACAAAACTATCAGAACTCCAGCGTAACAGCAGAGGAAAACCTGTGAGACTGCTAACACGCTCTTTAACCCGCGAGCTCTTCAAATTGGTTCCTGATAAAAAAGCCACATCTGCCTTTAGAGGAATCTTCCCTACAATCTGGATAAAGACGGAGTCAACGGTGAGGCAACAAAAATAACTCAACCAATCTCGCAGTCAGATGAAAAACAATTGAAGTTTTAAAGTTAGTAATTAGTAACCATGAGCACATACCTGGAAAACCAAGACATTTGGAGAATTAGTAGAACTGTCAGGTAGCTCTAGATGACTAAACCTCCTTATCTGGAAAAATATGAACAGGCATATTCAGAAACACGATGTTAATGATTGGGAGATGTGCATAATGTCACCTAAAACCGGAGTAAGAACACTTTAACGTTACTAACACAGCATTCTCGAAAAAAGAACACTATATTTTAATAATCACAAACTATATATTCCCGAAAAATTGTGCAGTTTTAAAAAACAGGATTTTGCAGGAAAGATTTACTCCACCCGTTGAGGGTATAAATCAGGATATAAGCATTTCATGACACCAGAATGTGAAGAACAGATAAAAACACACGTAACCTTACAGTAAGGTTAGGTGTGTTTTAAGGTTACGTGTGTTTTTATCTGTTCACAATCTAAAGTACCAATTTAAACCAACCAAGTTCAAAGTCTTGAAACAAACCAAGTTCAATTGTTCAAACATTCAAAATGTTCATACAAGTTCAAACAAAACAAGTTCAAAGTCTTCAAACATTCAAAATGTTCATACTGTTTCTAGTAGAAATAGTAGAAAGGATCAATTTAGGTCAAAATCAAAACACAAAATATAAATTAAAAACTTAAAATTTAAAGGTAATAACAATAAAACATTAAATAAAACAAATTAATATATATACTTGGTAACCATGGTAACCATGGTATTAAGATTTCATTACCATTACCGTGCCACCTTCACGTGGTTACCACCAAGATGGTTACCACCATGTTGGTTACCACTTACCACAAGGGTGGTTGCCAACGTAGTTGGTTTGTGGTTGGTACGTGGTTGGTATGGTAATTTCCGTACCATTTGCCAACCCTAACCTTACTTATAAATAACAAATAATAATCAGATGACAAAATATATTCTCATATCAGATCCTCTAACACCGTGGTAACAGAAGTGTATCTGGCACTTCCAATGGCCAAACATATATGAACATGACCATTCAACTGTAGTCGAAAAAAAGTATCGCATATATGGGGAAAAATATAACTGTATCAAATACCTCATTCTACCTAACAAGTCGAACATATCAATTAATAAAACTGCTTGATACATTAAATCCAAGAACCAGAGCCTCAATATGCATCCTCGTTGCAAAAACTTATGACAAACCTTTGAACTATAAAATGAACAAATGCAAACATACCTGATCAGCTAGAGTTGCCTGGACTAGATCAGAAATATTGTGAAAATGTGGTGTCCTAAAACCAGCATAGTGAACTTCAAGATTGTCCTGTAATGTTAAAAAGAACTTACAATTAGATGGGCAAATTCATAGATTGTATACAAGATGATGAGATGATTGTAATGTAGCATAGAGTTGCTAAGTTGCAAACAAAAGGTATTCAACCTGTATCTCATACAAGGGACCACAGTAAACACATCAAGGCCCAATACCAAAAGAATGAAAATAACATTAAAAGCTACATAATAATAACTTGAATCACTAAAATATGTAATAAGAGAAGCTAAAATTTGCAACTATCACAATATGAGTCTCAGTCTTGTGCCAGATATCCAGAAAATTAGTCGGTGCTGAGAAGATACCGCTACCCAAAATACAAAAAAAAAATAAAATTCAGTGGTTTCATCAATATATATATATATATATATATATATATATATATATATATATATATATATATATATCAGCAGATGATGAACATTCCTAATTATTTAATGTCCTGACCAACTCATACACGCTGTTGACATACCGGTGGCTCTAAATGCAACTGCCAGTCTCCAACATCACTTCGTGATCCAAATGCCAGTCCAGACTCTAAATGCAACTGCCACGCTGTTGACATACCGGTGACTCTAAAGGCATTGCCTTCTTCATCGCCCACATAAAAGAACAGGTGTGCATTCCCCCATATTCCAACATCTCTACTTAAGCTGCAAATCACACACACACACACACACACACACACACAATATCCACTATCCCAGTCACCTCCATATCCACTATCCCAGTCCTTGGATTTTATAAAACTGGTCTCCAACATAATATCATTGTCGACAATCCTCTGATGACCATAATCCCTACCGTTATGATGGGTCCAACCATATGTTGTAAGCCCATCACTGTCTTGACATACATGTCGGACAAAAAATTGTCCATCCTTGACAGCAATCCACATCAACCCAGCAATTAGAGAATGTGGCGTCCTGCCAATAGAAATTATAAGCAACCATAGTAATATATTGTTATACAGCAAGATGCATCGATGAGAAAACATATGATTGACGAAGCAATTACCCTTTCCAGTAATCTACAATCAAATTCACATTCCGTACCCATCATTTTTCTTAATTGAGATATATTTGGGGTAAAATATGGTTCCCCAATGAGAACAAAGAGGATAAACAAGAGAAGTTAAGTGTTTCATCCCACAAAACCATTTTAGTCCTCCCAATTGATCTTGTAAAGTAAACCAGAAACATCTACAAGGATTAAACAACAATTACATTTTCCAAAAACAGTATGATATTATCTTTAGTTATCAACACAACAATTTAGATAGCTTTATACAGAAATTCATTTCTTATTAGAAGATAAGCTGTTTGATGAGATTTCCAGAAAATAAAGACTAAAAATGCTACCATAAGAAAACATATTTCAGCTTCACGTAACCATAAATCGTATTTGGACAAGTTACGGAGCTTAAATACATCAAATTAATGGCGGGCTGAAGGTAAATGAACCTCGAGCGAATTCCGAGGTACACTTGAGGCCTGTATGTTCCCCAATACAAGCTCTCCTTATGCTCACCTTGAAACTAGAACAAGCAAAAACACAGTCACATCACTAGTACAAGCAGATGAATAGATCGATTGAAATGCCAATTCCAAAACGGGAAAGAAAAACAGTAATTACAACCTGAGGAAGAACCATTAGCTTCGGTGCCGGAAATGGAGTCACAACCCTAGGTTTTCGGTCGGCATCGACTGATTTCATCATGTGCTTGTACGCAAACACCGAAGAAAACACGAAAACGAAAATGCCAAATCCGTAGAGAGCTTTGACTCCCGTGGGACCGAGAGTTCTGCTAGTTTCTCTTCGTGATTGGAGATCCCGCTTCTTTCTGATATCATCGTGATCATCCTCGTCGCCATTGTTGGAAGTTTTAGGTCTACTTCGAGTGTTTCTCCTCGAAGTACCTGCCATTTTTGCTATCAAACAAAGAGCTTCGATATTCGGAGAGACCACCCCGGTAGAGCTTGAACAGAAACGCCTCAAATTTGATTGGGGCGATTCACAGTTCACAATTGGGGCGATTATCCAGATTGGCCCATCAGCTATTTATCTATATCGGCTATATCCGGAGTCCGGACAATTGGAGCTTCGAGTTTACTACGTACTTTTTTTTTGGTCCGAAATGAGGGCTATATGCCTTTAGTTGTTACGGAGTATTATTGGCAGAGATGGTTACTTTGTTATCTACCCTTCCGTCCCACCATCGTTGTCTTTGGACTATTGATGTGTCATTTTTAAGAAGTTAAAAACTACATAAAATATCTATTTTTAATTAATTTTTTAAAATAATTCTATATTTATTAGTCATATGTATAATATTATTTAACAATATTTAATAAAATGTTAATATTTTATACTCTAGTTTTTAGCATTTTAAGAAAACGTGCATGAATAGTTAAAGACAATCATTGTTGGACGGATGGAGTATCATTTTATCCTTATCCTTGTAGTGTCAACTTAATCCTAGTTCTAGGTTTTAAAGGAGTCTAGGTCAGTAGGTCTAGTGTTTACTATGGTTTTATACGCATATAAATATACACTATTATTGTTGTGTCTATATATACAAATTAGCATTGCAAGTGTACACTTATGATCGTGTATATATACTATACATTTATTTCTCTTCGTCAAATAAACCATACATTTATTTCTCTTCTACCAAAATGTGATAACTCATCTATGACTACACATTAAAGACCAATCAGCCTATGCGCCACAATTTATAAAATTATTTCCAAAATTCTTACGGAGAGATTGAAAAAGGTAATAGAAAAACTTATCAACCCTTTGCAATGAGCATTTGTGTCCGACCGAGCTATTCAAGACAATGTTTTGATAGCCCATGAGGTTTTTCATTCATTTCGTAGCAGAAAAGGTAAAGAATGGCGGATTACAATTAAACCAGTTATGGAAAAAGCTTATGATAGAGTAGATTGGAGTGGTTAGTCAAAATATCCACACAAAAAAAAAATTACCAAAATATTTATGGTTTAAAAGTATTTACCAAAATATTCACTAGGGTCCCACTTGTCTTTTATAATTTTCCACAAAAACCAAAAATCATATATAATCTCCATATCTTTTTATAATTTGCATTAATATCCTTGTATGTTACTTGTTTAGTTTATATTCCGAATTAAAATTTTATAATTAGAACCTTGATCTTGCAATTTGGTATCAAAGCCAAGTTAATTAAAAATAATATGTATTTATCTATAAGACAATCTGGATGTGTCTACTAATTGCCCTCATAAGACTTATCCTTATGTTTTACATTTAAATATAAGTGATAAGCATTTTGGAGCAATTTTAAATGTCATTTCAGACCAACTTATAGATCTAAAACTTGAAGTTAGAAAATTAGAACAGTTATATATTGATATTAGCAGTAAAATCTTTAAGATTGTAAGAGAAACAGGTGAAGTGCATTACTCAACCAATCTAAAAGCCATTAACGAAATTAGTCATCAGATAAGTCTTACATCAGGTGGTGAAAACAAGAAAGGAGATCATTTTAAATACAGTTATCCATTTAAAAAATCCAAAAAGAAGTTTTATACTAAATTAGATAACACTATAAAGAAAAAAGCAATTGTCGAAGAAGAAAATCAAATCCTTAAAAATGAATCAACATCCATAATTTATTATCTTTTCAATCAAGATGTATGATATTGTCACAATCAAATATTTGAGAGCATCCAAACACGTCGTACATACGAGACAATAATCATCTAATTAGCTTATATCAAATAATTTATTTACAGAAAATTCAAAGTCTCCACTTAAAAAGAATCCTTAATTGATCTGATATAACTTATACTCTTCATTTCATGATAATCATTTGTCTAACATCATCTTTAGAGTGCTCAGGCAATACTAGGTCTTGCAAAATCAATTTAGGATTTCATTTTCTAAATTTAGTTTACGAAACCTTTATCTAACCTACTTATGAAGGATGTTAAATTTGAGTTTTCTTTAGAATGTCTTGAAGCTTTCAATAGGTTGAAGGAAGCTCTAGTGTCCGCCCCCATCATTCAATTGCCGGATTGGTCGTTACCCTTTGAGATCATGTGTGACACTAGCGATTACGCCGTAGGAGAGGTCCTAGATCAGTGAAATGACAAGAAGCTTCATGTCATCTATTATGCAAGCAAGACTTTTAACGTGATCCAGGTGAAATACACCACAACGGAGAAAAAGTTCTTGGTCGTTGTCTTTGCATTTGAGAAGTTTCGTTCATACTTAGTGGGCTCTAAGATAATTATTCATACTGACCATGCAGCTTTAAGGTATTTGATGGCGAAGAAGGATGCCAAACTTGGGCTCCTACAGTGAGGCTCCTACTCTAAGAGTTCAACGTAGAGCTCAAGGACAAGAAGGGTGCAGAGAACTCGGTGGCCGACCATCTATCTAGGCTACCAAAGGAACTGCTTGAGGAGTCTAAGGATAATTTACCCATCAATGACTCCCACCTGGACGAACACTTCATGAGACATGAAGCTAGACGAGCAAAAAGAGTGCTCGACATCGACCACACCTACTCGACGTCGACCAGCTCCAAGGTATGTACAAGTAAGTATTAATCAATGTCGACTACTACTAACCCAATTTCGATCAGAATTCCACTAATCTACCTGCAGAGAGAGGTCAATGTGGACCACCTTTGGTTGACTTTAAAGGACACATCGACCACGAAGATGGAGAAGTCTGATATTTAGGTCGATGTTGACTATACTAGGTCGACCTTGATGGGTACATCGACCACACAAAGAAAAGAAGATAGGAAGACGATCGATGCCGTTTAACCGTCAAATCAATGCCGTCTTGGAGAAGACAATCCCCGCTCGAGGAAGGATTGGTCGTCTAAGCTTGACGACGCGCCTTGGGCCTATCGAACAGCCTACAAGACACCACTACGCACAACTCCTTATAACATGGTGTATGGCAAGTCATGTCATTTGCTTATCGAACTAGAGCACAAGACGATGTTGGCTCTCAAGGAGCTCAACATGGAATTCGACGAGGCCGGTAAGAGAAGATTTCTTGACTTGCAGGCACTCGAGGAGTTGTGGCTCATGACATATGAGAATGCCAAGATCTACAAGGAGAGCACGCAGAAATGACATGATAAGAAGTTGGTGCGCTAGAGCTATGAGGTAGCTGACAAGGTATTGTTATTTAACTCTAGACTTCACTTGTTTCCAGGGAAGTTGAGAACAAGATGGAGTGGACCCTTCAAGGTCCACCATATTTTTCCTCATGGAGCAGTGGAGTTACTTTGTGACGATGGCACCACCTTCAAAGTCAGTGGGCATAGAGTCAAGAAGTACTATGACAGAGAAGATCCAGAGGAAGAGATTCGCGCCACCTTGGCATTGAACTAAAACACTTAAGAGAAGTATGTCTAGCTAGCGACTTAAACTCTAGCACTTGCGGGAGGCAACTCGTTATTTTATTCCTTTTTATTATTTCATATATTTAGTTAATTAGAATTTATTCTTTAGATTGCAATTTTGTGGCATAGTTTTTCTTTTTGTCTTTTAGGAACAGGAAGAACCGAAGCCTGGAGGAGTGCTCGACGTAGACCAACTCGGTCGATGTCGACTAGACTTACACAAACAGAAGGAGGATCTAGATATCGATTGAAAGGGGTTGATGAACTCTGGTCGACATCGACTACTCTGGTCGATGTCGACCACCTGAAGGAGCAGCATAGGAGCTAAGGAAGAGAAGGGCCAAGTTGCTCGACGTCGACCATGGGAGAACAGACGAGTAGATCAGCTCGACATCGACCACTCTAGTTGACATCAACTACAGCACCAGAACAGTAAGTTTAAAAAAAGAACAGTTATGTTTTTATACTTTTTAAAACTCGACTCTCTCTCTCTCTCTCTCTCTCTCTCTCTCTCTCTCTCTCTCTCTCTCTCTCTCTCTCTCTCCATCTTCCCCGACATCGACAAGCCCTAGCTACCTCTTCCACATAGCCTCCACCTCCGGCTTCCCGTTTTCGGTGCCGCCCAACACAGTTTGCCCACCGCCAACGACTTCAACCCTCCGACGGTCCCTATGCAGTAGCATATCTTGCCTCGTTCGCACCCGCAGATGGTTTTTACAGCCCCCATTCCAAAAACCGCCCCTATCTCTCTCTCTCTCTCTCTAATTCTCACTTTTTGCAACTCTTCTGGTATGAATCTTAATCCTTTGCTATTATTTACTGATTTTGAAGCATATTTGATGATTTAGGGTTGGATTTTGTATTGAGTTGAAATTTGATTAGATTCAGGGCTTGAGATTGAGCAGGAATTTGAAATTGATGATTTTGGGCGGTTATGACCGTTATTTGGGTTGCTTGAATTACATATGGCATATTTGTATTGTTTTGAGGAGATTTATACATGCTTAGTTCAGATTTATCGCTAAATACTAAGGGAATTCAGATTTATGGGATTTTGATAGAGGTTTTTAATTGAGAACTTGATTTCGATGTTTAGGGATTGATTTTTGGTCTTTCTTTTAAGCATTATGATTGATTTTATGCATGTTTTGGCAATAAGGATCAGCCTATATTTGTTTGCTATTAATTCAGGCTAGTCTCTTTAACTAAATATGGGGTTCTTTGATATTGTTTGGATTTGTTTGGGTGAAAATTACCTTTGAGTTGTGTTCTTTACAGATGATGGTTCACTCAAAGAATGCCAATTCTTGGACCGTGTGGAGATCTACGACCCTGAGTAGTGTTAGGGGAGTAAAGTATATCAAAATATATAATCTTAAAGCAAACCAACTCCTAGTCCTAGCAAATATAAATTACAAGACTCCCTCGCTGCAGTAGAAGAGAATCAAGATCGATCATCAAGGAAGCGTGTCAGTGCTCACCTAGAGTTACTCGACGTCGAATAAAGACAAGAGGAATTTTCACTAAGGAAGAAGACTACAAGCTACTGTAAAGCCAGCTGAATTACTCGAGCTCGACCAAGTTACTCGATGTCGACCAGAAATGAAGACCATACTCGAGTCCGACTAGAAGGAGTACTCGAGATGCACCAAAGATAGCCGAGATCGAGTAAGACCTACTCAACGTCAACCACTCTACTCGACGTCGACTACAATTCTGCTGGGCCGAGAACAAATTGGGCCGATTTGAGGATGAGGAGAATACTTGGCCACGAAGAAATGATGGTTCTATCGTCTATCTATCAACATCTATCATCATGGAGGAAGACTTGTTTTACCATAAGAAGAATTACTATTTACGTTTTAGGATTTATATCTTTATCAAAGTTTTATATCTTTAGGATTAGATAGAAGTTGCTTTCCTCGAATAGCAAGGATCAAGCCCTATAAATAATGCCTTAGGGGCTAGTTTTTATTCATTCAATTCTAGAGCAAGTTATTCACATACAATTTAGGTTTTCAAGGGTTTTAGGGTTTTGGCGCTTTGGCGAAAGTTGGAGTGCCGGAATTGTAAAGACTTTGATTTAGTTAATGCAAGTTTCTTTTCCATCAATTATGTTGGTTGCTATGATGAGGCGTGAGTAGTCCACCTACTTCTAGGGTCGGGGTGAGCCCCACGATAGCCATGTTGGTGGATTGATGAGTCGCAAAAGAAGGTACTTTATCTCGCTCTATCTTGTGCTTAACCCTTGAATTATAATTTGAGGAACTCATGTTGCGAAACATGGGTAGTAATTAGGGTTTCTATTCGGAAGTTTATGAATCCTTTTTTATGAAAAAGATAGACGCAATTAGGTTTATGAGTCAGAATATTTATATGCCTATTTGCTAGATTTTGGTGAAAGCCTAGTCCTAAATTGATAAAGTTTCCGCCTTTTGTGATTTATGATTCTACTTGCATGGTTATTTTCGTTCCAAACCCCAGTCTTGGAAGTTTTGGTTTAATTTGTTTACAACCTACAATCTTTCGTTTGTTGGGTCCCCGGAAAACTCAACACTTGGTTTATTTTTGTTCACAATTCTTTGCCATCCTCACACTCTTCGGCCACCTTTGCCGACGTTACTAACGTTTCTGCAGGTTACTCGACACCGACTACTCTAGTCGACATTGAGTACAATCTGATCGACTGGCATTCTTCTGAGCTAGTCGACATCGACTACTAACTACTCGAGATCGAGTTTCCCAACTCGAGATTGATTACTGTTTTTGTTTTGCAGGTACTTGAGGTGACAATCCTACTCGATGATGCGGGACGAATGTCATTGGCAAATTCGCCCTTCCCAAATTAGTGATAAAAATCCAAACTTAAACACACAACCAATAGATTAGGCAATCAATCAATTGACAAACCAAATAACTACTAGTATAGCAAGAAAGTCCGGTGTGGAACCCACAGGGAGAAGCGATTTCCTACTCCATAACTCTAGACAAGACTCTTTAAAGCAAAAGCAATAACCTTTAGACAAATAACAAATATAAAAGTAACTAGATCGCAAATCACAAAGCAAATTGATATCAAGATAGAAAGAACATTTCACCTGTAATTCTCTGACAATGGTTGGAATTCATGGTCCTCGGATTGACTTATCAATTATTCATATTCTTAGGTCTACTTGACTAAAGTTGAGAGATCCGCAGAGATTCACTCATCTTATTCGATATCACTAAAGAATAGCATTAAGAACTCAAGTAATTAAGACCAATTGACACATTGACTCTATTCGATCAAGACTAATAGGCGCATACCGAACTCAATCTCAATCAAATATCTCAACATAGATCAACTGAAATCATCCACTACAAAGACAAAGAGACATCACTATCATCAATACCTTTGTTTGCTATCGAGAAAATAACAATGAATTCATATCTAGAGATGCAATTCCTAACATGTTGATCGGGCATAGAAAGGAACACAAATATAAAGTAAGCACAAGATGATAACTAAGAACATGAATAATCAAATAAACTAAAATCCTCACAATCCAAACAACCATGTCTTCGAATCACAGGTGAAACTATGAGTTTAGCAACTCATAGGTCAATTCTATCTCTCACACACTCTATGTCTCACTCTCTCTCTAATGGTGTTCATAGTTTCACACAATAGCCACATCACACAACTGAATAAACTCAAAATATTATAAATAGAGTCTCCTAAGGTCGGCAAAACCCTAGAGGAATTAATAAGAAATAATATAAAATAATAGTCTTTGGATCCAAAACCGCGTATTCGGGATCTGGGGTAACAGCGGGCGCCGTGGAAATGGCGGTGGGCGCCATCTCTACAGTGCTCGTCGTTCCTCATTTTCCTTCAACGAATTCCAATGTGGTGCTTCCTTTCTCCTCCTTAGCTCTTCCTCAGCTCCCATGTGCTCCAAAAGATGCTTCTTAAGGTCTTTCTATTGTCCATCCAAGGTCGGAATGTAATTCTGCAGAATAAACACTGAAAACGCATAGATTCCGAACTCGAATACTTCATAAGTAATAAACGGAACTAGACTCAAAACATAGCAAAACCAATACATAAAAGCAATAAGAAACACCTATAATGCCTATATGAAATGTGCATTATCAAATCCCCCTCACACTTAACTCTTGCTTGTCCTCAAGCAGCCATAAGGAAAATCATCATCTACGCATCCCACATGAAATCTTTCACAACTTTACTCATCAAAAGCAACATCATTCATAATGAAAATATAACCAAACATATAAACGTCATAATATGTATATATGTGATCGATCAAGTTGCTTGCATGCTCAAAAATCAACCTCATAAAGGATAATATGTGTATCTCTCACTCTAATGTGTTTAGGCTTTAAGCATACACTCACCTCAAATCCATATACAAGCATCAACTAGAATATTGACATTTATATCACAAAATCTCCACCGGATACGCCAATACAAAAACAAGAACATCAAGAGGACTTTCGCTCAATGGAAATCTTCATAGAAGATTCCATTCAGCGGGGTTGTAATGGGGCTTGGTAGAAACATAAGGGCAATGAATTGTATTTGGTCACGTGGTGCAATAAATTCCGGGAAAATAAGATTCCAAAACTCCCAACATAACACAAACCAACTCAAATATATCAAGCTCACAAATGCACAACATCTCTCAATATCAAATAGAATCATTTCACATATAGTGCAATCTCAACACCCAACCAATGTGTCTCGTAACCAACATAAATCCCAATTCTTCCTCATTATGCAAACATAAGATAAATGACTCTTTATTCTTTTCTTCTCTTTTTTTTTCTTTCTTTTTTTTCCCGGATTTTTTTTTCTTGAGCCAAAATACATGAAAATCAAATGCATAAACACGAGGGACTAAATAAGCACATATCATTACATTTTCTCAAAATCATAAGCCATAGACTCACACTTTAGCTTTATTCTCATCAATCTTCAAAATAGATTCCATAACCCATTTCAAAATCTCAATTCCCACGGAATAAGGGTAAGGCTCATCATAGGCTAGGGTTAATAATTTTGTGGAGCTAATAATAAAAAGGCTAAAGGCTCAAATTAACTGGCTTCAAAGCAAGATATAACATAGGGTAGATATGGATAAATATGCGGCTAAAAGTTTGCCTCTATCATTTGAACTTATCAAGCATTGAACATGTATATAATCGGACTTGAAAATAGATAACCATGGCAATACTCAATGATAAATGCATAGGAAGAGTATATCACACAAGAAAAGCAAAAGAAATAAAGATGTATCCCTTATAAGGCCAAAAATATCTCACTGGGATAAATTTTTGTTGAATTCCAAGCATACTCCCAAACTTAGATCATACATGCTCAATTATATATGTTCAATCATATTTCACATAAAAACCAATTTTTAAGATAAGATCAAATCATTCTAGAATTCCATAAGATTTATAAGATCATGCCAGGACAAACTCAAATCAAGATGGGTATCCTTGACAACACAATATGCAAAACAAACAAAACAAAAACTCACACATTTTTTTCCATTATTTTCTATTTTTTTTTCTCTTTTGACATTTTATATAACATAAAAGAAATAACATAACGGAAATAACAAATACTCAGAAACAAAACTCAAAGACCAGAACAAAAACTCAAAACAAACAGAAATTCAAACATGCACTAACCTAACTAATTTACTTCAATCTCCCCCCCCCCCCCCCCACACTTACATGTTGCATTGTCCTCAATGCATAAAAAACACAAAAAAGGAACAATGAAAATATAAAAATAAAGGGTTTGAAAGAAGCAAATGATTGACCAATTACTGTAAAGGCGGAGTATGGGTTCCAGACCGCTGATTGATGTCCTGAAGGGAAATCAACACGGCGTTCTAAAGACTAGAGAGCTTATCCGCAAGTTTGGCAAGCTTATCAACAGTGCTTGCCTCAAAATCAGCAAATCGACGTTCCATATCAATTAAAGTAGCACATGTAGGTTCGGCGTCGTCATCATCAACTCCTTCTTCCTCTTTGACGACCTCAATATCTTTCGCAACTTCTGGCATTTCAGAAGGCAAAACACCAGCCTTTTCATCAATGATATCATCAGCTGCAGCTTCTTCGTCCGCATCCTCATCGTCAGTGGCCCCATTAGTGATAATAGACCACTACTTTGACCAACTCTTCTCTTCAGGATCGACTGGAAACTTGTTGTGATAGAAATTGAAATCTGACATACTCAGGCACATTGGTATATCCGCAGGCAGATAATTGTAATGCTCTTCTTTTGGTCTCGACTTCCATTTAAAACACCAAGTGTTATCCGATCACTGGTCCCACTCAATCATCTTCCACTATTGTAGGTTGGCAAGGTTGTAGACGTTTCTAATATCGAGAGGCGTCAAATCTTCTAGACAGACACCTACTTGGCGAGCAATCAGCGATATATATCAAACCTCCGAAAACAATAAAGCGCCAAGGCCTCACATGAGTAGCTCGAATTACCTCCATGTAGTTTCCCAAAAATAACTGAACCTAGTCAGGGATGTGAACCCCTCCCGGAGTCAAGCAACAAATATAACTCCAGGTTCTCATAGTAACAATAGACGGACATTCCACACCAAGGAAAGAGTTGCAAAGTACCCAGTAACACAACCTCAATGCAGGGTGAGTAATCATTGGTTCTTGGTACGGTTCACCATATTCAGTGAACTCTGCAGTAGCTTCCTTTCACATATCAAGAGGATTTCGAGCGCCTAGCTTATCAGTGAATCTAGCATCAGTAGGCCACTTGGTAACACCAACGGCTTGTGCAATAAGATCTTTAGTCACCACGAACTTTCGATTCCTCAGCTGAAAACGAATTTCCATATCAGAGCGATAATCCAGGGTGGTCAAGAACTCTCTTACTAATGCTGGATAGGTATAAGCAGACACAACCAAGAAATCTTCCAATCCCCCATCTCGCAGGAGTCGATAGACATCCTAAAAAATTCTCAGTTTCTTCAACGTCGGGTGATAAAAGAATATGATGGATTTATACCGTCTCTCTTCAAGCTTGACCCAACGATCCTTTTCTTCCCAAGATAGCAAATGGGGCATCTTCATCTCAGGAACCGACATGATGTAATTGAGGAAAAACCGAAGCAAATCACCAAAAACGACCAAAAGGCGGGCTTGTTGTAGAGGCAGCGGGCGCCATTGTAAGGACGGCGGGCGCCGTTTACGCAGAACCACAAATCCGAGTGAAGACGTTTGAAAACCAACGTCCACTCCTCCAAACTTCAAATTTCTCGAACAACTTGGTTTCAAAAGGGTTCTTTTGTTAGGCAAGGGGATGGAATGGCAAAGATCGATGTTTATGGATGTAGGGTAGTAGCTGAAAATGGTTTGGTGGATTGAATCGATTGAAACACAAGGCTTTAGGTAGTCGCCGACTACCTGAGCAAGCCTGGGCCAACCCGCCCGACCCACCCAACCCGCCCGGGGAAAAAGGCGGGCTTGGGTAGTCTTGGGATTTCTTTGAGCAAACTTAATTGATCCACAAATAAGGAGAGATAATATATGGTAAGTAGGGATGGCAATGGGTCGGGTGGTGGGTGGATGGTCCAAATTTTCACCCGACCCACCATCCAGAAACCACCACCCAATCCGACCCGCCACCCGCCAAACCCATTACCCGCCCCGTTTCACCCGTCACCCACCAGATTATCGGGTGGTTCGGGTGAAAATTCGGGTGAAAGTCTAATCGTCTAAATTAAAAAAAAAACTGTAAAGTAAAAATACAGCCCTTCATTTAACAAAAAAAAGCCCTACATTGAACTAAAAAAGCCCTTCATTGAACCAAAAACAACCTTCATTTAACAATAAACAGCCTGCTAAATTGTAACCACCATACAAAATAATGTCTTAGAAGCTTACCATCATAATATCATTCCAACAATCACAAATACTACTAGTCTTGAAAACAAAACAAATCATAAGATAATAGTCTTTGAGAAATGAGAAATAAAATAACGTCCAAACAAAAGAGGTCCTTCCAAGTAAGCATTTTGTTTTCAAAGCATATCAATAGCAGATCCTCCCATGCAAGCATCCTATAAAATAGCTATATTTTCAACATATAATAAATATGTAGCTTGTCTAGTATAAAAGCAAATAGAAATTATACTTACCTCAAAAACTTCATTGTTGACGATTTACTCTCCCAAATGTTCATCATCCTTACAAGTACCACATGCTTGAGGATTTTCAACCGAACATCCTACTTACATTCATCATATGAATTATAAACATAAAAAACCAAGTAGTTCATGCTAAATCAACCAACAAAACACCAATTTCAGCAACTTATAACAAAAAAAACAGCAACTCACAGCAACTAATTTAGCAAAAAAAAACAGCAACTACCCATTATTTCAGCAACTTACAACACCTAATTTAGCAAAAAAATAGCAACTTTAGCTAAAAAACAACAACTAAACATCAATTTTAGCAACATACAGAAACCACTTTAGCAAAAAAAAAACAACTTAAGCAAAAAAAAACAACAATTGTAGCTTGACCAAATAACAAGAGTTTGATTAAAAAGTCAGCAACTGTGAACAAAATAAATTCAAAAACTACAACTAAGAAGTGGTTAGAAATGTTACCTCAATGTTCTATTATGCAAAACCCATTGATGATCAATAAAATAGCGTATGAGGGCAAGAAGATCGATCCTCCAATTTTTTACCACTAGATGAGGTAACCATAACTCTTACTCCTTCCTACATTTAAAGATTTAAAAATTCAACAACTAAATAAAAAATTCAGCCCTAACCAAAAAATAAAATGCAATTTCGGATGCAATTTCAGACCTCCATAGAGCCCAAATGCAAATTCATGACCTCCCATACATACATATGCACGCTATTTTAGTTCTCAAAATCACAACTAACAAGAAATGCTATTTTGAATCTAACATTCTAAGCTATTCCAAATCTAACAACTAACAAGCAACAAATAGAGAGAAATGAGAATGAGATAGAGAGAAACCGAGAAAGAGATAGAGAGAGAACCAGAGAGGGTACCGATTCGTAGAGATGGTGGTCTCCTCAATGTGTTCACCAAATCGGAGCCAGCAGTAGAGTCGAGAAGGAGCAGTTGGTGGAGATATCGGCGGTGGCTGGTGGTTAGGTGGAGATGTCGGCGGCGGTACTCGTCATCGTCTCCAGCTTGGAGGTCGCGTGGTGCAATGGTGCTTCAACTGGAGAGTCTGGAGTGGAGGGAGAAGACTCAGAAGAGAAGAGAGAGTTCTTCCTTGTGCGGCTGAGTGAAGAGAGCCGACAGATTAGGGTTTAGATGAAAAGTTGTATATATATATATATATATATATATATATATATATATATATATATATATATATATATGTTAAAAATATGTCGGGTGATTCACAGGTCGGGTGATGGGTCGGCTGACGGGTGAAATTACTACCACCCGAATTTGATTCGACCCGTCACCCGTTTAATATCCACCTTGAATCGGATTTCACCCGTTTTTTTGGCTCGGGTGAAGCGGGTACCCGTCGGGTGCGGGTGAGATTGCCACCCCTAATGGTAAGTTGGAAGGAAATCTATCAAAAAGAAAAAGAAAAATAAAATGACTCGGAAAACAAAATAGAAGACAAAATACTAATTCTAAGATAGATAGAAAATAATCTAACCTAAAATAAATAAGAAATAATCTAGTCCTAAAAATAAAATGACTCAGAAAATAATTAAAAATAGGAGATAGAATTTCCCTTTCCAAAATTTACCAAAATTCGAATTCGTCAAGCGGACACGCAGGCGACGAGTGCCATGGTAGGGGCGGCGAGTGCCGTGTCCATAGAATGCAACTCCGTATTTGCAATCAATCAAAACTCAAACCCAACATCGGTTTCACTTACCGTAACTTCCAAGATCCGTTGACACGATTGATCCTACTTTATTGAATTGAAAAACAAATGCAAAAGAAATAGAAATACTACCTACCTAACTACCTTGGGTTGCCTCCCAAGAAGCGCCTTTGTTTTACGTCTTTGGCTCAACATGATGCAATCTTGATCAAGTTTTTCCACCAAGATCCACCACACATGTCCTTTTCAGAACGAGGGGTGGAACTCTAGGAACTCTTCCGACATAGCCATCAATAACATCCTTCGATTCCTCCTTGGCATAAGCAACTCCGGGAGGTTGTCCTGCAAAATTGCAAAAACCTCAGCAGTATTAGGAATCGAATTTACATATGGAATAGCAATAGAGTCATTTGGATGAGATACATTTTCATGCAACTTAAACAAAATTTCAATTTTCTTTTCAATTTCTTTCCCTAATCCAGTTTCATCTTTGTTAGAAAACTCAAGATTCATTGATTCATTTTCAGCAGAAGCATCTAACAAAGTCTTTGATTCATTCATGTGATTAGTTTCATTAGAGTCAAGAATATCTACAGAATCATTTGCAGAAGAAACAATAGGCTCAAATATAGAAAACTCAATCTTTCTACCCTCAAATTCTATAGTTAGTGAACCTTCAAAACAATCAATCTTAGTTTTACCCGTTCGCAAGAATGGCCTTCCCAATATAATTGGGGTTTCAGGCATACCTTGTTCCATGTCCAGAATGAAGAAATCAACTGGAAAAATCAAATCGTTTACCTTTACCAACACATCTTCAACAACTCCTCTAGGCTCAATACTAGAGCGATTAGCGAGTTGTATAGTAACACCACTTTCAGATAATGAATTTAGACCCAAAAACATATATAAGTTATAATACATAACATTAATTGAAGCACCTAGGTCTAACATAGCTTTAGTGAAGCTAGTATTTTCTATCGCACATGGTATAGTAAACATACCTAGATCTCCGCATTTTTCAGGCAATCGTTTCTGAAGTAAAGCATAAACATTTTTGCTTAAACTTACCTTTTCCTTCTTTCTCATCCTTTGCTTGCGCTTCATCGTGCATAACTCTTTCAAGAATTTCGCATAGCGAGGCATAGTCTTAATCAAATTGAAGAGTGAAATATTTACCTCCCAATGAGAAAAGGTGTCGTAAAGAATTTGTTCATCTTCCCACTTACGATCAGATCTTAAGGCTTGAGGAAAGGGTGGTGCAGGTCTTGAAACCTCAGAAGACCACTCTTTGGAAGCTTTCTTCGGGGATGGAACAACGTTAGAAGTCAGATCCGTCAAAAGAGGTGGCGGCAGGCGCCGTTTTTGTAGCGTGCCTCCAATTCCGTCTCTTCGTCCTTATTGCCCAAATCAACTTCCTCTCTAGGCTTTTCTTCAACATTCCTAGTGGGTGTATTCACTTGTTTACCTCCTTTAAGGATCATGGCGCTTACATTTTCCTTCGGATTCACTACCACTTGTGATGGCAACTTTCCCGAATCTTTCGCTTTCAATTCACCAATCTCCTTAGCCTTTTGACTCAGCAACTTCTCGATCTTGAACACTCATCTTGTCCAATGGCAACCTCAACGTCTCATCTTTGTCATCTTGTTGAGTGTTTCTAGGATGATTCTCATATTGTCCTCTTTGAAAAGGAACTTGTTTCTGCTGGCCTCTCCCGTAGAATCCACTTTGGTAGTTTGAATTGTAGCCTTGATTGTAATTGTCACCAAAGTTGTGGCGAAGTCCATAATCCATAGCATTCACTTCAACGGTGCCCTCCTGAATCAAGGGACACTTATCATTCGAATGAGTTGGATTTCCACAAACTCCACAAGGTCTAGGTTGATGGGGTTGGTTTATTTGCATAGCCATCTTGTTCACGATCTCCATAAGCCTAATGATATCATCCTCGTGTCCATCTTTCGAACTATCCAACTTATGAACTCCTCTAACTCCTTGGTGTCTCCCATATTGTTGCGATGTATTAGCCAACCCTTCAAAAATCTGCATTAATTGCTTCCTGAGGTGTTTTATCCAAAATATCTCCTTCGCTAGTAGCATTGATGAAACTCCTGTCGGTGTCAAGCAAGCCTTCATAGAGATATAGCACTAGATCATCCTCGGGTATACTGTGTTGCGGGCAACTACCCTTAAGCTTCTTGAACCGCTCAACATACTCATAAAAACTCTCCGTAGGTGATTGCTCAATACTGGATAGCTCCTTCTTAAGTTTGTTGAGGCGAGTCGCAGGAAAGTACTTTTGCAGGAAAGCTTTCTTCAATTGCACCCAAGTAGAAATGCTTTCCGGGGGTAGGTAGTAAAGCCTATTGCTCGCAGCATCTTTCAAAGTAAAAGAAAACACACTCTCAGCATCAATTGATCGTCAGACAAGCCTTGGGGTCTCAGTCTATCACACACGCTTGCAAAGGTAGCAAGGTGCTTGTTTGGCTCCTCCCTAGGCAATCCATGAAAGTAAGGCAAAATAGATGACCAATTCGACATGAACTCAAATCTTGAACCCTCAGGGAGATCAAGAAGACTAATTGCAAGTGGTTGAGCACTCAAATCAGGTTCCTTTAAGTTTCTCAGGGTCCTTCTTGGCGGATTAACATCAACGCCTGTCATCTCTTCATTTGTCTCAAACACGAGCCTCCTCTTAAATCGGAAAGATCTTTCAACCTCGGGATCAAAAGACAAAGACGATGAATTAGAAGATCTAGTTTGAACCATGTAAAGACAAAACAAATTCGAAATAAAGAGTAATTGATAGAGTTAAAGAAAAGCAAACTCCTTTCTTCTCCCTGGCAACGGCGCCAAGAAGTTTGATGCTGGACGAATGTCGTTGGCAAATTCGCCCTTCCCAAACTAGTGATAAAAATCCAAACTTAAACATACAACCAATAGATTAGGCAATCAATCAATTGACAAACCAAATAACTACTAGTATAACAAGAAAGTCCGGTGTCGAACCCACAGGGAGAAGCGATTTCCTACTCAATAACTCTCGACAAGACTCTTTAAAGTAAAAGCAATAACCTTTAGACAAATAACAAATATAAAAGTAACTAGATCGCAAATCACAAAGCAAATTGATATCAAGATAAAAAGAACATTTCATCTGTAATTCTCTGACAATGGTTGGAATTCATGGTCCTCGGATTGACTTATCAATTATTCATATTCGTAGGTCTACTTGACTAAAGTTGAGAGATCCGCAGAGATTCACTCATATTCGATATCACTAAAGAATAGCATTAAGAACTCAAGTAATCAAGTCCAATTGACACATTGACTCTATTCAATCAAGACTAATATGCGCATACCGAACTCAATATCAATCAAATATCCTCAACATAGATCAACTGAAATCATCCACTACAAAGACAAAGAGACATCATTATCATCAATACCTTTATTTTCTATTGAGAAAACAACAACGAATTCATAGCTAGAAATGCAATTCCTAACATGTTGATCATGCATAGAAAGGAACACAAATAGAAATTAAGCACAAGATGATAACTAAGAACATGAATAATCAAATAAACTCAAATCCTCACAATCCAAACAAACATGTCTTCGAATCACAGGCAAAACTATGAGTTTAACAACTCATAGGCCAATTCTCTCTCTCTCTCTCTCTCTCTCTCTCTCTCTCTCTCTCTAATGGTGTTCATAGTTTCACACAATAGCCACACACCACACGACTGAATAAACTCAAAACATTCTAAATAGAGTCTCCTAAGGTCGGCAAAACCCTAGAGGAATTAATAAAAAAATAATATAAAATAATTGTCTTCGGATCCAAAACCGCTTATTCGGGATCTGGGGTAACGGCAGGCGCCATTGAAATGGCGGCGGGCGCCGTCTCTGCAGTGCTCGTCGTTCCTAATTTTCCTTCAACGAATTCCAGTGTCGTGCTTCCTTGCTCCTCCTTAGCTCTTCCTCAACTCCCATGTGCTCCAAAACATGCTTCTTAAGCTCTTTACATTATCCATCCAAGGCCGGAATGTAATTCTGTAGAATAAACACTAAAAATGCATAGATTTCGAACTCGAATACTTCACAAGTAATAAACGAAACTAGACTCAAAACATAGCAAAACCAATACATAAAAGAAATAAAAAACACCTATAATGCCTATATGAAATATGCATTATCACTCGACATCGAGTACATCTGGTCGACGTCGACTAAAATTGGTACTTGATGTTGCTGTTTTTGCTCGAGATCGACTGCACTCCTCTAAATCGACTACAATCTAGTCGAGGTCGATTGCTTCCGAGTCGACTTCTGAACATGTTGTGCCTGCTATCTAAGATCTGCTGACCCGCTTCTTCATGGATCGAACAAGACTTCCTTCTACTACAACGGGAGGGAGTCTTGAATGTTATTTGCACGGATAGGAATCGATTTGCGTATTTTATTTATATTTTATTTGCAATTCTCGATTTCCTCCTTCAACAGCGCTTCCGCGTGCAAGCGCTGCCAAAAGAACAACAAAGATGTCGGAAAGTTGGGCGAAACTGCTTATAGACGACCGGGGCAAGTTGGTGAACCATGTCAAGGCCACCCCATTTAGGGTGGATGGAAATGATCGATAAAACATAGCATCGTTGTTCTCCTTCATCCCCATTGATGTTGTGAAATGGTTCATGTGGTCGTTGGGATCAGAATTCTCAGTGTATTTCACGATCGATGCGTCCCTCCATCTCTTTGGGACGAGTGTCTCGCGTATTGTTTTGTAGAAATCAGAGGGGAATGCGGGCTCATCTTTGTGAAACGGATCAGGACCTCTTGGTCCTCTTGAAGAATTAGATAGTAAAGAAATGTCCATGGCGTGTTGTGAGCATATTTTGCCATGTTTTACATACACTTTTATATCGATTTCTGTATGCATTTCATACATTTGGGTTAGAATAATGCAGAATTTGTGTAGTTTATGTTCATTTGCCAATTATGGAGGTCTACACTAGTTTTTGTTATATTTCGCAGAAATCAGACGTACTTTGGAGCTTAAAGGAAAGTCATAAAGAAGCTAAGGATGGTGCAGCCGAAGAAAGGCCCACTTTTCACCATTCATCATTCCGAATCAAGTTTTGAAGTCTTAATGAAAGTTGTAGCCCTCGAGAAGAGCTTTCCAACGCATACTCATATGCGTCAATCGGACGAACGAGGTACTCGACGTTGACTAAGTCTACTCGACGTCGACCACCTTTTACTCGACATTCACTCCGGAGGACGAGATCGAGCACGAGCTGAGCATAGGACCACTCGAGACAACGAATTCTACTTGACGTCGAGTACTTTACTCGATGTCGAGTACCATCCAGTGACGAATCCGAGTCCGAATCTATTGGAATCCGAGGATAAGAAGTTACTTGCACGCCAGGGCACGTGAATTCTATCAACACCAAGTGAAGATCTATCAAGATGGAGGGAATCTATCCACAATAGTTCTATTTCCTTATAGATTTATTTCCTTTATCAATTATGTTTTATCTTAATGCTTTAGATAGACAGTTTAGACATAGATAGATTGTTCTTTCCCAGATTAGTTAGGGAATGAACACTATAAATAAAGCCCTATGGGCTGAGTTTTAGAACATCTTTCAACACATATTCATATCGAGTAGGAGTTAGGAGAGAGACTTGGAGCCGAGTGGAGTTTGTGAAGCGAGAGCGGAGTTGGCTTTATTCGGTTGTAAGTTTTGTTTGAGTTTATTAATGCAATTTATTTTCTTGAAATTATTAATGAGTTTCTTCATGATGAGAAGCGAGTACTCACCCAACTTCTCGGGTCAGGGTGAGCCTGCCGGTAGCCATGTAAGGTAAGTGCAACAAAGGTACAATCTTTTGATGCGATTTCATCTTCTATCCCTAATTGCATGATTCTTTTGCGAAATTTGAAGGTGATCCTTGTTTGTATTATTGAAGCGAAAGTGATCTTAATATAAACTTGGATTAATTATGTGAAAATGGTTGGTAACAATTAGGGTTTATGCAAAAGCCTCTATATTCCTACTTGTTAATAACGAAAGGTATTTGATGAAAAGCATGATCTTTTATACCTTTATGTGTTATTTTGCGTGGTTATCGTTGTGGTGTTGAAACCCTGATCTTGGAAGTATTTTAGTTTATTGATTTTATTCCCAATTTCGTGTTTGCTTTCGGTTTATTGCGATTTAAAGTTACGAATTTTGCATCTGCGTTACTCGAAATCAACAACATCTAGTCGACGTCGAGTGCTACAGTGGTCGACGTCGAGTAAGTCCCAGTCGATATCGAGTACTTTTCTTTTGGTTTTGTGTTCTGTTTGCTTATGTTTGCAGTTTCTGTTCGACTGAGTAGTCGATGTCGAGTAGTTCTACTCAAAGTCGAGTGCTTCCTGAGTCAATTTCGAGAGTTTTTGAACTAAAAAGGCGGGCGCTGACACGCTTCCTCGTGGATACGATCCTGACTACTTTCTACTACAACAGGAGGAAGTCTTGTATTTATTTGCTGAGACAGGGAGTCAATTTGAATTTATATTTACATACTAGACACATCCTCCTACAACAACATGACGCTGTTGTTGCAGGCCCTTTTATCAGCACCGTTGTGGTCACGATCTAGATCGGGATTCGACAGACTATCAACCGGATTGGGAAGATGAGTGAATGTGGCGCGAGTTGAGCCTTGTTGCTGGTAATAGCCATAGGGATCATATTGGGGGGCACCATCTTTGCGGACTGGCCGTAAAAAGGATTCTGATGGTAGTTGCCCGCGAAGTATTGATATAGGGGAAAACCTCCCCATGTTTCATATTGATTAGGCGGAGGTGTTGGAATGGATTCCAGAACGGCTGCTGAGGAATGTCCTCGCTTTACTGGGGGTGAGCTTCTTTGTTGGTATGTTTATTGAGGTTTAGTCCGTTATTCCATTCTTCATCATGATGCTGGTTTCCAAATTCTTCGCCGATATGTGTGAAGTTCATGTATGTAGAGGTTAATGCAAAAAGTAAAACGAGTCTATTCGTGAAAAATAGAAAATTATAGAATTCAAGATTGAAATCTGCGAAATTTAAAAAGTAATGCTTATTTCTACAAGGAACCTCTCATCGTGAAAGGTTCCCACAAACGGTGCCAATGAAGTGTTTCTAGAATTTCACCTACACTTATTACCTCAAGGTGACGACAAATATCCTTAATTACCTGTAGAGCCAACCAAGAAACGTATTCGCGTGTGATTAGATTCCTTGTTATGAATTGGATTGGGTGGCAATATGTTCTTCGCGATGAGCTTTAATCACGTCTTATATTCACTATTCAATCTTCGTCTTCAAAAGGTATCCAAAAATAATGTTATAACTCTAGAAGCGTCCTTCTCCGATCATGGAATTCAGGAACTTAGTTCCGAGGACTTTAACTCAGGGAAGGTTGCAGAGCCCTTGCGTTCTTTCCAAAATCGGACCTCCTCGCCTTGGAAGGAGATGGGGTGTTTGTAGGGTGTTTAAACGAGTAGCTAGTTGGCGACCTCATGGGTCAGTTGAGAACATGTGTAGTTTATGCCCTCATGCCTGAGGTTTCGACTTTTGATAGGGTGCCAGCGAGGTGACCCTTGGCCAACGAGCTGTTTGATGAGGTGGGCAACGCTACAATCGCGATGTATGATGTTCGATCGCGATTGTTTCTTTGTGACGTTGAGGTTTCCGAGGAGGGTTTGGTCAGACCCTTTGTGTCCTTTTTTATGGTGGGTAACCTATTTGTGACGTCATAAGTCATATTTTCCGAGGAGTCTCTTTTTCTCGACATCGTCAATATCGATTCAGCTTGGGTGTGGGGCACTAAAGTTTATGTTCCTTCTGGATACACAAAAGCGGAGAGAAACTGTTCAATGTCCCAAAGCTCGGATGTTGAAACGAAAAACAACATCACACATTAAGAATACAGCTGGAGCGAAATAACACTTTTATCCTTAAACTCTAATTGCCTTCTCATTTTTTAAATTTTATTTATTTGTACATTTTCTATTAATTTTCTTTGTTTCCATGTGTTGTTCTTCATGTTACGATTAGCATGCCGTTTTGTTTGTTGTTTTGTTCTAGTTGTTTGATTTTCAATGTTCGAGGGTGTCCACAAATGATTTTGCAAAAGACTATTTTTCTCATCTCCTACAATTTCTTCTCCTTTCATATAATTTTTACTTTTTGAGTCTGTTCATCGCCACTCTTTCTGCTTTTCCATTTTCACCCGTTCAAATTTTTTCATTTGAATTTTAAAGTGGTTCAATTTGAGACGTAAAACAAAACTATACTAGTGTGAGTCCCGTATCTAAGACACATGTATTTGTTTAAAATTTTAAGTTTACATTCTAATGTAATTAATTTTGGAAGTCAAGTGGAAGTATGATGTACAAAATGCACAAAAGAATTAAATAATATATGAAAATGATGGAATAATAATACTAAAAATAATGGTTTGTTAGAAGTTTTATTTATAATTAATTATTCGAATAATTTCTTAATAATAACAGTAAAGAGAAGTTCTAACCCAATGTAATTAAGATGACAAAGAAGATAAAAACTATTTTCGTATCATGTACAAAGTCTTTATTATGGTGGATGCTTCTTACCTACATATTTGAATGGTTTGATTAAAAAAAAGAACATAAGAACTAAGAAGGAAGGAAAATCATAGGATTATATGCATAAATATCATAGGCGAATGCATTAAAAATATTCAAAAAATATTCTATTATTGTCATAAGATTTTGAATACCGAAAGTACCAATTTTTCTTATTTTCAAAAATAATTTTTATTTATATTTTCATAACTTGGAAATGAATTGTAAAAAAGATATCATAAAGTTTTATTCGTTAAGTATACCATTCAATTTAGTTTTATTAATTGAATAACAATGTTAGTATGGAATTGGTTGAATTTCAATGGTTAATTTAGGCAAACCATTTTAAAATTTTGAAATGTCTTGGTGGAGTTAGTGGGGTGGTTACTGGTTAGTGGAGGAACCATTCCGGAATGGCTCACCTGAAAGCACTATGGGTACCCATAGGTCCCTAGTTCGAACCCCGGAATGTCCACTCTTTATTTACCTATTCAAGGGGTGGTTAGTGGAGGTGGTGATTACTAAGATATGGTAAGATGTGGTTAATTTGTAGAGGTGGTGGTTACTAAGAAGTGACAAAAAATAATGATATGGATGTGTATTAGTGGTCCACGTGTAGATGTAAAAGGAAGTAGGGGACGTGCGTTTGTTGAGAGTAGGGATGGGCTTCCGGTCTGGACCGGATCGGATCGGATCAGACCGGACATTCCGGTCCCGGTCCAATTTGGGGGACCGAAATTTTTGAGAACTTGGACCGCAGATCGGACCGAGACCGAGAAATATGGTCCCAGGTTTTCCGGTCCGTGGACCGAAAAGACCGTTTAGACCGGTTATGTCTGCACCTCTTCTTTTTTAAGACACATCAGCCCCGTTCATTTGTTAAAATGCGCCTTTGAATGTGATCGTTGCCCCGTGCCAAAATTTCAACAAAGATGAATACTATATATAATTATATATATAGGTAACTAATTAGGCATTAATAAGACCAGATTCAAATATACAATTAAATATTTTTTCGGCCTATCGATCCACCGGGCATATCCAGTGCGTCGAATTTTTATCTAATAAAAAAAACTCAATTAAATGTATGTATATTAAAGGAAATCATAAAAAGATCAAGGTAGTTGATTACATTATACAGTACTCCGTATGATTTAAGAAAGACAACCAGATAGGAAGGAGTGAGAGAGCGCTGAGATGTGAGAGGCGACTGCGAAGTGAAGGTTTGGGAAGAAATGAATGTCACGTGCGAAGTGAAGGTTTGGGAAGAAATGAATGTCACGTACAGAAGGAAAAAAAAGGCACACCCTCTTTTCTTTTTTTTAAATAATTGGAATTCCGGTCTGGTCCCGAGTTTTGATCGAAAATCGGAAATCAAATTTTCTGGACCGGACCGTAATATTCCGGTTCGATCCAAAGACCATAATTTATGATCTGGTATCGGTCCGATCCAAATTTTGCTCAGCTCTAGTTGAGGGGATGACATGTGGCAGTGGCGGATCCAAGGGTGGGCGACACCGAGCCGTCGCTCACCCTGGTCCGAAAAAAATACAAGAATATATGGGCTATGTAAAAAATTTAAAGGGTAAAATACAAATATCTTTAGTGGCTTAATGATTAAACCTACTACCCACCCCATTTTAAATAGAATCCAATCAACCCTTGTTCAAATCCCACTAGGCACGTATTTTTATTTATTTTTTTTCATTATTTTAAAATTCTTATAATTTATTTGGTATTTTATAATTAAATAATAATATTTTTTCTTATAAATTTAAGATATTCTCTTTATATATATAAAATTATTTCTAATAAACATAATATAGAAATTATCCATAAAAATTTGTGCCCATCCCCAAAAAATTTCTAGATCCGCCCCTGACATGTGAAATTGAGCCCTGTGGTAAAACCACGTAGATGGGATATGCTTTTGGTAACCATTCTGGAATGGCTCACTGGAAAGGTTGTGGGTAGTACTCATAGGTCATCGGTTCGAACCCCGGAATGACCGCTCTTTATTTTATTGCTTAAATAAAGATAATTATAGATTTCGCGTTATCTGATGCATTTTTATTTTATTTTATTTTGGTCGAATTTTAAATTTGTCTTGGGATATTCTTTGCTGGTCACTTCCGAGTTCTCGGAATAAAATACCGCCTTGACACAAACCGAAATAGATCATCTCTCTCTCTCTCTCTCTCTCTCTATCTCTCTCTCTCCCCCTCTCTCTCTCGACGATTTCAACCCCCACGAAGGAATTCTACTTAATCAAATGGCCGGCAGATCACAGCATCAATGATATCTCGATTCGCCTTTTTATTTTCAGTTAAATCTAGTTTATGAAGTTAATCGAGCCTTGCCGATATTTTTTGGTACGATTTTGAGCTCTCCCTCATTTCTTTTTGCGATTTGATTGGTTCAGTTCTTTCCTGCTATGAATGTGAAGTCTCTTTCCAGATTGCCTATTGCGATAGCTGTATAAGAGAGACCGCAATTTTCTTTCTTTCCTCGTCATTTGTTTTTGTGTTTGTTCTTTGGAGTATGAAAACAGAAATTTTCATTTTTTATATTCGGAGTTTCGAAAATGGAGTCCTGGTTATCACAGTTTTGAAGATTCCTGATGTCCAAACCTGAGAGTTATCATCACTTCCTGATGTGAAAAACAACAATTGTCATTTTCTGTATTCGGAGTTTTTTTTTTTTTTTGGATGACCAGGAATGGTTGTGGCGCAGTGATTTCAAGTTGTTTTGATTTTGCTGCCTATGCTGCTTTGTCGTTAAATTAGTCGTTCTGGTTAAATTAGGTTACGGGAAAGAGCGGGGGATTGTTGGTTGTTCCGGAACTGAAATGAATTCGTAAAACAGGACTGCTTTTTTTGTTGTTGTTGTTGTTTCGCCTACTTTGTTGCAATCTCATCTTTCCCTTCTGATCTTTGAATACTCAAATTGTAGGTATAAAATTACGAAGTAGTAAATATGGACATGGCAGATGCTGAAGAAACTTTGTTACCCATTAGTGATGCCAAGGTACACCTATCCTAATCTCCCTTATATATTCCCCGGTTGTGTTTAATTGTGAATTTTAGTTCAGGATAAAGCTTTTGTATTTGTTTGGAGATGTATGGATGATTTGCAATTTTGCATCGATTCGAAAATCCCATGAGTCTCTTTCCATTCAAACTATTGCACATATAGTGGAAATAGATAAATCCTTGGTGATGTTGAATTCGCACCAGTTACAATTTTGTCTCATTCTGGTTGCTACGGAGAGGTTAAATTAACATCTTTTTTCATGGCCTGCGTACTTAATTTGACAATTTTTCCGTTGTACAGTTACATGGAGTAATGTGCAAGGTCCTGTCTGATGTATATGGTAAAATAATGAACATATTTCCTGCTATAGAAGCTGCACGCCCCAGGAGCCGAACAGGAATCCAGGCATTGTGTTCTCTGCACATTGCACTTGAGAAGGCTAAGACTATCTTACAACATTGCTCAGAATGTAGTAAACTTTACTTGGTATGAATACTGTTGTGCTTTTTTTTTTCGCTTTCTAATTGAATCCTTTCAATGCCAAATATATTTTCAAACACACTTATTTTCTGAATTTTGAAGGTCATGATTTTTATGAAATACATTTTGCTCAATGTATGCTCTTAATTCTATATATTTTGTGCTGAAAGTTTATTAACGAGAATTCATTTCTATCTTGTAGGCCATTACAGGAGATTCTGTACTTTTAAAGTTTGAAAGAGCAAAAGGTTCACTCATAGGAAGTCTTAGGAGCGTTGAAGACATTGTTCCACAGTCTATTGGCTGTCAGGTAGTTCTTATTAAGGTTCGGATTTACCGGATTGATTAGAATTCACCTGTTTGGTTTTGCGTCCTTGTAAGTTATTTTAATAGTTAATAAGGACCTATAAGGAAACTCGAGGAAAGTTAAGAGATCTGATGTGGGCTTTATAATATTCAAACATTTGATGACCATACTTGAGCAGGATGAGTACTTTCCGCTGACATTGATGAACTTGTTTTGTGTGGCTTTGATCAATTGAATGACTCAACCTATGAAATTAGCTTGTTAAATTAACAGTTAAATAACTGGCTTTGTCCATTGCAGATTATGGACATTGTGAGTGAGCTTGAGGACACTGTTTTTGCTCTGGATCCTTCAGAGAAGCAAGTCGGTGACGACATTATTGCCCTCCTACAGCAAGGGAAAAGATTTGAGGATAGCTGCACAGACTACAATGAATTGGAATCTTTTCATCAGGCTGCTTCAAAACTTGGCATTAATTCTTCACGAGCTGCCCTTGTGGAAAGAAGAGCTCTCAGAAAACTTATAGAAAGAGCACGTATGGAGGAAGATAAGCGGAAAGAATCAATTGTGGCTTATCTCATACATCTCATGAGGAAGTATTCCAAGTTATTTAGGAGTGACTTAACAGATGATAATGATTCCCAGGGATCTTCACCTTGTTCACCCACTGTCCAAGGCTCTTGTGAGTATAGCAGCATCACTGGTCATGCCTTTGACAGGCAGCTTTCTAAGCTTAGCTCTTTTAACTTCAAGCCTTCTTTTAGTTTTAGGCCAAGTGATAGAAAACTGGGACACATGCCCATTCCTCCTGAAGAGTTGAGATGCCCAATTTCACTGCAGCTCATGTATGATCCTGTCATTATAGCTTCAGGGCAGACATATGAAAGGGTTTGCATTGAAAAGTGGTTCACTGATGGACATAATACATGCCCAAAGACCCAGCAGCAGTTATGTCACCGGTGCTTGACTCCAAACTATTGTGTTAAAGGCCTGATTGCTAGTTGGTGTGAGCAGCATGGTATTCAGGTGCCAGATAGCCCACCCGAGTCTCTTGATCTTAATTATTGGAGGCTTGCATTCTCTGATAGCGAATTCACACAGTCTAGGCCAGTGGACAACAACTCCTGCAAATTGATGGCAGTAAAAGTGGTCCCTTTACAGGAGAGTGCAGCTGTTGAAGAGTTGGATGATAATGAAACTGACTGTAAGATTGAACAGGATGAAGAAAGTGAAACCAATGAGTTTGCAACATGTGAGAATTTTTTGAATGTATTGAATGGAGAAGCCAACCTGAGAAAAAAATGTTTAGTGGTTGAGCAGATTAGGCTTTTACTGAAAGATGACGAGGAAGCCCGAATATATATGGGTTCACAAGGGTTTGTTGAAGCACTGGTGCACTTTCTGAAGGTAGCCATTCATGAAAGGAACAGATTAACTCAAGAAGTTGGTGCTATGGCTCTATTTAACATTGCTGTTAATAACAACAGGTTAGTTTCTTTACTTTCATTTTGAAGTTTTTTGTGGTATAAATATTTTATGCTTGTTTGCTTATTGATGTTTTAGGTGATTTATTCTCCAGTTAGTATTTAGTTTAATGATTTTCTATACCATCTAAAGTGGTCACGGTATGTGATCACGTATGCTTTCAATCTTGACTGGTGAAAAGTGTCTATAGTTGTAAATGCTATAATTATGTCAATCACGTATGCTTTCAGTCATGACAGGTGAAAAGCAAAATTTGCTTTTCACAGTCATGGAGCTTCAATGAAGATATGGCCATATTATACAGTGGCGCCTTAAAAGAAATTAGGTTGCTGCACTATACTTAACTGCCTGCAATCTTCCCATGCATTCAATAGTTTTTATCAGCTAGCTCTATTTTGAACACAACTGATGTACTTTTTGCTTTACATGCCCTTATACTAAGATGGAAAAGAGCTAGTTGATTGCTATCTTTGCTTCTTGTGTCATTTATGAGTATAGCATGTATGTACCTTCCCTTTGACCCTAAATTGTCCTCAAATCTTAAGTTTCCAGCTGTGGAAAATTTCATCCACAAGCTTTTATTGGTTGGATTATTTTTGTCCTCTTTTGTTTTATTATGCAAGTTGGGGCATTGGGGTGACATATCTTTCTTCTGTACAGAAACAAGCAATTAATGTTATCAGCTGGGCTTGTTCCATTGCTGGAAGAGATGATTCATGAACCTGATTCACATGCACCAGTAGCTGCCCTTTCCCTGAATTTGTCGTGTCTTGAAAAAGGCAAGCCCATTGTGGGCTCATCAAGCAAGGTCGTTCAGTTTCTGATCAGTCTCCTCCACGGTACAGCCGACCCACAATCCAAGCTAGACGCTTTTCACGCCGTCTGTAACCTCTCCACTTATCCGTCCAACATTCCAAACCTTCTCCGTTCAGGAATCATTACTGGACTTCATGCCCATCTGAAAGAGCCCCGTGACCCTGCTTGGACGGAGAAGTCAGTCGCAGTACTGATCAACTTGACTGCGAGCAGTGCTGGGAAAGATGCTGTTATATCGAACCAGAGCCTCATCAGTGAGCTCACAACCATACTTGACGTTGGTGAGCCCGTTGAGCAGGAACAAGCTGCCTCATGCCTCCTGGCCCTTTGCACTGGAAATGATACGTGCACTGAGATGGTCCTTCAAGAAGGGGTGATCCCTTCACTGGTATGCCTATCTGTAAACGGGACTCCCAGAAGCCGAGACAAGTGTCAGAAGCTACTGATGCTTTTCCGGAAGCAGAGGCAGCCGGAGCCTCCACCTCAGCCACCACACCAACCCACACAAGAGCCTGAAAACACCATGCCACACCCAGAATTGGAACCACAGTCCCTCAATAAAGCAGCTTCGACAAGAAGGCTTGGTAGGACATTCAGTTTCTTTCGGAAGAATAGGCTTACAAATCGAAAGTGACCCAATTCTGTGCCCCTTTTTAGCCAAGCGTCCACAATGATGTAAATAGCTTTTTGTATGTATTATACCTCGTTAGCGCTAGACTCCCTAGGTCACCTGGCCTGGGGGGTCAAGCTGAATGTCCACTATGCGAGTTTACAAGAGCCTGATGTTTGAGCCTGGTCCGAAACATTGTCCACATGTACTCATGGGTCTAAAATGTGCGTTTAGCCTGATGACCCAAATCTGTGCCAACGCACTTTACCCAGGTCTAGTTTGTGCCTTCTCCTCCCTCCTTGCAAAGACATGTACACTTCGTAGTCGCTACCCACTGTTGTACGTTTAACTAGCTATGTAAACAGGTTGTTTGTATGTATAATTGTGTTTTGAGGGATTGCTGAAAAACTGGTTGTTTAATTATTGTGTTTGTGGGGTGTTTTTTTTTTTTTATTAATCGATGGCGAAAATAGCTCCATCCTAGAGCGCGTCCCTTCGGACGAGTAAGACTGTTATGTGAGCTGAACGGCTTGAGATGGGTTCGAAAAAGCTCGAGTTTGGCTCGTTCAAAACCTTTAAACAAACTGAGGTTGAGCAGAGCTCGAGCCGAGCCCAAATGCTCATGATTTTGACAAAATTGTCTTAGGGCAAATAAGGCCCAATTTTTTTTTATTGGAAATTAAGGCCAAATTTTTTTCGATTGCAAATTAAGGTCCAATTTACCCAAAGCAAACTCATCTCCGTCCGTCTGCTCCTACTGGTTTCTCTCTATCCCGTTTGTACTGGTTTCTCTACTTAGCCGCCCCATTTCATTTCTACTGGTTTCTCTCTCCCATTTGTACTGGTATCTCTAATATGGAGTAAAACCTAGCCGCCTCATTTTATTTCTACCCCTCTCTCTCCGAGTCTCCCCGATAACCGACGTCCCCGACCGTCTCTCCGAGTTTCTTCATCTTCGTCTCCGTCTCGTACTAATACATTTCAGCCTCTTCATCTTCGTCTCGTACTAACATATTTCAGCCTCTTTGTCATCGTTCAATCGAGATTGTTCTCGTCGGTGGGCTCGATTCCTCCTTCCTCTAAAATTACCGTCGATTGGTTTGGTGTTTTTTTCGTTATTTTCGTTTGAATGAAAACGAATTGAGGTTGTTGATTGAAAGAAATTGTTCACGTCTAATTTGTAAAAGCTTATTTGCAATTCTTATTGTCTTAAAACTAAGGTGAATTGGTACTATCATTGAATGAAGACGAAAATTGGTTTCAGATGGTGTGCTGTAATTGCCTCTGTTTCATCTAGAACCGAGCTCGAACGAGCTTGAACAAGCCTAGACGTTGAGCTCGAACGAGCTTAGACTTGTTCGTTTGGCTTGTTCGAGCCTATCAAGTCGAGCTTAAGTTTAAGATTGGGCTCGCGAGCCGAGCTTGAGCACCAAAATAAGCTCGTATAATTTTTGGGCTCGAGCTCGGCTCGCCTCGCCTCCCGTTCAAGCCAATCTTGAACATATTAAGTTCGGCTCGTTCGACTCGAATATCACCCCTACTGACGAGAGCGAGAAGTTCTTGATCGGCAAGCAGAAGATTGTTGGCAAGGATGTTGTAGAAAACATTACATTCCCTGAAAATATGGCGAATAGAGACAAAATGAAAACATGAATCCCGTATCGGATCGGGAGGTGCTTTTTTTTGGGTTATAAAATAGACTAGTTTTGTGGTTGAAAACCAAGCTTTTCTATAGAGAATATAGGAGATGTATGTGGCCAGTTTGGTAATTGTAACTAGAGGGAGCTAAAGCTATAGAAGCTAAATTTAGTTGTGTAACGTAACACATCATAGAAACACGAAATTAGTTACATTGACAATCCTCTTCTTGCTTTCCTTTATTTCTTCAACCTCCATTGATCCTCTAATGGATCATGTTTAGTTTCTTATCATGGTATCAAAACTGCACGGTGGATCGATCAATTGAATGATGGAAGTCTAAGATAAGATCAATTAAGGAGACTAAATCACAGATCAAGCAAGAAGATGCAAGGGAATTCACAAACGAGGAACACAACTCTTGGAGAAATTAGGGGAGCGAATAAAATGAATGTTCCCTTAGAATTATCAAACTTGGATCATCCTAAATCACAACTAGTTGCAAGCACTTTCAACGGATCTAATTTCCTAAGCTATAGCAGAGACGGGAAGATGTCACTTCACGCCAAATTCAAGATTGCGTTCATAGATGGAAGCTCGCGTCACAAAGATGTTACACCAATGGATTTGCCAAGGTGGAAAAGGTGTGACTGCACGGTTGAATGTTGGATCTTGAACTCCATGTTGGATGGGATCTCAGAAGGGTTCATCTATGCGGAATTTTCACATTGATTGTGGAATTAATTAGTCGAGAGGTATGCACAAAATAACAGTCCTTTACTGTGTCAATTAAAGAGCAATCAAGTTCAACGATTGATGAATGTGCCTGAGTACTTTGAGAAATTGAAGAAATTATGGGATGAAATTATAAGTTTAGAAGGAATCCAGAAGTGCACACGCTGTGCGTATAACAAATGTTCATGTAATGTAGCTACTAGCTAGGAAGATCACATAAATTGAAAATTGGAATAAGCTTCTTCAGTTTCTTATGGGATTGAATGGTGGCTATGATATTGTGCGGAATCTAATAGAACATTAAAGAGGATAAAATAAACAAAATGTCTAGTATATATATTTCAGGGAAAACATAACGACACATATTTGTAAATTGGCATGAAAGAATTAAGGGACAATTCATGTTATACTGGAATTTTGGGCACTTTATGCAATTTAACAGTTAACATAGCCCAAGTTTTTAAACATGCCTTAGAGTTAATTAAATAAATCACAAGAATAAATGGATTTTATAATTTATTTTCAATGATAGGCCTCCTTGATAAAAAAAAAAATGTATAAATTTAAATGAAAGGCAAGGAATTGTAAATGAGCAAACGAAACAAAGTTACTTGTCTTGGTTATAGATCCAAAGTATGTAGATAATAAAGATGACGATTAACCAAGAGTTTTAATTCCTTTTGAAAATGTAAGATATTGATGTCACCAAATATCCAGACTCATCCAATCACGTTGTACTTAGAAGACAAATAATAATTTAATTAGCTTATGTCCAATAATTTTATGCCTCTAAAGTTCAACAGAATCACCCCTTCAAAGACCTTAATTAATTTGGTAAAACTTATACTCTTCACTTCTTGGTAACGGAGTAGGTAAGATAGTATCTATTCGAGTCTTTTTCTTAGCTTTGGTGTTGGGTTTTATATGGTTTGAGTAGGTTTTCGTATTTTGCAAAATATGGAGGTCTACAAAAGCTTTGATTGTGTTTTGTAGATTTTCAAAGCGGATATGGAGCTATTTTGGAGCATAATAAAGAGTGGGGAGATGTTTGAAAGATGTACGAAAAGAAAGGAGGTGAAACGAGGCAAACAAAGGAAGAACAAGGCAAAACTGGTTCATACCGAGCACCATACCGACCTTGTGGCCTTGATAACCCCGTGGCCTCGATAACGACCTCTAGAGTGAGCTAGGAAGAAATATGAGATGAAATCACTATCAACTGACCCTTATACCGATATGAGAGCTAGCTTCGATACCAATCGGGCTACCGACCCTAGGGGCTTGGTACCGACCCATGGCAGAGATGAGAATTGTGAAGAAAAGCTACTGATATTCTACCGAGCACCATACTGAGAGTAAGGTGAATCGGTACCAACCCACTAGAGAATGAAGATTCGGCGCTGGAGAAAACCCTACCGATGCGGAGAGGGTCGGTACCGACCCTGTTTAGCTCAGTATAGGCTGATGGACTCTGAATTTTGCTGATTTTTATCCCTAAACTTATCAGGTTTGGATAGATCTTTTTATATTTTATTTCCTTAAGATAGAATTTAGGTTTTTCCTATAAATAAGGCCATTGGATCAGCCTTTAAATAAACAACTTTACAACAACCTTTGAGAGCCAGTTTTGGCGCGGATTTCAGAGCTTTTTAGGGCATGTTTGAAGCAAAAGCTAAGGCACGTTGCGCAACACTTTTGAGACGATTTCTAGGTTTTATTTATTATTAATTTTAGTTTCTTCTTCTCAATTCTGTCTTTTTCAATTCTGGGATTGGGGTAAGCCCAATGATAGTTGTGCGTGTTGAATGCGATGAATCCATGAAATGAGTATTTTTATTTATTTATTGTTATACCTTTGAGCTTAAATCCTCCAATAGAAGTTGAGGAATTTCCATGTTTGCAATTACATTGAAAGAGATAATTGTGAATTAGATAGTAATTAGGGTTTTGAAATGAGAGTTTGAAGAAGCAAATTAGGAAAAGGTAGGAATGTTAGTTAATTTAACAAAATCGATTAGTTGCTTTGCTTGGTTAATGAAAGTTGACTCTTTTATAGACAAAATTAAAGCATGATCTTTATGTGATTCATTGCGTTTGCATGCATGCCTATTGTTGTGGTGATCTCTAAACCTTAGAAGCTTTTTACCTATTGATTGAATTTATGAAATTTGCAATCAAAACCCCCTAAAATCTATATTCTTCACATCTTCTCACTATTTATACACCTTTATAAAGTAACTAAATAAAGAACTGACTTTCTCTCCTGTGGACGAACCTGACTCTGCGATACTTGGCGGGGTCTTGATCTTATAAATTTATTTGCTTGCTAGGTCGATCAAGAAACCCTCCCCACAAATTGGTGTCGTTGCCCGGGAAATTTCAATTGTGCCAAGTTTAGTTACTATTTGGGTTTGGGCCTACCCCCTTGCTTTTTAATTTTGTGTCTTTTGTGTTTGTTTTCAGTTTATGCCATTAGGAAGACATAGACTAGTTTTCAATCCTTTACCCGATCCTAAACCTAAACGCTTTCCACTGCAAACAATGTGAGAACATAGGCATGACTGACAATGGCAATGATTTGGGCAAGTGATTGCTGGATCTCCGCCGAAGATGAAAACGTTGCGGCGAACCAACGCTAACACAATATGAGCTAGAGATGCTGAAAGGGTGAATGCTACTCGTCTTCAGGAACAATTAGACGTTATCCCGAGGAATGCGATGCAATATATGCACCCAAAACCGAGGGTGCCTGATCGCAACTTTGAGATCAAGTCTCAGTTTATATATCCTTGACTAAGAGAACGCAATTTGAGGGGAAACCCACTGAATGCCCTTTGGAGCATGTTAAAAATGTTATTGATTTATATGATACAAATGTTGCTGATAAGGTATCACTAGAATACGTGCAATTAAAGGCATTTAAGTGGTCTTTTACAGGGAAGACGATGAGTTGGCTGGAGAGTTTGCCTACTAACTCTATCACCACATGGAAGGCTCTTTATGATTTATTCATGACTAAGTTCTTCCCATCAACAAAGACGATGGAACAAAGGAAGCGAATCACCTATCACCAACTACTAGGTGCGACGTGTGTGGAGATGTAGAAGAGATTCAAGGAGTTGTTGCGTCAATGCCCAACTCACGGGTAAACATCCTATGTTCTCCAAGAGATACTCTTCCAGGGTATCGATGGTATAACGAAGGATCGAATAAACCTACACACCGATTGTGGGTTTATCGAGATGAACCTTGACAAAGCATGGGCATTGTTGGACAAATCGGCAGACTATGAATCCATATATGGTACACCATATACTAATCCATCACGAAGGAAGCTCTATGAACCTCCATCAGAGATAGATACTTATGTGAAAGCCCAGTTTATGCAAGATGAGATAAGAAGGCTCAAGAAGTAGGTAAATTTTCTATCAACAAATCAATCTTGCTTAGAATGTGGGTCTCTAGTCCATACTACTTCTGCTTGCACCAACTTACAATAGGTACAAAGGGCTGAGTAATACGATGGGGTAAACTTTATGAAGGCTCCCTTTAGGAACCCGAATAATGCTTATGCAGGGAGGAATAACAATTATCCCTCATGGGGTAACTATGTGAATGGCCAAGGGAGCCAACCTCCGCAACAAGAGCAAAGGGCTCCTCCTTATAAGACCTCTAGCTATCAAGAGCCACCAACATGGGTACAAGGACTCCACGATGGGATCAATGGAGTTCAAGCTGATCTTAACATCCCAATGAAAGGTGTCCAAGCATAATTGGGAGAACTACAAGCATTGAGAAAGGATGTCGACTCCCAATTAGAACCTTGCGAGGCAAATCCCAAGGCCTCAGGGGAAACTTCCAGGCTGTCCCGATGAGAACCCTAGGGGTCAAATTTCTGCAATACATCTAAGAAGCGAAAAGAACGTTCCTGATTGAGCTAATGACAAGATAGGAGGACAACAAGAGGATTTTCAGGGTCATATCAACCCTCGTACTGACCCCCCTAGGGTCGATATCGAGCCACAGGTAAGTATAGGTATGTCTCCTAACTCATCCTCTCTCAACAGACAGGTCGGTACAAAGCCTCCTCAGAAGAACGCAACCAACTGCAATTTTATCGAGGGCCGTACCGACACCCCTAGGTTCGGTACCGACCCTATTCCAAAGGTTATGGATTCTTTTACCGGGTCTGTTTCTTTTCCCGAATTCCACGGATGCTAAGTTTCGAAGGTTTATGAAGATGCTTCAAAGTTTAAAAGAAATCATATATAAGAAGAGATCCATGTTTGAGCTCGCCAACAAAATCCGATCATTGGAGCTCCCTGAGAAGCTTAGAGATCCAGGTAAGTTTGCTATTACAATTGATCTTGATGCTTACCGTTTCAAGGCTTTATGTGATTTAGGTGCTACCGCAAGCCTCCTCCCTCTTTCTATTTGGTCTAAAACCAATTTCGGAGCGTTAATCCCTGTCAAGATGAGGTTATACATGGAGGACACAATAGACCCTCCACCAATTCAGTGTAACGACCCGAGATTATGATTCCCGAGATATGTTTTGAGGGATGAAACCCCTCGTTGGGGTCTTGCGTCCAGAGTATAGGTTGAAGGTTTGAAACCGAAGATTTATAGTTTAAAGTGGGATTTCACACCCAAATCCGAAAGGTCCGTTTGAGACCCCGGGGTAAACCCATGTACCTGTCTTAAGTCTACAACGCGGAAAACCTTTTATCATGTAAAGGACATAAGTTCTGAAAACGATACAACCAGTGACGCGACAGTGCCGGGTAAAAACATAGTATACAAAAACAACAACAACAACAACAACAAGCCCAGTATATCCCGCTTAGAGCAGGGTCTGGGGGAAATCCCAAAAGTATAAATCTGGTGAAGTCAGGGTTCAAACACTCACTCTCCGCCATATGAATAGACCCCATCATAACAACACGAAACCAAGCAGTAGAACGGGTACCTGAAACTATACCACAAAGTCAGGCCAAGTGGTTGTCCGCGGGCCCTAAAGACCGCACTGAGGACATATAATACGCATATACCTAGAATAAAGGATGCCTTCAAGCGGTACTGAAATCTTAACCACACTATCATGCTCCTAATTCATATATGCAGAATATTAAGTAAGGCATTAACAAAGAATACCAAGTGGTATATCCCTCTTCTACCACCACCCCTCTTTTAGATAGGGTGGAGACTGGCCAGTTCGATACTATAGCATATCAAATCTCGTCATCATATCGTATCTCATGCTCATCTCGTATCTCATGATATATATATATATATATATATATATATATATATATATATATATATATATATATAGGGTTTGCTTCAAATGTAAAATATCCTTAATGTGTAAAATTTGGCTTAACGTGTAAAATTTTGAGACGCTGCGTTTTGGGGGCTTTTGGTCGTTTGGGGTGATTTTTACTTAGCACGTTATTCAGTTCTTCCTATTGCTTCTCCTTCCTCCATCATCACTCATGATCCTCAGATCCGATATCGCGCTTCCTCTCTCGCCCTAACTCACCCTCGCTCGTCACCCTCGGTCACGCGTCGTCATCATCTCTCTACTTCGATCTTTGAGGTTTCCTGAATGGAGAACGGCAATGGCGAAGGAGATGGCAGGTCTTCGTCTTTGAAGCCGTGGTCGGAGAAATTCGTCCAGGTTTGTGCTCGATTTCTTCTCCTCTCCTCTCCCTTCAGATTTCCTTTAGATATGCTCCTCCGCTCGCCCTTCTTCAATTCCTACCGCTCCATCTAGGTTTTGCCCTATTGTCCTGTCAAAAGTAGGATTTTGGTTTTGAGTTGCAATTTGTTCGATTAAGATGCAATTTGTTCGATTAGGTTGCAATTTATTCAATGTGGTTTTGAACCATCATATCAATTAAGCTGCAATTTGTTTGATTAGGTTGCAATTTAGGGAGAGAAGCACCTACTAGTTTTAATTCATATTTCTGAGAAATTCAAGATGGACGAATCTAAACCTCCTCTTGATTGCCCTTGTGTATTATCTTGTCTTTATCTGATTGTCTCTGATGTTTAATTGCTAAAAGAGGGACGAATTTGAGCTGTCATGTTTAGGATTAGTTAAACCTATTATTCTATCTTGCACACTTTATTTAGAGATTTGGATGTTTAGAAGTTAAATGAGTGTATGTATCTTATTAGGGTTGATTATCTGCCTCTAATCAGTTCCTGTGAAGCAAATGAAGTAGATTCCATTATGCTTATCAGTTGGCTCTTGCTGATGTGTGGAAGTATGATTTGACTGCTGGAAGGCCTAAACTGGCAACATGGGTGGAGGTATGTAGGTTGCCGCATAATTTCAAATCCTAGTTCCGTCTTCTATGTCAGATTTTGTCATTTGTATGATTGGATTTTGTACATGCAAATCTGTTAGGAACTGAACTGAACAATATATGGAAATTGTGAATTGAAGGGAACCAAAAGTATTGATGTTACGGATGCAATTGGATCGAATATTCGGATTGATAGCAGTGGTCCAGAAGTTATGCTAATTGTACCGCGTTTGAATGAGGTATTTTCTTGTTCATCAAGTTCTCCTCTTGTGTTTTTTTTTCTTTTCAATCTGTCTTTATGAATCCTTTGTAGTTTTGTCTATATTCTGTAACACTATCTATAGTTGCTACCAATTGAATCTATAAGTTTTGTGCTATACGTGTAGAAGATGATCTTCCTCCGTTTGGTATAACTTAATGGCATTTGAAATCAGACTCATGTCTTGTAGCCTCTGTATGAGAGGAAAAACTCGGGATTCTGGTTTCCTCATGGCTACCAGCCACATTGCTAAAACCACTTGTAGGATCTAGATCTCAGATGGTGGTATTGTGATATGTTTAGAGGAAAATAGTTATGTGATTGGCATTCCTTATTTTTCATCATTTCCTCCAAGAAGTTGAAAATAATGTGTCCTATATTATTATTTTATTTTTCTTAATGATTTTACTTTTCAAGTCTGAAATCTTTGTTTTATGTATTCTACAAATGATCAATCTCAGATTCCTTATACACCTAATTATTGTAGGATATAAATGAAGAGTGGATTTCAGATAAAACTGGCTTCTGCTATGATGGTCTGAAGAGGCAGAGGTTAAACGATCTGATGATACGTGGTGTTGATGGACGCTTCAAACCAATTAGCTGGTGTGATGCTCTTGCAGTTGTGGCTGAGGTTATGCACCAGGTCATGCCCTAGGAAATTGTTGGAATTGCTGGTAAGTTGTCTGATGCAGAGTCCATGATAGCACTGAAAGATCTACTTAACAGAATGGGATCGGACAATGCATGGTGTGAAGGAAATGGTAAACAGTTGATCTCCGTTCTGGGTATCTTATGAATAGTAGCATCAGTGGTATAGAAAAGTCTGATGTGTTGCTTTTAGTTGGCACCCAGGTAATATGTTTTGAGAACTGACTTTTTCTAGAGCTACTTTGTTTATGTTTGCAGTTCGCTTTATATATGTTTGCATTTAATAGTGATGTAAACTCAGATGCATATGCATATGCATCAATGGAGTCACATAATCACGCATTGACTTCTTATGAGCTCTAATCTACACAACTCAATATTGAGTGTTGAAACATGAACGTGGTATTACGTTGAGTTAGGTAATAGGAACCTAAGGCTATGCTCTATTTTTTTTCCCTTAGGAAATACAAATTTATTTTGCATGTTCTTGATTTGTTTATTATTTAGTTGATTATGGATCATTAGTATGTTTTTTTCGTACAAGCTTTACCTCAACATGGTTTAGATGTTCATCTTCTTCTTATTATCACCTTATACCCATAAAGAATTTCTATACAATGGACCAAAAGTTCTTACTTCAGCCTTTTCAAGTTTTTGCACTAAAGCCTATTAGCTCAAAATGGTAGAGCATTGTGCCTACGCACAAAGATGCAGGTTCAAACCCCGCATAGGCTATATATGTTTATCGCTTAGAAGTACGATGTTTCTCTTCATGAATAAGAACATAAAGTGCAACTGTGAAGTGCATTTGTGCAACTGTGAAGTGCATTTGTGCAGCTATATATGTTTATCGCTTAGAAGTACGATGTTTCTCTTCATGAATAAGAGTATAAAGTGCAAAAATAAAATCGTAATGTGAAAATATAAGAACATAAAGTGCAACTGTGAAGTGCATTTGTGCAACTGTGAAGTGCATTTGTGCAACTGTGAACTGTATTTGTGCAACTGTGAAGTGCATTTTAAAGTGCAAATATAAGAACATAAATTGCAAAAATAAAATTGTAATGTGCACATTTAGAATACAAGTGTGCAAAAGTAGGATACAATTGTGCAAATTTAAACTCAATTGTGCAAAAGTAAGATACAATTGTGCAGATTTAGAATAAAATTGTGCACATTTAGAATACAAGTGTGCAAAAGTAAGATACAATTGTGCAGATTTAGAATACAATTGTGCAAAAGTAAGATCATAATGTGCATGAATAAGACAAAAGATGTGCTTTTAAAATCGATGTTTTAATTTTGTTTTTTTTTTTTACTTTTGAGAGTTTGGGATCACCTCTCTCATAATTTAGGTTGATAGATGTGAGTTTGAAATCGATTTTTTTACGTATAACAATTTCAAATTAAAGTGCATACTTAAGGTTAAAAAGTGCATAATTAAGGTTAAAAATTGAATAACTAAGATTATAATGTGCATGATTAACAATTTGGGATTGGTGTGTTCTTGTTTATAATATAACCTATGTGGGATTCGAACCCACATCTTTGTGCATACGCACATCGCTCTACCAATTGAGGTAATATGTCAAAAATATTCTATCAATAGTTGTAGAAATCAAGAAAATAAGTATAAGTAATGCAATTTATTGTGCATCATAACTGATGAGAGATTTAATGGAAGCAACCTACTTCCCCCTTTTCAGAGCAATTAGCATGGTAATGTCCCTACAGTTTGCCAAAGAGTGCTTACCATGTTGCATCTTACAATGGAACATAAGAAACATATATTGGTTATGGATCATTTTCAGAGGCATGCTCGACTTTAGGCGTGTGAGTTCACCAGATCTGAACTTGATCATGTTGCCTGATACAACACAAAGTTTAGTCTCCAACATGTTGGGAAGTACTTGAATTAGGAAGTTGAGAACCACTAAGGCTTGAAAGGCAGCTGCAAGGGCTCACAGATTACAAAATTGTGGTCTAGTGTTGGCTTTGTGTTATATGATTGTTATCATGACTGCAATAAACGCTAGGTATCTTACGAGATTCTTGCTCACATTATTATTATTATTGTTGAGATGCCGATATCACAAGTAGTTTTTTCATTTGTAGAAATTTCTTAATGCTAGTATGTTATGAGGTTCCTGCTCATATTATTGTTATAGTTGAGATGCTGATATCACAAATAGGTTTTTCAGTTTTAGAAATTTCTTAATTTCATCAATTTTTCTTGCTTTTGGTTAACTGAAAAAATACTTTTTACACATACATCTATGTACATAGAGTAAAGATCATGTGAATGATTTAGATGACCTCAGCTGATCATTCTATCGGATGATCCTGGATGGCCTAGTACTGGAATATAATTTCACTGGCTCTTTTTTTTTTGTGTGTGTGTATGTGTATGTTCGTTTTTTTTTTCTAATCTACCATACTGTAGCAGACTATAGTTTCAAAACAAAGCACCTGCATAATTTTTCATCATTATTGCAAAAAAAAAACAAAAGCAGCACCATAACTACCAAGAACTGAAATTACTGACAGCAAGTATCATAAATGATGCTTCTAAGACCACATACCATAAGTGCTTACAGTGTTGTCTATGCCTGATGGCCTCCCATGGATTATCTTTTCACCTTCAAAAGCCCATTTATTGACCAAATCAAGCTCACTTTCATCAAATGACAACCACTCATTTTTGCTGCTATCTTGGCTTACTCGTCTCGATAGCGCAAGCAGGGCTTCTGAGAGCGAGACACAATATGCAGCAGATGAACCAAGTTCTGCACCGAGCGGCAGCTCAGATGATACTGTCAGTGAAGCAGATCTACACCTGTGTTGGATAAAATTTTCAATCAGAAGGCAAGCAAAATCTGGCATGGATGGTGCAAAAGACAAATTAGGCTTGTATATTAAAAGGCTATCAAGATTTCCATAAAGAAACAAATCAACATCATGTAGAACTTCATTCGGCTTAATTGTATAAGCTCAAAAAAGGGAAACGAACTTGTATTTACAAGATCATACAATCCAGGCCAAATAAATGTTAAATCCTGTAGAGATTTTGTAGTGGCGCATACCCATGGATGCAGGTGTATAGCCAGAGAAAGGCAGTGATCCCGGAAGCAAGTGCGAGTTTCGCCTTTGGAAGATTATGCTCTTCTACTAAAGATCCTAAGACCTCGAGGCATTTGGCTGGACATGATTTCGGTATTAGAGGAGCATGATTGCCAAAATCTGCTACAGCTGTTTTAATTCTATCAATTGGCCATGAGAACTCCAAATCTACATCCTTTAGGTGGAGCTTAAGCAAGCCTTCACACTCTTAAAACAGACAGAGAAACAAGTAACAATTTCAGTAGACAGAAAAAATTGATTAGATGCTTCTCAGAGATTTGAACAAACACACAGCGCAACCAATTTAGTGAAAAAGCGGAACTAAACCTAATCACAACATTAATAGGCAGAATACAGAATGTGAAAAATCAAACAAAACTACAAGATAATCTACAGATCAATTCAGGGATTTCGATCAACAACACAACACCTAGTAAATTCAGCAACAACGAATAATTTCTAGGTTTTCCAATCGAAATAACTCAATAGTCACAACATAGCGCTGTGGAATCAAACTTGCTCCGAATGAGAGTAAGAGACATTTTGTACCTTGTACTTGGTAAGGAACAAGTGAGGAACCTCCGACAATCGCTATTTAAGGCGGAGGCGACCTTTCAAAATCGACTGAGTAAGAGAGGCTTTCATGGGAAATTCCGGCAAGGGAGGAGAAGATGGTGCTGCTGCCGGCGGTAGGAAAATTCGAGGGAGGGCGGCGCGAGAGAGAGGGCGGCGATTCTCTACAATCGCCCTTCGCTTCTCTACCATCGCAGAAGAAACGGTCTGTCAGGGAGAGGGCTTTGTTTTTTTCTGGACCGGTTTTCTTCTGTTTTTTTTTTATTTCCGGTTCAACCCGGTTTTTTTAAGCTAAATTCCGGCGCGCGCCCCCTAAACCCAAATTTTACACGTTAAGCGGATTTTACACGTTAAGGAGTTTTTACATTTTAAAGCTTCCCTATATATATATATATATATATATATATATATATATATATATATATATATATATATATATATATATATATATATATATATATATATATATATATATATATATATATATATATATATATATATATCACTACTAGAAATTTGTTATTTAACATCGGATAATAGCCGATGTCTTTCAGAAAAAAAATCGATGTCTATGTGGGGGATGTAAAAAGTCAAAAGTTTTTCACATCGGCCAGAACCCGATGTCCTTGTAGGTTATAACATCATTTATTTTTTTAAATCCGATGTCTTTGTTATCTTATAACATCGATTACAAAATATAACCGATGTTATAACATACAAAGACATCGACTATTACCCGATGTTAAAAAGTTTTGACTCTTTACATCCCCCACATAGACATCGATTTTTTTTTAAAGACATCGGCTATTACCCGATGTGAATTGACATATTTGCGGTTTTTTATTATCGTAGCCTATGCGGGATTTGAACCCACATCTTTGTGTTTGAACACAATGCTCTACCATTTGAGCTAATAGACTTTAAATTAGATAGAATGTTCTTACATAATAGCAAAAAGAGCATGTGAAACTTAAGAAAGACATTTATTATGCTTAAATGCATAAACTTAAGAAAGACCAAGCATGCATCACCTTGTTTTCACTCTGTTTTCTTCTAAGATAACACCAAGTCTAATTGGAAAGAAGTACATGAAAAGGCAACACTATATGAATGATAGCTAAAGGTATTATTACTGATTACAATGATAGTTCTAGAGGGATCCAATGCAACCAGCGTTATCAATTGTTCATTGGGACCCCAAAGATCACAAGAACCTAGCAACTAGAGTTAAACTCAATCATTAGAACAAGAAATCGAAGAGGGAATCAGTCTAGTATAAACAAGAGGCAAGTTCTGTGTTTCAAGTGTGGAAATTAATGTTTACTAGTCTATGACAGTAGCTGGAAATCTAGGTTGATAGAAAAATGCATGAGTAAGCTATATTCATACAACTATGAATTCACTTTGTGGAACGGATCAGTTTCTGCCCAATTCTATATTGCTGTTAGCAGGGAGTTTTTCACGTATTTGAGAGCTGATACTATTGATTATGAAAAAACAGAGCAGCAGACATGTGCAGTTCTATAATCAACTGAATCGGGTAAAGCTATGAGCCACCACAATATTGCTGTCTCCCAATGTCATAATCCAAGCAATGATAGAGATATTTAAAGAGAGCGTGAATTAGATCAGCGATTTACCCATCCATCCTATAATTTAGGCTGCCGTTTCAATAGAGAAAGCATAAAGTAGCAAGCATACTCTTTCATTGCATTCCATTCTGAAACTGAGGCAACCAAATATTATCGATAAACATGTATCTATTATAATGCTAACAACGGTTCCTAAAAAAGGCAAACAACAGTTCCGGTAATTTGTCTGATAAAGAAATGTTAAGGGCTAACAACAGTTCATGAAGGAATATGAAATTTGTCTGATAAAGCATGAACTAGGAACATTCAGAGTATAGATACCTTGGTGGTTTGCTTGATAGAGGTTGAGTGGAACCAAATTCTAGGACTAACAAGTGTAAAGTAATGAAGCAAAAGAAGAAAAGAAAAGAAGATACCCATCTGCTACATTGCTGATAAAATCTCTGTTCAATTCCATTGACAGTAACCTTTGTAGCCTTTGAGTGAACATCACAAACTTTATGCCTCTTATGGTAATCTTTGGAGGAGCTAATATCTTTGTTGCAGCCATGAAGCTGACAGATTGCAATCTGAGAATTGAGGATTGAGGCCTTCACTCTCTTGGCAGGAGTAGACGAATCTGCACAAGACAAAACAGGTGCAGCAGTAACCCTAATGGCTACATTGTAGCCAAGATTGTACCCAAATCTCCCCAATTTGAGGTTAATCAGTGAAGGACTACCACTAGGAATGTAATTCTTGCACACTATGGCATTGAATGCAAAGGAAAGACTACCACTAGGAATGCGCGCAAGTCCAAATTCCTTAAGAGATTATAGTTTCATTTAATGAAAAAAAAAAGAAGCTTCAGAGAGAAAGATGATCAGAGAATGCAAAGACATCAATCTATTCCTCCTGAGTCAGATGATCAGATAATACCATAGTCTAAGAACTTTTAGGGAATGCTGAAGTAGAAGGAGGATATATACAAATAAAAAAGTTCATTAAGAGATTAAGTTTCTTTTTTTTGATGCAAAGAGATTAAGTTTCTAAAGCCACTAAATGCAGGATGTGGTTTCTTGTTCAGTCTGACTTTGTCACTTGCTTTCTACACTCTGAACAAAAGACATGAAGGCTCATTTCACAAAAAAATAATTTTAAGAACAGCAAATTACCTTCCTTCCTCATTTTCCATGTTCAGTCTGACTCTGTCACTTGCTTTCTACACTCTGAACAAAAGACATAAAGGCTCCTTTCACAAAAAAATAATTTTAAGAACAACAAATTACCTTCCTTCCTCATTTTCCATATTCCCATTCCTCTAAGATTTATATTCTTGATCTGAGCACAGCTCCAATGTAGCAGGCTTTCCCTGTTGTGACTGGAAATGCCCAAGAAACCTACACGTTACATTCACTAGGAGGAATTTAAATGCAGTGCATCTGTAACGAAAGAAAGATATCAAACCAAAGAAAGAGAAATGCAAACAAAGTTGCATAACAAAACAAAAATCATATTATATAAATTTGAGATAACGATCAACAAGAACTAGTAAGCTCTCTTCAACTACAATAAAAAAAAACATTAGTTACAGATCTTGATTCTTATATCTCATATAATGCAGACCCTTCTTTATAATCATTATTATCTACCCAATCTCCAAAGTCTAAACATTAGTTAGAGATTAAAATGAAGGGGAGGGAAATAATAACTTGCACTTACCTGTGCTAAAACCAATGTTTGAATTTCAGGATGAGATCCAGAATTAGCACAGCCCTAGCTTCATCATTCAAAACGGAGGTGTTCGGGGTAAGAAGCCTACCAAGTTTCTTAAACTGATTAGCATAATGGACTGGACATATTTGCTCAAATATTAATATAAGAAAAATCAATTTAAAGCATAAGATACCTACAAATTTTCATGCCTATAAATCAATTTGAACATTTTGAATGTTGAAAGTAAATGAAACTGAATAAGTATCCCTGAAACCCAAAATGAAAGGGTTATTATATGTTTTCAAGTGTTACTTTGTTAGTACATCAGTAAACGAATAGTTATGCTAAAATCAATCTGAACATTTTGTTAAATAAAATTAATCTTAGTAAATTATTATTCCTTGATGCCTATATAGTAACCCTAAATTATCTTGCACACTTAGCTACACAAATTCGCTCTTAAAGTGTAGATACTAGCCACACCCCCACCGTTTCTAATTCACTAAGTCCTATACTCCTGTCCAAATCCCCCCGAAATCAAATGTTAGATTAATATTTCTTCTAAACACTAAAGCCATAAAAATAAAGCACCTTTTCACATAAACATAACAAGCAGAACCTGTAAAATGTAAAACCAGCACCAACCTCCACAAACAAAGCACTATCAAATACTGGCCAACTCTAATACTTTAGAAGCCGATCATTTTTTCTTCTTCTGTTCAGCACAAGTTGTTCTTCAACAATGAATCAAAACCAATTAACAAAAACCCTAAATAACAAACATTGAAATCAAAGGGGAAAAACTTACCCAAAAATGATGAGAACTTGCTTTTCAGTATGAAAGCCCTAAAATCAAAGAACAGTTGAGGTTAAGGATAAAACCCCTAAAGTAATTTGATCATCTAAATTAGAGAGTGCTTCAAACCTAAAGAAACCCTATATCAAAAATGAAAAATCAATTTTAGCTAGCTACAATGAATCAAAATCAATTCTTAGAAACCCTAAATCAAAAATCTTGAAAATTGGGGGCAGAATATCATACCAGTGGCAAAGAGGCGGTGGGAGAGACGAAGTATGGAGGACTGGTGCGATTTCGAGTGCTACAGTAGGGATTTCGATAGCTTGAGGGATTTCGACAGCCTGGCTTGGGTTCGACAGTCAACGATAGAGCTCGGGCTCGGGTTTGATACCCAAAGTGATGAGAACGACAACGAAGATAGGCTCGGGTTCGAGAGCTTGAGAGATTTCGCCAGGATTGACAACCTAAGGGAAGAGCGAGACTACGATAGGTGCTGTCCCTGGTGGCGGATCGAGGACGACGTCGCTCACTCCCAAGGGAGATAGCGAGGGTGAAGAAGATGACAACTCCACGCATTTTCCAGGATTTGGTCGCCGGAGAGAGGAGAAGTAGGGCGGAGTCGGGATTCGGTCGCCGGAGAGTAGATGTTTGCAACTTCCACCGGGAGAGAGTGGAGGAGGGTCGGTTTTCTGAGCCAATGGAGAATGAAGAATAAAGAAGGAAGAATGAACCTTCTAAAATGGTATACATATTGGTTGAGCGGGTGTTCAAAATTAATTCAGATTTCATTCCGCGCTTTCTATTTTTTTTTAAAACACATAATTAATATCGGTCAAATAAATAGGATAATGTCTATTCTTTTATTTACATCACAAATTTAAAAACCGATGTTAAAAAACTTTTTAACATGACAGGTTTTTCTGACCGATGTTAATGAACCGATGTTAAATAATAAAATTCTAGTAGTGTATATATATATATATATATATATATATATATATATATATATATATATATATATATATATATATAAATGACTCAAGGAGGACAAAACCTGATGAAGCTGGGCTGCCCTATGACTAGACCTGAGCATGGGCCGGGCCTTGGCCAAATTTTCAGCCCATTACACCGGGCCGGACTTGGGCCTAACGTCTCAAATTCATTCTTTTATCCGAAATCGAACTATTTTTTTTTAAAATAAAAGCAAATCATAAATTATACCAATACTTTCAAATGTGAGGCAAATCTGGATACAATATTAGCTTACTAACAAATGCAATACAAAGTTATACATAATGTAATACAAAGTTATATATATACTGTATAGAAATTATATATACATGTAAACGTGTATACATGTTATACACTTGTATATATACTGTAAATTTATATATATGTTGAAATGTAAATGTGTGTCCCATATACTGTAAATATATAATTTAAAATGTGTGTGGCCGTGTCAGAGTGTAAATATTTATATGCACACTGTAAATACATACATATATATGTATCCTCGTTCCACGTCCCGTTCCGCATAATTTTTGCGAGACGGGTGTAGAATTTGCGAGATTTGTGCCCACTCCTAGAAATTATGTATATATTTTTATTAGGTTATATATAACTTATATAATTATATATATAATATTAATATTAATATTAATATATACTCCCTCCGTTCACAAATATAAGATTGTTGACTTTTTACACGTATTTTAATGAGTGAAAAACTATATAAAATATTAATTTTTTTGTAAATGTTTTTTCTGTAATATAATATTTATTAATAATACATACTATATTGTGAAAAAAATTGATTAAAAAATTAATTTTTTATATAGTTTTTCACTCCTTAAAGTACGTGCAAAAATAAAGTGATATTATATTTATGAACGGAGGGAGTATATATATATATAACCAGGCCGGGTCTGTCGGCCCGATTGGGCTTTTCCCTATGCCCAAGCCCGGCCTTGTGGGCCTACCGGGCCGGGCTCGTCGGCTCGCTTGGGCCAACTACTCTGTCCAAGCCCGCATATTTTCCCGGGCGGGTTGGGCGGGCCGGGCGGGTTGGCCCATGTTTGCTCATGTCTACCTATGACCCTACCAAGGACTCTAGGACTCATAGATAACGGCTGTTCTGTATTCAAACGTATACAGAATAAGAATGCTCATTCATAAGTGCAAGTCCTAAGCATGATACTACATTATATGCTTTTATGCATATGCAACACCTACATACTATATGACACATCCGGCAGGAGGTCCTGGTTATTGAGTAAGCCCTGGAGGACTTACCTGACTAGCAGATCAGCAAAAGAAGAGTCCAGCACACAGTAGTCACGATTACAGAGTATCACCTAAGTACATAACGAGAATACACTTAGTATACGTCTCTAGCCACTCTGAACACATATATCACACAATCATACAAGTAGATAATTAACAAACTCGCATCAACCATACTTTCAGTTTACCACGATCAACCATCTCTTGTCTCATACTATTCATCATAATTTGCCAAATCATCGACTTAAAATAACCCCATATCATATGTAACGGCCCGGGATTATGATTCCCGAGTTACGTTTCGAGGGATAAAACCCCTCGTTAGGATCTTCCGCTCCGAGTACAGGTTGAAGGTTTGAAACCGAAGATTTGTAGTTTAAAGTGGGATTTCGCACCCAAATCCGTAAGGTCCGTTGGAGACCCCGAGGTAAACCCCTGTGCCTGTCCTAAATCTACAACGCGGAAAATCCATTTAGGCATGCAACCAGCATAAGTGAAGTTAAAACAAAATACAATCCCAAAGGTTCCACGGTAGAGCCGGGACAAAACAACTTAAAAGAGAGGAAGTCTAGTGGTCTCTCGAGCTCTCAATCTAACGCCAAAAGTCTGAACCCGCCAAGCATCCATATAAGCAAAGATAGCGGCTAGCGGTTACCTGAATCTAAAAAAAATGAGGGGGATCTGAGTCAATCATCAGGTCACTCATGCGCGTGTGTAAACACACTCTAAGAGGCATATAATAAGCATCCTATTCCTAAAATGAAATGCGTAATGCAAAGCGGAACTTAAACAGACAAGCATACGAATAATTAAGTGCGGACATAAATAAAGGCGCGCAGTTACAAGAAAAGCCAAATAGCATGTCCCTCTAGGCTCCTAACGAATCCTCTAGCAACTCCCTTCAAAGGGAACTACCTCACCCACGGTGCAGGCCGTCCCTACGTAAGGAGCCTACTAACTATGAAGGGAAGGCAAACAACGACACCCACATAAGGCCTAATGCTCTAAGAGTCCTATGACGACTTATTACCAAAAAGCCTACCTCACCCATAAAGTGCAAGCAACTTTCTATAATAAGCCCCACTAAGATAACAAGAATAGAGAAAAAGGTCACATCCAATAAACACCTATAACGACCGTTTTCTAGCAAAGACATATAGCAAGTCATATGGTTCCCATTTTAGATCCTATTTAGATCCTAAGTCGTATGGTGCATGAACACTAGCCTACTATATAACACCCAGTGCATAGAGCGCCCATCATGAGTAAGTTCAAAGAACTTACCTGGGGAAGCGTAGAATCCAACAATGATCAGCAATGGCAAGCAATCCAACATATCTAGATCACCTAGTAATCCCATAAATAACATAATAAGTCTAAGTCTAATTTACACAAAGCACACAAGTCACATATGAAACATGTAAGATACACACATATGATACCTCAACCATCTTGTCATTATTAACATTATCATCTCATCTTCAATTCTCATATTGTCTCATCATATCTCATAAATTAACATCTTTCTCAATTCGTTCATAACATCATCCTCATCAGCTCATGACAACCTCCATATCATACTTAGTCAAATTCGCATACTATCATTTTATACTCACACTTTCCATAAGGATATATATATCATCATCATCATCATAAGTATCGAACATTTAGTCGCTTCTAATAATCACTATAATATCATGCTATTAGTCACACATATCATGCCGTTAGTCAAACGATCATATTATCATGCTAGTTAGTCATTGAACAAGTATAATTCCCAAGTTAGTTCCAAAACCGTTTTGAAATCCGAACCAACCAGTTAAAGATTTCGACCCTTGAAAATACTCGCTAAATTCTTTTTCCAATTTATTTATTAAATCATTTTTCGACCTTGAAATTCTTTTCCAATTTCTCTAAAATCCAAACCCTTTTTATTTAATAAACCAACCCTTATAATTCTCCCAAAATAATATTTTATCTCTTAAAACCTCAAATAATATTGTATATATATATATAATCCTTTTAATCACGCTAATTAGTTAAATAAATAAACGGATAACCCGAACCAAACCAAACCGAACCGAACCAAACCCGCTAATTATCCCAACCGGTTAAACAAATGAACAAATAATATAATAGTATATAACAAAAATAGAGAGGTGGGCCCACGTGAGTCTTCCTCTTCCTCCATCCCGATTCAAAACTCCCGCTCCCGGCGCCATGGCTGCTCGACGCCGCTTCCTCGCGCTTCGACTCCGACCAGCTCCCGCCGACTCAATCAGCCCGCACCCGCTGGTCTGCTCGACCTCGCTCGCTAACTGCGCCCGCGCTCGCCCCTGCTAGCTCCGCCTCTGCTCAGCTCGCTCACAACACTCGCCGATGCTCGCCGATGCTAGCCGGAGCTCCGCCCGAGTTCACACGCGCCACCCGATACCCCGCACTCAGCTCACACACACCCGACACTAGCCCTCAGCCCAAACCCAGTCAGATTTAATTCAAAACAGAGGGAGGAGAAACGATGACTCATCGAGAAGGTTCGCGACTTCAGAGCTCTCGATCGGAGTTCTGGGCATCGCGGGTGGCTCGTGATGGCTCGTCGGACCTGCGTGGGATATGGGTGAGCGTGATGGTGAAGTACGAGAGTGGTTTCGATCGAAGACGGAAAAGAATCGCTTACCGGAACTTGGCTCGCGATCGAACAGGGGAAACGGTGGCTCGGCGGCGGTGCTAGTGGCTCCTGGGCTGCTCTGGTACGACACTGGACGTCGATGGAGGTAGGAGTGAAGCAGCTGCAGCCGCTCTCCTAGAGACAAGGAGGGACGAGGTGTGGGAGCAAGGGTGGTGGTGGTTATGCGAGAGCTGGTTGAGATGAAGATTGCAGGGGATGGTGGTGGTGTTGGCTGAACAAAAAGAGAGAGCGGGAGTGATGGTGAGGAGGTGATGGTGACGATGAGTGATGGTGATGGTGAGGGAATGGTGGAGGGGATGGTTCCATTTGTAGGCATGGTGAAGTGATAGGAGTGGGTGAGGATGTGAAGAGGTATGGTGAGGAATTGTGTGTTGAATTGGTAAAACCAATACCCGAAAATAAATCTCGAATACGTGAATTTTGAATCCCAAAATTAGTTCTCAAGTGTTAGTTTTCCCGACTCTCTCTTTCTCGATCAATTAGATTTTTAAAAATCGACAAGGATATCGCAATCCGATAATTATTTTGAATTTTCGAGGTAAAAGGATATAAAGTATTCGTCAAATTTTATATTCCGGTCGGAATCCGCTAAACGAGTTTTACAACCGATTTAATTTCATTTTTAATTCTCTTTTTCCGAAAAATTAGGATTTGAAAATCCGAGCCTTAACATCATCCACCTCTAAAAACAAGTCTCGTCCCCGAGACTAAAATCATTTTAAAACAGGGGTGGAAGTTTGAAATCGGTGAGTCCAAGGATCATGTCATTGATCCCGTGAACACCTCATAAGTGCCCCTATGAGATCCTCACAGTGCCGTTGCCGTGATCATAATATCCCCAATAAACCGTAGTCATAATGTAATATGGGCCCCTATCACATCCTTACTCCGACTCTTTGGCCATATCATAACTCAAATATTTGTATCCACTTCGTTGGGTGTTATAATGAAAACTAGAGTCACATCAGTTTCTTAAAATCCAAGTTAGTCTCCTTTGAAACACCATTTGAAATTTCAAGTTCGACGTTAGTCAAAATCATTTCCAACTTCTCAGTTCATCATACCATCCCACCTCTAAAGGCTAATCCCATACTTTTTCCTAGGTTCCAAGTCAGAATCAAATTTCAATATTTCAGCTTCTATCATTTTTATCATCATGCATCGTATATAGAATAGCAATCATATCTCACGTTTATAGTAGGACATAACACAACAAGGATGGTCGCATACCATAATATATCTTGCACATCATCACATCAACGAGGCTCATCACATCATATCACCAAGAATCTGCACACAACTACCAAGCATAAGCACAAAATCAAAGAGATTCCACTAACCAATCTCACTAACCATCCACCTCTAAGAATCCAACTCATACTAGTCATCTCACACCTACCACTCTCGACCAACTCTTACGCAAAAATCCATCTCGTGCTACTCCCAACCACGAATTTCTAAGACCCTCATCATCAGCGCATATCATCAAAGACCAACCACTGATTTTGCCTACTCATCCCTTGGACATACTAACCCGCCTCGCAACACTTCCCCTCAACAATCCTCCCGATCCACTCCTAGCTCTCTCTCATCCACCTCTAGAACTACGCCCACAGCCTATACTCACACCCACTCTTAAGGTCACCCTCATGGAACTAGTCTAGTCCTCAACCGCTACCCTCATATCCTAAACGCTCACATCGCGCACCCACTACCTACCGACACTTCCAACTAGGACATCTCCTTAAAAATCTCGAGATACTAGCCCCGCTTTCCACCTAAGAACTACCTGGAAGCTCATCTGTACTCACAGACCACTACCTTCAACATATCTCAACTCACTCGGCTTTACACAAACTAATGCATCATTCCTGCACCTCATCTCACACAACCAAAGACTCAATCCGAAGATCTTAATCCACCTGCCACTTTTCGACCCGTCTCACCAAAGAATCTCGCGACTCAAGCTCAAGAAGAAAGCACTACCATATATATATAACCCACAATCTATTTACTAGGAAATCAGTACATCAAGCATCGAGGCACACCATCACAGAAACAAGTTAGTTAGACAATCACTTGCCACCAGTTTAGCATATCAGTCATCGCACACCCATTTATGTCAGCTCCAGGCCTATTGCACTATGCCCATTCCAATTGGTATAGAAGAATTCACGATTTGAATGAAGAACACCCTTCCTCGAGTCATCTAAGAGAATCACGTCTGCAACTACCATCTTCGAGATATGTCCGTCCTTTGTATACCTTTGACGACGTCTGTCTTGTGGCCTATGGGTCATGGACCCATCACACTTCCACTGCGCCGCTCCGGTGCCACTTGGTCATCGGTCCCTTCTTGCATGTCGACGCTCATCGAAGGATCGCAAGGTCAGAAGTTATGGAGATAGGGGAGAGACAAGGGCGGACAACACAACTTCCCTAAGGGTTCAGACATGGACCATGACTAGAGACGACAAGACCAGAGACAAGATCCCAACCCGAGAGTTACAACGATTCCCTTGTAATTTTGGAACGCAAACACATAAAATCAAGAGATATCATCACATTATTTCACACTAGTATGCACCAATCTCAAGAAATATCGGTTTATGCATTCATAACATGTTCATATAATCATCTTTATATGTGTGCAGAACAAGCTAGCAACCTATCATTTCATTCACCAATCATGCTTGACAGAATAAGAACATGTATGCACAGACTGACATGGGAGATATATGGCATAAGTTATGCAAGATCTAGCAAGCATCACAGGATATCATATGCACGACTTATCACTCATTTAGATACACACATAAGCAAGTTATAATATTGCGTAAAGCATGCTAAGATGTACCCTAAAAATCATGCTAACGGTATGGTCAATTCATGCAGGGTTGGTATAACAACTATCTCCTCACATACATCCATATTCGCATAGTAAGACTAGGCAGTCACACAATCATATAAGGGCCTATAACTGGGAGGTATATGTCCTATATGATACTAGCAATATTCATTAAACATCTACACAGCCACGAGGTGCAATTAGGTTAATCTGGCATGCTAAGTCATCCAATTCACATTTTAAACATGCAATGAGAGTTGACCACACTATCATGGACCTAGGTTATAGGGAGACAATAATCATGGGAATTCAGTACATACGACACATATATCCACTCATAAGTGCAACCATGCGAGGTACCAAGCAAGTCATGCTGAATTATACCAATATAGCATGTCATTAAATCACAAGGAGGTTATCATTATAGCTTGAAAGAATTCTCTAAGGACAATCACCGACTCGCCACCCCGTTTCACCGTGGGACGCTAGTATGACTCGCTGGGTAGGTGATAAGGACATTCACGTTGTTTTTGAGGTGAGTGTAGAAATCGTGTTTAGACTCTTGTGGCAAGAAGACATGGTTGACCATTACGTGGATTGAAAGGGATGACTCCATAAGACAATTCGCTTCTATCTCGAAACAATCTAAAACCTCACCCCAACTAACATACTTAGGTAACCCTCACATCCGACACGATTTCCGAAGGTAATTAGTTGACCGACCCAGATTTCCCGTGGAAGACCCCAACCGGAGATACGAGACTCGATAGAAGCATCGATGGTGAAATACAAAACATGACTCAAAACCAGGAGAGCGGATGCTTCTCGACCCTTGCTAACATGCCTAGGTGTTTTGGCGGGGCGGATGACAAGGTTAGAACCATGAGGGGGTTTGAATTATGTAAGGGTTATCCCGACAAGACAAGAATTCTGATTACATAAGAACAAGGCTTTCTCCCGCTATCCCGTTTGCACATTCATTCAACACTTGATTTAAGTCAAGGAATATTGATTAGTTCGCTATCCTAAGCACAATAGCACTCATCACGGAAGCAATCAACAAGATTAATAGGATCCTCTTCGAGGAAGATCGCCCTCGGGCCCAATTGCATATATGTATATATAAACGTAAGCATAGAGACGATCTATGCCGTCCTTCGAGGGACGGCTGGCCGGGGGGCAAAAACCTCACGACCTCCTAACTCAACACTCCAACCTCCGTGGTGTTCCTTGGAGTCTTCTAGGCCCATCTGTAAATAAAAGCTAGTATTTTGCCAACCGTTCCCCAAGTTCTACATCCATAAGGGATGTCTATCGCTTTGGTCTCTACCCCCGAGATTGTTTCCCTTTTATTCATTTTAGGTTTAATTCCAATGAAATTCATTTTTCCCTTTTAAAATATTTTTCAAAACCAATTGAAAACATTGGGCGATTTTCAAAACCTCCTCAACCTATTGTACTCGGATTGCACAACCTCAGCTCTAATACCACCTTTGTAACGGCCCGGGATTATGATTCCCGAGTTACGTTTCGAGGGATAAAACCCCTCGTTAGGATCTTGCGCTCCGAGTACAGATTGAAGGTTTGAAACCGACGATTTGTAGTTTAAAGTGGGATTTCGCACCCAAATCCGTAAGGTCCGTTGGAGACCCCGAGGTAAACCCTTGTGCCTGTCCTAAATCTACAACGCGGAAAATCCATTTAGGCATGCAACCAGCATAAGTGAAGTTAAAACAAAATACAATCCCAAAGGTTCCACGGTAGAGCCGGGACAAAACAACGTAAAAGAGAGGAAGTCTAGTGGTCTCTCGAGCTCTCAATCTAACGCCAAAAGTCTGAACCCGCCAAGCATCCATATAAGCAAAGATAACGGCTAGCGGTTACCTGAATCTAAAAAAAAACGAGGGAGATCTGGGTCAATCATCAGGTCACTCATGCGCGTGTGTAAACACACTCTAAGAGGCATATAATAAGCATCCTATTCCTAAAATGAAATGCGTAATGCAAAGCGGAACTTAAACAGACAAGAATACGAATAATTAAGTGCGGACATAAATAAAGAGGCGCGCAGTTACAAGAAATGCCAAATAGCATGTCCCTCTAGGCTCCTAACGAATCCTCTAGCAACTCCCTTCAAAGGGAACTACCTCACCCACGGTGCAGGCCGTCCCTACGTAAGGAGCCTACTAACTATGAAGGGAAGGCAAGCAACGACACCCACATAAGGCCTAATGCTCTAAGAGTCCTATGGCGACTTATTACCAAAAAGCCTACCTCACCCATAAAGTGCAATCAACTTTCTATAATAAGCCCCACTAAGATAACAAGAATAGAGAAAAAGGTCACATCCAATAAACACCTATAACGGTCGTTTTCTAGCAAAGAGATATAGCAAGTCATATGGTTCCCATTTTAGATCCTATTTAGATCCTAAGTCGTATGGTGCATGAACACTAGCCTACTATATAACACCCAGTGCATAGAGCGCCCATCATGTGTAAGTTCAAAGAACTTACCTGGAGAAGCGCAGAATCCAACAATGATCAGCAATGGCAAGGAATCCAACATATCATAGATCACCTAGTAATCCCATAAATAACATAATAAGTCTAAGTCTAATTTACACAAAGCACACAAGTCACATATGAAACATGTAAGATACACACATATGATAACTCAACCATCTTGTCATTATTAACATTATCATCTCATCTTCAATTCTCATATTGTCACATCATATCTCATAAATTAACATCTTTCTCAATTCGATCATAACATCATCCTCATCAGCTCATGACAACCTCTATATCATACTTAGTCAAATTCGCATACTATCATTTTATACTCACACTTTCCATAAGGATATATATATATCATCATCATCATAAGTATCGAACATTTAGTCGCTTCTAATAATCACTATAATATCATGCTATTAGTCACACATATCATGCCGTTAGTCAAACGATCATATTATCATGCTAGTTAGTCATTGAACAAGTATAATTCCCAAGTTAGTTCCAAAACCGTTTTGAAATCCGAACCAACCAGTTAAAGATTTCGACCCTTGAAAATACTCGCTAAATTCTTTTTCCAATTTATTTATTAAATCATTTTTCGACCTTGAAATTCTTTTCCAATTTCTCTAAAATCCAAACCCTTTTTATTTAATAAACCAACCCTTATAATTCTCCCAAAATAATATTTTATCTCTTAAAACCTCAAATAATATTGTATATATATATAATCCTTTTAATTACGCTAATTAGTTAAATAAATAAACGGATAACCCGAACCAAACCAAACCGAACCGAACCAAACCCGCTAATTATCCCAACCGGTTAAACAAATGAACAAATAATATAATAGTATATAACAAAAATAGAGAGGTGGGCCCACGTGAGTCTTCCTCTTCCTCCATCCCGATTCAAAACTCCCGCTCCCGGCGCCATGGCTGCTCGACGCCGCTTCCTCGCGCTTCGACTCCGACCAGCTCCCGCCGACTCAATCAGCCCGCACCCGCTGGTCTGCTCGACCTCGCTCGCTAACTGCGCCCGCGCTCGCCCCTGCTAGCTCCGCCTCTGCTCAGCTCGCTCACAACACTCGCCGATGCTAGCCGGAGCTCCGCCCGAGTTCACACGCGCCACCCGATACCCCGCACTCAGCTCACACACACCCGAAACTAGCTCTCAACCCAAACCCAGTCAGATTTAATTCAAAACAAAGAGAGGAGAAACGATGACTCACCGAGAAGGTTCGCGACTTCGGAGCTCTCGATCGGTGTTCTGGGCGTCGTGGGTGGCTCGTGATGGCTCGTCGGACCTGCGTGGGATATGAGTGAGCGTGATGGGGAAGTCCGAGAGTGATTTCGATTGAAGACGGAAAAGAATCGCTTACCGGAACTTGCCTCGCGATCGAACAGGGGAAACGGTGGCTCGGTGTTGTTGCAGGAGTAAATCGAGTATTGAAATGAATATGAAATATAGATCAGACTGACTTCCCTGTCTCAGCAAATAAATACAAGACTTCCTCCCGTTGTAGTAAGAGAATAGTCAGGATCGAATCTACGAGGAAGCACGTCAGCAATTCTTAGGTAGCTGTAAATTCTCACAAGCAAAGCAGCAGAAAGACAGAAACACAGAAAGGAAAGAAACAAATAAACCCGACAAGGGCAACTAAACAAAAGCAAAGAACAAAGCAAAACAGAAAAGACAAAGCGAAACAAAAACGAAAAGAAAAAGCAAAGCCGTACTCGATCTCGACAACAGCTCCTCGAGATCGACAAGACAGTGAACAACAGAAAGTGAAAATTGACGAAAACAGAAGAAAACCAACTCGACCTAGACCAAGTCCTACTCGATCTCGACCACAGCTCCTCGAGATCGACAAAGCACTACTCTAGGTCGACTAAAAACAGAAAATATAAAATTGCAGATTTTCGACAGAACTCAGAAATTCGACATAAATAAACTTCAATATATTAAAAGACTTCCAAAGCCAGGGTATCAACACCACAACGATAACCATGCAAAGTAACACATAAAGGCATAAAAGATCATGCTTTCCATCAAATAACTTTCGTCATTAACAAATAGGCATATAGAGGCTTTCGCATAAACCCTAATTGTTACTAACCCTTTTTCACATAATTAATCCAAGTTGCATTAAGATCACTTTTGCTTCAATAACACAAACAAGGATCACCTTCAACTCTCGCAAAAGAATCATGCTCATAGGGATAGAAGATGAATTGCACCAAAAGATCTGACCTTTATCGCATCGCCTCACATGGCCACCGTCGGGCTCACCCCAGCCCCAGAAGTGGGTGGACTACTCACGCCTCATCGCAATAGCAGACATTGATGTATAAAATGAAACTTGCATTAAAACTATATTCAAAGCCTTTTACAATCTTGGCAATCAACTTTCGCAGAAAGCCAAAACCCTAAAAACCTTAGAACTCCTAAACTTCTCCGTGGAACTAACTAATTGTGTGTGACTTGGAATTGTGATGGAATTGAATGAATAAAACTGAGCCCCCTAGGGCCTTATTTATAGGCTTCATTCCCTAACTATTCTAGGAAAGAAGATATCTATCTCTATCTAAAATTATATCTAAAACTTGAAAGGATAAATAAATTGTTTTATGGAAATAAATCTAAAAGGGAAAGATAAAACTAAATAGGGTAAGTCTTCATGATGTTGATAGATCTTGTCTCCTTGGATAGAACTTGATGGAATCGGATAGAATCTTCCGCCTTCGGCCCCAAGGAATCCCAATTCTAGTCGGACAGGTCTCGTCGAGAAGTTTCTGGAAACGGCTCTACTCGACCTCGACCACGACTCGTCGACCTCGAGTACGGTGGTTCGTCGACTGGACTTCCTCGGCTAGATCTGCTCGATGTGGCTCGGACTTGGTTCACAGGCTCGTCGACCTCGAGTAGATCTTGTCGATGTCGAGTAGGACTGGTCATCGACTAGGTCTCCTCGGGTGGCTCTGCTCAACAAGGCTCCTCAGGCGCTCGTCGACCTCGACAAGCCCTAGTCGACCTCGAGTAGGGTGGCTTGCCGACTAGGTTTTCTCGAGTGACTCTGCTCGATGGGCTCCGGATCTGGACTCAGGGTCTCGTCGATCTCGACAAAGGGTCCTCGAGATCGAGTTGGGTTCTTTCCTTTCCGCTTCCGCGAGTTGCCTCTTCCGCTGGCAGCGAGCGGTCCGTTGCAGCGAGTCGAGTCGCTGGCAGCGGGTGCCGCCTGGTCGTCCTCGACTTGTCGACCAGCTCTTCTTCTCGTCAACCCCGGGCGTGGCGCTGAGGCTTCGTCGATCTCGACCAGTGGTCCTCGAGATCGAGTAGGGTCCGGCGCCGGGTTGGTCTGGCTTGCTCGATCAGGCTCTGCTCGACCAAGGTTGCTCGGACATGCTCGTCTAGGTCGAGTAAGGCCTACTCGAGATCGAGTAGCCTTGACTCTTAGATTGGTTCCGCTGCTTTGACCTTGGACTTCTGTAGTAGTTTTCCGAGCTTTTCCGACCTTCTGTAGAATTGCTGTAAAATGCCTCGATTTCTGCGAATTAAACAGAAACTGATGTAGATTCCATAATTTGGCAATTAAACATAAACTACATAGATTCTGTACTATCTAAACCCTAATGAATGCAATGTATACAGAAATTGATATAAAAGTTACTGTAAAACATGGCAGATTCAGCTCACAACATTTGGCGGCGGCGCTAGTGGCTCCTGGGCTGCTCTGGTACGGCACTGAACGTCGATGAAGGTAGGAGTGAAGCTGCTGCAGCCGCTCTCCTAGAGACAAGGAGGGATGAGGTGTGGGAGCAACGATGGTGGTGGTTATGCGAGAGCTGGTTGAGATGAAGATTGCAGGGGATGGTGGTGGTGTTGGCTGAACAAAAAGGGAGAGCGGGAGTGATGGTGAGGAGGTGATGGTGGCGATGAGTGATGGTGATGGTGAGGGAATGGTGGAGGGGATGGTTCCATTTGTAGGCATGGTGAAGTGATGGGAGTGGGTGAGGATGTGAAGAGGTATGGTGAGGAATTGTGTGTTGAATTGGTAAAACCAATACCCGAAAATAAATCCCGAATACGTGAATTTTGAATCCCGAAATTAGTTCTCAAGTGTTAGTTTTCCCGACTCTCTCTTTCTCGATCAATTAGATTTTTAAAAATCGACAAGGATATCGCAATCCGATAATTATTTTGAATTTTTGAGGTAAAAGGATATAAAGTATTCGTCAAATTTTATATTCCGGTCGGAATCCGCTAAACGAGTTTTACAACCGATTTAATTTCATTTTTAATTCTCTTTTTCCGAAAAATTAGGATTTGAAAATCCGAGCCTTTACATCATACTTAGTCAAATTTTCATATTACTATTTCATACTCATACTTTTCATAAGTATATATATCATTATCATCATCGGTAACAAATATTTATCCCCTTATAATAAATCACCACAAGTCATGCCATTAATCATACATATCATGCCGTTAGTCAAACACTTATTTTATCATGCTATTTAGTCATCGAGTAAGTCTTATTCCCAATTTAATTTCAAAACCGTTTCAAATCCGAATTAAACAGTTAAGGATTCCGACTCTTGAAAATACTCGCTAAATTACATTTACAATTTATTTATTAAATGACTTTTCAACCTTTTATAAAATCTCCAAAAATAATATTTTTATACCTTAACCCCCAAATAATATTAATTATTTAAACAAATAATTTATATAACCAAACCAACCCGCCAAAACGCAACCACCCAACTGGGCAGTGCCGCGACCACAACAATAATGTTGCGGCCACCGCTTGGTCGCGCCCGCAGCCTTCGTCTTCTTCCTTAGATCGCCGGACTGGTTCGACCCTCAACGATGGAGCTTGAATCCTTCCTATTTCCGACCCCTCTCAACCTACCCAACACTCCAATCCCACCCACCAAGGACACGAAACAAGTGGATCAAAGCTACAGGAAGTGAAATGAACGAATCTTACCGAGGTATTCGTGGACGTCGGTGCTTCGTTGGAGCTCGCCGGAGACTCGATTCACTGTGTTGAAGAGGGAAGAACCTCAGATTCGACCTAGGAGAGTAAACGAAGGTTAAAGGAGGGTCCTTTCATGGGATTTTGGATCGAACGAGAGGTCGAAGCTTACCGACCTCGGAATCGCTAAAATAAGGGACGAAATGCTCGGGCAGTCCGGTCTTGCGTCGTCGGAGCTGTTGGGTTTTGGTGGGGCTCCTAGTTGCTATTGCTGCCTGATCAAATGGAGGAGAGGCTGGGCTTCGATGGAACGATAAAGAAAGCTCGAATGGGGCGTCCGATTCTTCACGATAAATAGGGGAGTTGCTGCTTGCGGTTGCTAGTCCCGTCTCCAGATGTGGCGACGACAATGAACAGGCATCTGGTGGCGGTGAAGATGGTGGACGCTGCTGGGGGTGATGAAGATGGAGATGGTGTCAATGGTGGCGATCAGGGGCAATCGGTGAAGAGGGTGCGTGAAGGAGATGAAGGTGATGGTGAACTGATGGGGAAGGAGGAAAGTGATGGTGTGGAAATGGTTCATCATGAATGTGATGGTGAATGTGTAGAAGAGAGGGGAATGCCGATGGTGATGGGTAGTAGGTGAAAGTTACGAGTTCATTTGAAGGCATGGTGAGGTGAGGTGATGGGAGTAGGTGAAGATGAGTGTTGAATTGGTTAACAAATACCCAGAATTAAATCCCGAATACGCGAATTTCGAATCTCAAAATTAGTTCCCGAATGTTGAATTGGTCAACATTCTATAAGGGCCCCTATAAAATGCATGTATCCACTTCGGGGGGGGGGGGGGGTGCGCATTATAATGCAAGCTCGGTCATAAAAATTGAAGAGGGTTCCTCAGTTTGAAAAGATTTGGTCTCAAAATCATTGAAGTTCTCGATCACGTTCAATTTCTCAAAATCCAAGTTAGTTCCCCTTTTTTTTCACCGTTTAAAATCCGGCGTTAGTTAAGCAGTTTCAGAACTGAAGAGGTGGAATCATCCACCTCTAAGGCTAGTCCCATATTTCTTTCCTAGGTTCCAAGTCAGAGTCAAATTTCACCAATTCGGTTCTAGCATCTTAGCAATTCCAATTCAAGGTATCATATAACATAGCAATCGTACAACATAGCAATTACATCACACATTCTTAACCAGGTCATACTCATGCCATGGACAGTCACATACCATAACATATCTAGCATCGTATCATATATGGTAGGATTTATCACATCATCTCACGGAAGTTACACACCATATCAATCAGATAAGCACGTCATATTAATCAGATAAGTACATCATACTCATTCTAACTATCAAGCGTCATCGCATTAGAGGCAAACAACCGCTTCCGTATAGTAGCATTTCCATCGAGTTCAGGGATAACTATGTTAGTACTAACAATTCCCTATTGTCAACGGCAATACATCAGAGAATCAATATCGTCCATAGCATATAATTCGCACAATATTGGGCCCTAAGTAAAGTATAGGGCTGGCACGGTTCAGTACCATGGTAAATTTTTCATTACCACGTACCGTACCGATACCCCTCGGTATGGGATTTTATGTACCACGTACCAACCGAATAGTTTCGGTACCGAAACTATTGGTACCGAAAGTATCGGTTACCGAATGTCGGTACCGTGGTAACCGAAGCCACTATTTTCATTCTTCGATTTTCGTTTTATACACTGTGGTACCATCGGTACCGATGGTACCGATGACAGATTATGCTTGAAAACGAACCGACTATCCTTGGTACCAATGATACCACGGTATTTTTTTTTAAAATAAAATATATATTTTATTTTTTTTTTAAAAATTAAATATATATTCGGTACCAACGGTACCACGGTATTTAGGTTGCCCATACCGTTACCGTACCGACTATCCTTGGTACCGAGACTTCGGTTACTGATTCAGCCGGTTACCGACTTCTTGGTACCAATGACCCGTTGGTACGGTTGGTAATCGGTTGGTATGGTAATTTTCGATTACCATACCAACCCTAGTAAAGTATACACTAGATCACTACCTCAAGAGAATCTGCCTACACTACCAATCATGACGAGACACGACCACTACTCACCATCCCTTGCACTAAGATCAACTTCACCGAGGTCTACCAACTCAATCTATGATAAGCTAAAACCTACACCCACAAGTGTATGGGGTTCAGTTGTAGTATATCGAGTGTCGTATCCACAAGGACTATGTGGTATCGATTATCAATTCAAACTGATTTAACTAAGTCAAGAAAATAAAGGCGAAATGTTTATATGGATGGAGAAAGTAACCAACTAAAGAGAAACAACTATGCAAAAATAGGTATTAAACAATGGATACGAGGCAAGTCTAGGGTAAAAGATCACCACAACGACGCTTTAGTAGATTAATATTAATATTCGTGCCACCTTGTCTGAATTTGTTGAAGGTAGATTATCGCAAATCTCCTTTCGGAATCAAAGCGAATGTGTCTAAATTGGTTAACAATCACCTTTCGGACTCAAGCAACCAATTTAGACCCTTTAAATTCTTAGAATTCTAGATGATAATCATATCAACGTCGCCTTTCGGTATCGATTAATATCAAAATCATCTAAAATATCTATGACAATCTATAAATCCTCAAGAAGCTTAATTTCACTTTCGATCAACTAAACTTCAGGTTTAATCCTATGGTTCCGATGGATCCAATAGCTTTTCGGCCTAAATTCACCATCTAAATTCTAATTTAGGGTTTTAGTCTTTCGATTTCAAACCCTAAATCAGTTCTAACCAATTTTCATCAATTAGGGCTGACGCAATAGGATTAAATCACAAATCAACAGACAAACGAATATCAATCTTAACGCTACCAAATTATCATCGGGATCACCCAAACCCTAGATCGAAGATTCAAGCAAGCATAATATGATAATCAACGAAATAAATCATAGACAAAAATAAATCGCTGAAATAAAATAGAATGCAAACCGGAATTTCGTCTTCGATCCAAAGTGTATACCGAAAACAACTAAACTCCAATCTTCATAGAAACTGTCGGCCGAAGCCTTGTACGGCTCAAACAGGAAGTCCGAACTCCCCTCTTGAATTCTAAACACGGGAGTATATAGTTTTATTTTTAGGAAATTACAAATTTGACCCACAAACTTAAATAACTAAATTGCATCCCAACACCCAATTATAAATTAACTCCACAAAACAGCTCCCACATTTAGCAACTTCCGCACTTGACAAGTTAGCTCCTCGGGTCCGATCCATTATGATTGCCGCTCCGCATTAAAGCTTGATTTTCCTCAATATTAGCCTCAAAATGCCTGAAACGAATAAAAACTAGGTGTAGACTCCGAAAATACAAAATAAAATAAATAAAGCATAAAATATGATAAAAATGCATAAAAATGACCTAAACTAATATGCAAATGTATGCCTAAAATATGACTAAAATAGATGCTATCAAATCACCCCATGCTTAAACCTTGCTTGTCCTCAAGCAAGAACAAGTGTAAATATTCACAAGAAAGATTTCAGTTTCAATCCAAGCAATGCTTTTGCTCATTTAAATCTAGATATTGGGTTCAAAACAAGAGCAAGCAAATCATGCAAGAGACAAGTCAAGACTTTAATTCCAAGACCTCACATAGGACATTTTGTGGAACACTCTCACTCATGTGTCTAAGGTATAAAAGTTCCGCTCTAGCTCAAATCTTGAAGACTCATCTACCATAAGCTTGAATTAGCGTCCTAACTCTCCACCACTTGGACTATGCATATAAACATAAATCATGAGGTCTTTTCATGGGTTGTAATGAGGCCAAGGTAAGAAACAAAAGGTATGGATTCTTTGGCCATGTGGTGCTAAAATCCGGGAAATAGAATTACTTCCTAAACTTCCACCACAATTCATCTTCTTTTTCAACACATACAAAATTTCTCACAACAACCACATCACATAATCAAATAAGCTTAAACTCTCAACTTTTGATAACACATTCCCTTTCCACAAACAATTCTCTAGTGATGAAGAATTTTTATTCCTTTTTTTTCTTTTTCTTTTCTTTTCCATTTTTTTCACTTTTTTCTTTTTCTTTCTTTCTTCTCTTCATCAAAAGAAACTTACAATTGAAGTACAAATCCTCCACTCAATACATAAATCACTCAAAGCAAATATTCCTTCTTGTCCACAAAATTATAGATAAATCTATTTCATCCTACTTCCCGAATGGGTAAACGAGGTTAAAATAGGCTTAAGAATAATCTTGTGGAGCTACAAATGAATAGGCAAATAGGCTCAATGGGCTTCAAGCAAAGGATATGATAAATGGATAGGAAGGGAATAATAGGCTAACCAAAATTGCCTCAATCATATTTATGCAATGCACAAAAGTCATATATGTGACCTCAAGAGGTTCTAACGCAAGTTCTGAAGATAGATTAATCAAGATAAGCAATTCACACACAAAAGAATGAGGACTCATGAATGTTAGTCCTAGGCTCAGAAGCTCACAGGTTTTTGTCTCAGAATCTCAATCTCAACAAGTCTCAAGCAATGATTAGTTTTGAAAGAATTATAGCATAAACCCAAATATCTAAATCATCACAAGCTTTTTAACATGCCTTAGAGGATATCATCAACCAAATCCAATCAAGGAAATGACAAGTTCTTCAAGAAGAGAAAGGAATTTTTATTAGCAAGGGTTCATCTCAAGACACCTATATGCAAATGCAATGCATGAATGCACATGAAAAATGAAAAGAAATGAAAAAAATTAATGCAAAAACGGTGAAAAAAAATTATTGCAAAAACGGAGTTACACCAGAAGTTCTCCACCCCATGCTTAAAATCTACTTTGTCCCCAAAGTAGAGAAATGAAGAGTACGAGGTAGAGGAAACTTACCAAACAAATGAGGCACCTTGAGCGATTCTTCAAATTAACTTAGGAGAGAACGATGGGGATCATGAGCACAATTCAGCAATCCTAATCCATGGCGGTAGTGCAGGGAGTTCATTTGGAACCTTCTGTGATATCTTACAAAATTCCGGCAGCATCTCCTTTGTAATTGGCCTGTACACAGCACAAAAACGCAACAGATGCAAGCCTAACAAGTATAGCAACATCACAACAGCAACCAGGAACCAACAATCGATAAGATCAAGCACTATACAACCTTAAACATCAACTTGGACAAATGAAAACCACCCCATCACAACTAAACACTTGAGATCAAAGAGACTTTGTGAAAGCATCCCATATAATAAACAAAAGTTCAGCAAAATGATCAGAAGGCATTGAAAACAGCTTCAACTCTCCATAAATCAAGACTAACACAAGTAATACCTCAATCTCATCAAACAAATAAGGCTTGACACCTTCAAATATCAGCACAATCTGAAGCACAAAACAACATGAAATCAGTGCCAAATCTGAGAGCATCAATCATTCACCGGTTCAGCATATTTCAGCACACATATAAGCATAGCAACTCAGTTTCATGACCAAGACAAGTTCAGCGTAGAAGGATTCCTAGCACCTTATCAATCAACACACCAGCAAGTTGAATGGCGAATTTGATACCCATACTTAGCAGCAAAATCAGGAATTCGGCCAAAGAAAGAAAACTGAAATCAAGCTCGAGTAGGATTCAATTGATGACTCAATCCATTCTACATCAATTAAGCACAAAATCAGACATTTCCCAAAATCAAAATCCACCAATAACATAGGTAAAATTGAGTGACTTCCCTGATGGAATTGAAGACTGAATTTTTGATGGGCGTCGCAATCGGGGCTGAATCGGGTGGTACACATGAACGAGCAGCAGCGGGAACTCGAGAAGAAGAGGCAGCGATGAAGGGCTGCTGTTGTGGGGGCGGCTTCTGGTGGTCCGGCGGAGTGTGGGACGGTGGAGCAGGTGCGGTCGCCAGCAGGAGGCGAGCAGTGGGCTGGCGGCGGTTCATAGAGAGAGGGGATACTGGTGTGACAGGTGTGGCTGCTGGCGGTTAGGGGAGCCGGTGTGGGAGGCGTGGTGGCTGCTGACGGAAGAGATGAACAGAGACGGAGAGGAGGGCTGGCGAAAGGGAGCGGGAAAGAGAAGGGAAGGGAGATGGAGGGTGGTGCGGCGCTGGCGAGGTGGCCGGCAGGAAGTGTGGAGGCGATAGAGAAGACGGAGAGAGGTCCGGCGGCGCTGACCGAGAGAGATCGGGAAAGAGAGGTGGGAGAAAGGACGAAAAACGCGTCTCCATTTTTTTCATTTTCAATTTTTTTTAAAGGGATTTCTACTCGCCCGAGTGAACAACACACTCGTCCGAGTGTCGATTTTCCAGCACCCCTGGAATCCACTCGGGCCATTCTGGAAATTACACTCGACCGAGTGGAATCAACCTCTTCATTTTTTTTTTATTTTTTTTTTGGAGACAGAAATATAGTATATATATATAATCTTATTCTTAATAAAAAAAAATCTACCTTTATTTATAATAAAATAAAATGAAATAAAAACTCACCTTGGTTACCTCGAAAGCGTTTGAATCTTCCCGAATGGATGGTCCATGGCTCGACCCATCCATCACGCAGAGTCCTTTCGGAGCGGAAAAGTAGAGACCTGTTGAACTTTAAGCTCCATAGAAATGTGCTCTCTCTCTTCTTGGAATATCGTCCCTTTGTGCCTTCATTAAACTCGAAAAATGGAACCCATTCCTCATGCTCTAAAATCTCCATGTCTTCAAAAATCTCCATGTCTTCAAAAACCTCCATGTCAAGAAAGACGATAGTGCAATCGTCATTGTCACTAACCTCACCATCAACACAGAAAACTTTGGGATAACATGGAACATTCATTTGTTGAGCCTCTTGGATCCGCAACATCTCATCCTCAAAAACAACTTGGATCTTTGAGAGGTGGGTTTCCAAGAAAGTGAAGTACTCTTCCATATAAATCAACTTGGACGATTTTTGTGAATTTTCTAAAGCTTGATCTCGACACCCAGGCGGTGCGTATCCCTCGGTGATATCCCTCTCGTAAGAAAGGTGAGGATGCAACGAGTAGTACACCTCTTGTTCATTCCCAAACAACATCGGGCAATCACTAGCTACATGATCAAAAACTCCACAAAACTCACAATAGCTTATGCCATCCATTTGAGCACAACCTGAAATCAAAAACAAAAGGAAAAAAAAATCAAAAGCAAAAGAACGACTTAGAAAAATCAGTCTAAATAAACAACCAATACAAACAATAGTCCCCGGCAACGGCGCCAAAAACTTGATAGGCTAAAACCTACACCCACAAGTGTATGGGGTTCAGTTGTAGTATATCGAGTGTCGTATCCACAAGGACTATGTGGTATCGATTATCAATTCAAACTGATTTAACTAAGTCAAGAAAATAAAGGCGAAATGTTTATATGGATGGAGAAAGTAACCAACTAAAGAGAAACAACTATGCAAAAATAGGTATTAAACAATGGATACGAGGCAAGTCTAGGGTAAAAGATCACCACAACGACGCTTTAGTAGATTAATATTAATATTCGTGCCACCTTGTCTGAATTTGTTGAAGGTAGATTATCGCAAATCTCCTTTCGGAATCAAAGCGAATGTGTCTAAATTGGTTAACAATCACCTTTCGGACTCAAGCAACCAATTTAGACCCTTTAAGTTCTTAGAATTCTAGATGATAATCATATCAACGTCGCCTTTCGGTATCGATTAATATCAAAATCATCTAAAATATCTATGACAATCTATAAATCCTCAAGAAGCTTAATTTCACTTTCGATCAACTAAACTTCAGGTTTAATCCTATGGTTCCGATGGATCCAATAGCTTTTCGGCCTAAATTCACCATCTAAATTCTAATTTAGGGTTTTAGTCTTTCGATTTCAAACCCTAAATCAGTTCTAACCAATTTTCATCAATTAGGGCTGACGCAATAGGATTAAATCACAAATCAACAGACAAACGAATATCAATCTTAACGCTACCAAATTATCATCGGGATCACCCAAACCCTAGATCGAAGATTCAAGCAAGCATAATATGATAATCAACGAAATAAATCATAGACAAAAATAAATCGCTGAAATAAAATAGAATGCAAACCGGAATTTCGTCTTCGATCCAAAGTGTATACCGAAAACAACTAAACTCCAATCTTCATAGAAACTGTCGGCCGAAGCCTTGTACGGCTCAAACAGGAAGTCCGAACTCCCCTCTTGAATTCTAAACACGGGAGTATATAGTTTTATTTTTAGGAAATTACAAATTTGACCCACAAACTTAAATAACTAAATTGCATCCCAACACCCAATTATAAATTAACTCCACAAAACAGCTCCCACATTTAGCAACTTCCGCACTTGACAAGTTAGCTCCTCGGGTCCGATCCATTATGATTGCCGCTCCGCATTAAAGCTTGATTTTCCTCAATATTAGCCTCAAAATGCCTGAAACGAATAAAAACTAGGTGTAGACTCCGAAAATACAAAATAAAATAAATAAAGCATAAAATATGATAAAAATGCATAAAAATGACCTAAACTAATATGCAAATGTATGCCTAAAATATGACTAAAATAGATGCTATCAATCTACTTCCAGTTCTAGGAACCATTTTATCCCACTCACATACAACCTTTCTAGATTCATAACTATTCGCAATCAAGGCCGAATACCCAAACCAACTGCTAGGTATCCCAACTCCTATGCTATCAAGCCATCTAAGGACCAATCCACTTCGACATCCCGATCTCAAGTCCTACCTTCCACTCGACCATCTAAACTATTTCTCGGAGTTTCCAATCACACGGTTTCTTAATCCGACAAGGTTAACAACTCGACCAACTAGCAAGACTCCTTATCAAGCGCACCCTAGTCCTAGGGGTCCTCTACCGGTCCCATCTTCGCCTTCTCAGAGAGATCCCAAGTCTTTAACTGAACCTCCCTCACGATTGATCTAGACGCTTCCTAACAATCTCGCTTACTCTTCCTAGGCTCTCAAGACTCTACCCGACCATCATCTCCTAAAGAGACATCTCGAATCACCTTGCTAACCGGATCATACTTCCCACGCCACTAACCACTCTCACTAACCATCCACCTCTAAGGACCCGACTCATGCTGATCATCTCACACCTCACACTCCCGACCAATTCTAACGCAGAAACCCAACTAGTGGTACTCCCGACCATAAATCGCCATGACCCTCAAGCCGAGCCACTCTAGATCCTCTCCCCAGGATACTCTACCTGGACTAGTTCCCTCAACTCCGCATGTTTCCCCAAATTGCCTCAGATTACGTTTCCTCAAACTTTAAAATCTCTACCGCTGAAACCCTTATGTACCGATAATCATTTTCACCGAATTCCTATGACATCCTCGTCCGAATTTCCTAAGTACCGCAACTTCACCAACCTTCTAAAATCTCTTATCCTCTAGTGTCCTCAATACCTTCTGCTTTACCTAGTTCCCAAATCCATGCTTATAATCTCCCTATCTCAACCTTAAGCCTACAATCTTATTAGGAATCTCAACTACATTCTTGCCTATCTACCAGCCTTTCCTCAAAGATTCATCTCACATTCTCAAATACCTTAATATCCACAATAACCTCCACTCATAAATCCCGATTCATTCCCTATGCCCAAATCCTCCAATAACGCGTCTAGAAATCCTCCACTCAGAAATTCCCCAAGCATTACCAATCCTATCTAAATAACCCCAAATACTCATCACACGAACAACCCTGATATGAAAAACCTAATATCCCCGATCGATAATTTCCCAAGCAACCTCATACTACTCTTACCTGGAAATTCCTCAACCTCATCCTTTACCGAAATCACTCCCACTCACAGCACACACCACCTAGTCCCAAATTCTACGATTCCTCAAACGTTCCTTAATCGATCATCCTTGACACCACCCACGATCCGCTCATAGACTATCTAGACACCTTCCTTAGCACACCAATCCGACTCACAACACCTTCCCTCAAGAATTCCCCGATCAACTCCTAGCCCACCCGTCCACCTCTAGAACTATCCTAACTACCTCTACCCACACCCAATCTCAAGATCACCCTAATGAAACTAGTCTAGACCTTAGCCAAGCACTCTCTTATACTACCCGCACACACTACCTCTCTAGACTACCACTTTTCACTAGGACATTTTCCTCGAAATCTCGTCATACTACTCCACTCCTCACCTAAGACCTGCCTGGTGCTCAACTATACACACTGACCACTATCTCCGACCATTCCCAACTCACTCGACTCTACCCAAGCTAACTGATGCGGAGGGAAATCAAGTATGAAAATAAATTGAAATATAAAATCAAACCACGAATATAGATAAATTAAAATCAAACCGACTCCCTGTATCCACGAGGAACCTTGTCAGCGCTCGCCTTTTAAGTCCAAAAAAACTCTCGTCTCGACCAGCAGAAGTACTCAATCTCGAGTAGGGGTACACGATCTCGACTAACCTCAGTCGATAGAACCTGCAAAACAAAGAACAGAAACGCAAAAACGAACAAAAATCAGTCGATGTCGACTAAAGCTCCTCGACTTCGACTACAACCTACTCGACGTCGACTACCTGTTGTCGATCTCGAGTACTGAAAAACAGAAAATCTTACCTTTTTCGCAACGAACGAAAGACAGAAATATGAAATTGGTGAGAAATAAATCAATGAACTAAAAGATTTCCAGAATCGAGGTTTCAATGCCACAACGATAACCATATAAAATAATGCACAAAGGTATAAAGGATCATACTTTTCATCAAATAACTGTCGTTATTAACAAATAGAAAGATAGAGGCTTTCACATAAACCGTAATTGTTACTAACTCTTTTCACATAATTAATCCAAGTTGTATTAAGATCACTTTCGCTTCAATAAAACAAACAAGGATCACCTTCAACTTTCGAAAAAGAATCATGCTCATAGGGATAGAAGACGAAATCGCATCAAAAGATTGTGCCTTTATTGCACTTACCTTACATGGCTACCGTCGGGCTCACCCCGACCCTAGAAGTTGGGTGACTACTCGCTCTTCATCATAAATAAACACATCAATAATTTCAGGAAACTAATTTGCATTAATAAACTAAAATAGAGCTTACAATCGAACGAAGCCAAATCCCGCTCTCGCTTTCTCCAACTCCACTCGGCTCCAACTATCTCTCTCTCTACTCGCTATAGGCTATGAATGGTGTGTTGAAAGATACCTAAAACTTAGCCCCTTGGGCTTTATTTATAGTGTTCAATCCCCGCTATCCAAGGAAAGAACAATCTATCTATATCTAAAACTTCCTATCTAAAGACATAAGATAAAGTTTGGTGATAAAACAATTAAATCTCTAAAGGAAATAACACTAATGTGGATAAATCCCTCTTGGACTTGATAGATCTTCATGTGGATGGACAGAATTCCACATATCTTCACTTGCAAGTAATCTATCTTCTCGGACTTCACTCGATCTCGGCTCGGAATGACGATGGATGGTACTCGACGTGGACCAGGTTACTCGACATCGAGTACAGTCTTCTCCTCCCCGGATGCACTCGAGATCGGCTAGCTTCTGGGTGACTGAAAATCCTCATTAAATTTGTCCGACTAACCTAACTAATGTAGTTCGGCAAGTACGGGTCGATTCCACAGAGAGTCAACGATTTGTATGCAAGTCAAGTGTGTCAACAAGAATAAGAAACAAAGAGGGGGGGGGGGGTCTTGATGATTTAAACTAACTAACTAAGAAACAAAAGTAACAAGATAAAAAAGATTTAGTTAATAAATATGAGGGAAATAGATAAGGTCAACCAATCTCAGCAATCAGGTTTGTTCATTGATCATCGAAATCGAATAGATAACTTCCTCTTGAATACTTTGTTGTGGAAAGAATAGGTCTTTTGAATCCAATTCCTTATCGATTCTAGTTAACAGGACAACCAGACCCTGAAACCCCTAATTATCAAACAATCTTGAAACTATCAAGATTCAATTCAATAATCGATTAAGCTAAAAGGAATTCAACAAAGACAATCGGCGCGCACAACCAGTTATTGCATCAATTGCAAATCAATTCTTTATACAAATCTCTAAATCAACAAGTTTCAGAGGTTTATACTTTGCTACTCAAGAATATAGATAATTCAACCAGAAATTACCTATATCTACGTATAGATTATCATGAAAAGGCATCAGTTGATCAGGCTAATGAAATTTCATGAAAACCCTAAACAATCAGTGCAAAGAATTGATAATATTCAAAGAGGAGTATTAAGAACAGAAATCTCACAATGAAATGCTAAACCCGACGCTTCGATTAATTTCCCCAAGCAAAGAGGATTAGTTGTTCATACGTGTAAGGACCGAGATTTTTGAAATGTTATTTATATAAATTATAGATTTTATTCTAATAAAAATTCGTTTAAGATCCAAGACTCCAAAAAATTTTGAAAATTTTCGTATTCGATAAACCGAATTATTTTATTTCTCGAGACAACTCCCGGCATAAATTTGTTATTCGAACTTGAAAATATTTTCGGGACTTGTTATTTATCTCGGGTTTGGATATTTAATTTAATCACGTCGGGTTAAGATCAGTAAGCGGATTTCAAAATTTATTGCGGGTATTAAGTTGTCATTTCTCCCTATTTAATACCCTTCCAATCAAGCCACCCTACATCTAACCCCTGCCACGCCCCTAACCTCTTTCTCCTCTTCCTAGCTGTAAGCTAACCCCTCCTCTGGCCTATAAACCCATCAGTCCATCCCCACTCCATCGTTGTCTTTCCCGTCTCAACTCCCTCCATCTTTCATATCCTCCTTCGGCATTCCTTCATTCCCACCTGTTCACGTCGCCAGCAACACCATCACCGTCTCCTGCTCAACACCTCACCTCCTCCGGCGTCCTTGTTCTTCATTCCCGAGCATCAATGCGCCTCTGTTTTCCCAAGCCCCCAAATTGAACTCTCATCATCTGTTCCTCCTTCCTCTTCAAAGGGCATCAGCAAAAGCACCACCCTACACCTCCCTCGACATCTACCAGTGCCCCAAGACAGCCCAAGGAGCTCTCAACGCCACCACCGAGCCATCGATGGTCCACCGCCCATTCAATCATGAGACAACCTTCCGGTAAGCCGTTCTCCTTTGTTTCTGATCCAAACCACTCTCGAGCCCTACCATCGCACTTACCCACATTCGACGCAGGTCCGACGAGCCATCACGAGCCTCCGACGACGCCCAGAACTCCGACCGAGAGCTCCGAAGTCGCGAACCCCCTCGGTGAGCTTCCACATTTCCCTTCTCTGTTTCGATTCGATTCAGTCCTTGGGTCGGGCTATGGGCGAGTGGCGAGTGAGCGAGAGCTGAGTGCGGGGAGTCGGGAGAGCTTGAGAGCTCCGGCGAGCTCTAGGGCTGCGCGGCGAGGGTGAGGACGAGCGAGCGTGTGCGTGTGAGAGGTGAGCAGCGAGAGTGTGCGAGAGAGGTGCGAGCTGTGAGCGTGAGGTGGTCTAGGTGAGCAGGAGGCCGAGCTGGGCGAGTCCGGGCGAACAGGCGCACCGGTGGGGCTCTCCGAGGCGGCCGGCGTCGAGCTTCAGGCAGGAGCGAGATCGAACAGAGCTGGCGGGGCAGGGCTTCAGTTTGAATCTGGGGAAGGAGATGCCAATATGGCGTGGTGGGCCACTTTTTCGAACCGGTTTGGTGTTTAACGTTACGGGATTGATTCGGTTTGGGTTAAAAGCGTTGGTTCGGTTCGAGTTTATTCGTTATTTATTTATTTATTAATTAATTGTTTAACCGATAACGGATAATTGATTATTTGGAAATCGATTTATGTTGATATTTAAAAAGGGTTGGTTTTAAAATATATAAATTGAATTATTTAGTAACGATTGAAAGTTACTTAAATCCCTAGAATTGTGATTTTAATTAAAGTAAAGTATGTCGGGATTATTTAATCGGATTTTTGGAAGTAGTTTTAAAGATTAAATCTTTTATGAATTAGAAATGGCTAATTATAATTTTGAAGTAATTGTTTTGACTAACAACTAGACTAGCTAGTGAGATTATATGGATTGAAGTATAATTGAGTCAGTTATAAACATGACAGTGGAGTAAGATGATATAAGATGTTGAGATAAGTTGAGATAATGGATGCTGATGATGCTATGATTAATGGATTGATGAGCATGTTATGTAGTAGTAAATGGATCCCATTTTGTGCAGTTTACTTATGCATATTATTAAAAATTGTTAGGTGATCTGTAACCTGCTTGCTTATATCTTGCTGCTTTTCGTCTTGCTGATCTGCTACTCCAGGTAAGTTCTTTGAACTTACTCATGATGGATCCCATCTTGCTGCTTTTCGCTCCATGCACCATACGACTTAGAATCACGCTTAGGAACTAAAATGAAAATCATATGATTGCTATATGTCCTTGCAAGAGAATGGTCGTTATCTGTGAAGTAACTAGAGTCTTTACTAGGGTCATAGGATGACCTAGTCCCATCGGGTCCCGTCCTGAGTCAATCGAGTCATGGAAGTTCCTTTACTTATATTATGAGCATGATTGCGAAAGCTGCCTGCGGGCTTTATTATTTCTTATGGGGTGGGTTGGGCATGCGTGCCGCCCGATTATTATGGAATGCATTCATGAGTTGGCCAGTCTTCGCCCTATCGGAAGGGGGTGGAGGTAGGAAAGGGACATGCCACTTGGCATTCTGTGTGGATCCATTTATCGCTTTCTGCATTATATGAAACTATCAGCATGTATATATATGATTTAATTTTCGCATAGCATTACGCATTTCATCTTAGGAATAAGATGCTTATTATATGCCTCTCAGAATATGTTTATATACGTGCATGAGTGACCTGATGATTGACCCAGATCCCCCTCATTTTTTTTAGATTTAGGTAACCGTTAGCCGCTATCGTTGCTTATGTGGATGCTTGGCGGGTTCAGACTTTTGGCGTTAGATCGAGAGGTTGAGAGACCACCACACTTCCTCTCTTTTATACTCCTTTTCGGATTGTATTTAAATTCAACTTTATTTTTGCTTTCGTTCGATTTCACGATTAGACTAAGACAGGTATTTGGTCCCCAATGGATCTGCGATCTTTAAGGGTTCGAAATCCCTTCTTTTAGTACAAATATTTTGTTTTAAAACTCAACCCATACCTGAATTGCAAGATCCGAACAAGGGGTTTTATCCCTTGAAACGTAACCCGGAAATCATAATTCTGGGCAGTTACAAAGATGGTATTAGAGCTCAGGTTGTGCAATTCGGATACACAAGGGTGGAGTGTAAGTTTTGAAAATCGCCCACGAGTTTCAAGGACTTTTATAAAAGGATTTAAAGGGGAAAAATGAACTTAAGACGCCTAACCCAAATTGGACTAAGTAATGAACTTGACTTGTAAAAAAATGAGGAAAATCGACCAAACGGGGACACGAGTGGGTAGTAAAGGCGCTAGACCACCCCTATTGGGTGTAGTTGGGAACGGTAGGCAAAATACTAGCTTTCTCTTACAGAGGGTCCGGAAGACTCCAAGGAGATTGCATCAAGGTGGTTGGAGTGGCGAGTTAGGTAGGATCGCGAGGTTTTTGCCCCTTCGGCCAGTCGCTCTTCGAAGAGCGACATTAGATAGCTTGATTTGCATTATATAGTGAGACTGAGTACGATCTCCCTCGAAGGAGGTCATTATAATTGTCATTGACTGATTCTATGATGAGTGCTTGACATGCTAAAGTATGATTGATATGCCTAACAATTAAATGTGTATCGACTGATTTGTGCAAACGGGATAGTGTGAGTACCCTTAATTCTGTGTGGTCAACCCAGCTTGTGTGAAACAACCCCTTCCACTATGTTTGTTAACCCTTTGACGGTTATATTGAGTCTTTCTCCCGGATGTCAGTATGTTTCATGGGAATCGGATTGGTAAACACATTGCGTCAGAAACTCGTGTATGTATATGAAGGTTGTCTGAGTGAGTATTGGAAGGTAGTTCTTGATGTCATTTTGAGTCAAAAGTAAGGTGTTTCCAGGGTTGTCTTCCTTGATTCTTATGATGATCAACCGAGGTTTTCTTGCCACAAAGAGTCGTACGTACCAAGGTCCCACGAGAAATAGGGGTGATGAGTCAGTTGGGGAAGGTCAATGGTTGCCCTTAGGGATCTCTGTCCGGTTGTAATGGTGACTCTCTCTGAACTGCATGACATGATTTTGTAACCTCTTGTATGTACCTTGCAAATGTTCATTTGTAAAATGTTGCTCATGTTATTACATCTGTGATTAGTTACATTGATCAAGTTTTGTGTTATGCCTCACTCTCTATCGTGATTACGTTGTCATATCATGCCTACTTGACTTATTGTATTAATTGTACTAATAATTGATTTGAAGCATATAAACCACATGATATGAACCTACATGATAATTGTTTTCTCCTGGGTTAGGCCCATGATAGCGTGATAAACTCTTCTTCGTGTGAATGCATGTAAATGATCTCTTTATCATACTAGCTAATGACGCCTTGATGCTTATTACTCATTTTATGACAAGAATCTACAACATGCCCATCTATTATGTATTCGTCAGATGGTTGTTTTGCACTTTATATTGTTGTGTGATTAGTGCGTTGGATGGGGAGTATGTGGTATAATTGATTCTTGATGAATGCATGCTTTAATGTTTATGACTTTATGATGGCCATTGTGTGAGTCCAAGTTACACATGTTACGTGTCTATCATCCCAGCATGCCCTAATCGGTATGTTGCATCGTCATACTAGTGCATGAATGTAAATGTCATTTGTTAGGAAGCCGCATGATTAATGTTCTCCCTATAAATAGGTTCATGATAGTGTGATCGTTCAGTTCTGGTATCATGATAGAGTGACTTCCATACTTGATGATTATGTGTTATAACTTGATGTCAACATGCCGTATATGATACGTAATTTCCAGTACATGTTAAGATGATGATCCTTAATGTAAATTCGTGGTTGTATGACATTTTGTACCCATGCCTGCCCTATTGCTTAGGTCCCGTGTTGCACCTTGCTTCCTGTCCTCATTATATGTCGTCTTCGCATGTCTAATTGACCTGTTGTATTGGTCATACTAACGACTGATTTAAAGCATGAATTGCATGATAAATGTCTGTATATAGTTATTGTCTTCCCCTAGATCAGACCCATCATAGTGTGCTACACTTCCCTTGTATGAATGTCGTAAGATGATTTCCCCTGCATGATTAGTCGATGTTACCCGTGGGTTGTTGACTAAATTAGTAGTTCAATTGTGATCATGCTATTTAACGTGATGTCTTGGTAAATGCATGCCTTATTAAAATGGTTGTTGAGTTGGAATACATACCTTGTATACTTGTTATATTGCCAGTTGCGTATTATGCATTGCTATATTCCTCCCATGCTTCTATATCGACGGGCTATGTTAATATGATTTCTTGCACATGGATGTGTTGGTCATTCAAGCGCATGTATGTATCGAATGTCATGTTGAGCCTTTAGCATTATGTAGGGTCCTTAGTTGTGACTTGTGCGAATTTATACCTTGCTTGCATTATTGCTGATTCTCTCTCGAGCTAGGTCCCTCATAGTGTGATCATTCCCTCTTTCTATCACCGTGAAATATCTTACTCATGCAAATTAGGTTGATGTTGAATTCAATGATCAATTGCTTTCTGTGATGGTTTATCCTATCATGCTTACATGTTATCACTCGATAGTGTTTCCCTATTACCTTATGAATTCCTCTAGTGCTGGCATAGATGTATGACTTGGCACCTCGCATGATCACACACCACGTTATCTCATTTTGCATATGCATGATGCATGAATGTTAGAATGAATTTAGCCGAGTTACCTTAATTGTAGTCATGATTCGATATGTGCTAGTAGTATCCTGTAGGGCTTATGATTTCCAATATGACTCGCTAAATGATTACATGTTGTACCTGTTCTATGATGTGATAACTATTGTGCCTTTATATGTGTCCTATGATGATTCGTTCCTAGCATTATTATATTCTATTGCCCATGATGTCCTTCTTGTTACTTTCGATGATGCCTCATGTTTCGTGAACCTCCTATTGAACCCCTTTTTAATGACTCTTGACTATGCTGGTATCACATTATGTGTCGCTAGTATCATGTAGGACTTGTCCTTTCTAAATGTATCTCGTTGTATGATTACGTGCCATGCTTGACCTATTATATGACCAGTGTGTTCAGATGAGATAGTTACTAGGTTGCTCCTATATGTACTCGTATGACGCTTAATCTGGTTGTTATGTTACACCTCGTCATGCCAGATTTGACCTCACCTATTGATGTGTACACCATGCTTGTGCATTCGTTCATATACACCATACTCGTCATCGTCGTTAAATCCCACATGACCTAGAATCTTGCATGCTCATTCTTGATTCCGCATAACTTGCTAGGCATATCTGCTTTCATGGAATAATAGACTACTATCTTGTCTCGCATGCATCAGTATAGGAATTGATCGTGTCGCTGGAAATGAATACGAATGTTGCTCCTTTGAAATAGGTACATGTTAGCGTGGATTAATGTGATTTATAATTTGATATGCTCCATAATGAATTCGTGTTCTCTTGTCGCGATTATAACTTAATGGACTTCCATAAGGGCATCGTTTGCTGTTATGAGGTCGGAGTTTCGTCTCTAGTTGTCATCTTTAGGGTTGGTCTATGTTTGTTCTGAAAGGAACATTGGGTTGTTCGCTCTTGTCCCTCCCCTATCTTCGCTAACTTGGACTCCTACACGACACGTTGGACGAGCGACCACATGAAAGAAGAAATGGAAAGTCGTATAGCAATAGAGCAATGCCGCAAAGGCGTGGGCCCATAACCCACGGGCCTCAAGATCAACGATTTCGGCAGGACAAGCACGTTTTGAGGATGACGATTACTGGGTACGATATGACTTGCAGGCGGGAGTGTCCTCCGTTCGAACTCTTAATCCTCTCTGAATTAATTGATGATGGTATTGCATTGATATGGCGATGGAATTTATGTGTTGATGTGCTAATCTGGTAATGAATCTTGCATGATCACTCATTGTCTATGATGATATGATTTGATGTCTTATAGGTTTCATGTACCATGATGTTTCGATGTTTTGCTACCCTATATTGCTATGCATGATCTGAACTCTTGTGCCTATAAAAGTATGAACTGCGAACGCTAAGGAACCTGAATTGTTATCTAATACGTTTATGATGAAACTTGCTAGCTTGAATTGACTATGTTCATGTATGGTGTTTTGCAATAATTTGGAGCATAATAGCAAATTAAGACTTGTTGGCTGATGATGATGTGGAAAATTTCTTGGTTATGTGAATCGTCAATATGAACTAGAATGATATATTGAAGCATTGCTATTCTTCTATGTTGATTTAGAAGCGTGTTATGATGTATTGTAATATGATATATTAATCATGAGATAATGATATGTTGCTAAGTGAAAGCATGCTGTTATATTATATGGTCGGTAAGCATGATGATGAATATGTAAATGACGAATATGACGTGGAGCATGAATATAACTTGTGTAAATGAGATAATAATGTCTGGTTACTAAATGATCGTCATTCGATATTGTAATGAGTTGAGGTGATGTCTTTCAGAGCATGCTGAAATGTTGGTGATTTATATACTACTTGATCTTCATTTTCTGAATCTTAATAGCATGACCTTGATGTGTTGATATGTTGACATGGTAAATCTGCAATGACTGGATCTACTTGTAGTGCGATGTTAGGAGATTATGAGAATTGATGTGTACTGACATACTAACCCCGTGACACCTAGCCCATTGATCTCTTGACATGTGTGCTTGCATGATAAGTTATGAGAATTCAATCATGAACTTGTGATGCCTTCAGTATGATGTAGATATCCCTTATGGCTCGTGGTATGATGTTGAGATTTTGTTGTTGCTTTTGGCATGTTCTGAAGGGATGGTATGATTTATATTATGAGTAAACATGTTATGTGGTTGAGATGTCGACTGGTTGAGATTACATGATTGATGTTGAGATTTTCCATATGAGAGGTGGCTGATGATGTTATGAGTTGATGAGTTGGTTTACTTTTGTTCATGTTGAGTTGAGAATGATGATTGATTTGATTCGGAAACTAGGAAGAGAATACGGGATTAGTCCTTAGAGGTGGATGATTCCACCTCTCGTGATATGAAATTTGTTTGACTAACGTCGGATTTGAAGATTCTGAACGGTTTTGAAAAAAAAACTAACTTGGATTTTCAAGGAATAAGCGCTATCGAGAATTTCAATGATTTCAAGGTCAATCTTTCCATTTACAAAACTCTTTTGAAATTTCCGGGACTAGATTTACATTATGGCACCCCACGAAGTGGATACAAGCATTTATAGGGGCACTTATGGATTGCTTGCTAAGACCTAGTGGACGCCATGATGCTTTTTGAGTTATAATATAACCGAGAAGTCGGGGTAATGATATGATAGGGGCCCATAACACATTCTTTCTACGACTGCTTAGGGGTATTATGATCACGACGAAGATACTGCGAGGATCTTATATCAATGACATGATCCTTGGACTCACCAATTTCAAACTTCATCTCATGACTTTAAAGTGATTTTAGTCTCGGGGACGAGACTTATTTTTAGAGGTGGATGATGTAAGGACCGAGATTTTTGAAATGTTATTTATATAAATTATAGATTTTATTCTAATAAAAATTCGTTAAAGATCCAAGACTCCGGAAAATTTTGAAAATTTTCGTATTCGATAAACCGAATTATTTTATTTCTCGAGACAACTCCCGACATAAATTTGTTATTCGAACTTGAAAATATTTTGGGGACTTGTTATTTATCTCGGGTTTGGATATTTAATTTAATCACGTCGGGTTAAGATCAGTAAGCGGATTTCAAAATTTATTCCGGGTATTAAGTTGTCATTTCTCCCTATTTAATACCCTTCCAATCAAGCCACCCTACATCTAACCTCTGCCACGCCCCTAACCTCTTTCCCCTCTTCCTAGCGGTAAGCTAACCCCTCCCCTGGCCTATAAACCCATCAGTCCATCACCACTCTATCGTTGTCTTTCCCGTCTTAACTCCCTCCATCTTTCATATCCCCCTTCGGCATTCCTCCATCCCCACCTGTTCACGTCGCCAGCAACACAATCACCGTCTCCTGCTCAACACCTCACCTCCTCCAGCGTCCTTGTTCTTCATTCCCGAGCATCAACGCGCCTCTGTTTTCCCAAGCCCCCAAATCGAACTCCCATCATCTGTTCCTCCTTCCTCTTCAAAGGGCATCAGCAAAAGCACCACCCTACACCTCCCTCGACGTCTACCAGTGCCCCAAGACAGCCCAAGGAGCTCTCAACGCCACCACCGAGCCATCGATGGTCCACCGCCCATTCAAGCACGAGACAACCTTCCGGAAAGCCGTTCTCCTTCGTTTCCAATCCAAACCACTCTCGAGCCCTACCATCGCACTTACCCACATCCGACGCAGGTCCGACGAGCCATCACGAGCCTCCGACGACGCCCAGAACTCCGATCAAGAGCTCCGAAGTAGCGAACCCCCTCGGTGAGCTTCCACATTTCCCTTCTCTGTTTTGATTCGATTCAGTCCTTGGGTCGGGCTATGGGCGAGTGGTGAGTGAGCGAGAGATGAGTGCGGGGAGTCGGGAGAGCTCGAGGGCTGCGCGGCGAGGGTGAGGACGAGCGAGCGCGTGCGTGTGAGAGGTGAGCAGCGAGAGTGTGCGAGAGAGGTGCGAGTTGTGAGCGTGAGGTGGTCTAGGTGAGCAGGAGGCCGAGCTGGGCGAGTCTGGGCGAACAGGCGCGCCGGTGGGGCTCTCCGAGGCGGCCGACGTCGAGCTTCAGGCGGGAGCGAGATCGAACAGAGCTGGCGGGGCAGGGCTTCGGTTTGAATATGGGGAAGGAGATGCCAATATGGCGTGGTGGGCCCCTTTTTCTAACTTATATATATATATATATATATATATATATATATAATTGTTATTTAACCGGTTTGGTGTTTAACGTTACGGGGTTGATTCGGTTTGGGTTAAAAGCGTTGGTTCGGTTCGAGTTTATTCGTTATTTATTTATTTATTAATTAATTGTTTAACCGATAACGGATAATTGATTAATTGGAAATCGATTTATGTCGATATTTAAAAAGGGTCGGTTTTAAAATATATAAATTGAATTATTTAGTAACGGTTGAAAGTTACTTAAATCCCTAGAATTGTGATTTTAATTAAAGTAAAGTATGTAGGGATTATTTAATCGTATTTTTGGAAGTAGTTTTAAAGATTAAATCTTTTATGAATTAGAAATGGCTAATTATAATTTTCTTAATTAAATTATATTTTCTTAATTAAATTTTATTTTCTTAAATCCCTGGAAGTAGTTTTAAGGAGTGAAAAACTATATGAAATATTATTTTCTCAATTAAATTTTTTATATAATTTGATACTTATTAGTAATAAGTATCAAATGATATAAAAAATTTGATTAAAAAAATAATATTTCATAGAGTTTTTCGCTCCTTAAAAAACGTGTGAAAAGGGAGAAGCCCATGTATTATGGAACGGAGGAAGTATATAGTAGGCTAGTGTCCATGCACCATACGAATTAGAATCACGCTCAGGAACTAAAATGAAAATCATATGATTGCTATATGTCCTTGCAAGAGAACGACCATTATCTGTGAAGTGACTAGAGTCTTTGCTAAGGTCATAGGATGACCTAGTCCCATCGGGTCCCGTCCTGAGTCAATCGAGTCATGGAAGTTCCTTTACTTATATTATGAGCATGATTGCGAAAGCTGCCTGCGGGCTTTATTATTTCTTATGGGGCGGGTTGGGCATGCGTGCCGCCCGATTTTTATGGAATGCATACATGAGCTAGCCAGTCTTCGCCCTATCGGAAGGGGGTGGAGGTAGGAAAGGGACATGCCACTTGGCATTCTGTGTGGATCCATTTATCGCTTTCTGCATTATATGAAACTGTCAGCATGTATATATTTGATTTAATTTTCGCATAGCATTACGCATTTCATCTTAGGAATAAGATGCTTATTATATGCCTCTCAGAGTATGTTTATTTACGCGCATGAGTGACCTGATGATTGACCCAGATCCCCCTCATTTTTTTTAGATTCAGGTAACCGTTAGCCGCTATCGAAATCCCTTCTTTTAGTACAAATATTTTGTTTTAAAACTCAACCCGTACCTGGATTGCAAGATCCGAACAAGGGGTTTTATCCCTTGAAACGTAACCCGGAAATAATAATTCTGGGCCGTTACAATACGTGAGAAACCACAAAAGGTCTCCAATGGCTCCTTCGTACTGTTCGTGGTTCCACCCAAAAAAACAAAACCAGAGGTTGTTTTCCAACGTTCCATTGCTCCCTAATTAATTTCATAATCAAAATATAACATATTCATAATTGAATTATAGCAACGGCTGTCCCGGCCCACACTTTGCAACTGCTACAAAACTCGGGTACGCCATAGAACTCGGCCGAGTTTGTCTTGCTCCACCCGAGTTCCTGTTCAACAGCCAACTTGATGTCCAGATTTCGCTATTTTCAAGGTTGAATTTGGAAAAGTCATAAACACGAAAGTTGTAGGTCTACGAATCCTCTTTCCAACAAGTATAAGTATGTCCCGATCCGATAAGTACAGCCTTCGTACGACTTGTTTTAGTGCAGCGTCGCCAGCTTGGACATCTCCAATCCTTTACATGTTTAGCTCATCTCCTCGGCTTTCGTGCTCTTCTATTCTCGTTCAATCTTCCAACATTGGCTCGAGCTTAGCTTCACCTCTTTACAATCACCTAAAATCATGCACAAACCTCGTAGATTCCGACTCTAATTGAAACATAATGAAAACATGAAAACTACTCTAACTCATGCATTTTACCCTACCTATACACATCTAAATGCTTATATTAACACTACCTAAATGTGCATGATCAAACTCCCCCACACTTGAACATTTCTTGTCCTCAAGAAAACAATACCAATCCAAACACACATCCCACAAATACACTCTCCATGCATTCACCTCGTCAAAATACATTCCAAACCAAGTAGGAAGCACAAGACAATAATCAACATCCATACATGTATTTGAGCAACTCAAAGGCTTAGGCACATTTCAATCCAACCTCACCGGGTACATAAAGTGTTTCACTCATTTCTCTTGTGTTTAGGCTAAGTCAATTCCGCCAATCCAATGCAACTAAGCTCCATGAAAATTGAAATCCACATCAAAATCTCCACCGTGGGTGACATTACAAGTAATAATCATCACGAGGTCTTGTAAGGGTTGTAACGAGGTTCGGTGAGAAAATTAAGGTCGAGAATGTTTTTGGCTTGTGATGCTCATAATCCGGGAACTAAGCTCCTAGTAACCAATTACAAGCTCAACCAAAACTTATCACAAACCCTCAAACTCAACACTCAAGCACAACACAATACAAGAACTTCCTTTAAACCAAACAATACTCCCAAATCATTTCTAAAGGTGATGAAGAATGGTTCTTTTTATTGCAACTTTTTTTGTTCTTTCACGACTTTTACTCCTAAGTGAATTTTATCCTCCTTAGGCCCCGAGTATACATATATATACATAAATTCATGAAAACCCTAAACAATCAACGCAAAGAATTGATAACATTCAAAGATGAGTATTAAGAACAGAAATCTCACAATGCAATGATAAACCCGACGCTTCGATTAATTTCCCCAAGCAAATAGGATTAGTTGTTCATACTTGAGAAACCACAAAAGGTCTCCAATGGCTCCTTCGTACTGTTCGTGGTTCCACCAAAAAAAAAAAAAAAACCAAAACCTCCTAGTTGTTTTCCAATGTTTCATTGCTCCCTAATTAATTTCATAATCAAAATATAACATATTCATAATTTAATTATAGCAACAGCTGTCCCGGCCCACATCTTGCAACTACTACAAAACTCGGGTACGCCATAGAACTCGGCCGAGTTTGTCTTGCTCCACCCGAGTTCCTGTTCAACAGCCAACTTGATGTCCAGAATTCGCTATTTTCAAGGCTGAATTTTGAAAAGTCATAAACATGAAAGTTGTTGGTCTTCGAATCCTCTTTCCAACAAGTATAAGTATGTCCCGATCCGATAAATACAGCCTTCGTACGACTTGTTTTAGTGCAGCGTCGCCAGCTTGAACATCTCGAATCCTTTACATGTTTAGCTCCTCTCCTTGGCACTCGTGCTCTTCTATTCTCGTCCAATCTTCCAACATTGGCTCGAGCTTAGCTTCACCTCTTTACAATCACCTAAAATCATGCACAAACCTCGTAGATTCCGACTCTAATTGAAACATAATGAAAACATGAAAACTACTCTAACTCATGCATTTTACCCTACCTAAACACATCTAAATGCTTATATTAACACTACCTAAATGTGCATGATCAACTCTCGATGTGTACTTGACATCGAGTAGATTTACTCGACGTCGATTAGCTCTGGGCTCCTCGAGTGGATCTCTGCTCGACTTGCTGTATTTCGACTCGGGTGGCACTCGATATCGACTAGAGTTGGTCGATATCGACTAGTTGTGTCGAGTGCTTCCTTCCTTGTTTTTGCTTGATTTATGTTGGTTCAGCTGCTCCTTGACCTTGGACTTTCTCTAGTTGACTTCGAGCTTTTCATCCTTTCTCTGAATTGCTGTAAATTGCCTCGATTTCTGCTAAATTAAACAGAAACTAGTGTAGACTCCATAATTTGGCAAATAAGCATAAACTAGATAGATTTTGTACTATTCTGACCCAAATGCATGAAATGTATGCTGAAATCGGTGACGTTGTTCCTGGGGCCTAGGGGTCATGTGCCCATCACACTTCCACTGCACTGCTCCGGTGCCATTCGGTCGTTCGCCCTTTCTTCCATGTCACCATTCATTAGGGGATCGCGAGGGGTCAGAGGTTATGGAGATAGGGGAGGGACAAGGGAGGACAATATGACTTCCATAAGGATTCAGACACGGACCACGACTAGAGACGACAAGACCAGAGACAAGATCCCAACCCGAGAGTTACAACGATGCCTTTAGGGTATTCCATGAAGTTATAACTGTGGCACGCAAACACATAATAATCACGAATATCATCACATCATTCCACACTAACATGCACCTATGTCGAGGAGTGGCGATCTATGCATTCATAACATGTTCATATCATTCACTTTACACATTCACATAAGAAGCTAGCAACTTATCATTTCATTCACTAATCATGCTTGATATACTAAGAACATACATGCACGAATGGACATGGGACATGTGTGGCATAAGTTGCACTAGCTTTAGCAACATCCAAGGACATTGTACACATGACTTATCACTCAGTTAGACACACATAAGCAGGTCGTAATATCATGGGGCCAAGGCAAGCACGCTAAGAGGTACATGTCGCATCACATACATCCATATTCACATAGTAAGACAAGGACGACACATAGTCATACGAAATAAATGGGAGACATATGTCCTACATGATACTAGAATTGCTCATTAAACATGTACACAATCAACATGGTCTAATTACATTAATTCAACATGCTAGGACAATCATCTCATATATTAAACATACAACGAGGGTTGACCACACTATCATGGGCCTAATTCATGTGAAGACAATAATCATGGAAGTTCCATACATATGACACATACATCTCATAAGAGCAACCGTACAAGATACCAGGCAAGTCATGTTGAAATACATCAATATACTATGTCATGCAACCACGAGAATGGATACTACTATAACCGACAGAATTCTCCAAGGCCATTCACCGATTCATCACCCCGTTTCCCCGTGGGGCATTAGTATGACTCGCTGGGTAGGACACAAGGGCACTCACACTGTTTTCGAGAGGCGAGGGTCACTACAAAAAAAGAGATTAGCAACGGCAAAATACCGTCGCCAATAGTCAATTGGTCATCGCCAAAGTCTAGTAGCGACGGCATAGCGGCGGGATATCAGCCGTCGCCAAAATAATTACGGAAATTAAAAAAAAAATTCTCAGCTTTTTAGCCCAGGTTTACTAGAACCGGGCTAAAAAGTCCCATGTTTAAAAAAAATATAAAATTCACCACATTCGTATCTATTCTTACAACCAAAAATGTAAAACTAAAAATTAAACAAAAATACACCAGAAACATTTGTTCACGCAAGGCAATTGGTCATATATTATTACAATAAAATAGAAATAACTATTACAAAGTCCAAAAATAACCTTTTTTTCTCAATCCACATCTTGAAAGTAATATAGCTCAAAATCTGTCAAGGTCATGTGACCATTGCTTTTGGAGCAATATGCTTTTGGGCTTCAAGTCTATAAATTATATCTGAAACATTCAACAACAAATCAAAGCAAAGCAACATGAGAATATATTTTATCACTTGTCCAAGTTTTGATATCCCTAAAAAGATAGCAAATGCATTTAGATCAGATCATGTGGATTAGAATCACGGAAACACATTATACGAGTACTTGGTACTTCAATAATGGCATAAATTATATTTGGAAGCAACATTCCTAATGACATATGGGCAGCCAACACTGAATATAACGAGGGATGTCTACATGTACAAAAAACATAGGATTCTAGTTCATCTAGAAGGTATGAAATAATATGAAAACTTTTTATGAGCAAATATTTAGAGTTTATAGTCATAGGACACTATCTTCGCATTGTAAAGCCACAAACATATATAGTGTGAATGATCATATATATGCAGGATGACCTATCTCTCAAATTCAAAATCGGAAAATCTAGCTACTTCTAAAGTTTTCCACCCCTGTAGGATTTCCACTACAAGGTTTTCCATTCAGATTACACAACACCACAATTCGAAAGTTTACCTGACTACATCTTCCTTCAACACCTTCAGAGATTGTCAGTCTAAAAGCATAAAGAGCTCTCCACCAGGGTAGTAATCAATTACCAAACAAATGCGTGTTTTGGTCTGTATAACTTCCAAAAATTAGATTCTCAATGGCTCAACAAACTCAAGTGAATATATCATACAGAAATTAAATTTAGTAAATTATCAAGGATTATTATTGATTACTTTTGCACGCAATATAGACATGGTAGATTTAATTTGATGTAGGAATCATTGTAGAAATAAATCAGAATTTTAAGTTTAAATAAAAGATTTTACATAAATTGACCTATGCAGGAAGAAAAGGTTGATCCATCATGTCCAGAATTTCCCTTTCAGCACAGGCTCCATGCACCTGTAAAGGATATCAAGACTCAGGGATAAATTAAACACATACTTATTCCACAAAAGTTAGAGCCACTACAAAAAAAATCACGAGGTTTACCTGTTTATAGATATTTCAAAGGATTTGTGAAATTCATGATCTTTCAGATGCTTTGTCAATTCTAATACGACATCCTTCAGCTCCTATCTTCTTTGAATTAATGTACACTTTTGAGCATTATCCTGTCAAATGTTGTAAATTTTGAGCAGTAAATCAAAAGTGTAAATAATCAACCAAAAAAGTTTCCAAGGAGCACAATCTCACCTTACCATTAGCACAAATAAGCACATAACTAGTTTCCATGTTTTTATATGCTAGCCCTCCCAGAACCTATAAGAAAGCAATCAATGCATATCATTTAAGACATTTATTTCAAGTAAAAAAACAGCCATAATTTATTGCTCAGAGGAAAAGCTTCTAATTATGAAATCAACAACAAGCATCTCAGTTTCTCCGGGTGGAGAAGCATGTCGAACCATCTGTACAAATGAAAAGAAAGAACATTAATAAGATGAAACACATAGCCAAAACTCATTAGCAAACCATGCCTTAAAATGAGGGATTAGAGGCAACACAATACCATCTCACTAACCCTTTGGAGGCCAACTCGCCGAATTTCATCAAAACCTTTATGGACAAAGGTGGCCTACGAAAGAATAAATTGCATCCATGAGATCCTTAATGAATAACATTAATAATTGAAGAGAAAATCACAAGCACACAGGATACAATACTCACGGTATTTAATTTCTAAGGAAAGAAAAAGACAAACATGGTATGCATGGTAAATGCTACCGTGAACTTTCTGAGGGATGGAATATGTACACTAAAAAGGTATTCCACAATCATCTATAAGCTAGATTCATATGAATCCATATTCAAAAGCAGTTTGATGCTTTTTAAAAAAGGAAATCATAAAAAAGGGAGTGTCATATGAATCCATATTCAAAAGCACAAGCAAGTCTATGATCTAATTAATAGCAGATCAAGGAAGTGGCTGCCCAAAGTGCAACGAGGGCAAAAAATACATTAAGAATATTTTACAAGGTGTTAAAGAATGCAAGAAACTAGGAAGAAATTCAAAAGAGGGCAAAAAAAATACCAACTTTGGATAACCAGGGAAAATATTAGCTCAAATTGCCAGCATATTTCCATTGGATAAATTTAGCTATAGATAGATACACAGTAACGCATGTAACTTTTTTCTAGCTTGTTTCTTTTCTATTCTCCATTTCGATTTCGGTCAATTTCTAAAATTTGATTTCACCTTTACCATTGATGATTTTTCAGAACAACTTCATACAAGCTAAGCTATAATCCCACTGTAAAAAAGAGAGAAACATAGATGATAATACCATATACATCTACGTTCCACTGGAAGCCAAAGCATTCAAACCCCACTATCAATTGCTTCCAAAAACCTACAGAAGTAAAATCCCCCAAAGTTAGTGTTTGGGGTTGCAACTCAAAAGACAAATCTGAAAAGGAAAAATGAACAAACAAAGAGAGGATGACTCCTCATATATTCAACATTAAATAGCACGCCCAACCTGTAACAAGCATGAATTAAGCCACATCTATTCCAAACTTAGATGAAAGTTCTTGTAAATTACTTGCCATGAGAAACTGCAAATTATTAAAAAAACGCATCCCCGAAGAACAGCTCAGATCTGGGCCAATTGAGAGCGAAATTGTACCTGGAATGAGGAGAGGGAGTAGAAATCCAATACTTGGTGGGAGAAGGTAACTGATGTCCATGATTTATGCCATGTTTTTATATCTAGTTCAACTCCTTATTTTATCATTTTATATATTCTGGGTTAGAATAGTACATAATCTATGTAGTTTATGCTTATTTGCTAAATTATGCAGTCTACACTAGTTTCTGTTTAATTTCGCAGAAATCAGACGTACTTTGGAGCTTAAAGGAAACTCATGAAGAAGCTAAGGATGGTGCATCTGGAGGAAAGCCCACTTTTCACCATTCATCATTCTGAATCGAGTTCTGATGTCTTCATGAGAGTTGTAGCCCTCGAAAAGAGCTTTCCAACGCATGTTCATATGCATCAATCGGACGAACGAGGACTCCAAAAAGTGCGTTTCAAGAACGGAGCAGGATGCTGAGAACTGAAAAGTGGTCGATATCGACCTGACTTGGTCGATATCGACCTGGTCCCAGTCGAAATTTCCAAGATCGACTCGAAATGACATGGAGATACGAAGACACGAAGACAACTAGATATCGACCAGTGTTGGTCTATATCGACCAAAATCAACTCGATAATCCTGCCAGAGCCGAAATTGAGTGAACATAAGTGGATCCGAGAAGATGACTCGATACCGACCTACTTTGGTCGATAGTGACCAACTGCCAGTGTCGATTCCAGGTCGATTCCGAGTCCTATCCTAATTCCGAGTGAGAAGATATTCCAAGAGAAGATTCCTTGCACATGAAGACTAGAGATATTTTATCTTTTAATTTATCCTAATGGTGGAACATTTAATTACCTTATAGGATTTATCTTGTTTTACCAATTTAGATTTATTTATTTCCAATTAGAATAATATCCTTAGATAGAAGATGGAGTTTCCTTACCTTGACTAGCAAGGATTAAGTCCTATAAATAAAGTCCATGGGGCTAGTTTTTATTCATTCCAAGCTAGAGATATTGAGTAGAGAGAGAGAGAGTGGAAGCCGAGTGGAGTTGTGAATCGAGAGCAGAATTGCCTTCGTTCGGTTGTAAGCTCTATTTTAGTTTATTAATGCAATTTATTTCCCTTTTATTATTGATGAGTTTTCCTACGATGAAGAGCGAGTAGTCCACCCACTTCTAGGGTCGGGGTGAGCCAGACGATAGCTAAACGTGCTTGAGATAAAGATTCGACCTTTGTTGTGTTTTGAGCATCCACTGCCTTTTATATGTTTATTACCTATTTAATAGAGATTTAGGTTAACAACTTGGCGAAAGCTTGTTCCTTTGATATGATTTCATGATTATTTCTATTTATCTTACCCTATGCATGTTTGGTTATCGTTGTTGCAAACCCCGATCTGGGAAGTTTTCTTTTACATAGTTTATTCCGAAATCTACGAACTTTGTCTTTTATTTCGTTTTCTGCACCTACTCGATTTCGACCAAAACTGGTCGATATCGACATCTAATTTTCGATCCAGATAGATCGCTGCTTGTTTGTGTTTTTGCAGGTACAGGTCGAAATCGAGCAAACAGGTCGATATCGAGCACTTAGGTTGATATCGAGTGACCTGGTCAAAATTTGCCTGACGACTACAGAACCCAGAAATGGACTAGATTTGGTCGATATCGACTAACACTGGTCGATATCGAGTGAATCTCCTGAGGTCGAAATCCGACGTGAACATCCGCTACCTAGGATCCGCTGACACGCTTCCTCGAGGATCGAACCTGACTTCGTTTTGCTACATCGGGAGGGAGTCTTGAACATTATTTCCTAGGAACCAAATCGGTTTGTTTTATTTTATTCATACTTTATTTGTAATCTCGGTTTCCTCCTACAACAAATTGGCGCCGTTGTCGGGGAAGAAATCATTCGCACCTTATGTTGTTAGATCTCACGTTTCTTTTGAGTTACTTTGAAGGTGTATGTGTCGTTCTGGTCAACCACCTGAGTTTGACGCCATAGACGATCCGAAACATCTTATACACATCCACTCTAGACTAAAAAGGATCATGGCGACCGCAGAAACACAAGCTGAGATGATTGAGAGGCTTCAGAGGGAACTAGCAGCCAACAATGCTGCTCTCGCTGCTGAGAGAGAACGCACTGAGCAGGAAGCTGAACTGAGGAGGGAGGCAGAGGCTGATGAGCTTGCCAAATACCCTACCACTGCTGAGGATTACATGCACCCGACTCTTGTCGTGCATGAATCGCCTATTCTAGTCCCTCCTAATAACTTTGAAATCCGCACTGCCTTCCTTATTGAAATTAAAAATAATGCTTTTCAAGGAAGATTTAATGAATGCCCTCTCGAACATATTACTACTTTTTCTGATATGTGCCAAACTCTTGTTGAAGGTACTACTCTTGAATATGTAAAAATGAAAGATTTTCGTTTGGTCCCTTGCAGGTACAATCGTACAACATTGAAGTGGCTTGAAGGTCTCACTATACGATCCCTCACAACATGGGCAGAGGTTAGGAATGCGTTCCTGAACAAATTCTTTCCTCCCGCCAAGACAGTGCTCCTCAGACAGAAGATTACAACATTCAAATAAAAGCCTGGGGAGCCGCTAGCACGAGCATGAAATCGATACAAGGATCTGCTACGATCCTACCCCACTCATGGGCAGCCACCATACGTCATTCAAGAGATTTTCTACAATTCTCTTGATCTGGCCGCCAAGGAAATGATCAATCAATACACACAATATGAGTATCTAACTCAGACACCAGCGGAGGAATGGGCTACTATCGAAAGGCTCACCAACTTCGACAACACGTATGGGGCTCCTGCAAACTACGACGAAAACAACTATGCCAGGCTAGCCCCATCCATGCCCCTCTATGAGCCTTCTAAGGAGATTGATCCAGACGTCAAGGAATAGTACTACAGAGATCATAATCGCAAGCTACTCAAGCAATTCAAATATCTATCTGTTAACCAACCCTGCATTGAATATGGCTCACAGAGGCACACAACTCCAGGGTGCCCACATACCGAGCAAGTCAGGATGGCAGAAACTCATGAGGAGGTAGCTTACGCAGGGGGTCCCAATCGCTATACGAGGGACCAAAGGCTCCTCTTTCACCTAAATTTTTGGAATTTGCGAAAGTCGATTTTTTGATATAAAGCATGCATCTTTATGTGATTTATGATATGCGCATATGTTTATTGTTGTGGTGATCCCTAACCTTGGAAGTTTGCATCTTTATTTGTTTTATTTTATTATTTTTATTCGGCACATACTCTACTCGATATCAAACCACCATTCCCCCTCCATCCCTCGACATTGACCCCTCTATTCTTTATTGACAGCCACCTTCATCACCTCTTCCCACTATCCCTGAACCCCAAAACACACTAAACCTAGAACCGCTGACTTCTCTCCTGAGGACGAACCTGACTCCCCTATATTATAGCGGGGGTCTTGACTATACATTTATTTGGTTGAGAAACCCTCTCGTCAAAAACCAGGGAGAGAGATTGAGCGAGGAGGGGATCGAGTCCACAAGGACAAGAAGGAAGGAGGAAGGAGCGCAGGCACTGGAGCTCGACGCTGTAAATCTACCATGGCAACCGTTTTCCGCTCTCTCGCTGTGGCTTATACTTTCGTCTTCACACCTACCTCTTTCGATTGCAAGCGCCTCCATCTCGCTGCTCCCAAACCATTCCCAGGTTCTCCCTCTCTCTGAATCTGCTTGTTACCTCCACGATTCGCTTTCGATGTTTGTTATTGTTTCTAGATTCGATTGTCTTGGCTACGATTCGTGGTTCGACACCCGAATTGTTTGGATTATCGCATATTGTGAATTTAGGTTTTGATGATTTGTGTTTGTTTTTCTTTATTATTCTATTGAGCGTGGATTTTCTTGGTGATTTGTCTCGACAGAGAAGAATAGAGGCGTGCTCAATGTCAGATCTCACCATGTTGCTGGTGGTTCTAAAATTGTTGTTCGCAGGGTTGGTAGTCTCGTTATGTTGTTGTCGTGAGTGATCTACCTTATTCTTCTTTTTCTTCTTTCTCTGAGATTCATCCCTAAACAGAACCCTAACTTAATAGTTAATAACTGAGATTATATAGGGAGGAACTAATAAGATTAAGGAATTTTATAGGGAGTAGAACAGTTGCTGGTAGAGTTATAAAAGAAAGCCATGGTACAACTAAGCAGCAGGACACATTCACAAGAAGGTTGAAGCTTATCGGTTATCAATAACATTGCAAGTTTGTCTGAGGTCTTGGCGTTTGCAGTTGGATGTTTTATTCCAATGCCAAGTATGAGTACTTTTCTCATGATCTAGACACTGCAATCATGTTATCGGAATTGGATGATAAGGGTGGGAATGCGAACTTTCTTGGTTGTATGAATAACAGTTCAAATTTGGTGCAGTGCAAGTGCTGAGAAAGGTTCGAAAGATCAAAGCAAGAGAAGGTGGGAAAGGTAACCGTCGATCAACTACTTGGTTGTATGGAAATGGTCTTATGTTGTAATTGAACTGGTCCACCTGTCATGTTAGTATTGACACCCGTCATGTATTAGGATATGCGCGTCATGTTAATTAAGTTCCCATTTGTGCATAGGGTGTTGAAGTTGTCAAGGACAAGGGGCAGAAAGAGGCCCCAGAGCATTGGGACACAGGACCGGCCAAGCTAGGGTACTGAGCCAGATCCTACTCTTCTTGTTGTTGTCGTTGCCTCTGAATTGTTTGTCAGAGCGCTTCACAGGTCAAATTTCTCTTCTTCTGCCCAATTTACTGAATTGTGTTGTTTTCTCTCATGCATGAATGAAGCTGAATTTGTTGTGTGTTTTGTGTGGCAGTACGTGTTGTTGTTTTTGTTTTTCACATGTTTGCATTTACTCTAAAGTCTAAGGTGAATATCTTTCCCAAGTCTTGTATTTGGGTTTTCACATGTTTGCATTTACAACTGAGGTCTGCCCCTCTTTCCCTTTCCCAATCTAATTATTTCAAATTTTTAGGGTTCGAATTGCAATTGATGGCCAAGGGTTGCGGGTTTTGAAATTGAAGACAGATGAAGAGGATGATAGATAAATAGAAGAACGTGAAATTCTGAAATCAATTGTCGGCAAGGTTTAATCAGATTTTTTGTTCAATTGAATGGTAAATGTTGAACTGTGTTAATGCCCTGAAGAGGTAAATGTTCAACTATGTTAATGCCATGGCCACTGTTGGAGTATTTGTTGGTGCTTTAGTTTCGATTCAACTTCAGTTATGTTAAATATTTGTATTGTAATATTGTATTACTTATTTGTTCAATTCCCTTGTTAAGTTTCTACTGAAAGAATCAAACAATTTGATTCTTAAATGCTGAATTTGTTCTACTTGTTTCTCTTTCCCTCACTTATTTGGAGTTTGGACTTTGAATTGCAGTATACTTTATATTTAATTCATTATCTTGTTAATGTAGTGAAGGTAAACACTTTAGAAATGAATATTTATTATGTCATGTAATTTGTTTTGTTTGTCATATGTGTTATATTCTAGGTGTCATGTTAATTAGTGATGTTTATGGATAAGTTCATGACACCGGGGAGGACAAGGAGGTCAAAACAGCGACTGAGTTTGGGGACAATGGGATGGACAAGGGGGTACGTCGGATGCACCTCCTAAGAAAACTGAAGAGTAATTAGGGTCCCTTTGACTGTCATGTCAACTGCATTACGTAACATGTAATTTATTGATAATTGTCATGTCAACCGCATTATGTAATTAATTGATGACTCTCATGTCAACTGTCATGTGTGAAATATTAAAATTTTACGAAATAATCAAGTTTTTTCTAACTCCGTCTAGCCACCGCCTAGGCGCCCGCCTAGTCGCCTAGGCGTTAGGCGACCGCCTAGCGCCTTTTAGAACACGGTGTAGAAGTGAGCTGTTCGTTTTGCAATCTAACTTATCATGCTTATATTCCCTATATTCATGTCAATTGGGCTTTCTAGGTTGATCCTTTGGTCTTTGTCGATTTGAAACTTACAACCATCTTGACGGTAAAACAATTCAATATGGTTGACGGGTAATTATATATGTCATGTGTCAAGTAAAAAATTCACGTGTCAAGTAAAATACATTATGTGTCATGTAAATCCGGTATGGATGACATGTCAAATAAAACAATTCACGTGTCAAGTAAAATAATTAATGTGGGAAGTAAAATGCATTATGTGTCATGTAAATCTAGTATGGGTGGCATGTAAATTCAGTATGGTTGATGGATGATTATATATGATCGGTTAGTTAAACTTGTGACGTTTTCAGTCTCTCAGCAACTTGCATAAACCCAAAAATCACTTCCATCTCATTCAATTGCTTCAAGCATCCGTCGAACGATTTTTTTAGAATATAGACAAGTTCACAATTCTAAAATTCAATAAAATACCAAAATGGGTAATTCATCACCGAATACAAAATGGCTAATTCTAAGCAGTATATCGTTCACTTTTATTAAAACTCAACCCAAATTCTAAATTCAATAAAATACCAAGCTTCACAATTCTAAAATTCAATAAAATACCAAGCTTCACACATATCATGTAAAAAAACTTCACCTGTCATGTAAAACAATTCACGTGTCAAGTAAAACAATTCACCTGTCAAGTAAAAAAATCAAGTGTCAAGTAAAATACATTATGTGTCATGTAAATCCGGTATGAGTGACCTGTAAATTCAATATGGGTGACGGGTAATTATATGTTGATTCGGACCTTTATAATTGAAATGGTTATCCCCGCGATTCAATCTATGTGGCCAAGGGAGGATTCAAGGGCTACGACTTTCATCTAACAGGACAACACAAGAACTCATCTTCATCTATACGATGAGCAATTTTAGCTTACCGCTTCACAAAATGAATTTGACATTAGATTGATATTTTAACCGGCCAACTCCCCGGACTTAAACATTTTTTTGGTGTTGCTGTCATAGAAAAGAGAGGAAAAAGTGTTCGGTTTCGATAGAAAACCGTGTAAATTCGTCCACATGAAAAAATGTCCGGTTTCATATATGCAGATGAGGTTCATTCAATATTAATATTGTAATATAGTATGAATGATCAAATTTTGTTTTTATTACCACAAGGGTTATCGAATATATGATGCATGATCTTTGGCAATTTCGCATTTAACATGTTGTTTTACTAAAAAAATGTACATTGTCTATGAATTACAAGTTCGAATTTCCCATAATTACAAAATGTGCGAACCACTTGAACAAAAAAAAAAATTGTGCGAACCACATACTCAATTCCTCGCTATGTACCATAAGCGTTTCCAAGTGCATCATAAGTGACACAAAAACGCACCGGTCAGTCGACCAAGATGCACATAGAGCACTACCATGTCAAAACTATTAATTATCATGTCAAAGGTATTACTTGACATGTTAAAAGCATTATATGTCATGTACATCGTCGTTGAATGACATGTTCGAATTTCCCATAAGTACAAAATTCGTTAACTACATATTGAATTACAAAAGGCGGAGCATAAGCGTCTCTAGGTGCATCATACTTGACACCAAAAGACACCGGTCATTAGACCAACATGGACATGGGTCGTGAAGAACACACAAGGGGAGATGAAGAGCTATTCACGCTGCACTTACCATTTTTTAGAGAGAAATTCATGGAGTGTATTTGCCCATTACACTAGCAAAGTAGCAAGATTGACAAAGATTATTCAATGACACACACAGAGGATTCATGGGAAATCCTAATTACACTAGCAACGTAGCAAGATTGGTAAGTAAATATTAACTAGTGTCATGCACAAACGCTGAGGCTGGAATGTTGACATAAACGGGTGACATGTATAAAAGCTAGTGACAAAACGTGAGTTGTTTTTTCTGAAAAATTGAGTTGCTTTTTCTCTCTCTTTCTCTCAGCACTTTCTGAAAAAATGAGTTGCTTTTTCTCTCTCCTCCTCTCAGCACTCTCTCTCCTCTCATTAATTCACCTCTGATGAGTTCTACTTTTTTATTCCCTCTCTCACATGCTTTTCTTTTTCCTTTTTTTCTTTCCTCTCTCAGCTCTCTCTCACTGTCAGCTTTTTTGTCCAGTTGTCTCCCACAGTATGACCTGCTACCTGCTACACTTGTAAGCGGATATCCGTTTTTAAGCAATTTTTTTCCGGATGGGGTAAGGTGTGCAAAGTTTGCAACCAAAAGGGTCATTTTAGCAAAAGGCCCTCTATACAATATCTTAATTTAGAATACTTTTGAGGATGTGTCAACACCTCCTTAATTTAAACAATTTCAACTAATCACAATTTTCTCTTATTATTTCTTTTTCTTTTTTTCTTTTTCTCTTCTTCTCTTTCATGCATTTACATTTTTTTCCCTTTTATTTTCTACCCATTTACTAACTATTGGGTTTAATTCAAAACATTGAATTAAATCTATTGTCTACTATTAATATATATTTAAATCTTTATATATTAGGGCAAATTGTATAAAATAGCACGAACTTTAGGCATAGTTGCACTCAGCGACACAAACTTAAAAAAATACAAAAATAATCACCAACTTTAGGGTTTAGTTGCTAATGTGGACTAGTTGGGGTGCTTACATGGAATTGTTTTTAATTAAAAAGGCATATAGCCAGATATGGATTAGTGAGAATGCTTACATGATATTTTTTTTAAATTAAAAGACATAAAAGATGTGTCAAAATTATGAAACTAGCTACGTTCCAATTTTATTTTTTATTTCATGTAATTCCAAATCAAAGATAATTGTGACAAATATAACATTTGGAAATTAAAATTTGGTACTAGTTATTTCAATTTGCAAATGTTATATTTGTCACAATTATCTTTGATTTGGAAGTACATGAAATAAAAAAAAATGGAACCTAGCTAGTTTCATAATTTGGGCACATCTTTTATGTCTTATAATTAAAAAAAAATTCATGTAAGCATTTTCACTAATTCATATCTCGCTCTTTTTCTTTTTTAATTAAAAAAATTCCATGTAAGCACCCGCACTAGTCCACAATAGCGAGATATGGGGTATGTGCCACTTACCGCAACTAAACCCCAAAGTTAGTGATTATTTTTGCATTTTTTTAAGTTTGTGCCACTGAGTGCAACCATTCCTAAAGTTCGTGATATTTTATGCAAGTTACCCTATATATTATAATAATAATTATATCAATATAATATCTTAATTTAAAAACCTTTTTGATGAAGTCTAATTAGCTTCGTGGTAAACATTTGTACCATATTATTAAAGATTTCAAGTTTAACTTCATTATTTTATCAAAACTTTTATTAATATTTTATAATATTAATTTTTTATATTTATAAAAGTCGCGACATGGCACGGGGATTATAATATTTTATCCTTAAATGTTTAGTTTAATAAAAAGTTAATATAATTTAATAATAAAATTATTATTTTTTAAATTCTTAAAGATAATTACAATTATTTTTTTTTCGAAATTTGATATTCCTATAATACTTGTATGCACTATTTAAATTTATAGCATAATATATAGAAGTAATTTGGCCTTTGGACCAATTACTAAATGGCCTAAAAGCTTTTCTTTGCTAGTAAATGGCCAAAAATCTTTCATAATACCAACACTACCCCTGCTTTAATTTATAACCCTCCCGTCCTTTCTTTCATTCAGATCTGAGCGCAAAGAGATCGAGATCCATGGCTGCCCTCCATTATCGCTCCTCCCGGTTCCCCTTCTTCTTGAGGCTCTTAGATTCGCTTCATCGGCATCTCGGAACTCCCTCCCGGACGGCCGGACCGCAAGCCACAACTTCAGATTCGCCTCCGACCCAACCACCGCCTCCTAGAATCGTTGATGAAAGGACGATTTTGAGTCCTCGATTCAAGGCTTGAATGGTGAATCGCCGTTGAATCTTGTTTTTGCTCGATTTTGATTTCAATTCTTTGTTGAAATAATCAATTTGTTGTTCGATTTCAATTGGGGACCAAATCTCCGACCTCGTAGCTTCTCCTCTGCCTCCGCTGCCTTCGCTCCAATTCCCACCGCCTTCGCTCCAATTCCCTCCGCCTCTCCGCCGCCTCCTTTAATTTCCTCCTCCGCCCTTGGATCTGGAAGGTTTCGACGATTGCATCAACGCCTGGCTCGACGACGCCATCTCGGAATTAGCCGTGACATCGACACGCCAAAGACCTTACTTGTCCGGCGCTGGAGACAAGAGCTGAAGGACGGACGGAATCGGAGATCCATGTACTGGAATCCTTAGCGGCCGAGGTCTCCGCCGGAGGCGAGACATGGCGAGGGAGCTTGTTGAAGGCTTCATTTGAGGTGCATAAATCTCTACGTTTAAATGAAGGAGAATCCAAAAAGATGAAGGAGAGCTTCAAGAGGTTTGCAATTCACTTCAGGAGGATGGGCAATTGGTCGGCAAAAGATACCGATCGGCACAAATGGAGCTCATTTGTCTGTCATTCATATTCATATTTTCATGGGGCAAAATTGTACTGTAATTGCATTTTCACTTATCCTCTCTACAGAGCTACAATGTGTGGATTTGACCTTGCCTTTCCACTCCATTTTCCCTTTATGTATTTACTTCTTTTTTCTTTTCTAAATATATTTATGTAACAAGTCATCCCCTTGAATGAAAACACTCAAACAGTCAATAAAAATAAAGTTTATAAATGAAGTGTAACGGCCCGGGATTATGATTCCCAGGTTACGTTTCGAGGGATAAAACCCCTCGTAAGGACCTTGCGCCCCGAGTACAGGTTGAAGGTTTCAAACTTACTTTAACGTTTTCAAAGGGGGATTTCATACCCAAAATCGAAGGGATCGTTGGAATCCCCGGGGAAGTCCCCTGTACCTGTCGTAAATCTAAGCGTGGAAATCGGAAATAGTGCAACTAGCGGAAATAAGCGTAATACAAGAGGGTACCACGGCAGAGCCGGGTCAAAACGGAGTCAAGTATAAATCCAAAATATAATCAGAGTCTAGTGAAGTCTATACTCCAACGCTCACTCTCCGCCGACAAAATGACCCGCGCAAATAGGCAAACAGCACCGATAGGATGAACATAGATAATACCTAAAAAAATTGATATGGGGCGGGATCAGATCGATGCCCACTTCTCTGCATCCCAACCATAAGCACACATATACGCTATTCCTAATAAAGATGCTTCTAGATGCATGGCGGAATAGTAACACACTAACATGCTCCTAAGATCAAGTGCATAATAATAATAAGGCCTTAGCATAGAATACCAAGTGGTATATCCCTCTCCCACCTCCACCCCTTCCGATAGGTGGAGACTGGCCAGCTCGTGAATGCATTCATTCATAATTGGGCGGCACGCATGCCTAACCCGCTCCACAATAAAGCCCGCAGGCATATAATAAAAGGAAGTGCATGAGTCGATTGACTCAGGGTACCCGATGAAGCTGGGCTACCCTATGACCCTAGCAATGACTCTAGTTACTTCACAGATAACGGCCGTTCTGTTTACATACGCATAAAGAAATAGGATGCTCAACGATCAATGCAACCTAGCATGGTACTATATGGCATGCTGATCATGAATGCAACACCTAGTATATCATGCACCTATAGCAGGGAATCACTCTATTCAATCTGAGTAAGCTCCGAAGAGACTTACCTGGTATCGCAGAACAGCGAAAGGCAATCAACCAGGCAATATGAATCCAACACGTCACAAATGATCACCTAACAAGTATAAGTACATGTATGAGTCTATCTCTAAGGCACACAAAGCATAGAATTATCACACATATAACTTCACAACTTAACATAACAACCGTCACATCATCATTTCCATAATATCAACTTTATCTCGTAATCTATCATCTCAACATCTCACAAGCATACTCAATATAATTCTCCAATTCACCAACTTAGGATAATCCCCATTTCATACTTAACCAATTTGCATGCCATCATTTCAAAATCTTACTTAGCATATAATTGCACATCTTCATCATAAACATCTAACATTTAACCACAATAATAAATCACCACAATATCACATATTAAATCTCAAACAACATCTTATATTTTAACCCTAATAATATTACATACTACTTCTAACATCTTTTATTTTAACATCTTTATAAAATATTTATAAAATCCCAACAATATTCATTAAATCAAAACATTCATTTTTAATTTACCAAACCAACCTCACTTTATTAAAATTACCAAAAACCACCCACTTATTTTATAAAAGTCCAACCCGGCCCCCTTGTTTTAATTAAACCAAACCGGGCCCTTCAAAAGTTAGTCCCAAAGAAGCTTCCCATTTGTTTCTTTCAATTCAACGAGCTGGAGGTTTAAAAGAGGAAGGGGGGCCCACGCACACAGGGAGGAAGGAAGGAACGAGGAGGAAGGAAGAGAGCTCACCGAGAGGGCTTCGAAGCTTCGTCGGAGTTCGTCGGGATCTCGATGGGCTCGCCGGAGTCTCGATCCGCGCTAGCTCGGCCTAGGACGGACGAACGGGGGTTAAAGGCGGTGCCTTTCACAGCTCGAAGTCGAATGGAAAGGGAAACGAGCCTTACCGGGGTTCTCGGAGAAAACAGGGAGGAAGGAGAAGGGAAGAGGTGCTGCTCGGCGGCGGTGGTGGCTCCGGCTGCTGCTGGTGGCGACGGCGGCGCTCCGGGGAGGAGGTGGTGCGGCAGTGGTGGAGGTGGCGGTGGTGAGGTGTGGCGGTGGTGAGGTGCGGCGGTGGTGGAAATGGCGTGAGGAAGCTCAAGAACCAGTTTTGGCTTGTGAAATGTCGAGAGAGAGAAGGAGAGAGAAGAGGAAGAATCAACACAAATCTGATTTTTCCAAAGGTCAAATTGCACATAAAAGGTCCATTTTTTTGTGAAGAGTGAGGTATTGTTTGTTTGCCAAAATAAGGGGGTCAAAGAGTGGGGGAAGGAAAGGAGAGGATAAGATTTTACTATAATTAGGAGGTGATGAGTTGGATTAGGATAAGGGAAAGCAAAAAGAGAGGGAGGGGAGGTGAGGATAAGATTTTACTATAATTAGGAGGTGATGAGCTGGATTAGGATAAGGGAAAGCAAAAAGAGAGGGAGGGGAGGTGAGGATAAGATTTTACTATAATTAGGAGGTGATGAGTTGGATTAGGATAAGGATTCGGAATATGACGGAATTGAGAGCTCGGGTCGGGGATTTAAATTTCCGCTGATTGATCGTTCAAAATCCGAATGAAAGACGGAATCGATTTTTAAGTCGGAGAATTTGGGTCGGAATTTATTTTAAATTCATTTTGATTTTCTTTTTCCAAAAATTAATATTTTAAAAATCCGAGCCTTTACATGAAGGATGTGGAAGGCTTGAGTCTTAAACATTTTTTTAATTTTACTTTTTTGGCATATTTGATATATTTAAATTTTTTTTTTTTTTTTTTTTTGATTAGGTAAAAATTCGGATGGGAGAACCCTAACCGAAAGCATCCTGTCGGATGAGGTCAAGAAGACCTGTATCTAAGTATAGCTCAGGCCCCCTGGTAGAGTAGCAAAGGTGTGCAACCTTATCCGCTACCCGGTTACCAATACGGGGAATATGTGATATACTAACATTCCTTATTCCTTTGAGAAGGTTTTGGATATCTGACATAGCCATTTCTATTTCCCAAGGACATCCAACTTGTGACGTTAGGTAATCCGTGATAATTTTAGAGTCTCCTTCTATTATTAGATCTGATATGTTTAGTTCTCTCGTTTTTTCTATCCCTAGGCGTAGAGCTAAGGCTTCCGCTATAAGGGGTGATTGTCCACCGTTAGCTTTTCCGCCAATGTTGATTGGGTTTCCATGCCAGTCTCTGATGATGTATCCCATGGAACTGTTTGTGGTTGATTTAAATGATCCGTCAAAGTTTAACTTATATTTGCCCTCTGGAGGTTTTTTCCATCGGTAGGTTTTCCTATTGTTCCCAGAGAGTCCTTTTCCTTTACTTTGTTTTTGTATGCCGTCTTCCTCTATTTCGATCCATGTACTAGCTAGCTTTCCTCCAATTATCAATATTGGTCGTGATCATTTTCTTTATAGCCTCTGTAGAGGGGATGGTCTCATTTCGAAAGATTGTTTGATTTCTTATAAACCAAATGGTCCACCATCTGATTGCTAACTGTTGTTTCTTTTCCATCGGAAGAGTGGACTCAACTTCCCTTTGATGCCGAACCGTCGAACTCCCCTGGTGGGTGAAACTCGAAGCCATACGTGCGAGCCTACCTCGAACTCAAGCTCGGTCCTCCGTCTGTCCGCATACATCTTCTGTCGATCCTGGGCTACCCTCATATGCTCTCGGATGCGACCAACCTTATCGACTGTCTCTCTGACCATCTCGGGCAACGACAGAACTGTATCTGCAGGCTCGTCCCAGCAAACCGGCGACTTGCATCGCCTCCCATACAAAGCCTCATATGGGGCCATCTCGATCGACGCGTGGTAGCTGTTGTTGTAAGAAAACTCCACTAGCGGTAGATGCTTGACCCAATGGTCACCCCAATCCAAGACGCACGATCGCAACATGTCCTCCAACGTCTGAATCGTCCTCTCGCTCTGGCCATCTGTCTGCGGGTGATAAGCTGTACTGAAATGCAATCTGGAGCCCAAACTCTCCTGAACCTGCTGCCAAAACCTCGAGGTGAAGCGTCCATCTCGATCAGATACGATCCTCTCTGGTACTCCATGAAGCCTCACAATCTGGCGAATGAACTCGTCTGCTAACTTCGAAGCTGGCCATGTCTCCTGAATAGCTATGAAATGGGCCGACTTGGTCAACCTGTCGACCACGACCCAAATAGTGTCAAATCCTCTGACGTCTCGTCTCAACCCAGTGACGAAATCCATGGAGATGTCTGTCCACTTCCACTCGGGAACTGGAAGTGACTGGACGGGTCCTCCCGGCCTCTGGTGATCAATCCGAACCTGCTGGCAAACCTGACATCTGGCCACGAACTCTGTGATGTCTGCTCTCATCCTCTGCCACCAATAACTCCTCCTCAGATCCTGATACATCTTATTCGTCCCTGGATGGACAGAATAAGGGGTGGAGTGAGCCTCCTGCATGATCCTCTGTCTCAAATCTGACGTCGAGGGAACTACAACTCTGCCCTGAAAGGTCAGCATCCCGTCTGCTCTCTCTGCAAGCTCTCTAAATCTGCCCTGAGCCATCCGCCCTCTCAGAACTGCAACCTCTGGACAATCTGCCTGACCCTGCTGAATCTCTGCTGTCAACTCTGCCTGCACCTCTAAGAACGACAACTGCCCGTGATCTCGCTGGATCCAAACCTCAAAGCAGCATCTCATCAGATCTCTTTGCAAATCTCGCTGAGCTGTAAGCCTCTCAACGGTCACCTCATGATGAGTCTTCCTACTCAACGCATCTGCCACTACATTGGCCTTCCCTGGATGGTAGACTATGTCCAAGTCATAGTCCTTCAGAAGCTCCAACCATCGTCTCTGACGCATGTTGAGCTCCTTCTGTGTGAAAATGTACTTCAAGCTCTTGTGATCCGTCATCACCTTGCAAGAAGTACCATATAGATAATGTCTCCAGATCTCCAGAGCGTGAATCATGGCTGCCAACTCCAAATCATGGATGGGGTAAGACACCTCTGGAGGCTTCAACTGACGTGAAGCATAAGCGATGACCCGATCTCTCTGATGCAGAACACAACCCAAGCCGGAATGCGAAGCGTCTGTGTAGATAACGAAGTCCTCTGTCCCATCTGGCAGAGCTAACACCGGAGCAGTCGTCAACTTCCGCTTCAGAAGCTCAAAGCTGGCTTGACAATCTGAACTCCACTCGAAGGGGACGTCCTTCTTCAGTAGCCGCGTCATCGGTCTAGCAATACTCGAGAAACCCTGGACGAACCTCCTGTAGTAACTAGCCAATCCCAGGAATGAGCGGATATCTCTGACGTTCTTGGGCACCTCCCAAGCAACGATGGCATCAATCTTTGCCGGATCCACGGCAACTCCCTCAGCTGAAATAACGTGGCCTAAGAATGCCACCTCTGTGAGCCAGAACTCACACTTGCTGTACTTCCCATACAGCTGATGCTTCCTCAGCGTCTCCAGCACAATCCTCAAATGCTCCTCGTGCTCCTCTCTACTCCTCGAGTAGACTAAGATGTCATCGATGAAGACGACGACGAACTTGTCCAAGAAGTCGATGAACACTCGGTTCATGAGCTCCATGAACGCGGCTGGTGCATTGGTCAGCCCAAACGGCATGACCACGAACTCGTAGTGACCATAGCGAGTCCGAAAAGCGGTCTTCGGAACATCCTCTGGCTTCACCCTCAGCTGATGATAACCCGACCTCAAATCAATCTTCGAGAAGACCACGGCGCCCTGCAGTTGATCCATCAGATCATCAATCCGGGGAAGAGGATAACGGTTCTTCACCGTCGCCCGGTTCAGCTCCCGATAATCGATGCACAGCCTCAGCGACCCATCCTTCTTCTTGACGAATAGTACTGGCGCTCCCCAAGGTGATGCACTAGGCCGAATGTAGCCCTTCTCAGCTAGCTCCTCTAGCTGAGCCTTCAGCTCGGCCATCTCCGTCGGTGCCATGCGATAAGGAACTCGCGAGATAGGCCTGGTGCTTGGCTCCAACTCAATCGCGAAGTCGACCTCTCTCGGCGGGGGAAGTCCTGGCAGCTCCTCCGGAAACACATCTGCGAAGTCTCTGACAACGGGAACATCTGATACACTGGGGTGCGTGCGATCCACCTCTAAAGCATAACACCAATACCCGACGCAACCTTGGTCTAAAAGTCTGGCGGCTCTGACTACGCTGATGAGTGATCCATTCCTCTTGGGGTCGCTCCCCCAAACCTGGTGCTCAGTCCCGTCAGATGCCAAAATCGACACTGTCCTCGTCCGCAAGTTGATGATAGCCCCGTAGTGGTCCATGAAGTCCATACCCAAGATGAGATCGTCCATCCTCAATGGCATAACTATAAGGTCGGTAGGCCACTCTCGCTCACCTATCCGAATGGGGCACCCTAAAATCTCACGACTCGTCCTAACCTTGGCCCCATCCGCCAGACCAATAGTAAGGGGTGAACCACTCGTGCAGCTCAGGCTCAGCCTGGCCACGCACGCCTCTGCTATGAAGCAGTGAGTCGCACCAGTGTCAAACAAGATAGATAGGCACTCATCATGGAAGAATATCGTACCTGCGGAAGTCGGGGCCGAGCGGTCATCAGCATGCATCTGAAATACGCGGGGCGGTGGGGGTAATCCTGGTCCTCGACCTCCCGAACTCTGACCACGATCATACCCTGACCCTGACGGTCCTGCAGAAGATGATCCACGACCCTGACCTGACCCAGATGGTCCTCTACCTCCACGTCCAGAACCTCTACCTCCTCTATCTCCGCCTCGGCCTCTGCCGGAAGGGTCACCTCGTCCCTGGCCCTGGGGATATGTCAGCAGTGGTGGCTGAGGAGCCGCAGGAAGTCTCGGTGGCTGTGCAGTAGCTGGAGCTCCACGACTCTGAGGGCATGTAGCAGCTCGGTGCCCCATAGTACCACAGGTGTAGCAGACAGTCGAACGGTCTGGGCAAGAAGCAATGAAGTGGCCCCTCCCGAAACATCCATGGCAGGTCCTCACTCTGGCATCTCCTCCATAAGCAGTCTGAACTGGGGGTGCTCTCTGTGCAGCTCCGTAATATCCTCCTCTAAACGCTCCTCTCCTAGATCTGTCATCTCCACGGGTGTCGGTTGGACGCGCCCTCTTCGCATCAGGGCGAACAGTAGAGTAGGAAGTCTCACACAGAATCCTCTGCTGATCGTACATAAGGATGACCTCCAGAAATCGGTCAAAGCTGACAGCTCCCAAGCTGGACGCATGCAGAAGTACAGGAGGCGGCAATCTCATAGACAGCATACGGATCCGACTCTCGTCTGATGGACATAGGTGATCGCAGTATATCAGCTCGCTCTTGAACTGGCGAACGATAGCAGCTACAGAAGCCGACCGGTCACAGGTGCCGCGCATAAAAGATACCTCCCTAGCCATCTGTATCCCTAGTGGACGGTACTCCCTCAGCATCATGGATCTGAAATCGTCATAGGTCCACTCGGTCCGCTCCTTCTTGCAGCCAAACCATCTGGCATTCGCGTCCTCCCGTAGAAGTCCGGCAGCAAGTCTCTGTCTCTCAGAGTCAGGTACAGCAACATGGTCAAATAACCCCTCCATATCACGCAGCCATCTCTCAACGTCATCTCCGACGCCTCCCGCGAAGGTCGGCGGGCTACACTGAGCAAACCTCTTGACCCAATCGATGCGCTTCTCAGGGCACGCATCGACCACAGGCTCGGCTGGCTGCTGAACTGGGACCTCTGGCGTCGGCGCCGTAGATCGAGCCCCTCCACGTAGCTCGCTCAGAATATCATGAAGCGCTGACTCTAGCTGCCCAATCCTAGTCTCTGGGGAAGCTGGCACCCGGTCATCAACTCGCGGTGGCGAAACTCGCCCCTCGGCACCCTCAGCGGCAACTCGACGAGGGCGTCCCCTGCCGCGACGCGCCCTACCCCCACGCCCATCTAAGCCATGTCTCGGATCAACCATACTTGCTACATAACAATAATTATATCACTCAGCACAGAAGAACTCAACGATTCAATGGGACCCTCTTCAAGGAGGATCGCCCTCAGGCCCAATTGAATTTAAGACATACAAGCACAGAGACGATCTATGTCGCCCTTCGGGGGACGACTAACCGGAGGGGCAAATACCTCACGGTCTCCTAACCCATTTTACTCCAACCCTCGAGTTCCTTGGAGTCTTCACAACCCATCTGTAAAAGAAGCTAGTATTTTGCCTACCTTCCCCGAATTCTACATCCATAAGGGATGCCTATCGCATAGTCTCTACCCCACGAGATTGCCATTCATAATTGATTAATTTATGCTTATGTCCAATTAAATTCATTTTGCCCCTTGAAAACAATTTGAAAACCACTTGAAAACAATTTGAAAACCTTGGGCCATTTTCAAAACCACTTCAACCTATCATACTCGGATTGCAAAACCTCAGCTCTGATACCACCTTTGTAACGGCCCGGGATTATGATTCCCAGGTTACGTTTCGAGGGATAAAACCCCTCGTAAGGACCTTGCGCCCCGAGTACAGGTTGAAGGTTTCAAACTTACTTTAACGTTTTCAAAGGGGGATTTCATACCCAAAATCGAAGGGATCGTTGGAATCCCCGGGGAAGTCCCCTGTACCTGTCGTAAATCTAAGCGTGGAAATCGGAAATAGTGCAACTAGCGGAAATAAGCGTAATACAAGAGGGTACCACGGCAGAGCCGGGTCAAAACGGAGTCAAGTATAAATCCAAAATATAATCAGAGTCTAGTGAAGTCTATACTCCAACGCTCACTCTCCGCCGACAAAATGACCCGCGCAAATAGGCAAACAGCACCGATAGGATGAACATAGATAATACCTAAAAAAATTGATATGGGGCGGGATCAGATCGATGCCCACTTCTCTGCATCCCAACCATAAGCACACATATACGCTATTCCTAATAAAGATGCTTCTAGATGCATGGCGGAATAGTAACACACTAACATGCTCCTAAGATCAAGTGCATAATAATAATAAGGCCTTAGCATAGAATACCAAGTGGTATATCCCTCTCCTACCTCCACCCCTTCCGATAGGTGGAGACTGGCCAGCTCGTGAATGCATTCATTCATAATTGGGCGGCACGCATGCCTAACCCGCTCCACAATAAAGCCCGCAGGCATATAATAAAAGGAAGTGCATGACTCGATTGACTCAGGGTACCCGATGAAGCTGGGCTACCCTATGACCCTAGCAATGACTCTAGTTACTTCACAGATAACGGCCGTTCTGTTTACATACGCATAAAGAAATAGGATGCTCAACGATCAATGCAACCTAGCATGGTACTACATGGCATGCTGATCATGAATGCAACACCTAGTATATCATGCACCTATAGCAGGGAATCACTCTATTCAATCTGAGTAAGCTCCGAAGAGACTTACCTGGTATCGCAGAACAGCGAAAGGCAATCAACCAGGCAATATGAATCCAACACGTCACAAATGATCACCTAACAAGTATAAGTACATGTATGAGTCTATCTCTAAGGCACACAAAGCATAGAATTATCACACATATAACTTCACAACTTAACATAACAACCGTCACATCATCATTTCCATAATATCAACTTTATCTCGTAATCTATCATCTCAACATCTCACAAGCATACTCAATATAATTCTCCAATTCACCAACTTAGGATAATCCCCATTTCATACTTAACCAATTTGCATGCCATCATTTCAAAATCTTACTTAGCATATAATTGCACATCTTCATCATAAACATCTAACATTTAACCACAATAATAAATCACCACAATATCACATATTAAATCTCAAACAACATCTTATATTTTAACCCTAATAATATTACATACTACTTCTAACATCTTTTATTTTAACATCTTTATAAAATATTTATAAAATCCCAACAATATTCATTAAATCAAAACATTCATTTTTAATTTACCAAACCAACCTCACTTTATTAAAATTACCAAAAACCACCCACTTATTTTATAAAAGTCCAACCCGGCCCCCTTGTTTTAATTAAACCAAACCGGGCCCTTCAAAAGTTAGTCCCAAAGAAGCTTCCCATTTGTTTCTTTCAATTCAACGAGCTGGAGGTTTAAAAGAGGAAGGGGGGCCCACGCACACAGGGAGGAAGGAAGGAACGAGGAGGAAGGAAGAGAGCTCACCGAGAGGGCTTCGAAGCTTCGTCGGAGTTCGTCGGGATCTCGATGGGCTCGCCGGAGTCTCGATCCGCGCTAGCTCGGCCTAGGACGGAAGAACGGGGGTTAAAGGCGGTGCCTTTCACAGCTCGAAGTCGAATGGAAAGGGAAACGAGCCTTACCGGGGTTCTCGGAGAAAACAGGGAGGAAGGAGAAGGGAAGAGGTGCTGCTCGGCGGCGGTGGTGGCTCCGGCTGCTGCTGGTGGCGACGGCGGCGCTCCGGGGAGGAGGTGGTGCGGCAGTGGTGGAGGTGGCGGTGGTGAGGTGTGGCGGTGGTGAGGTGCGACGGTGGTGGAAATGGCGTGAGGAAGCTCAAGAACCAGTTTTGGCTTGTGAAATGTCGAGAGAGAGAAGGAGAGAGAAGAGGAAGAATCAACACAAATCTGATTTTTCCAAAGGTCAAATTGCACATAAAAGGTCCATTTTTTTGTGAAGAGTGAGGTATTGTTTGTTTGCCAAAATAAGGGGGTCAAAGAGTGGGGGAAGGAAAGGAGAGGATAAGATTTTACTATAATTAGGAGGTGATGAGTTGGATTAGGATAAGGGAAAGCAAAAAGAGAGGGAGGGGAGGTGAGGATAAGATTTTACTATAATTAGGAGGTGATGAGCTGGATTAGGATAAGGGAAAGCAAAAAGAGAGGGAGGGGAGGTGAGGATAAGATTTTACTATAATTAGGAGGTGATGAGTTGGATTAGGATAAGGATTCGGAATATGACGGAATTGAGAGCTCGGGTCGGGGATTTAAATTTCCGCTGATTGATCGTTCAAAATCCGAATGAAAGACGGAATCGATTTTTAAGTCGGAGAATTTGGGTCGGAATTTATTTTAAATTCATTTTGATTTTCTTTTTCCAAAAATTAATATTTTAAAAATCCGAGCCTTTACATGAAGGATGTGGAAGGCTTGAGTCTTAAACATTTTTTTAATTTTACTTTTTTGGCATATTTGATATATTTAAATTTTTTTTTTTTTTTTTTTTTGATTAGGTAAAAATTCGGATGGGAGAACCCTAACCGAAAGCATCCTGTCGGATGAGGTCAAGAAGACCTGTATCTAAGTATAGCTCAGGCCCCCTGGTAGAGTAGCAAAGGTGTGCAACCTTATCCGCTACCCGGTTACCAATACGGGGAATATGTGATATACTAACATTCCTTATTCCTTTGAGAAGGTTTTGGATATCTGACATAGCCATTTCTATTTCCCAAGGACATCCAACTTGTGACGTTAGGTAATCCGTGATAATTTTAGAGTCTCCTTCTATTATTAGATCTGATATGTTTAGTTCTCTCGCTTTTTCTATCCCTAGGCGTAGAGCTAAGGCTTCCGCTATAAGGGGTGATTGTCCACCGTTAGCTTTTCCGCCAATGTTGATTGGGTTTCCATGCCAGTCTCTGATGATGTATCCCATGGAACTGTTTGTGGTTGATTTAAATGATCCGTCAAAGTTTAACTTATATTTGCCCTCTGGAGGTTTTTTCCATCGGTAGGTTTTCCTATTGTTCCCAGAGAGTCCTTTTCCTTTACTTTGTTTTTGTATGCCGTCTTCCTCTATTTCGATCCATGTACTAGCTAGCTTTCCTCCAATTATCAATATTGGTCGTGATCATTTTCTTTATAGCCTCTGTAGAGGGGATGGTCTCATTTCGAAAGATTGTTTGATTTCTTATAAACCAAATGGTCCACCATCTGATTGCTAACTGTTGTTTCTTTTCCATCGGAAGAGTGGAGCCTAAAGTTTGTAAAATTTGATTCATATCTCTGTTTCCTTTAATTATATTGTTGATGTTTTGAGATGTTTGACCATGGAATTGTTGCTGGAAATTGTTAATGGGACATTCTATGAATAGGTGAATATCATCTTCCATGAACTGGTTGCACAAGCTACATGTGGTCGGTACCGCCACCCCTTTAAGGGCCAGTCTGGTAGCCGTGGCGAGACCTTTTTGTTTTATTTTCCAAATAAAGTTCTTAACTTTAGGTGGGGCGTCAAGTTTCCAGATCCATGAGAACTCATCCGACGGTCTTTGTGGTGTTGATGAGATTAAGTTATAGGCACTTGTTGTTGTGAACCATCCTTTTTTGGCAGGCCACCAATACAGTCTGTCTGTCAGGGGAGTGATTGGTAGTGGAATTTGCATAATATCCTCTACTATTGGTTTAGGAAGTACCGATTCAAGTTTTTCCTTCCACCATTGTCCTCCCATAATGAAATTACTTACGGAATCATGTTGGTTAATGTTATGTTGAGAGTCTATTTTGTCTTTTAGAGGTGTCGTATCCACCCAGTTATCTTCCCAAAACCTAATTGATTTCCCATCCCCCACCTGCCAAATGAGTCCCGTTTTGAATTTTGGAATCAGATAACTTAGTTTCGACCATTGCCACGAGGCATTGCCTTTTCTAGAGTAGGTAAGGATGTGATTTTCTTTCAAATACTTGTGTTGTATGATTTTGACCCAGTTATTTTCCGGTTCCGCCATAATTTTCCAGAGGAGTTTTAGCTGAAGAGCTTCATTCATATCTTTGGTTTTTCTTATTCCCAGACCTCCATCCTTTTTTGATTTACATATTTTGTCCCAACTGATTAAAGGACTATGTTGCGCATCTTTGTTCCAGAAGAAAGTTCTGTTGATTTGATCTAGTTGTTTGTGTACCGCTATCGGAAGCATGAAGCTCTGCATTGAGTATAAGGGTTTTGATGATAAATTAGACATTATTAGGGTTGCTCTACCTTGTTGAGAAAGGGCATTAGCTCGCCATTTGCTCAATTGATCTTTAGATTTGCATATCATTTCGCCGAAGGTTTCCTTGGTAACCCTCCCATTTATGATTGGGCAACCTAAATATTTTTCCAGGTTTCGTTCAAGGGGTATGTTTAGAATCCCTTCTAGGTCTCGAGCTCTTGATCTAGGAATTCCCGGGGTGGTTTGGAAGGACGATTTGTGATAATTTACTTTTTGCCCTGAGAATTTACAATAATCTTCAATTATTTCTTTAACTTTTGTACATGCAGAGTTACTTCCTTTCGAGAAAATTATTATGTCGTCTGCAAAGGCCAGGAACGGAACACAAGGGCCCGAGTGGCCAAATTTAAATCCGATGCTGTTGTGGTTAGATTCTGCATCCCTTGAGAGTTTACGCGCAAGAATTTCTGCCCCGAGCAGGAAGAGAAACGGGGAGAATGGGTCCCCTTGCCTCAAACCCCTTGAAGGTTTGAAAGGGTCCGTAGGGCCGTTGTTTACTAAAACAGAAAAGGAGACTGTGGTCACACATTCCATAATAATATCCACAAATTTTTGGTTGAATCCAAATTTTTGAAGGACTGCTTTCGTGAAGTGTCAATCTACTCTGTCGTATGCTTTCTCCATATCAAGTTTTATTGCAGCCCATCCCTTGGTACCTTTTCTAGTGCGAAATGAGTGGAATACCTCGTGGGCTATTAGGATATTGTCTTGGATTGCTCTGTCGGAAACAAAAGCTCCTTGTAATGGGTGTATAAGTTTTCCTATTACCGTTTTCAATCGTTCTGTTATTATCTTTGAGATGATTTTATATAAGGTAGAACATAAGCTAATAGGGCGATAGTGTGTAGTCATTGTAGGGTTATCAATTTTTGGTATGAGGGAGATAAAAGTGTGGTTAATTTGTTTCAGCATTTTGCCAGAGTGAAAGAAAGCTTTTGTAGCCCGGATGATATCAGATCCAACAATGTCCCAATAATTTCTGTAGAACTCAGCCGTCATTCCATCAGGGCCAGGGGATTTGTTGTTCCCCATTGAGAAAACAGCCTTTTTGATTTCACTGTTTGTTGGTTGTTGACTAAGAGATTTGTTTTCCTCTTCTGTAATGATCGGGCTGATTTCTGAAAGGTATTCTTCTAATTGGGGGTTCATACGTGTGAGGGGTGTTGATTGTTTTTTGTGTTGATTTTTTTTTTTTTTATAAGGAAAAAATTCGGGTGGTGGTTAGCCTACCCGAGAGCATCCCGAAGGATGAGATCACGAAGATCTTAAGAAATACAAATACAGAATACAACAAAAGAAACACCCAAAGCAAATCCAGAAAAACCTCAAACCCTCAGCAAACAAGCGTATACAACATCGAGAGGAAGGAAGCCCGGCGTGGTGAAGTGGATAGCGAGCGCATGGGACAGCACCTGCTGACACGATGTCTCGCCGCTGGAAAGACGGAAAGCAGAAATCCTCGTAAGGCAAAGACGACACCTGGGGAAGTGTGGATGACACGACGTTCCCCCCACCTAGATGAGGGATCTTCGGAGACCACAAACTTAGTTTGTAATGTTTTTTGTGTTGATGTTTCATACTGTGTGAATATTCAACATTGTCTTATTATTGGGTGTGTGATTATAATAGATGGTTGGGCATTCGACGTCGTCGATTTGCTTTGAGCTATAAAAAAATTCATTTGATTACAGTGTCTATGACCCTATTTTTACAGTGGTGACAGTGTTTATAATTCTGTTTCATAATGGTGACAACGTCTATATGCTTTTCCTTTGGTTACAGTATCTATAACCTTGTTTTTATAGTGGTGACAGTGTCTATGACCCTGTTTTTATCTTGGTTACATCATATATGACTCTCTTACCCGTTCATATATTAGAGGAGAACTGTCACCACATGTATTTTGCCTTCTCATTAGCCCCTATGGGATTTGTGCCTCCCTTGTCGTAGGTTTTCATTTGATTACAGTGTCTTTGTCATTTTTTTCATAGTGGTGACAATGTCTATAACCCCATTTTTATTTTGGTTACAATGTCTATAGGGTTTCCTTTGATTACAGTTAGAGCTGGAAATTCCTGATCCGACCCGAGAAACCCGACCGACTCACCCGACCCAAAACCCGACCGAACCCGAAAATTTGACGTTATGCATAACCCGAACCCGAAACCGAGCCCGACCGATGTTGACCTGAAACCCGAAGTGACCCGAATACAGGCAAACCCGACTCAACCCGAACCCGACCCGAATTCCAACCGACCCGAATTTTAACCCGACCTGACTCTCAACCCGACCCGACTCCCAACCCGACCCAACTCCCGACTGACTTGACTCCCAACCTGACCCGAATATCCTTAAATATATATATCTATTATACATTTATACTATAAACCAAAAATCAAATTATTGTAATCTATTATCGAGTTATTGATAGTTAATGCTATTTCTAAACAAAATAAAATTTTCATTGATCAAAATGAAAATTTAAAACCATTACTGCGTAAGTGCATTCCATTGAACAAAGTTAAATTTACCATAACTTGTAAATTTGAGGACAGTTTAGAAACAAAACAAAATAAGCCAAAGTCCAAAGCAGTAACTCAATAAGTAAACACAAGTTACACGACATCATATTTCAAATACATAAATAACATGAATTACATATTCGATTTAATAAAATTGATTACCCGAAAGTCCCGAACGAACATGATTTAACAAATTCAATTCAAACGATTAAAAGTTCAAAACAAATGTAGACCTCACCCGCTTCTACTTGAATACTGAATGAGACCGACCCGAAACCCGAATGAGACCGACCCGATTCTGACCGAAAACCCGAATGGGTCCAACCCGATTCTGACCGAAACCCGACCAATCTGAATTTCATTTTGACCGAACCCGACCCGACCCGACCCGACCAAGACCGACATAGAAATTTTGACCCGAGTTGACCCGACTCATCAGTGCTCGACCCGAATGTGATCGACCCGAACCCGACCGAATGACCCGAATTGCCAGCTCTAATTACAGTGTCTATGGCTTTTTTTCCATAGTGGTGACAATATCTATAGCCCTGTTTTTATTTTGGTTACAACGTCTATAGGGTTTCCTTTGATTAGAATGTCTATGACCTTTTTTTCATAGTGGTGACAGTGTCTATGACCCGATTTTTATAGTGGTGACAGTGGCTATGACTCTCTTACCCATTCATATATTGAAAGAGAATTGTCCACCTAATGTCTTTTGGCTTCTCATTAGCCCCTTTAGGGTTTGTGCTTACCTTGTCCTAGAGTTTTCCATTTGGTGACAGCAATCATCTCTTAACGATGTACTGTACTTAATATTTTAGGGTTTAGGATTTAGGGTTTAGGGCCTTGGCCCTAAACCCTAAAGACTTAACCCTAAACCCTAAACCATACTGTACATCACATGTTCTTTTGGCTTCTCATTAGCCTCTTTAGGGTTTATGCTTCCCTTTTCCTAGGGTTTTCCTTTGATTACAGTATCTATGAACCTTTTTTCACAGTGATGACAGTGTCTATAAAGGTGTTTTTATTTTTGTTACAGTGTCTATAGAGTTTTCCTTTTGGTTACAGTGTCTATTGCTTTGTTTTTATAGTGGTGACAGTGGCTATGACACTGTTTTTATTTTGATTACAGTGTCTATGACCCTCTTACCCATTCATTATTTTGATTACAGTGTCTTTGATTACAGTGTCTATGACCCTTTTTCATAGTGGTGATAGTGTCTATGACCTTGATTTTATTTTGGTTACATCGTCTATGACCCTCTTAGGCTCTTATCCATTCATATATTAGAGGAGAACTGTCACCACTTATATTTTGACTTCTTATTAGCCTCTATAGGGTTTGTGCTCCCTCGTCCTAGGGTTTTCCTTTGGTTACAGTGTCTACGACTCTGTTTTTATTTTGATTACAGCGTCTATGGCGCTCTTACCCATTCATATATTAGAGGAGAACTGTCACCACATGAATATTGGCTTCTCATTAGCCCCTATAGGGTTTGTGCTTCCCTTTTCCTAGGGTTTTCCTTTGATTACAGTGTCTATGAACCCTTTTTCATAGTGGTGACAGTGTCTATAAATCTGTTTTTATTTTGGTTACAACGTCTATAGGGTTTTCCTTTTGATTACAGTGTTTATGACCCTGTTTTTATAGTGGTTACAGTGTCTATAACACTGTTTTTATTTTGATTACAGTGTCTATGACCCTCTTACCCATTCATATATTAGAGGAGAACTGTCACCACATTTATTTTGGCTTCTCATTAGTCCCTATAGGGTTTGTGCTTCACTTATCCTAGGGTTTTCCATTTGGTGACAACAATCATTTCTTAACGACGTACTGTACTTAACATTTTAGGGTTTAGGGTTTAGGGTTTAGGGCCTTGGCCCTAAACCCTAAAGACTTAACCCTAAACCCTAAACCATACTGTAAATCACATGTTCTTTTGGCTTCTCATTAGCCCCTTTGGGGTTTATGCTTCCCTTTTCCTAGGGTTTTCCTTTGATTGCAGTGTCTATGAACCTTTTTTCATAGTGGTGACAGTGTCTATAAAGTTGTTTTTATTTTTGTTACAACGTCTATATGGTTTTCCTTTTTATTACAATGTCTATGGGTTTGTTTTTATAGTGGTGACAGTGGCTGTGACATTGTTTTTATTTTGATTACAGTGTCTATGGCCCTCTTACCCATTCATATATTAGAGGATAACTGTCACCATATTTATTTTGACTTCTCATTAGCCCCTGTAGGGTTTGTGCTTCCCTTATAATATGATTTCTCTTTGACTATAGTGTCTATGACCATGTTTTTATAGTAGTGACAATGTCTATGACCCTATTTCAATAGCGGTGACAGTGTCTATGACCTTATTTTTATTTTGCTTACAGCCTCTATGACCATCTTACCCATTCATATATAGAGGAAAGCTGTCACCACTTGAAAATCAGCTTCTCATTATCCCTTATAGTGTTTGTGCTTCCCTTTTTCTAGGGTTTTCCTTTGATTACAGTGTCTATGACCCTTTTTTCATAGTGGTGACAATGTCTATAAAGCTGTTTTTATACTGGCTACAACGTCTATCGGGTTTTCCTTATGATTACAGTGTCTATGACCCTATTTTAATAGTGGTGACAGTGTCTATGACCTTATTTTTATTTTGCTTAAACCGTCTATGATCCTCTTAACCATTCATGTATAGTGGAGAACTGTCACCACATATATTTTGGCTTCTCATTAGCCCCTAAAGGGTTTGTGCTTCCCTTTTCCTAGGGTTTTCCTTTGATTACAGTGTCTATGATCATTTTTTCATAGTGGTGACAATGTCTATAACCCTGTTTTTATTTTGGTTAAAGCGTCTATAGAATTTTCCTTTTGATTACAATGTCTATGACTTTATTTTTATAGTGGTGACAGTGGCTATGGCACTTTTTATTTTGATTACAGTGTCTATGACACTCTTACCCATTTATTTATTATAGAAGAACTGTCACCACATTTATTTTGGCTTCTCACTAGCCCCTATAGTGTTTGTGCTTCACTTATCATATGATTTCCCTTTGATTACAGTGTCTATGACCATGTTTTTATAATGGTGACAATATCTATGACTTTATTTTTTTTTATAGTGGTTACAATAATAGTTACATTTTTAATTTTTTTATTGTGTTGACACTACTTTAAAAAAATCTAAAAAACTAGAAATTAGAAATTAGAGAAGAACTGTCACCACATGTATTTTCGCTTCTCATAATTAGCCTATATAGGGTTTGTGCTTCCCTTATCATATGATTTCCCTTTGATTACAATGTCTATGACCCTTTTTTCATAGTGGTGACAGTGTCTATAAAGCTATTTTTATTTTGGTTAAAGCGCCTATAGAGTTTTTCTTTTGGTTACAGCGTCTATGACTTTATTTTTATAGTGGTGACAGTGACTATGACACTGTTTTTATTTTGATTACAGTGTCTATGACCCTCTTACTCATTCATGTATTCATGTATTAGAGGGGAATTCTCATCACATTTATTTTGGCTTCTCATTAGTCCTTATAAGGCTTGTTCTTCCTTTATGATATAATTTTCCCTTGATTACAGTGTCTATGACCATGTTTTTATAGTGGTGACAATATCTACGACTTTATTTTTTTTACAGTGTCTATAACCCTGTTTTTATAGTGATGACAGTGTATATGACCCTGTTTTTATAGTGATGACAGTGTATATGACCCTGTTTTTATAGTGATGACAGTATCTATGACCCTGTCAAGTGAAAGTGGTCTTGTACAGTATAACCTCGTATTCGATTAGCATTAATGGAAAAAAAAAACGAAAGAAAACTTAAAATATTCCCATTCATGATCATACTCTTTAAATTATTGTTCCATTAGCTACATTGCTATCACTTTCCATAGACATATATTTGTCAAAGATATAAAAGAGAGTACCCCAATTCCAACTTGGCAACAACCCTTTCCAAGTGATATCCCCCAATTCATGTTCAGACAAAATTAATTAATTTCCCCCAATTCATGCTCAAACAAATTGGCAAGAGGCGGCAATCAAAATTCAATACTCAAAATTGCAAAGTAGTAGCATAGAAGGAAGCTGTAGTTTCTTTATCAATCGAACTGGAAATTTGCAAGCTGTATTCAACTACACTGTTTTGCTAAGCTACACTGCATTTTTTTTTATGGCATAGCACCTGTAGAAGTAATGTAACAACTATAGGTGTGACAGTATTCAACAATTAGGAGATTAATAAATCGATTGCAGTATTCTTTCACATGGAACACATTAATCAATACACAGATTTTGAGAGGGAGATTGATCGATCTGTTGAAGAAGGAGATCGATCAATCAAATTGAGGATCAAATTGAGGAAAAGTTGTATCTGCAGTTCAAAGAGGCGGATGTCGGAGGAGCCGAGGAGGAGAGCCTGGGATTGGTTGCGGCGGATGCCGGAGGAGAGGCCGAGAGGGATAGCACTCGGGAACAGGCCCCCCACTGATGCCGCTGCCGCTACTGGTGCTTCTGTTTCCGGTCCTTCGCAGCCATGGCAGCCACCGACCTAGCGCTCCTTCCACTAGCGGCCTGAATCTCCTGAATCGCCAGTGGTCTGAATCGCCAGCGGCGGAGGCGACGTCGCCGGCGACTGGGGCAACAGCCGCCGCCATACTCTGGTGGTGAATTTCCACAAGCACCGGAGGCGGGAGGTGGGAGATTGTGTGCAGCGAGGAGGATCGAGATTTCCGGCTTCCACGTTTTTCAGATCTGTTTTTATTTGGGAAAGAGAAAGAAATAAAGGCAAGGGCAAAATTGGAAATTATGGCCTATTACCTAATATTGCCACCCTTGTGGCCTAAAACTTAAAGATTGGACCCAAAATGACCATTTAGCAAAAAAACCCCTAATATATATATATATATATATATATATATATGAAATAATTAATGACATTAGCTTTGTTTTTAATGTTTAACTATGAGGTTACAATAATCAATTAATTACAATACATTTACCTTAACAGTTTTATTTAGTGTAATACATGACTAATTACAATAAATTAATCTTTGTACTACAATATGAAATCTCTATGTATGATAGGAATATTATGCTCCAATAAAAGTGAAATATTGTATCACAATACACAAGTTATTGTGTTACAATAATATTGATGTGTTACAATGATAATGTTAATTTTAATGTACGTACGTACTTTGATATTTCGTTAAGAATTGAAAATGAAAAATTATTATATATTCCTTATAATATATATTATCTTTGAATATTTTTTACCCATTTTAAAACTTTTTTATTAAATATGTTACCCACTTTTAAAAATAAAAAGTATTGAAGGGTATAAATTAATTAATAATGTATGTGAAAATGTATATATAATTAAAGAATTTATTATGAAATCTATAAACGTAAAAAAACGATGAAAAGGGTCTATTAACCCATTAACTCTATCCAATATATAAACATTGGTTAAATAAATCGTTTTTAATAAAAAAATTTTTTTGGTAAGTATCGTTATTATATTTGTAAATATCCCTTGCTAGATAGATCCACCATGAATCATGAATGCAACTTCATTTAATGCGGGTTCATAAAATGAAAGAAATACAACTCGTGTTCAAGCAGGTTCCTTTCCTACTTAAAGGTACTTTATTACATATTATTAAAATTCACAAGGAGAATTGGAGGAAAATATCTCAAATGGAGTGTAGTCTAGATGAGGATTTCCTCTTACTCACACAACGCCCCAACCAACCAAAGAAGAAAAAAAAAGCATGATAGAGTTACATGGCGGAAACCCCCGTGGCGAACTCTCAAGCTCAATTTTGATGGATCCACAATCACAAACAATGATAGCTCGGTTGGAGTCATAATCAGGGACTGTAAAGAACGTCCAATACAAATATGATATCAAAAGCTTGGTAAACAAAGTCCCTTAAAAGCGGAGGCTCTTGCTTTAAAACTAGGAATCCAACACGCAACTCGACTTCATATCGACAAAATTCATATTGAAGGTGACTCTAGTATAATTATAAACCACCTCAATCAAAACTCTAAATGTCCATGGAAAATTGAGCTGATCATGTCAGATATCAAACTTCTTCTATCGACTTTGAAAGAAGTCTCTTTCTTTTATATTCCCCGTTTAGGCAATAGAGTAGCTGATAAGGTTGTACACCTTTGCCACTCTGCATGGGGTGTCGATATTCACAACGATTTGGGTCTTTTAGACCTCATCCGTAAGGATGCTGTCGGGTAGAGCTCGCTCGTTCGAATTCTTTCCTAATAAAAAAATAAATAAAAATAATAATAATAAAATAAATAAATACATGTGCAAATGTGTCAATGTCTTAATTAAGGGTAGGGGTAGGGCCCCTCAAGTAGTTTAAATGTCATGATGAAATTGCGTTGGCTTATCTAATTTCTCTACTCCCTCCTCCTGGCATGTCTGATGTCTCCTAATGTATCTATGTCTACATGTAACTAGGCCTGTCCATGGGACAGATCCGTCGGATCGATTGGTCGGACTCGATGAGTCAAAAATCACGACCCGAACCCGTGAGACAGGCGGGTTGGTAGGTCAACTGATCCGGCGGATCAAGGGTCGATTCACAGGGTCAACGGGTCAATCCATTTTTTCAGAAAAAATGATTTTTTTTTTGTAAATTTACCCCGAAACACCGGTTTTTAAAAAAAAACAAAAAATTGTTCACCTGGTGAGTCAATTTCACAAAATCCTCGACCCGAACTGGAACCCGTAATCTACCATGACCCTTAATCCGTCTGACCCGGACCCGCCGAGTCCATGACCCGTGGACTGGCCTACATGTAACTAAATAATTGCCCGCACTTTTATACGCTTTTTTTAATATTAATTCGCTTGATATTAAAAATGTATAAAATAACTTGTACTATATTATAGATATTATTTTTTGAAAAAAAATTTAAATAAATTTTGTTTTAAGAACCGTTTAACTAATTAATTTCTGTCAATATTTTTCATTGATTACCAATAAAAGAGATATAATATAATCAATGTTTTAAAAATCACGCCTAGGTCCTAGACAACTTGTAACGGCCCGGAATTATGATTTCCAGATTACGTTTCGAGGGATGAAAACCCCTCGTTAGGATCTTGCGCCCCGAGTACAGGTTGAAGGTTTGAAATTCTACTCTAATGTTTTCAAGTGGGAATTCACACCCAAAATTCGAAGGGATCGTTGTAATCCCCGGGGAAGTCCCCTGTACCTGTCATAAGTCTAAGCGTGGAAAACCAAAGGTCACACAAATAGCAGAAGTAAAGCATAATACAAAGGGGTGCCACGGCAGAGCCGGGTCAAAATATGATCAACCGTTCAAATTCGAGCCGTAATTAAATTGGTGAAGTTGGAATCTCAACTCTCTCTTTCCGCCATGTTAGACCCAGCGGTCATGGACTCAAATCAGCATCGATAGTAGTAAGCATAACGGACACCTAAAAAAATTGATAGGGGGCGGGATCAGATCGATGCCCACTTTAGCTCTGCATCCCAACCCTAAGCACACATATACGCTATACCTAATAAAGATGCTTCTAGATGCATGGCGGGATATTAACACACTAACATGCTCCTAAGATCAAGTACATAATAATAATAAGGCCTTAGCACAGAATACCAAGTGGTATATCCCTCTCCTACCTCCACCCCCTTCCGATAGGGCGGAGACTGGCCAGCTCGTGAATGCATTCCATCATAATCGGGCGGCACGCATGCCTAACCCGCTCCACAATAAAGCCCGCAGGTATCTCATAATATAAGGAAGTTCATGACTCGATTGACTCAGGACGGGACCCGATGAGACTAGGTCGTCCTATAACCCTAGCAATGGCTCTAGTTACTTCACAGATAACGGCCGTTCTATTTACATACACATAAAGAAATAGAATGCTCAACGGTCGATGCAACCTAGCATGGTACTACATGGCATGCTGATCATGAATGCAAGCACCTAGTATATCATGCACCTAAAGTAGGGAATAGCTCTATTCAATCTGAGTAAGCTCCAAAGAGACTTACCTGGCGGTGCAGAACAGCAAGACAAGCATTACGATAGATTAAAGACCACCTAGATACATATCATAACGTCCATATAAGTCTACATTTAACCATCCAATCCCGCAAGCACACATCACTCAATAAAGTATAACTACATCATAATCATCATCTCATCAAGTTCAACCATTCATCATTTCATCACATTCCATAAGACCATATCATGCTCATCATTCCATTTCGCCACATTCGTATATTTGCAATAATACTCATATATCCGCATGATCGTTTATCTCCAAATTTCATCATATTAATCATAGCTCATGAGGCATAAGTCAAACGATACGAAATTCTAACATCTCATCATGTCGTTAGTCATTCATTCATGCCATTAATACACACCAATCATGATATTAGTCAGCCATTCACATCAATCATGCTAGTTAGTCACCGATCATATAATTCCCGAGTTAGTCCCGAAACAGCTTCAAAATCCGAATCAACTAGTTAGAAATTCCATCCTTTTGAAAATGCTTGGTAAATCCCTTTTTCGATTTAAATTACGATAATGCCCTTTTAAATCTCCAAGTCTCGTTATATTTCATTTGTCTTAAATTCCTATGATATTATATCTTTAAATCTTAATGATAATATTTTATACTTTAAACTCAAATAATAATATTTAATATTTTTTTAATACCATTTTCTTATGAATACTTTCATAAAATATTTCTAAAATCCCAACCATTTTCATTTAATAAAATCATCCCTTTTTAGATCACTAAAACTCACCCTTATAATTATAAAATTCCAAAATCGGGCATTTTTCCTCAAATTTTTGAAATAACAAATTTAGCCCAAATTCTCTCTTATATTCGGACATTTAAACCCCAACCCATTAGATTGTTAAGTTAGAAAACAAATAGGCCCATATCCTTCCTCTCTATTTTAGAAAGTAGAAAAGGCCCAAATCCACACCTAAAATCCAAACCCAATCTTTTCTTTCTTCCAGAATTTCAAACAAAATGAAGGAAACGGACCCATGGGTGCTGAGGTGGCGATGACATGGGATGGAGCCCACGGGTTGAGAAAGAGAGATGGGGAGAGGGTACTGTTCACCCATCTTCCTCCCGAGAGCTCTGTTCGAATTTCTAGAAATCGCCGCCCCGCTCTGTTCTTCATTCTTCCTCGTCCGGCCTTTGATTCGAGCTCTTCGTGGCTACCTCGAACTCGACCGCCCTCGCACCACTCTCCCGCACGCTCGGACCCCCTAGCCCCAACTCACTCTCATCGTCGCCGTTAGCTCTCGGTCTCGCCGGAGCTGCCTCGCTCTCACCCGCTCTCGACTCACATTCTATCCGACCAGGTAAGGTAAAATGATCATGAAGCACCCAAGAACCGAAACAAAGGAAGGAAGAGGGTTCGAAGCTCACCGAGGGGAGTCGACTCGCAGGAGAACGTCGTCGGTGCGCGATTGGGTCTCACCGGAGATGTAATTGCATCGGTCTTGACCTCAAACGAAAGAGAGAGTTTAAAAACAGAGCTTCACACCATTGTAGGGAGGAAGGAGGAGGAAAGAAGCTCATACCGGTCGATTTGAGTGGAAACAAAATTAACAGAGGGAGGAGAAGGAAGGCGGGTTCGGACGGCGCCTGGGTGTTCGGAGCTGCAATCAGGGAGGCGCTCAAGGAGGTGCTCCGTGTGGCTTGGGAGCGCTCGGGCTGCTGTCGGGCTGCTGAACCGAATACAAGGAAGGAGCTGGAGGTCGCCGGCTGATGCTCGAGGAGGAGAGGTGGAACAGGGAGATGGAGAGTGGTGTGAGGATGGGGTTGTCTGCAGTCAAAGAAGAAAAGAAATAGGCTTGTTTGGATGCAAGTTAAAGAGGGGTGAAAGTCTGTGGGTTCCTCTGGGTAAGGCTGCATGCAATGGAAATAAAAAGGGGGGAGTCTTGGGACTTTCCACAAATTGGGTATAGTAAGAGATAAGGGAAGAGAGGAAGGGTTCCTGCTTGTCCAATTTCGGTTACCCGTAGGCAGCTGGGAAAAGGATGGAGCTGCTAGCCTGCTACCGATTTTAGGAGAGAGAGAGAGAAGGTGAAGACAAAATGATAGAAACAAAGGTCACAAGTGGTCCCAAAACCCAAATCTCGAAATACCGGAAACAAATCCCGAAGTCCGCTCTCTCGGTTAATTAGATTTTGAAAATCCGCAGAAGGATGTCGCCGTGTCAAGTTAGTTTTTAAAATTTTATTTTAGGTCGGAAATCCGCTTTATGAGATTAAAATCCGAGTTGGAGAGTTTTTTCGCTAAATCCCGCTTTAAAATTCATTTTGATTTTCTCTCTTTTTTTTCCGAAAAATTAGGATGTAAAAATCCGAGCCTTTACACAACCCCCCTCCGCCTAGAGTTAGGCCGGGACCTAGGCACGTCTAGGCACTAGACGGCCCCTCACCACCTAGAATCCGCCTAGCGCTTTTTATAACAATGAATATAATATATCCATATTTAACCAAAATAGATAAAATCTTGTAAAAATATATTGATATATAACGAAATTTATAAAAATATTATCTTAAGCATATATGGCTATATTAATCTTTTAAAATATATCAATACCTAACTAAATTTGATTTTTAAAAAAATCTTATTTTAAGCATATATTTCTATTAATTAAGTGGAATTTGATAAAAAAAAATTACTAAAATCTTATCTTGAGTATGTGTATTGCTGTATTGTATTAATTAATGGAGAAAAATATAATTGATTAAAAATATTATAATTAAAAAAAATCTGACACATGTTTCAAACTACTCCTCATTTATTATATATAATTTTGATTATATATAATTGATAATTGATTAGAAGGTGGATATGAATTGGACCGATGATTTCTTTTTTTTTTGTACAGTACGCAATAATTAGGATGTCTTTACGCAGAAAGATAATCCTTGATCATCCTTTCGAATGGTGGTAGTCAGCTCCCTATTCAAAGGGAAGGTATAAAAGTTACATATAGAATCATCTAGTGATAAGATCAGCTGCTGAATTTACTTCTTTAAAGAAGTGGCAGAAAGTTGTTTGATGTGAATGTTGCACGGAGTCTTCCGATCTTCTCAATAACTCTAAGGATATCCCATGAAACTTTAACATGATCATTGATTGCATTGGCCACCATAAGGCTATCTCCTTCAATTATCACTCGCTTTCATCCTCTAGTGCAGGCTAACTCTAACCCCAAACAAAATGCAAGAGATTCAGTTAAGAGTACTGATCCCTTTGGAACTTGTTGTTGGAAAATTTCAATTACTTTTCCATTCCAATATCTAACTATACCTCCAATTTTACAATCTCCATTACTTTTAACTGATCCATCGACATTTATTTTGTAAACCTCCTTTGGTGGGTTTTTCCATTTAATATGTCGGCCTTCCCTCTTCCTTTGTGTTGGTTCTTCCATATTTTTATCTTCTGTCCAGTCTTTTATATTGGATTGGTTAGGGTTTTCTGTATTATATGGCAAGCAGAGATATTTTTATCAAGGTTGTTTTTATTGTTGTTTTTGAAAATTATGGTATTCTTGGATTCCCATATATTTTTCCAAATGAAACATAAATCGTTAAAGTTTGGATTGTTATTCTTTATTTGTTTAACATCTGAAAGAGTTAAATTAGCATTCTTGTTCCCAAGGAGAGATTTACTCGTCTTGATCTCATAAGCATTGATCACGGACTTAGTAAACTGGCAGTTTAGGAATAGATGTGTAGTGTGTTAATCTTCTTGGTTGCATAAACAACATTGGGATGGGACCCTATTATAGTATTTATCCAACCTTAACTTTGTTGGTAATGCATCAATGGCTATTTTCCAAATAAAGTTACGGATTCTATGAGGGATGTCAAGCTTCCAAACCCAATCACAATTATTAGCATTAGTTGGGCTCACAAGATGTGGATTTCGAGTAGAGCTTGATGTAAATCTCCCATCCTTGTTATATTTCCAGATTAGTTTATCCTCCGTATCCCAAGCCGGGATATCTATTTTTAAGATCTGACTAACCAGTTGTACAGAAAAGATTTGGTTAAGAAGTTGCTCATTCCATTTTTTATTGGGGTGTAAAAGTCGAGAAACATTCATATTAGGATCTAGATTATTTTGAAATGGTTTTAGAGAGAAATTTTCTACCCAATTATCATACCAGATGTTTATCTTTTCTCCATTCCCGATAATCCAGTGCATGCCTTGTTGGAATTGATCATTCAACTGAATTAATCTCCCAAATTATCAGGATGTGTTGTGGATGTTCAAGTTCAAATTGTCAGGATGTGTTGTGGATGTTCAGCTTGAGATAATGTAGAGGATTTCCATTTGGATAGTTGTTTTTTAAGGCTTTGTAGTGCTTCTTCAAACACACAATTTTTAACCCCACCATTGATTATAGGGATGCCTAGATATTTTTCCAATCCTTGGGCTATGGGGATATTCATTTGTTGTGCTAATGATTTGGCAACATTTTGATTTACATTTTTTGATAATTGGATAGAGCTTTTTTGATAATTGATTGTTAGTCCTGAAAGATTAGAGAAGTTGTTGAGAGTATTTTTTTATTGTGTCTAGACTTATATGCGAGGCTTTCACAAAGATTAGAGTGTCATCTGCAAAGGTTAACATGGGTATCGGTGTACCTTGTTGTTTTAGTTTTATACCCACTAAACCATCATCAAGTTGGTCTTCTGCTATGTGTTCTCTTGCTAATCCTTCCATAACTATTACAAAGATGTAAGGAGCAAGGGGATCCCCCTGCCGGATACCTCTTTCTGGTTTAAATTTACTACCAGGCGAGTTGTTAACAAGAACTGAGAATGTGGTCGTTGTGATACATTTCATGACCCAAGAGATCCACTGAGGATGAAAGCCAAATTTTGTTAATACTGCCTGAATATAGTTCCAATTAGTTTTATCATAAGCTTTCTCCATATCTAATTTTAAAGTCATCCATCCCTTTTTGCCTTTTTTTCTATGGAAGGTATGAAATATTTCTTGCGCTATTAAGGTATTATCTTGAATTGATCTTCCTTCTACAAATGCACCTTGAAAAGCTGTGTAATTATATACTTTTTACCAGTATATATTTACACAGCTTCCAGTAGTGTACATAAGAAGGTTGTGGCGTAGTGGTAACCGGTGGCATTAATTCTGAGCACGTGGGCGCGGGTTCGATTCCCATCTCAGCTTGACTTCCTCGTTATTTTCAATATTTCTCTTTTACCTACTTTCTCCTCAATTATTTTTATTTTAGGGCCCACATTTTCCTTCTATTGTTATCTTAGAGCCTCTCTTTTATACTTTCACCTCAATTTATCTTTCCAAAATTTATTTTCTTTTGCTTTTGGATAAATCACAAAATGTTGAATTATCACCTTATATTTATTTGCCAAATTTAATTGATTATAAGGACATTTTCGTTCTATAAATTAATGAAGAAAAAGTATGTATCGTTTTAAAAAAATATTCTCGTTTTTTTAACAATTTTTTACAAAATCCTTGATTTTTGTTTCCTTCATCATTTGAATTTCATATTTTTTATGATAAAAAAAAGTGCATCTATAATTTCATATAAAATTGTGAAAAAATGATAGGGCCTAGTTCTAACGTTGCACCGGGCCTCCGAAAATATCGGGACGGCCCTGGTTAACGTTGTGGTAAGTCCCCGGCATTGGAAGTCTTTTATAATACTATTTACAACAACCCTTCGATATTTCTGTTCATTTTTCTTATTCATCCTTACATTCTTCGGACGTTCTTTTTCGACAAATTTGGTTTTTGTTATTTGACTCGACATCGACTGACTTCAATCGAGATCGAGTGACCTGACCCAATATCGAGTGCCCTGTACTCGACGTCGAGTGTGTTTGTGTTCTTGTAGGGTGTGCACTAGAGATCGACTACTTTACTCGACATCGACTGGATCCCAGTCGATATCGAGATCTTCTGGTCGACATCAGAGGGCTGTTTCCGAGACTATATAAGCGAGCGCTGACATGCTTCTTCGTGGATCGATCCTGACTCTTACCGCCATAGTGGGAGAAAGTCTTGTAATTTATTTGCGTGGATAAGGATTTGGTTTGAATTTATATTTCATATTTATTCATACTCGATTTCCTCCTAACAAATTTTAGGCGTCGTTGCCGGGGAAACCATCAATCGCGCCCTTTTTAGTCTCTTTTACGCTTTCTTTTTAGTTTTATTTTTATAGGTGTATGCGACACGCTGATCGCACACCGGAGTTTGAACCCTTAGTCGAATAGGAACACTTCTTTCGTCTGCAAGAAAGGTTGAAAAGACCCATGTCTAATCAACAGGAGACGGTTCTTACTACGGAGAAGGAGCTTGAGAAGCTTCGCAAGCAGGTGGAGGAGCTAACCACTAGGCATCACCACCAGGAAGACGGAATACAACTAGAAGGAAGCTGAGTTCGCTAGAACTCAGCAAAGGTGGTAGGCGAGGGTGGATCGCGATGCCCAATCCAGAAGGGAACTTGAGGAGCGACTACATCACATCCCTCAAAATGCGAAAGAATACCTGCATCCTTGACGTTGATTTCCCTTATCAAAATAATTCCCGAACAAACAAACTAGTATAAGATGCAAGTAAGGGGTCAATCCCACAGAGAAACAAGTATTTCCAAGAATTGTGTATTTATCAATTGAAAGCCAGAATATATGGGAATAAAGTAAATAAAAGTACTAATCTAAACAAAAGCAATTGATAGTTAAAAGAGATGTTTCCATCCACAAATTCTCGACATTGGTTGGCATTGTTGGTCGTCGAATCCAATTAAAGTATTCTCTACGAATTTCTCCCATCTTAGTTTGAATAGATTAAAGCACAAAGAGCATAATTAATCCCTTACACCTTTATGCAACCTAAGCATAGACAAAGATTTAACATAAAGGTAGCACAAGTTCCTAATAATCTAGGCATTTGAATTACACCAAGTATGGAAGGTAACCGATGTTTAAGACAAATGTCAAAATCCCTTCTTAGTCATGATCAAACGAAGGTTCTCACAATCCTAAGCATGATACTACGGAATTCATTCAATGATGAAAGAACAAATACATAGCAAGATACTATCATGGTAGCTAATCACAACAATATCATCAATAATCACAAGGGAGATCGAAAGATATTAAACATGACAAAACCGACAATAAAAAAACATCTGGATAAACAAAAAATAGTAAAAATCATCACAAGAGTCACCTCAGACGAACTGTCAAGATCATCCGCGGATGGGCATCCAACAAAAAACTATAAACTCACTTAAGCCATATCGTCCGCGGATGGAAGAGAAGGGCACGTGTCATACATGCCCACACCCTACGAGTTTGACACATGTCAAATAACAAACCCCACGTGGCAAGCCATCCAAAGGTCGCCCATCACCTATAAAAGCAAAAACTGTCATACAGATAACGGACTTTTTTGGAGGGCAAGAAAGGAGAGAAAGGAGCGGACCTGGATCGCGAATCTTGAGAAGAGTGAAGAAAAGAGAGAGAGAGAGAGAGAGAGAGAGAGAGAGGGGGGTAAGCTGGACACGCAAAGAACTCTTTTTAAGGAGAAGGAACTGTTCCGCGGACATAATCCCATCTTTTCCCTTTGAAAGCCCAAAGTAAGAATCGAGAATTTGTTGTTGTTGGTTCCCAAGCCAGCCAACTGCGGCAGGTAAGTGGTTGATTCCCACTTTGTCTGTGGAAACTTCGATAAGGGGATAACCTATCAATGCTTATAATCAAATTATTCCCGCGGCACAGGTTGGGCCGTATCGGTTATTTCGATACGGGTCAGGTAAGTCCGTCGGGAATATTGAAGGCCCCACTAGGTATATTCTCGGGTGCCACAAAAAATGGAGGCCTTTTTAGTTCGAGTTTCTTCACTGGTGCCGTTTGTGGGAACCCCCTCACACTAAGGGGTTCCGGATCCACCAAGATCAGGAGGCCTCAAGTATGTACGTCCTATTGACACCTCAGCCTGATCCAGAGGGTGAAACAGGAGATCAGCACCACGATACTCCTCCGCATCACTATTACAATCAGTACGGAGCAGAGGGGGAGCACATTCCTCAGAATTTCTTGTATTACGAAGTCCGTCATGAGCAGCCTAACCCCCTTCAGCCAGAACCATCGCAGTATTACTATTATGATCACTAGGGACAGAATCCGCGTAAGCAGGGGAATTTCCATCACGAAGAGCAGTGTGGAAATTTTAATAGATATTATACTGCATACAACAACCCAGGCAACATGAATTACGGTTTCCAAGGTCAGGCAATGCCGCACCGAGCATGGCAAAATGATCAGCGACAGCATGAAAACAAGCACCGACGCGGAGAGAAGTCCACGGACATTTCCACCTCCATAAAATCTGACTCAACAGACAAAAGAGCAGAAGGACTGGCGGCCTTCCCATCTGTGTTCACCAAGGAAATCTGTTCCGCGACAGTACTAAAAAGGTGGAGAGATGTGAACCTTATGAAATACGATGGAACGACCGATCCCAAAGATCATCTCTGTCATTTTACAACCGCGATAGGGATAAATGAATACAACGACGCTGTGTTATGCAGAACTTTTCCCTCAACTTTGACGAAAATTGCCCTTACCTGGTTCACTAACCTGCCAAAGAACTCCGTAACCAGTTTCACCCAACTGACCCACATCTTCATATCACATTTTGGAAGTACACGGTCAAGAAAGAAAACCATGCTTGATCTAAATTCGATCAGGCAAGGAGATGGGGAAACCTTGGGCACTTTTTTACTCGATTCACCAGTGTGGTGGTGCAAATTCCCAACTTTAATCATGAGTCAGCAATCATTATACTTATAGGAAATCTAGCAGAAGGAGATTTCAAGACTTACCTATTTCGAAAGAAACCAGCCAACTATGATGATTTGAGGGAACGGGTGTCAAAACAGATTGAGGCTGAGGAGGCAGCCGCGTCCAATTCAAGAGCAAACACAGGCAATCAGGCCTTTTTTTGGGAAACTCGCTGGAAAGTTCAAAAAAGAGAAAGTCAAGCCGCCCAGACATCAGTCAGAAACAGGAGATTTTCTCCCCTGCCGCGACGAGATACACATGAATTCTGAAAGGGGACAAGGGTCTCATCAAAGAGAGGAATATCCGCGGTCCTATCATCCAAGGGAGAACCCCTATAGGAATCAAGAACTGAGATTTCCACCGTGGAGGGAGGATCGACCCAATCGGAGACCAGATTGGGAGGACCGTGACCACAGACTTGATGTCCCTCGCGATCGACAGAACCGTTACCCACATACTTGCTTGTCTTGGTTGATTACTTCACAAAATGGGTAGAAGCTGAGGCAATGGGACTAATCACCACGGAAAAAGTAAGAAGATTCTTGTGGAAGAACATCATCTGTCGTTTTGGGGTGCCCGACTCGATAATCACAGACCATGGGCCTCAGTTTGATTGTGAATCACAGACCATGAGCCTCAGTTTGATTGTGAAACAATTAGGGATTTTTGCGCAGGATTGGGCATAAATTTTAAGTTCTCATTCATGGCCCATCCACAGACGAATGAACAAGCAAAAACAACCAATCGGCAATTGTTGCACGAAATACAAAAGAAACTTGGAAGTACAGTAAAAGGGCGATGGGCTGAACTTCTACCATTAGTTCTCTAGTCCTACCGCACATCAGTAAAAACCCCAACAGGGAAACCCCATTTGCGCTAGTTTATGGAATGGACGCGGTCATTCCAGTAGAAATGATGGTCCCCTCGGCGCGAATCATGACATACAACCAGGAAAACAATGATGAAGCATTGGAACTCGAACTCCATCTCATAGAGGAGTGCAGAATGGCAGCAACCATAAGAGAGCAAGAGTATAAAAGGCGTCTGTCCGAGTACCGTGACAGGCGAGTTCGCCCGCGACACTTTAAGAAGGGAGATTTGGTGCTCCGTCAAGCTACCACTGGAGGAAAGCTGAACCTAAACTGGGAGGGGCTGTATGTAATCGTGAAGGTGATCCAAGAAGGAGCATACAAACTCAGGACCCCCGAAGGCACCGTTTTAAACAAAACCTGGAATGCAGATGATCTAAAGAAATACTATGTGTAATAGCCAGGGCTTGTATATAACGGAAAACTTAGTCGCCCCCGCAAAAATTAAATAAAGCGGTTAGAGAGCGCTTTTATTATCTTTGTTCAGTTGAATTCCTAAATAAGTCCCAAGTATGCCGGAGCTTGGCTCCGTGTCGGGCCTCCGATCGAAGCTAAATTCTCGGAGATGAGTTCCTAAATAAGTCCCAACTACGCTGGAGCTTGGCTCCGCGTCAGGCCTCAGATCGAAGTTACATTCTCGGAGATGAGTTCCTAAATAAGTCCCAAGTATGCCAGAGCTTGGCTCCGTGTCGGGCCTCCGATCGAAGTTACATTCTCGGAGATGAGTTCCTAAATAATTCCCAACTACTCTGGAGCTTGGCTTCGTGTCGGGCCTCCGATCGAAGTTACATTCTCGGAGATGAGTTCTTAAATAAGTCCCAACTACGCTGGAGTTTGGCTCCGTGTCGGGCCTCTGATCGAAGCTACATTCTCGGATAGAAGTTCTTAAATAAGTCCCAACTACGCTGGAGCTTGGCTCCGCGTCGGGCCTATGATCGAAGTTACATTCTCAGATATGAGTTCCTAAATAAGTACCAACTACGCTGGAGCTTGGCTCCGCGTTGGGCCTCCGATCGAAGCTACATTCTCGGAGAGGAGTTCTTAAATAAGTCCCAGGGACGCAGGAGCTTCGCTCCGCGTCGTGCCTCCGATCGAAGCAATTCTCGGAGATATGTTCTTAATAAGACCCAAGTACGCTGGAGCTTGGCCCCGCGTCAGGTCTATGATCAAATTATTTCAAAAATAAGTTTTTGTAAGCCCTTTGAACGTTTGGACTCTTTATTAATGATTGAAAGTTACAGCCATGATCTAGCAACGAAACATAAGATAAGCAACAGATAACGAAGGTACTTCGACGCGTTCAAGCAATAGTCCTTTTTAATAAAAAAAACATACAAGCGCCAGCTTATGACCACCTGGGCCTAGCCGGGATTAGACGAGTTCTACCTTGGCTCAAGCGAAATCCATTCGAGGGTGGACCCCCTGATTCTGAAGAAGCCCGTTCAGCATCCACTTCATCTCCCACAACATCTAAAACATGAACCTCGAAACGATTTCCTCTCTTATGAATAAAAGTCACGGAAGAACCAACATTAATGATGTGCGACTCAGCAAAATCATTTCAACCACCTCTCAGAAAGGGGACCCAATATCATCGCCGCGTATAACTTCCACCGAGAAGTCACGAAGAATCCTAGTTGACAAAAGAATGTTCCTAGGGAGATCTGGGCCTAACTCATCCTCAAAACGTAACGGCAATGACTGGCAAAATACCAAAAAAAAAAAAGGATGTTGAGAAAAGATAAGTTTAAAAGAAGAGAAACTCAGCAAATGGGAAACTAACCAAGCGGCGTAGTTGCTCAGGAAAAATGATGCACTCAAAAAAGGACCAAGACGGACGAATAGGAGAAGGCATGTCGAAAGCAAAAGATCAAGTTCGAACACCCCTCCCCTATACTCTCTCTTTTATAGGACGCTCCGACAAAGCTAACATGTTTCACAGGCACAAACAGGAGCTCAATGAGTTCGAAAGGTCATTCACTAAACATAACCACTGGCGCGCCATGCATGAGATGACAATAAACACTATTGTTGAAAAAACTCGGAAGACCCGTGAATAACACATCGCGACAAAATAGTATCGAAAAACTAAACCATTCAGTTGGCATGCACGATCTTGAAAGTCCCCCGGAGTAAAGATAAAAAATTTGCGATTAATGGAGATTGTGGCTAATATCTCGATTACTCCCACCTAGAAATAAATAACTCGCGTCCAAAAAACGACTCAGAAAATAAATTGGTTTGAGAGCTAAAACGTGTATTGACAGTACCATAAACATATCCACAAAATAAATAAGGTCGATGAACGAGCTCTAGACTTTGCTTTATTTAACTATCATAAGAAACCAAACTTAAAAACCGTTTGGGGCTGAGCCGTGGGAAGAAGGATCGTCATAATTAACCTCGCTCTCCCCTCCGCGGGAATCCATCACCTGAACTTCAAAACGCGCCTCACCCATATGTATAAAAATCATGGAAACACCCCTCTCAAAACGGTTCGACTATACGAAGTCTTTCCATCCGCGACCGAAGTAGATAAGACCACAATTCTGACGCTCTATGCAAACCCGAAAATTTTGTATCAGATATGAAGAGAGTAAGACTCGATCCGGAACAATGTCCTCATAAACTTCCTCAAATCTGAGTGGCAACAGCTAAAAAATAAAAAACAATAAAGACAAGGAAAAAATTCACAAAGAAGATATGGGAAATAAAACGCGAAAATCTCACCGACCGCGAGAACTGCTCAGGAAAATCAATCGCCTGGAAGAAAGCCCATCGAGGTCCTAGCTCAGATGCTACGTCAGCCCTAAATGCTAAAGGAGGGACTATAATGGATCCTCACATCTCGAGAAAAGCAAGGGGAAAACAATAATCGTTTCTTTCTTGTCCTATCACTCACGAGGAAACAGTCGAATAAATAGGGAAGGGATGCATGCATGACGCGCAACAAGTAGCACAGTAACACAAGACACGCGTCCTCTTTTTTCTAAAAACAAGATTCGTTTTATTACTAAATGATTGACCAACTTGTTAAAGATCGACGAAAGGCGATAAAAACGAGGACGGAGATCCTCACTTAGTAAGTATAAAACATACAAGAACGATCCAGGTAATAAACGCCCTCAAAAATGGATCCAGGGTTACCACCGAGGGATTTCTATAGGGTCATCATGAGAGAAGAACAACTCCAAACACTCCGACTCCCGCTCATGTATGTCCTAATCGACGAAGATGCTCACACTCAAGCCAGGCTCTAGTGTCGCTCCAACCAGGAACACGAAGTAAAGGTAGAAAGAGATGGGGACGGCCTTTTCTGGTTGACACAAGGGTGGCGCGACTTCACACAGGCAAATCGAGTCAATGTAGGATCAGCTCTGATTTTCACCTACATGGGAGATTCCATCTTTGAAGTTGACGTCGTCAATCCCGATAGCGAGGAAAATGGAGAAGCAGGATGTCCTTAAGTTTCTATTTCATGCACCGCGTCACCAATCCTAGTATGGTGTATTAGGTTTAAAAGGTTCAATCCTCTCAAAAGTTTATGTATGTTCCTTTTTATTATGAATAACAAGAGATCCCCCCCTTTAAGCCTATTAAAAATCGCAAAACATGACAAATAATGAAAGAAAATCTTGATTCCCCTCCAAGTCGTCCGCGGAGGAGTAATCCATAAGCAAATTACAATCTCTCAAAACACATCACCGGAAAAGTTCAGTTTGAATCACATGAAGAGGAAACAGAGCTAAGATTAACCTCTTTATCATTCCCAATCTCGCGACGCGGGCAAACTTTGAAAGAAACATTTCCCTTATGAAAAAACATCATGGCACTACCTATCCCGAGGTGGTGAAGGGCGAGAAACTCGTCCCACCCGTTGTCAATATGAAAAAGACCATTCTCCCTCCAAGAAACGGCCACCGGGAAGTCGCGAACCAAATACGGTGAGAGAAAAGCCCATCTGGGCGGTAGCAGCCCATATTCAGCTTCAAATTGAGGAGGCATAACCTGCACGCAAAAAAAAGATAAAATTCGGAAAAGACAGCCTAAACTATCTAAAAAAGAAAAACAAAGAAAACTCACCAGTCGAGAAAGTTGATCCACATTTTCGATCTTTTGAAAAAAGGCCCAAGGGTTAAAACCTCCCGAAGACACGACATGTGTGAAAACGTAATTAATCGCCGAACATGAGAAGCAGCAAGTATTATAGGAGGATTGAGACCTTAAAAAGAAGAAGTCCCCTCTTACGAGCTAAGGACAAATGGAGAAAGGTTCGTACATTTGGACTAACCAACTCAACACTTGGAGAAAAGATCAGAGCATTAATAAGCAAAAATATACAGGAATATGAAACTTCATCCAAAGAGATCTCAAGCCCAAATTCACAAAAAACACAAGAATCTCATAGGAGCGCCACAAAAGGGAACCAACACAGGTTCTCAAGATAGAAAAGTTTCATTCCCAAAGTTATCGATTAAAGCTAAAACATCAAAGATCAAATTGTAGTGGTCGGCGTTCCAACGTCATCACCAGCATCCTCGACGTCTTCATCCTCGGAGTATGACTCTTCCGCGGCCATTTCCTCCTTTGAAAGCCTCCAGTCAGCACTGGTCATGCTCGGCTCAAATTTCTTTAAAGGAACTCCAGGATTAGCTGCCGAACGTGATACACTTTGATTAATCCCCGCAGCCATTCCCTTCCGAAAATAGCTAAAACACTTGTCTTTCAAAATGTTGGCGCCTTTAGGAGTCTGGAGACAAGCTTTGGCTACAGAAGACATGAAAGACGCGCCAACCTCAGTTTTAATCCACTCAGAGGACAAATAAGTCAAACCCTCTGGACTTTGAAGCCATTGAAGAGCCACATCTTGGTCCAAATGCGCTTTGATGTTATCAAGCTCCTATTTAGTAATAGATTGCTCCTCACGAAGGATAGAAAAATCTTCTTCCAGCTTATCGATGCTGGCTTGTTTTGCTTGAAGAAGTTCCCGTAAAAACCCTTCCGCGATCTCAAGTTCTTTGACGCGGGAGTTGACAACGTCCGAAGAAGTTTTCAGATCATCATATTTTTTCTTCAAAACCTCCATAGCTTCTTTTTGTGCCTGCAATTCTTCATGTAGTTCCATAGACCTCGTCTGGAACTTCTCAACCGAAGCTGGGTCACCAACGGTGTTCCCAAGGATCCGCAGCTGGTGAGACAATTTCTTAATCTCCTCATCTTTCTTACTAAGGCTCTCTTCACCGCACACCAAACGTCTTTCGACGTCCTGTTGGATCACCCTTAGCTAAAACCAAAAACCGTTCGAACAAGACAAAGAAGAAGAAAAAGGACAGAGTTAAACTGCGTCGAATTTTTCTAAAAAACAAAAACTAAAAGTAACTCGCGAACTATAAAAACTTACCCACTGGTTAAGACGGTCAAAGTTAGTCGAAAGATTAACAACATCTAATCGTTTGACATATCCTTGCTCAAGAAGACAACATTTCTTGGCTGAAAAGGCGAGACCTCGTAGGTCAACAATATCAAAACGTGGAATGGGAAACTCGAAAAGAGTCGCTTCACCTTCAAGGAAGAGTCCTGCTTCATCCGCGGCAGATGACTCAACAACTATGCTAACTTTCCTCTTCTTGGAAGTCTCGGGGGTAGATACACGAACACGTTTCGCCCGAGACACGGGAACTAATGAAGAGGACCCTACCAGAGCGCTAGTTTCTCCTGCTATGGTCATATAAGTGATCGGAGCCACCTCAGGAACTGAGAGAGAGGCGGGGGGATCACGAATCTCTGAACTCGTCTTCTTCTTCTTTTCAGATCTTGCTTTGTGACGCTTCAAAATAGAATCCAAATCCATTGTGTCTGAATACAAAAAACATCCAAAGATAAACAAACCATCAAAATAAGAACCAAATAGGAGGCACAAGTCTAAGCACTCAAAGAAACAATAAAAAAAAAGGAGCCATCTAATCGCGGATGAGGCAAACTCAAACCAGCCATCTCAAGCCGGAACGTGGAGAGCATTTTATCCCAGGGAAACCTAGGTGTGTGAGAAAACGATCGTTTAAACTCAGGAAGATTGGAAACAATTGGGTTTTTCACAGAGCAGAAACGCCCTGGGACGGTCCGGCAATTGAAACCATTTCCAGACTTGTCGCGGACCAAGAACCACTTATATTTCCAATTAGGTTTGCTAGAAAGCCTATCCATGTATACGCAGTTGGAGTTGCACTGATAAAACCTCGAGTCCTGGGTTCCCTTTTTCAAGGAAAAGATACTGAACATCAACTTCAAAGATGAAGTAACCCCGATCTCCTTACACCTCATAATAAAGCTAGTGAAAAACATCCAACCATTGGGAACAATCTGAGCAGGGCTTAAGTTGTGTTCGCTCAAAAACTCTGAGAAAAAGGGATGTAAAGGAAGTCGAAAACCCTGAGACAGGCTGGCCGCGTAAACAACCAAACAATCCTCATAAGCATCCAAGCAACCTCCCCCCTCCTCAGGAAGGCAAAACTCTAGCCCCGCGGGCCATGGAAAAATTCGAGAGATGACGTCAAGATCAGCCAATCCTAGCAAAGTGGTACATCCCCTCAGCTCCTCCACAGGAGATCTCCATGGGCGAATCCTTTCAGCTACGACTAATGGACGGTCGGACGGAGGCGGCAGAGGCTTAAAATCTCCAAGAAAGAGACAAGTGTCTAAATCCCTTAGGTCATACAACGGGGTATCCAAGTAAGTCAAATTTTCTTTGGAACAGATCTTGTTCGGAGTTTCCTCTACACCAATAAGGGAAGATTCGTAAGGAATCCAAACATTTTCAACCTCTTGATCCGCGTCCACGGGGTGAGAGGTGGAAGAAAGACCCACGTCCATGGAAGAACAAGCACCTGATTCACCCCCATCTTCAGAATTTTCATCTCCCGCGCATCCCTTCGAAGAAGAAGAAACTGTGTAAGGAGAAGAATAGCAATCAGGGTCAGTACGCTTCCGGCGCCTTCTCACCATAATAGGGCTGCCTGTAGGACCAACCCGATTTGGAGTCGATGTGGATGTGGCAGAAGATAACCCTGATGAAGTACCACCAGAGCTAGAAGAAGAACTCTTAGAAGAAGAGGAGAGAATCTCTTGAGGTTGACGCGGTTGAGAAGACGAAGCAACGTCACCCTTCCACCCTTCTCCTCTCTCGAAATCGTCCAACACATCATGCTCTCCGCTGAGACTAGCCATTCCCAAAGAAACTAGAGAAAATTGTATGAAGATTTACTTACGTGAAACGAAACATCGATCAAAAACACATTCAGAGGCAAAGTCGCACCCTAATTCTAGATCTACCCATCAAGAAAATCAAAGAATTGAAAGGAAAACCGAGAAAAAAACTTGAAACAAGAAGAAATACCTTGAAATTCTGAAGAACCTCATCGGAACCTTCAAACAGACCACCACCGGAAAACCAAGTTGTAGATAAGAACAAAAATCTTTGGAAGAACAGAAGAAGACAAATGTGAGGTGAAAAGAACGGAACGATGTAACTTATAAAAAAATTACCGACGGTTGAACTTCCAGACGGAAATGAGCCTAATGGGCCAACACAAAGAAGCAAAAAAGCCCACCATCGCAAATGAAAGCAAAATTGAGTCAACCACGGAAAATTGGATGTTTTCTAAACAAATTTTTATCGGCCCGCGTCAATCCCCAAGGGAATCGACCCAGCCCGAGGAGCTGTGATGAAACCGACAATAAAAAAACATCTGGATAAACAAAACATAGTAAAAATCATCACAAGAGTCACCTCAGACGAATTGTCAAGATCATCCGCGGATGGGCATCCAACAGAAAACTATAAACTCACATAAGCCATATCGTCCGCGGTTGGAAGAGAAGGGCATGTGTCAGATATGCCCACACCCCACGAGTTGGACACATGTCAAATAACAAAACCCACGTGGCAAGCCATCCAAAGGTCTCCCATCACCTATAAAAGCAAAAACTGACATACAGATAAAGGACTTTTTTGGAGGGCAAGAAAGGCGAGAAAGGAGCGGACCTGGTTCGCGAATCATGAGAAGAGTGATGAAAAGAGAGAGAGAGAGAGAGAGAGAGAGAGAGAGAGAGAGAGAGAGAGAGAGAGAGAGGTAAGCTGGACACGCGAAGAACTCTTTTTCAGGAGAAGGAACTGTTCCGCGGACATAATCTCATCTTTTCCCTTTCAAAGCCCGAAGTAAGAATCAAGAATTTGTTGTTGTTGGTTCCCAAGCCAGCCAACTGCGGCAGGTAAGTGGTTGATTCCCACTTCGTCTGTGGAAACCTCGATAAGGGGATAACCTATCAATGCTTGTAATCAAATTATTCCCGCGGCACAGGTTGGGCCGTATCGATTATTTCGATACGGGTCAGGTAAGTCCCTCGGGAATATTGAAGGCCCCACTGGGTATATTCCTGGGTCCTACAAAAAACGGAGGCCTTTTTAGTTCGAGTTTCTTCAAAAGAGAGAATCAATACTTCATCAGAAACTCACAATCAACCAACCAAGTATCGAAAGTGTAGATGAAAAAAACAGAGAATTAGCCATGCACGGCTTACATAAATCCCTTCTCTTGAATAGAAAACAAAACTAAAGTTACAGCGTTAGATGACTCGATAGATGTTACATCCCCCTCCTAACGGCTGAGAAAAACCTATTAAATAACCTAAAGGGGTCGGCAAAACCCTAGATGAGAGTTTCCACAAAAGATAGTAATTGGGCCGCTCGTGCAGATCTGGGACTGATGGGACGGCGGGCGCCGCCTAAACCACGGCGAGCGCCGCCTGGACAGCTTCGCAGACTGAACTTGTAATGCACTTTCTAGAGTCTTTGTTCGTCCGATTGATGCATATGAATATGCGTTGGAAATATCTTTTCAAGGACTACAACTCTCATAAAGAACTCAAAAGCTGAATCCAACTTCTCAGAACCTCAAAGATACGATTTCTCCATGTGCTTCATTTCTGCTCTTTTTCTTGTGCTCCTTTGCTTCCCAAATCGCCTTCTAATCTTTCCTTAGCTCGTTCCTTAATCTTTTGAAATCCTATTTGGTCTCTTCCCAAGCTCCTCACCATGTCGGCACTACGAATCTGCATAAAACCAATAAAATAGCGTAGTTTCCGAACTCTACCACTAAAAGAGCATAATATGCATGCAATTAACTCTAAAACATAACCAAACACCTACGAAATACAACTAAAACTATTCTATAATGTCTATCAAAATATGCCTTATCTAACTCCCTCACACTTAAGCTTCGCTAGTCCTCAAGCAAATCAATAAAAAGCAACCTATACCTACGAGTTCATCATCCATGCAATAGCCTTAATCAAAAGCATCATTAATATGAAATGGAGCACATGATTTGCTAGTATTTAGCTATAAAAGCATAGAAGTAGAAATCATCCAACCTCACAAGGAATATGTGTATCACTCATGCTCTCATGTGTTTAGGCATTTAAGTTCAACTCTCAACTCAATCTGAAATGCACTAAGCTTATAGACATTGACAACATATAATCAAATCTCCACCGAAATGCCATCACTTGCGGAAAACAATAAAAATAAACAATTTGGCTCTAGATTATTCACTCTTTTTTTCCTTTTTCTATTTTTTTTTCCTTTTTCTTGCTATGGTTTCTTTCGGCTTTGGTGTATTCCTTACCCGAGTCATAAACATGGGTGTCGTCATGAATGACCCTGGGCTATCAACACCTCAACTTACTTGAATAAAGTCCACTTGAACATCTTTTTACGCGAATTACAACCATGGGTGTCATGAATGAATCCGGTTACTCAATGACCAAGTTTCTTTTCTTAGTGGATAGTTTTCAACACCGTTTTGTGCGAATCATACCCATGGGTGTCATGCGTAGATCCGGTTATTAAGTGTATCAACCATTGCCACCTTATTTCACTCAAATCTCATACGCAACTAAAGCCAAATAAATAACATAAAAGCATAAATTTCGCAAGCAACAAACATGTGAGTCGGCTTAGACAATAGCTAATGAAGTCAATATCAAGATGTAGAAGCATATGAGAGTAAATCACACAATTAAGCAAAAAGATTATAGATGAATCCACTAAGGCTAAAACAATCTCACCAGGGTCATGTTTTGTGGGATTTCACTCATACTTTAGCTTAATCATACATGCTTAATTACATCACCAATCATGCTCAATATGAAAACAATTAAGAACAATAAGGCTAAGCAATTCAAACTCATCATAGGATTTACAAGTTCATGCCATAAAAACACATAGAGTTTCACTAACCAAGGTGGGCGTTTGAATAAATATATATATATATATATATATGTGCAATGCACGATATTTTTGGGATTTTTGACATTTTCTAGTTTTTTCTTTGATTTTTGACATTTTTCTTAAAATGAAATAGAGACACAACTGAAATCGAAACATGACCTAACTAGACACACTAAATCCCTCCCCCACTCTTAAATCTTTTGAAGGTTCGATAATATAAAAACAATGTAATAAGAAATACTCTAGAAGGGGGGTTGAATAGAGTATGCCCGTTTTTCGCAGAAAGTCTCAAGGCTTTTGGAGCTTGTACCAAAACCTTTGAGATTAAACCTGAATCACAAAGTTAGACAATCGAACCAAGTGCGGAAATAAGGTAAAGCAAATAAATAAAGAACACGAGGAATTGTTTACGAGGTTCAGCACAACTTGGCCTACGTCCCCGCCTAGGGTTCTTCCACAACCCTAGGATTCAAAGGCTTTATTGATTCGCTTAGCTTAGGATCCTAATAGCTCACCGAGAAGCCTCTCTCCTATACAATTGCAATCTAGTCAACTCACGTTCCCTTGGAGTCCTAGACCAATCTAGAAGAGCCCCACCTCTCTCAGCTATCTAGTACAATCCTCTTACTCTCACAAATCAATAGCCTAGTGCAACTTCCCGAGTTATAAACTCTCGAGTAACAATATAAATGAATATATCCTATAAGCTCACAGTGACTCTCAAAGGCTTTGAAATAAACAACCAACTCTAAAGTGCTTAGTAGAGAGACACTTGGAAGACAGATTTCGCTTGAATGAATGAAAGCCCGTGTAGCACTTGTGTATCTCTGTCTTCTTCTTTCTTTCCTTTATATAAGAGTGGAATGGCGCCTGAGAATCTTCACCAACGGCTCTATGAATCAGGCTTGATCTTCAATCTTCTATATATGGACACTTCGAACCCATGATCCGTTTTGAATAGGATTTCCTCATATGCACCAAAGGAAAGATATAATCTCGAAAATACTTCCTGAAAAAGGTTAGGCATGCATATATATATATAATATAACGGAAGTATATAATAAGATAAAATAATATTCGGACAAATAAGATAGGTTTTGTATTTCATCAACTGTTAACGCTCCAAGGCCTTTGACACAAACATCCTGTCAAAGCCCTTGAAACATTTATTCCATTTTCCATCAAGGGATGGAGTTATCAATCTCCCCCTTGATGAAAGACAAAACCTGTGCATCCCTGCAACTTAGTCAAACATAGATAATAAAATAGAAATCAGACTAAGTACCTGCAAGGGTTAGACAAATGTTGGATCAAAAAATTTTAAAGCATGTAAAGACCATCCAACCGAAAACCATAAATCAAAAACCAAGGTCTTCCAAGACCTTTAAGCATAGGTTTTCAAAGTCTAAGCACCACAGATCATCTCCCCCTTGTTGTCTTTCAACAAAGGGCGGAGGTAAAACAGTCACCAAAACAGTTACCAAGAGTTTTGAAAACGTTTCCAAAAACCAGCAATGTAACAAGTTTCAGGGGTGGGATAGGGTGGGTTAGGGTTTAGGCTTAGTCATCCGGAGCATCATCAGTGAGCCTCGTCCACAGTCCTTCCAGCATCCTGGAAAACCCGCTCATCTCCGTCATAATCTCCTTCTGAAGCTCCTTAATATCCAGGCGAACCTCCTCCAAGCCCAACTCTAGGTTGTCCATGCGTTCATCGAAAGCTGGAGCAGTGGGAAAGGCTTTTGAAGGAGTGGCAAGACTCAAGGTCCCTTGGGGAGACCGAGTGATGCCAATCTTTTTAAGGCCTTTAGAGTCGAACTTACCCGTATGACGCAGCTGTTCTTCATTTTTGACACCAATTCCAGAAGCTTTGAAGATAGGGGTCAAAAGGGTAGCAAAGGGGAGAGGAGAGCCTTTTCTAGCTTTTCTGGCATGAGCCATGGTTCCAAGGATAGTGTTGGCCAGATCAAGATCAAGGCCATTTAAGATGCGATAGAGCAGGACCATAACATTGTCGGTAAGGAGTAAGCCAGAGTTAAGACGGGGTAAGAGGTATCGAACAATGATGTTAAAAATTGTTTTTGCCTCAAGGGTTAGGGATGAGTGGGTGAGTTGCTTTGAGGTGCTGTTGGATGCTTCGGGTAGGAGATACTTGGCTCGGGCAAGGATGATGCAGTTCTCATTTGAGGGGTGGATTTCAGAGGGTGGAACTGGGGTAGGTAAGCCTAGGAAATCTGCAAAATCATTGGAGTTGAGAGAGATTCTAACCCCTTTGACAACAGACTCCAAAGACCAACCATCGGTGTCGTTTTTGGCTTTTAGGTTAATGTAGAAAAGTCGAGTAAGCTGGGGGTAGTAGACAATCTCAAGGTTAAGAAGGGTCCAGGCTGGGGATTTTTTTAGGAGCTCAATGCAAGGTAACTTCAAAGCTTCAAAGAACTCAAAATCTAAAAAACCAGAACAACTAATCTTACGAGTTCGAAACTCGTCTACCCACTTACCAACAGTCTCATCATCTTGAAACCAAGAGGAGGGCAAGGATTGATTTACCTGAATATAGGCCGGGGGGTCTGCATTCTTTCTGCGCGCAACGGTTGGAGCAGCTCTTTTGGCAGGCGCTACAAGACTCTTGACAGTGCCCTTCCTGGTGCGCTTGGGGGATGGAGGCTTGACAGCAGCAGGGGCTTTCCGCTTCTTCGGAGACGGGGGAGGAGGAGGAGAAGGAGAGGGAGATTCTTCCTCCTCTTCCCCAGACCCCGAGTCCTCACCGGACCCCGCTTCATCTCCTTCAGGTTCCCCGTCCTCTCCAGATCCCTCTTGCTCTTCTTCTTCTTCTTCCTCAGGCTCCTCCTCGGATGGAACCTCCTCGGCTTCGGCTTCTTTCCGAATCCGCTCAGCTTCTTCCTCGGCCAGTTTCTTAGCAAGCTCGGCCTCCTCATCGGCCTTTTTCTTCCTTAAGGCGTCCTCCTCGGCTTCCTTGGCAGCATCTCTTTCTAGGAGGGTGTCTAGGTCATCTTCCTCCTCTTCCTCGTCCACTTCCTCAGCCAGAATCTTCCTCTTTCCTTTCTGTTTAGCACTGATCGGCTTCTTAGCAGAGCGCTTTTGAGAGCCCTTCGGAGCAATGGCCGAGCTCTCGGCGATGGTGCTCTGGACGACAGTTGGGACGATAGCTTGAGGAGCGGGTTCAGGTGTAGGAGAGGTAGCAGTGGCCTGACGTCCCTTGGGGGTGGCGCCAAGTCTTTTGGGTGTGACAACTTTCTTGGTTTTGGGTGCCATAGAGGAAATCGGTTAGGGTTTCTCTAAAAAAGTTTGAGAAGAGGGAGTGATGGGACGGGTTTAGGGTTCCAAGGAAAGAAATCATTACATTGCCAATTTGAAAGGATTCAAATTCAAAATTCAAATGTTCCATTAAAATCGGACTGAAAAACCGTGTGATTTAGTTCCAAAATTAAAATATCTTAACGGTTAAGGAAAACAAAGAAATAAGCAATTTTGAAATTCAATAAGAAATATAATTGATTAAATATCTAAAAAGATATTAACCAAAAATATATGATCCGATATATTTACTCCACCATTTAGTTCACTGTTGTGAGCGAAATCTACCATGTTTTACAGTAACTTTTATATCGATTTCTGTATACATTTCATACATTTGGGTTTAGATAGTACAGAATCTATGTAGTTTATGTTTATTTGCCAAATTATGGAATCTAAACCAGTTTCTGTTTAAATCGCAGAAATCGAGGCACTTACAGCAATTCTACAGAAGGTCGGAAATGCTCGGAAAACCGCTACAGAAGTCCAAGGTCAAAGCAGCGGAACAAGTCTGAGAGCCAAGGCTACTCGATCTCGAGTAGGCCTGGTCGACATAGACGAGCCATGTCCGAGCAGACATAGTCGAGCAAGCCTGCTCGAGAAACCAAGCTCCCCGAGCTCCGGAACCCTACTCGACCTAGACAAGCACTAGTCTAGGTCGACGAAGCCCATACACCCATGCCCGGAGTCGTCAAGGAGAGCTAGCCGAGGACGACCAAGGAGCACTCGCTGCAGCGGAAAAGGAAAGTCGCTGCCGCGGACGAAGTCACCCGCTGCCAGCGGAAGAGCCAGCTCGCGGGAGCGGAAGCGAAGACCCAACTCAATCTCGACGAACTCTTGTCGAGATCGACGAGCGCCAGCGAGCATGTCCGAGCATGTCCGAGCTACCCGAGGAGATCTACCCGAGGAGGCTAGTCGACAGAGCCACCCTTGTCGAGGTCGACGAGGCCAACTCGAGGTCGACGAGCGCCAGTGAACCCAGTCCGAGCCACATCGAGCAGAAGTCACTCGAGGAGCCCAAGCCGGGCCACTGTACTCGAGGTCGACGAGACCTTGTCGAAATCGAGTAAGGCCGTGTCCAGAAACGCGTCGACGAAGCCTTGTCCGAGTAGAGTTGGAGTTGCTTGGTCGCAAAGCCGAAAAATTCTATCCGAAGTTGCTGAAATCTATCGAGATCTATCAAGTTCTATCTACGGAAGGCGGAATCTATCAAGATGAAGACATGTGACCTAATTAGTTTTATCCTTTCCTTATAGATTTATTTCCTTAAAACATTTTATTTATCTTTTAAGGCTTTAGATATAATTTTAGATATAGATAGATATCTTCTTTCCTAGAATAGCTAGGGAATGAAGGCTATAAATAAGGCCCTAGGGGGCTCAGTTTTATATATACAATTTCAGTTGGATCCAATTCCAAGACACAATTAGTTAGTTCCATTCAGATACAGTTTTAGGAGTTTGAGGTTTTTAGGGTTTTGGCGATTTGCGAAAGTTGATTGCCAAGATTGTAAAGGCTTTGAATTTAGTTTTAATGCAAGTTTCTTTCATCAATTCAATGTCTGTTATTGCGATGAGGCGTGAGTAGTCCACCCACTTCTGGGGCTGGGGTAAGCCCGATGGTGGCCATGTGAGGCAATGCAATAAAGGTCAGATCTTTTATGTGATTCAACTTCTATCCCTATGAGCATGATTCTTTTGCGAGAGTTGAAGGTGATCCTTGTTTGTGTTATTGAAGCGAAAGTGATCTTAATGCAACTTGGATTAATTATGTGAAAAAGGGTTAGTAACAATTAGGGTTTATGCGAAAGCCTCTATATGCCTATTTGTTAATGACGAAAGTTATTTGATGGAAAGCATGATCTTTTATGCCTTTATGTGTTGTTTTGCATGGTTATCGTTGTGGTATTGAAACCCTAGCCTTGGAAGTCTTTTAATATATTGAATTTATTTCGTTGGAAAATCTGAGTTTTGGTTCGAATTCTGCAATTTAAATTTCTGTCTTTTACTGTTTTAGTCGACCTAGAGGAGATCTTGTCGATCTCGAGGAACCGTTGTCGAGGTCGAGTAGGGCTTCGTCTAGGTCGAGTTGATTTGCTTCTGTTTTGCTTTGTTCTTTACTTGCTTTGCTTTATTTCTTGCTTTGTTCTTTGCTTTTGCTTTAGTTGCCCTTGCCGGGTTATTTGTTTCTTTCTTTCTGTTTCTGCGATTCTGTCTTTTCTGCTGCTTCTGTGAGAATTTACAGCTACCTGAGAACTGCTGACGTGCTTCCTCGTGGATTCGATCCTGACTTTTCTCTTACTACAACGGGAGAAAGTCTTGTATTTATTTGCTGAGACAGGGGAGTCGTTCTAAACCATATTCTATTCTATACTTGACTTACTCCTGCAACAACATTCACACACCTTGACATAGTTCTCAAGGGTCTTGATACTAAGTAGAATTTATCTTTCGTAAAGGGAAATCTCCCTCTACGAAAGTGCATCCTTGTTAAGCATCCCAATCTCTCGTCTTATGAAGGTGAACCTGTCCTCGGCCAAAGGCTTAGTAAAAATGTCAGACCATTGATAATCAGTAGAGATAAAAGATATGGACACATCACCTTTTTCAACATGATCTCTAATGAAATGATGCCTTACATCAATATGCTTGGTCCTTGAATGCTGAACAGGATTCTTAGTGATGGAGATGGCACTTGTATTGTCACACTTAATTGGAATACCTTTGAGGTTAATGCCAAGATCTCGCATTTGTTGAGCTATCCAAAGGATTTGGGAGCAACAGGCTCCAGCTGTAATGTATTCGGCTTCTGCAGTGGATAGAGCAACTGAGTTTTGCTTCTTTGAGTGCCAACTAATCAAAAATGCTCCTAAGAATTGGCAACATCCTGATGTGCTCTTCCTATCCACCTTATAGCCTGCAAAATCTGCATCAGAATATCCATTTAAAGTGAAATCCTTTTGCTTTGGGTACCATAGTCCAAGCTCCTTAGTGCCATTGAGATATCGAAAGATCCTCTTCACAGCCACGAGGTGAGATTCTTTTGGATCAGCTTGAAACCTAGCACACATGCAAACACTAAACATGATGTCAAGTCTACTAGCCGTGAGATATAATAAAGATCCAATCATTCCTCGATACTCCTTTTGATTGACACTTGTTCCAGTCTTGTCTTGATCTAGAGACAATGTTGAGCTCATGGGAGTCTTGGCTGCCTTGGATTGATCCATCTTGAACTTCTTCAAGAGATCCTTAGTGTACTTGCTTTGGTTGACAAAGATCCCTTTCTTGGATTGATGAACTTGTAATCCCAAAAAGAAGTTGAGTTCACCCATCAAGCTCATCTCAAATTCACTGCACATTCCTTGCACAAAGATGTGTTAGTAGCACCAAATAATATATCATCAACATAAATTTGAATAACCAAAATGTCCTTTCCTTTGGTCTTGATAAAAAGAGTCTTGTCGATCAACCCCCTTTTAAAATTATTTTCTAAAAGATATTTAGACAAGTGCTCGTACCAAGCTCTTGGGGCTTGTTTCAAACCATAAAGCGCTTTGTCAAGTTTATAAAAATGATTGGGAAATTCTGAGCTTTCAAAGCCTGGGGGTTGAGCCACATAAACTTCTTCCTCTAAGAAACCATTGAGAAAAGCACACTTGACATCCATTTGATATAACTTTATGCTCATAAAAGATGCAAATGCTAATAAAATGCGAATGGCTTCAAGCCTGGCTACGGGAGCAAAGGTCTCCTCGTAGTCAATACCTTCCTCTTGATTGTAGCCTTGAGCAACAAGCCTTGCCTTGTTCCTCACAATCTTACCATACTCGTCTAGCTTGTTTCGAAATACCCATCGTGTGCCAATGACTGATTGATGCTTTGGCCTAGGCTTCAAGGTCTAGACTTTGTTTCTTTCAAATTCGTTAAGCTCACTTTGCATAGCAATGATCCAGTCTGGCTCCTGAAGAGCCTCATCTACCTTCTTTGGCTCAATAAGAGAAACAAACGCGTGAAAAGCACAAAGATCTTTAAGTTTAGAACGAGTTTGAACACTATAAGTAGAGTCAGAAATGATATCCTTTAATGAGTGTGATGAGAAGTATTTGAATTTCTTTTTGCTAGTCTCAGCTCCTTGATTTGTCACACCGGTAGGATTTACTTGTGGTACATCTGACTCCGTGGTCCTGTTAGATTCAATTACAGCAGTTTCTGATGTCTCAACACTGTTGGATTGGACACCAAGGGCTTTGGACGAATCTTCAACACCTTGGGCCAATTCTTCAGTGTTGAGAATCAGTTCCTGCATGTTCCTCTTCTCTGTGTTCTTGGTAGCAGCATCATCACCTTCCTCGTTCTCTTCATGGATGTTAAGATCTATATCTGCAACACTTTCACTCAAAGCACCGTCATTGCATTCATCAAACATAACATGTATACTTTCTTCAACTACCTGGGTCCTTTTATTGAAGATTCTATAAGCTTTGCTACTGTTGTGAGCCTAATTTGCCATGTTTTACACTTACTTTTATATCGATTTATGCACGCATTTCATACATTTGGGTTAGAACAATACATAATCTGTGTAGTTTACACTTATTTGCAATATATGGAGGTCTACACAAGTTTTGGTTATATTTCGCAGAAATCGGACGCACTTTGGAGCTTAAAGGAAACTCATGGAGAAGCCAAGAATGGTGCAGCTGGAGAAAAGGCCATTTTTCATCATTCTTCGTTCTGAATCAAGCTTTGATGTCTTCATGAGAGTTGTTGCCCTCGGAAAGAGCTTTCTAACGCATGGTCATATGCGTCAATCCGACGAACGAGGACTCGGGAAAGTGCGTTTCAAGAACAGAGCAGAAAGCTGAGAGAACTCTACTCGAGATCGACTAGCATCTACTCGTTCTTTTCATCAATCAATGTCTGCGATTGCGATGAGGCGTGAGTAGTCCACCCACTTCTGGGGCTGGGGTGAGCCCGACGGTGGCCATGTGAGGCGATGCGATAAAGGTCAGATCTTTTTGTGCAATTCATCTTCTATCCCTATGAGCATGATTCTTTTGCGAGAGTTGAAGGTGATCCTTGTTTGTGTTATTGAAGCGAAAGTGATCTTAATGCGACTTGGATTAATTATGTGAAAAAGGGTTAGTAACAATTAGGGTTTATGCGAAAGCCTCTATATGCCTATTTGTTAATGACGATAGTTATTTGATGGAAAGCATGATCTTTTGTGCCTTTATGTGTTACTTTGCATGGTTATCGTTGCGGTGTTGAAACCCTGGTTTTGGAAGTCTTTTAATATATTGAAGTTTATTTCTGTCGAAAATCTGCGTTTGTCTTTAATTCTGCAATTTTAAGTTTTTGTGTTCTTGTCGACATAGAGGAGGGCTTTGTCGATCTCGAGTAAGCTGTGGTAGAGATCGAGTAGGGTTCGTCTTAGTCGAGTTGGTTTTCTGCTTTTCTTGTCGATTTTCAGTTTCCGTTTTGCATGCTCTTCTCGATCTCGAGTAGAGGTTGTCGAGATCGAGTTTCCCTTGCCGGGTTTGCTTGTCTGCTGTGATTTCTGAAATTATGTTGTCGACTGTTGTGGTCGATCTCGAGGAGCTGTTGTCGAGATAGACGAGACCCTTTGCTTTGCTTTTCGTTTTTGCTTTGTTTTGCTTTGTTCTTTGCTTTTGTTTTAGTTGCCCTTGTCGGGTTTATTTGTTTCTTTCCTTTCTGTGTTTCTGCCTTTCTGCTGCTTCTGTGAGAATTTACAGCTACCTAAGAACTGCTGACGTGCTTCCTCGTGGATTCGATCCTGACTTTTCTCTTACTACAACGGGAGGAAGTCTTGTATTTATTTGCTGAGACAGGGAAGTCAGTCTGAACTATATTTCATATTTATTTCAATACTCGATTTACTCCTCCTACAACAGCTACTCGTGGAATAGCCAAGAAATATAACTTCATCACTACGCGCATCAAATTTCCCAAGGTTATCTTTTCCATTGTTTTGAACAAAACAAGTACACCCAAAGGGTTTAAAATAAGATATAAGTGGTTTGCGACCTTTGAAAAGTTCATAAGGAGTTTTCTTTAAGATGGAACGAATAAGACAACGATTTAAAATGTAGTTAGATGTGTTAACAGCTTCGGCCCAATAGGTTTTAGGTAATGCATTTTCTAAAAGCATAGTCCTGGCCATATCCTCTAAGGTGCGGCTCTTGCGTTCCACAACCCCGTTTTGTTGAGGTGTCCGATGAACAGAAAAGTTATGGGAGATGCCATATTTAGCACAAAACAAATCAAATTGAAGTTGATCAAACTCCCTACCATGATCACTCCGAATAGACACTATGGGCTCATTTCTTAAAGTTTGCAACTCCTTACAAAGTTTTGAAAACTCAAATAAGGCCTCTGATTTTTCTTTCAAAAATGCAACCCAAGTATATCTAGAAAAATCATCAACGACAACTAGCATGTACTTTTTACCATTAGGAGATTTGACTCGCATAGGACCACATAAATCCATATGTAAAAGTTCAAGGGGTCTAGAAGAACTTACAACCTTTTTGGGTTTGAAAGAGCTACGTGTTTGTTTACCTCGTGTGCATGCATTGCACATGTCAATACCTTTGAAGTCCATCTCAGGTAGCCCTCTTACAAGCCCTTTGGACACAAGCTTCTGTAGTGTATGTGGACTCACATGACCAGGTCTCCTGTGCCAGAGCTTTGGATCGTCCATCAAAACCTTTAGACAGGTTAAGCTTCCTCGTGCCACTTGATCAGCATTTACGGCGTATATATTGTTGTAACGATATGCAGTCAGAATAACTTCACCTGTATCTTCTCTACACACTATACATCTTTTCTTGTTAAATCTGACATTGTTACCACTATCACATAATTGAGAAACACTAAGCAGATTATACTTTAAACCATTAACAAGATAGACATTTTTAATACTATGGTTGGAATCACTTCCAACACTACCAATACCAACGATGTCGCATTTCCCTTTGTCACCAAGAGTGATTGTTCCCGTGGATTGCTCTTTTAGATCATGAAAGAGAGAACTCTTCCCACTCATATGCCTCGAACATCCACTATCAATAATCCATTTGTGTTCTTTCACCTTGGTGATCTCCTCTTTTGGACTTTCCATAAGTTCTCTTACAGTAGCTTCAAGCTTTTCATCGTGGGATTCATCTTCTGAGGCCATAAGACAAATGTTGGCCTTCTCATCGTCGGAGTCAGAGTCGGAATCACTCCAAGTAGCCACCATGGCTTTCTTCTTTCATTTGTCACCTTTCTTGGGCTGGCTCTTTGTCTTTTGAGGGCAGTCCTTCACAAGATGATCTCAAAATTTTGAAGACTCTGATCCATCCTTGTTGTTGAATTGCTTCTTCATTTTGAGAATTCTAGCAAGGCCTCTTGTGATAAGAGCAAAAGGATCATCCTCATCGCCATCCTCATCTTCGGAATCAGATCCATCCTTGGGCTCATCCTTCTTAGACTTGAGTGCCAAGTTCTTAGTGCTAGCAGGAAGTTCTCCATCGTCTTCATTAAGGATCATCTCATGCGTGATCAGCTTTCCAAGAAGGTCATCAAGGGGTAGAGTGGTGAGGTCCTGGGCTTCCTCTATAGCTGTTACTTTTGGACCCCATTTCTCCTCTGGAAGGCACCTCAGTATCTTCCTTACTTTCTCCACGTTGGTAAAGCTCTTGCCAAGAGAGTCAATGTTGTTGGTGATTTCTGTGAATCGTGTGAACATGGCCTTGATTGACTCATCAGACTTCATCTTAAAGAGCTCATACTTTCGAAGGAAGATGCTGATCTTGGTGTCTTTCACTTGGCTTGTTCCTTCATAGGTGACGACCAACTTGTACCAAATCTCTTTAGCTGACCTACAAGATGAAATACGGTTAAACTCATCAGTGCTAAAACCACAATAAAGTAAGTTAATAGCCCTGTAGTTTTTGGAGATGGTTTCAAGATCTGTTTGGTTGTATTCAGAGTCCTTCTTTGCAACTTTGGTGTCATTTGGTCCATCTTTTTCTGGAATCTTCGGACCATTCTCTATAATGTTCCAAAGCTCTAGATATTGGTCTATGATGAACATCTTCATCAAAGATCTCCAGTGGACAAAGTTGTTTCCTACAAAGAGTGGCAGTCTGCTTGTGGACCTTCCCTGTGCAAATCCTCCGCTTGCTTCACCAGACATGATCGAAAACTCACAAGATTGTTAGATCAAAAACAGTGAGTAAAGCTCTGATACCAATTGAAGTTTCGATAATATAAAAACAATGTAATAAGAAATACTCTAGAAGGGAGGTTGAATAGAGTATGCGCGTTTTTCGCAGAAAGTCTCAAGACTTTTGGAGCTTGTACCAAAACCTTTGAGATTAAACCTGAATCACAAAGTTAGACAATCGAACCATGTGCGGAAATAAGGTAAAGCAAATAAATAAAGAACACGGGGAATTGTTTACGAGGTTCAGCACAACTTAGCCTACGTCCCCGCCTAGGGTTCTTCCACAACCCTAGGATTCAAAGGCTTTATTGATTTGCTTAGCTTAGGATCCTAATAGCTCACCGAGAAGCCTCTCTCCTATACAATTGCAATCTAGTCAACTCACGTTCCCTTGGAGTCCTAGACCAATCTAGAAGAGCCCCACCTCTCTCAGCTATCTAGTACAATCCTCTTACTCTCACAAATCAATAGCCTAGTGCAACTTCCCGAGTTATAAACTCTCGAGTAACACTATAAATGAATATATCCTATAAGCTCACAGTGATTCTCAAAGGCTTTGAAATAAACAACAAACTCTAAAGCGCTTACTAGAGAGACACTTGGAAGACAGATTTCGCTTGAATGAATGAAAGCTCGTGTAGCACTTGTGTATCTCTGTCTTCTTCTTTCTTTCCTTTATATAAGAGTGGAATGGCGCCTGAGAATCTTCACCAACAGCTCTATGAATCAGGCTTGATCTTCAATCTTCTATATATGGACACTTCGAAGCCATGATCCGTTTTGAATAGGATTTCCTCATATGCACCAAAGGAAAGATATAATCTCGAAAATACTTCCTGAAAAAGGTTAGGCATGCATATATATATATAATATAAAGGAAGTATATAATAAGATAAAATAATATTTGGACAAATAAGATAGGTTTTGTATTTCATCAATTGTTAATGCTCCAAGGCCTTTGACACAAACATCCTGTCAAAGCCCTTGAAACATTTATTCCATTTTCCATCAAGGGAGGGAGTTGTCATCTTTCATTGTCCTCAATGAAACATAAAAGACAACACAAATAAACAAATAAACTCGATTGTGAGAGAAGAGGCACTAACATGCTCTTGTTGTGGTGGTCATACTGGCATGAACTGATGGAATCGCGGTCGCGGAATGGAGGCTCGCGGCGGCGAGATGAGTTTACTCGCGGGGGCTCGGTGTGGGAGCTCTCAGTGGCCAATATGAGTTTTCGCGACCGCGACAAGTGGACTAGCGGCGGCAAGATGAGGCTCGAATGTGGAAGCTCGCTGTAGCGAATGGGGGCTGTGTCGGTGGTAAGTGGAAGTATACGTGGTCGTGACATGTGGACTCGCAGCGGAGAAATGTGTGGCTTCACTGAGGTATGGCCAGGAACTTCATAGCAGCGACATGAGATGAATCGTGGACGCGACATGGGATCTCGGGGTGGCAACTGGAGTGAAAAAGTTGTTGACTCGGTATGTCCAAATACCGAGTCGGAATCTTTCCTCTGCGTAACCGGCGCCCTCCGTGGTGAAACAAGGTCGACCACCTCCCAGCGGCGACTTGAGTCTCGCAACTACGACTTACCTGGGCGAGCCTTGGTTGCTTCTTTTCTGTCCACTCCACTTACCATTAGATCGTCCCAAAAGCTCCAAAAAGACTTACAGCAACCCATTAACTATCGAATAGGAACTCTAAACTTTATTGAAATTGAAATATTTAATAACTAACATAGGAATTAAAAAACAAGAAAATAACAAACTTACCTTGGGTTGCCTCCCAAGTAGCGTCCTTGTTTATCGTCTAAGACTCGACGGTTTATTATTTTCCTTCCTTCAAGACCCATTCAGACATTGTCAACGCCCTCAAAAGCAAATCAAACTCTTGTGCCCACCCAACATTTTGAAGAACACAAAACATGAAAAAATTTAAAGCTAAAGATATGAAGTTAAAGAATGAATTCAACTTATCATATATGTTCTTGAGCTTGACTTTCCGGTGAAGGTATGTAGTACCACCAACATAGTTCTGTTGGTGGTTTGTGGAAGGAGTGCTACCAAAGATCAACATACTTACCGAAATCAACAAGAGTGTGAGAAGCATCGCTACCTTGCTTAGAAGCCACATAGATCGGCTCTAGACTTGCTTCTTCGATGGATGAGGTGGAATTGAGCTCATCGGGTGAATTAGAAGTCAAAGCAAGTGCGTCTTCATGCAGGCCTTAACGAGATTCCACTTCAAGAAATGCCAGCTCTTCTTCTTCATCCTAGTCCTCGTCAGAGACGCCATTCTTATGGATATCTTCCTCCTCCGGTGGCATAATGCAATTTGTGAAGTAGGAAGGAGGGATTGAAGTCAACCAAATGTGGCGAACAAGCTCTTCCACGCTTGTATCCATATGGCTTCCATCTTTCTTTTTGATTGGGCATGCATCCGCATGTGGGTTGGGAATAGGCTCTTCGGGTGGGGTAGGGGCCAAAACACATGGTTTCTCACGTCGCGACTCATGAGATTCCACATCAATGGGAATCGGGCTTCCTTCCCCATCTCTACTCTCGTCTAAACTGACCATAGAAGGAACGACGGGCGCCGCTAGAGAAACGGTGGGCGCCGCCTGTACAGTAGGCTAATCGGTAGATGAATTATACTTCTCCATACTTTCCTCAAATCTCTTGAATATGTCATCGATTCTACCAAGAGTTTGATTTATTTGCTTCAGTTTGCTCTTTCTTTCATCCTCCGTCGCTAGGTCACCCATATAGCAGAACAGATCCCATAATTCGGAGCAACTCAACCCATCAAGGCTTCCATTATTGATGGATTCGGCAAATAATTTGGAGCTAGGAGTCATGTTCTCAAGCACAAAAGTAATTTTGTCTTCCCAATTACATGGAATACTCAATGAATGAAGATAGGCCACCACATCTTCCACTCTTATGAGATATCGGTTAAAGTATTCTCCTTCATGCTGCAAGAACCTCCACATCTTGAAAGATTAGTAGTAAGGTGTCGTGAACCAAAAGATAGGTCCACGAAGGAGTTAGATATATATATATATATACACAAATCAATAAACACACAAAATAAAAAAAAATACTTGAATCCCCGACAACGGCGCCACTTTTGACGGAGGAAAAGTCGTTGATTTCCCTTATTAAAATAATTCACAAACAAACAAACTAGTATAGGATGTAAGCAAGGGGTCGATCCCACAGAGAAACAAGTTTTTCCAAGAATTGTGTATTTATCAATTGAAAGGCAGAACATGGGAATAAAGTAAATAAAAGAAATAATCTAAACAAAAGCAATTGATAGTTAAAAGAGATGTTTCCATCCACAAATTCTCGACATTGGTTGGCATTATTGGTCGTCGAATCCAATTAAAGTGTTCTCTACGAATTCCTCCCATCTTAGGTTGAATAGATTAAAGCACAAAGAGCACAATTAATCCCTTACACCTTTATGCAACATAAGCACAGACAAATATTTAACATAAAGATGGCACAAGTTCCTAAGACTATAGGCATATGAATAACACCAAGTATGCAAGGTAGCCGATGTTTAAGACATATGTCAAAATCCCTACTTAGTTATGATCAAACAAAGGTTCTCACAATCCTAAGCATTCTACTACGGAATACATTCAATGATAAAAGAACAAATACCTAGCAAGATACTATCATGGTAGCTAATCACAACAATATCATCAATAATCACAAGAGAGATCGAAAGATATTAAAGAGAGAATAAATACTTCATCAGAAACTCAAAATCAACCAACCAAGTATCGAAAGTGTAGATGAAAACAATGGAGAATTAGCCAAGCACGGCTTTCCTAAATCCCTTCTCTTGAATAGAAAACAAAACTAAAGTTAAAGCGTTAGATGACTCGATAGATGTTAGATCCCCCTCCTAACGGCTGAGAAAAACCTATTATATAACCTAAAGGGGTCGGCAAAACCCTAGATGAGAGTTTCCACAAAAGATAGTAATTGGGCCGCTCGTGCAGATCCGAGACTGATGGGACGGCGGGCGCCGCCTAAACCACGGCGAGCGCCGCCTGGACAGCTTCGTGGACTGAAGTTGTAATGGACTTTCTATAGTCGTCGTTCGTTCGATTGATGCATCTGAATATGCGTTGGAAAGATCTTTTCAAGGACTACAACTCTCATGAAGAACTCAGAAGTTGAATCCAACTTCTCAGAACCTCAAAGATACGATTTCTCCATGTGCTTCATTTCCGCTCTTGTTCTTGTGCTCCTTTGCTTCCCAAGTCGTCTTCTAATCCTTCCTTAGCTCATCCCTTGCTCTTTTGACATCCTCTTTGGTCTCTTCCCAAGCTCCTCACCATGTCGGCACTACGAATCTGTATAAAACCAATAAAATAGCGTAGTTTCCGAACTCTACCACTAAAAGAGCATAATACGCAATTAACTCTAAAACATAACCAAACACCTACGAAATACAACTAAAACTACTCTATAACGTCTATCAAAATTTGCTTTATCAATCCTAATATGGTAGTGCCAGAATCTCCTATTATTCTTTCTCGCATTTCTTTTGACATTAAACCTTTTTTCATTTCTGAAATTAGGAGAATTACTTATGAGGGAAAACCTAACGAATGTCATATGGATAATATCACTACATACTTAGACTTATGTGAAACTATTGCTGATGACTCTAATCTAGAGTATGTAAAACTAAAGGCTTTTTGTTGGTCGCTTACGGGTAAAGCTCTACAATGGCTGGAGGGTTTGACCCCACAATCCATCCACAAGAGGGGAGAACTCGAGGACTTGTTTCTCAATAATTTCTTTCTACCAGCAAAGACGGCGCAACTCAGGGAAAAGATCATGGCTTTCAAGAAAAAGTCAGAGGAGACACTCGCACAAGTCTGGCAGCGTTACTATTAGTAGGAGGAAAGTCAAGAATGCAAATAAAATACGAATAAAATAAAGCAAACCAAATTCCGTCCCATGCAAATAATTACAAGACTCCCTCCCGATGTAGGGGTGGGAAGTCAGGATCGATCCACGAGGAAGCGTGTCAGCGAATCTTAGGCAGCGGAGGAATCTCACGAACGGTGATCGACCACAGTGTACTCGACCTCGACTAGGGTGTAGTCGACAGGGGGTCAAGCACAGTCGAATCCGAGCAACAGAAAGATGCTGGTGGTGGTCGACGTCGACTAGGCTTACTCGACGTCGAGTACGGTCTGGTCGACTTCGGGTTCCTGTAGAGGCACAAGCAACAGCGATCTTGCTCGATCGAGAAATCAGTGGACGATGTCAACCAAGGGGTGGTCGAAGTCGAGTAGGAACAATACCTAAAATAAAAGACAAATCTTTTCGGAATTCGGAATAAAAATATGTAAAAGAATTTCCAAGATCGGGGTTTGCAACAACGGTAACCAAACATTCATAAGGCAAGATAAATAACGATAATCATGCAAATCGCATCGAAGGATCAAGCTTTCGCCTTTTCCAACAATTAAGAAACTCTTTCAAGAAACCCTAATTGTTTCTACTGATTTTATGTTTATTAATCCAAGTTGTTAGCATGGATCTCCATTAGATGGGTAATAAACACATAAAAGGTAGTAGATGCTCAAAACATGATAAAGGTCAGATCTTTACCTCAAACACGCATGGCTATCGTCGGGCTCGCCCCAACCCTAGAAGTACGTGGACTACTCGCCCTTCATCGCGATTGCAGACATCATTGATGGAAAAGAAACCACTTGCATTAAATTAAACCAAACGGAGCTTACAACTAAAGGAAGTCAATTCCGCTCTCGCTTCACAAACTCCTCTTGGCCTCCACTCTCTCTCTTTCTCTCTCTACCTCTTCTCCTTCTCTAGAATTGAATTGTGTGATGGAATGCATAAAAATCAGCCCTATAGGCTTTATTTATAGGCTTCCAATCCTTGCTAATCAAGGAAGGAAATCTCTATCTATATCTAAAGATAAAACTTAAACAAAAGGGATTATTTATCTAAAAGGAAAATAACTAAATATCTTCAAGTGGATAAATCCTTCTCTTCCATAGATAGATCTTGATAGAATTGGATGAAATTAGCCTTCCTTCGTGCCGAAGTTGTCCACTTATGCTCGGAATGGCCCAACAGTCTCGCGGCCCAAAGATGCGTAGTCAACTTCGACCAAGCCTGGTCGACTTCGACCATGCCTGGTCGACTTCGAGTAGGTCGTACTCGACTTCAAGTAATCTTCAGCTTGTCGATCTGGTTCTCTTCGTCGAGCTTGGGTCAGGTTCAATTCTGGTCGACGTCGAGTAGGGTGTACTCGACGTAGAGTAAGACTCGTGCTCGAGTTGCCTTCTTTTTCCGTCTTCGATCAAGTATGCTTCAACCGTAGTCGACTTCGTGTAGCCTTAGTCGACTTCGAGTAGATCCCATCTTTCAGCATTCTGCTATGTTCTTGAAACGCACTTTCCCGAGTCCTCGTTCGTCGGATTGATGCATATGAACATGCGTTGGAAAGCTCTTTGCGAGGGCTATAACTCTCATGAAGACATCAAAGCTTGATTCAGAATGATAGATGTCGAAATATGGTCTTTTCTCCAGCTGCACAATACTTAGCTTCTCCATGACTTTCCTTTAAGCTCCAAAGTGCGTCCGATTTCTGCGAAATTAAACAGAAACTAGTGTAGACTCCATAATTTGGAAAATAAGCATAAACTTCATAGATTTTGTACTATTCTAACCCAGATGCATGAAATGCATACAGAAATCGATATAAAAGTCAATATAAAACATGACACAAAACATGGACATCAAATCACCACATACTTAAGCTTGCTTGTCCCCAAGCAATAACTTGGATGGTCATTCAGAGGAAGAATTCAAAACTTTCAACATCATAGATTCATTCTTATATGTCCATGCAATCAATTACCATCATCGAAAGGTACTTGTGTCACAAACTCATGCATGTGCAATAAAAACAACATCTACTCACAAAAGGAGGGTAATGCAAAAACAATTTATGTGACAAAGCATTAATAATCAAGAGGACTTTAATTAAGCTCAATAAGAAGTAGATTGGTAAAAGGGTAAAGGTGGGCAATTTTTGGCAATGTGGTGCTAATGATCCGGGGAAATGTAGTACTTTTCAAACTTCCATACCACATCCCTTCTTCATAAGATTCATCACCTTCCATAATGTTTTTATCAATAATAATGCTTTTACCTCTCTAAACTCAGCACTGCCTTCTCGCGAGTTGCAAACATAGGTGTCATGAATGGCCCCGGAAACTTAGTTCTTTGGACTCCTCATATGTGTGTCCCATCTCACTGAACTATTATATCAACGAGCAGGGTGGATCTACCTTTATCTCTTGAGGTGACAGAATTTTCTTTCACTCATTAAATTTTCCATATAGTTCAAACAATTTCCTAACAAACTCCAATAATTATAACAACAACACAACAACCATATAACATCTCCATAATGTAACATCATTCTCAACATAATCCCCGGATGGAAATAAGGTAAAGAATGACAATATTTAGATCATGTGGAGCAAAATATGAAATAAGGCATAATATGGCTTTTTGTGATGTATATAAGCATAGGTAAGGCTAGGATATAACAATGAGCATTATATGGAAATATAAAGTCCTCCATCCTCTTATCATGCAACTTGTCAAAAGCAACATCAGAATTTACCTTATTTCATGGTTTTCAAGAAAATAATGCACTTCATTGTGACTTCCCTTTACTAGGCAATTTCATACTATATCTCTAATGAATCCAATTTTGCATCGTCGAGTTCAATACAACTTCCATGACACTATTTCTTTGAACAATTTACAAGCATTGGGAGATGTCTCATAGAACTTTGAATTTAGCAATTAAGCACAAAAAAAATAAAATTCACTCAAAATTCACCATGTAAAACCAAAAATAAATAATAAATAAATATTAACCTCTTCCCCCACCCCATACTTAAAATATACAGTGTCCTCACTGTATAAAATCAAATAAAAACAAGGGTAAAGGAAGGAACTCACCAAATAACGCGTCGTATAGGATAAACAGGGCCGTCGAGTAAACTGTGGTAGTCGACGTCGAGTAGGCGTGGTCGACGTCGAGTACAAATCTGCTACATCAAGTGAAAGATGAAGTCGAGGATGCTCCTGGTGGGCTGTTGTTGCAGGAGTAAATCGAGTATTGAAATAAATGTAAAATATAGTTCAGATTGACTTCCCTGTCTCAGCAAATAATACAAGACTTCCTCCCGTTGTAGTAAGAGAAAAGTCAGGATCGAATCCACGAGGAAGCACGTCAGCAGTTCTCAGGTAGCTGTAAATTCTCACAGAAGCAGCAGAGCAGAACAGACAGAATCGCAGAAACGCAGAAAAGAAACAAATAAACCCGGCAAGGGCAACTAAAACGAAAGCAAAGAAACTAAAGACAGAAAGTAACGCAAAGGAAGTAAAGAACAAAGCAAAGCAAGAAATAAAACAGAGCAACTCGATGAAAAACTCTCCTCGACCTCGACAAGAGGTACTCGATCTCGACCAGACAGTAAAGGCAGAAACTTCAAATCGACAAGAAAAGCAGAAAAACCAACTCGACTAAGACCAAGCCTACTCGAGATCGACAAGATCTCCTCTATGTCGAGTAACAATGCAGAAAACTGTAAATTGCAGAATTAAAGATAAACGCAGATTTTTGACAGAAATAAACTTCAATATATTAAAAGACCTCCAAGGCTAGGGTTTCAACACCACAACGATAACCATGCAAAGTAACACATAAAGGCATAAAAGATCATGCTTTCCATCAAATAACTTTCGTCATTAACAAATAGGCATATAGAGGCTCTCGCATAAACCCTAATTGTTACTAACCCTTTTTCACATAATTAATCCAAGTTGCATTAAGATCACTTTCGCTTCAATAACACAAACAAGGATCACCTTCAACTCTCGCAAAAGAATCATGCTCATAGGGATAGAAGATGAATCGCACAAAAGATCTGACCTTTATCGCATCGCCTCACATGGCGACCGTCGGGCTCACCCCAGACCCAGAAGTGGGTGGACTACTCACGCCTTATCGCAATAACAGACATTGATTGATGAAAAGAAACTTGCATAAAACTAAATTCAAAGCCTTTTACAATCCTGGCAATCAACTTTCGCAGAAAGCCAAAACCCTAAAAACCTTAGAACTCCTAAGCTCTATGTGGAACTAACTGATTGTCTCTGAAATTGAATGAATAAAGCTGAGCCCCTAGGGCCTTATTTATAGCCTTCTAACCCTTGCTAATCAAGGATAGAATCTCCTATCTATATCTAAAATTATATCTAAAACTTGAAAGGATAAATAAATGTTTAAAGGAATTAAATCAACTAGGAAAAGATAAAACTAATTATGGTAGGTCTTCATGATGTTGATAGATCTTGTCTCCTTGGATAGAACTTGATGGAATCGGATAGAATCTTCCGCCTTCGCGCCCAAGGAACTCCAATTCTACTCGGACAAGTCTCGTCGAGAAGCTGCTGGACACGGCTCTAGTCGACCTCGAGTTGGGCTTGTCGACCTCGAGTAGCATGGTTCGTCGAGTGGACTTCCTCGGGTTGGTGTGCTCGACATGGCTCGGACTTGGGTTCCTGGTGCTCGTCGATCTCGAGTAACCCTAGTCGATCTCGAGTAGGATGGCTCGGTCGACCAGGCTTCCTCGGGTTGGTCTTCTCGGCAAGGCTCGGACAAGGGCTCAGGCGCTCATCGATCTCGACCACCTCTTGTCGAGATCGAGTAGGGTGCTTCCGCGAGTTGGCTCTTCCGCTGGCAGCGAGTTGCTTCTTCCGCGGCAGCGAGTGATCCGCTGGCAGCGAGTCGAGTCTTCCGCTGGCAGCGGGTGCTCTTGGTCGTCCTTAGCTTCGTCCTCGGCTTCTCGGGCAACTTCTCCTCGTCGACTCTGGGTGGTGGCGCTAGGCTTCGTCGACCTCGACCAGTTCTTGTCGAGGTCGAGTAGGGTCCGGACCTCGGGTGTCTGGCTCTCTCGATCAGGCTTCGTCGACAAGGTTGCTCGGACATGGCTTGTCGAGGTCAAGTAGACCTACTCGAGGTCGAGTAGCCTTGGCTCGTAGACTTGTTCCGCTGCTTTGACCTTGGACTTCTGTAGTGGTTTTTCGAGCTTTTCCGACCTTCTGTAGAATTGCTGTAAAACGCCTCGATTTCTGCGAATTAAACAGAAACTGGTGTAGATTCCATAATTTGGCAAATAAGCATAAACTACATAGATTCTGTACTATCTTAGCTCAAATGAATGCAATGTATACAGAAATTGATATAAAAGTTACTGTAAAACATGGCAAATTCAGCTCACAACATGGGCGACGTCGAGTAGCTAGGTCGACGTCGAGTAGAACGGTTCTGCTCGATGTTCCTCTTGGTCGATCTCGACTTGGCCTAGTCGATTTCGACTAACTTTCAGGGACTTCTTTTTCCACTCCCTGCGATCCTTTTATGCTTCTCGACCTAAAAATGTTAGATGTTGCACAAAGACAAGACCTTCCACATGAACTGTTCAAAACAAAAAACAAAAACAAAAAAAACCAAAACCAAAAGTTTCAAAGTCCCAAAAGTCAAAAGTTTTATGTACATGCTCTAGATTTTAAAGTCGCTAGGCCGACTTCTCCGCTTGTGCTCAATGACGTGCTTGGCCCTTCTCCTGGATCATCAAGGTCCTGATTGTAGTATGCAAGCTCAGCTGATAGGTGGTCGCTTGCATAGTATCCCTTTCCTTTCTTCTTCTTCTTTCTAGCCCTCATTCTTCGCAGATTAGCTCGCCACGGGGCCATACCTCCCCTTAAATTTTTATTAAATTTATTAATGGACAGGGGAGGGGTCGAAATCATACCTGGACTTACCCTTTCGTGCCCGAAACGGAAATCTTCGGGCTAAGGGTTGTTCGACGTCGAGTAGGTCTGGTCGACGTTGAGTACAGGGACCCTATACTTAGGCTCTTGGCAAGTCAGGTGTTCAACAGATGAAGTCGACTTCAAAACGTTTTGGTCGATGTCGAGGACGGTGGTCGACGTCGAGTAGCCCTCGTCGACGTCGAGTAGATTTCTGGTGTTTTCCTCAGTTTTTTGCTCGATCTCGTGGTTGCTGATGCTCTTCACCTCTAGCCATGAAATTTCCTCTTTTGCAGGGCCAAAAGAGAAATCTAAGACCTCGTCGCCTATTGTGAAGGTGAGCAATCGCTGCTTTACGCTGATTTTAGCATCTGCAGTAGCTATGAATGGTCTACCAAGAATAATAGGGCTAGTAGGATCTTCAGCACAATCTATAATAAGGAAATCAGTAGGGACATAGAACTTACCAACCTGGACAGGGACATTCTCAACCATACCTGTAGGGATGACTACTGTATTGTTTGCCATTTATAGCTTGGGATCCACAAGCTCTATGGACCCTATCTTTACCTTTCGCCAGATTGATAAGAGCATGATACTCACGCTTGCTCCTAAATCACGCAAGGACTCATATTTATATTGTCCAAATCCCACGGTAATAGAAAACTTACCAGGGTCAGGTCTCTTCTGAGGGAAGTCCATCCTTTTGCATTCGCCGGCGATTTCTGAGAGTGATCGCTTTTTGCTAAGGATTTCCTTGAGGAATTTGACATATGCAGGCATCTCTTGAAGAGCTTCTGTAAAAGGAATTGAAACATTCAGTTCTTGAAGCATCTTAACAAACCTTTTAAACCTACCTGCAGTGGGATCTTTCAGCGCTTTGGACGGGAAAGGTAGCGTCTTTTTCTGTTTTGGAGCCAGAACAGATGTCAGAGGTACTATAGAGTCCTCGACTTCGAGTTGCTTCTCCTCGACATCGACTAGATCCTCCTCGACTTCGACCACAGATCTAGTCGATTTCGAGTTCTGTTGTCGTGCAGAAGTTTCTTCGAGTTTATGTGGCTGGTCGACCTCGGGTACTCCTACTCGACATTGAGTAGACTTGTCGACGTCGACCACGCTCTGCTCGATGTCGAGTAACTTTTCAGTTTCGTCCTACTGCTTTCCGACCTCTGGCTCGCGTAGTTGATGCCCGCTCCTGAGCTTTAGAGATGTGACGTGTCCGGTCTTCCCCTTAAGATTTGGTTCTATTTGCCTAGGGAGTTGCCCGGTCGGTCGTGGAATTTGTGCCGCGAATTGACCCATCTGGGTCTCTATGTTCCTCTTCCAGATATCCAGCTCTCCAAATCATGTTTTGAAATTCTGGAGCTGATTATTGATGGCGCTTGTAGACTGCTGCTGCTGTGCATGATTTCAGCGCATCTCATCAAGGATCATCTGTAGATCATCCTTCCGTTGATCTCTTTCTGGATGTCCTGGAGCTCTGTATGGTGGGGGGTTCCTAGGTGCACCTTGGTTCCATTGTGGTTGCTGAAACCTTTGGTCCCTTATATAGCGATTAGGACCCCCTGCATAAGCTACCTCTTCGTGGTTTTCTGCCATCCTAACTTGCTCTGTGTGTGGGCACTCAGTAGTGGTGTGCCGCTGTGATCCGCATTTGATGCAGGGCTGGTTGACAGAAAGATACTTGACTTGCTTGAGGAGCTTGCGATTCTGATCTCTGTAGTACTGCTCATTGACATCTGGGTCAATCTCCTTGGAAGGCTCATAGAGGGGCATGGAGGGGGCTGGCCTAGCATAGGCATCTTCATCATAGTTTGTTGAAGCCCCCATATTTGTTATCGTAGCTGGTGAGCTTGTCGAGTACACCCCATGTGTCAGCTGGTGGCATCGTCAGATACTCATATCGATTATACTGATTTATCTTATCCTTAGTGGTCTGGTCAAGAGAATTGAAGAAGATCTCCTTAATGACATAGGGTGGTTGTCCATGAGTAGGGCAAGATCGCAGTAGTTCCCTATATCGTTCCCATGCTTTTGCCAGCGGCTCCCCGGGCTTCTGTTTGAAAGCTGTAATCTTCTGGCGGATGAGTGCTGTCTTGGCAGGAGGAAATAATTTGTTGAGAAATTCCTGCTCTACTTGAGCCCATGTTGTGAGAGATCGTGGTTTCAGTCCTTCAAGCCACTTCAATGCAGGGTCGGCGAGAGACCAACAAAAAGCCTTCATCTTGACATATTCTAGAGTAGTACCTTCAGCAAGAGTACGACACGTTTCAAAAAAATTGGTAATATTTTCAAGAGGGCATTCATTAAATCTTCCATAAAAAGCAATATTTTTAAGTTCAATAAGGAAGTGAGTGCGAATTTCATAGTTATTCTCAGGGATTCGAATAGCCGATTCAGGCACGACGAGAGTCGGGTGCATGTAATCCTCTGCAATGGTAGGATATTGGACAAGCTGATCTTCCAATTGCCTCCTTCGCGCAACTTCCTGTTCCCTGCCTGCTCTCTCAGTGGTGAGAGCAGTATCTTTGGCGGCTAGATCCCTCTAAAGCCTCTGTATCAGTTGTTCCTGTGTTTCTGCGGCCGCCATGGCTCTTTTTAGTTTAGCGTGGACGTGTAGAAGGCGTTCCGATTCGTCTAAGCCGTCAAACTCAGGTGGTTGACCAGCACAGCGCACACACCTTCGAAGTAACTCAAAGCAAATGTGAGATTTAACTACCTAAGGCGCGAATGATAGCTTCCCCGGCAACGGCGCCAATTTGTTAGTAGGAGGAAAGTCGAGAATGCAAAAAAATACGAATAAATCAAAGCAAACCAGATTCCATCCCATGCAAATAATTACAAGACTCCCTCCCGATGTAGCAGTGAGAAGTTAGGATCGATCCACGAGGAAGCGTGTCAGCGGATCTTAGGCAGTGGAGGAATCTCACGAACGGTGATCGACCACAGTGTACTCGACCTCGACTAGGGTGTAGTCGACAGGGGGTCAAGCACAGTCGAATCCGAGCAACAGAAAGATGCTGGTGGTGGTCAACGTCGACTAGGCTTACTCGACGTCGACTAGGCTTACTCGACGTCGAGTACGGTCTGGTCGACTTCGGGTTCCTACAGAGGCACAAGCAACAGCGATCTTGCTCGATTGAGAAATCTTTTCGGAATTCGGAATAAAAATATGTAAAAGAACTTCCAAGATCGGGGTTTACAACAACGATAACCAAACATTAAGGCAAGACAAATAACGATAATCATGCAAATCGCATCGAAGGATCAAGCTTTCGCCTTTTCCAACAATTAAGAAAGTTTTTCTAGAAACCCTAATTATTTCTACCTATTTTATGTTTATTAATCCAAGTTGTTAGCATGGATCTCCATCAGATGGGTAATAAACACATAAAAGGTAGTAGATGCTCAAAACATGATAAAGGTCGGATCTTTACCTCAAACACGCATGGCTATCGTCGGGCTCGCCCCAACCCTAGAAGTACACTAGAATAAAAACAGTCTATCACAATGACAAAAGTCGTTGCGATACATGGCTTGTCGTTTGAATAGATACATTTTGCAACGACAATTGTCGTTGCAGTGTCGTTGCGGGTCGGGGCGTAGCTAAAGGCTATTGCAACGACATTGGTCGTTGCGAAAAATATATCTTTTGAAACGACAAAATGTTGTTGCAATACATTTATCGTTGCTAAACACCTTTATCTTGGAAAATATCAACTTGTTTTAGCAACAAAAAATGTCGTTGCAAAAGGTTCTGTCTTTGGCAACGACAAATGTCATTGCAAAAACACTTTTATCTTGGGAAATACCTACTCGTTTTAGCAACAAAAAATGTCGTTGCAAAAGGTTCTATGTTTGTCAACAACAAAAGTCATTGCAAAAAGGGTTTAATGGTAAAATGAAACCTTTTGCAACAGCATTTTTCGTTGCAATAAGGTGTATATTAGATAAATAAGATCTTTTGCAATGACAAAATTGTTGCAAAAAAAGAAGATAAAATGGCTATTTTGGCCTCTTTTTTTTTTTTTTGAAATTCTCTATTTTAAAATGCATAGATTTTACAGTTTTCTCAAAACACATATATTTGTAACATTGTACACAAATACACACGACTTCCTTCAAAACAACCATGTACATAGATTGTTCAAATTAAAACCCATACAAAATGTATGTATTTCAAACACACAACTTCATCCTTCTACTAACTACGTCATCCCGCAAAATATGAACCTTTACTTCTATAGGCAATTAACTAACAAGCAAAATATATTTCTAAATCCCTGTCCTAGCTAGACAGGCCACATGTATCAAAGTTCATATCTAAAGCAAAATGTATATATAATTTCTTCCATATCCAAACTAACCCGCAAAAACTAGCATCCATCATCCTCGCTCATCTTTCCAAATCCTGCAAAATAGCCAAAAAATAAGTTTTACAGTCAAAGGGAAATCCTCTTGAAGTGCAAAAAAAACAAGGAAATTTTCTTCAGTAAGGATGAACTCCTAGGTCACTAAAAATGCACATCCAATAGAGCTTATCATGGTATCTAGGATTAAAAATTTTAATTATATATATATATATACACTTTTCCTCTAAAGTACTATAGTTTTATGAGTTGTGATGGATCATATAAGCAAGCCCAAATTGAGAGAATATGTTTATTAGAGATGTACATACTGAGATAACCATAAACATAGTGTAAATAACATAAGCATCATCTAAATAGTATACGGGGACAATTACCTAATTTTCATAATACTATACATTTCTATTAGCGAATGTTTGGAGCATCTCTTACCTTGAAAACTTCCATTGCCCGTTGTTGCTCTCATTGATATTATTCCAATTCCATTTGCTGCATTTGCTTGGTTTCTTCCATCATTTTCTCCAACTCTTGGATCTTTTATTGTTGTTCAATGGCAGTACTAACCAAGCCGTCGCCTTCAGCATCATCCAAGTAACCAGTAGTCTTTTCCACATCTTGTAACCCCATTTGGTGAGTAACTGCAGAAACCTGAGAAGTTATGAATGCAATATAATTCAGAATTGTTGAGAAGCTGCAAATGCAATATAAAGTACACATACCAGAAGGTATTGACTAGAATGGCAATCACCTTAATTGTTCGACTTGCAATTTTCAACTGTCCATTCAAAGTTTGGGCTGATTTAGCATCTTCAAGACGTGCAAACTGCATCAAATCAAGTGAATATTAATATAAGACATTCAAAAAAACAAATGCACAGGGCTGCGTAGATAATAATTCCCATTAGACATTTCAGACCCAACCATCAAATAGTCAGCTAGAATAATTCATATAATACCTATTTACCAAGTACCCAGGTAATATTTGGCACGCATTTACTACAACCTGGTTCCAACAAATTAATTAGTGAACATATAAAACAAAATGTTTTGTTTGAGGGGGGGGGGGGGCATCCATCAAACATTGTGAGAATCCCCCAACTGATTTTGCTTTAAATAAGAATAACAGCGTAGCTTACATTTCATCAATTAAAGTATCACTCCACATTTCTAACAAAAAAAAATCAAAATTCAATACCAAATAACCTAGTAGAGTGGCAGTTTTCTACTTCTTGTCTTGGAGGCATCAAAAAGCAACTCTATTTCATCTGCTGACATATCAGATTTGCCTCCAAGGACCTTGAAATTGACCATTGACCCTGGTCTACAAATCCATGTTCATGTATTTCATTTCTTCTCGAGTGTCAATTTTCTAACATGTTTGGCAAGCAATTCAGTCCTCATATCCTTGTCTACTATTCCCAAGAAAAAACACTTTGCAATTTTAACTGGATTAAATATGTGAGCCTATTTTTAAACTTAAAACTAGTCTTATAAGTACCCACCAAGCACACACTAAAGGGAAAAAGAGTTACCTAAGTTAATAAAGCAAACACCAGACCAGACGTGAAAAATACCTTTCAACAATATAAGGGGGAAAAAGCTTAAAAGTTACCCGACTATCCAATGGAAAATGGATCCATCATAACACTCTTGCTCACAAAATAATCCTCATGGAAGAGGTGCCATGCCAATGCTACAAAAATTTAACAAGCATAAGTATGTTCCCCTGAATTAAACTAAGAGATGAGGAGGAAACTAAAGGCTATACAAGGCAAAGATGTTCTGTTTTTTTTTATTAATGTGTATTTCATTTTTCACAGCCCGACAATTGTTGAAGATTCGCTATAGCTCTATAGAAGAATTCTTAATCTCAACAAACATGTTCAGCAGTCCCACTACAGAAACTAAAGCAAATCGAATGCCTGCTTATTTTATTTATTCAGACCAAAGAACTCTACATTCTTAAGATTCACAAGAATCACAACATAATGATCAATGAATGAAAGGCCCGTCTAACCCATCATGCAGTTAAAGAAAAGAGATGATGAAGAAGCGGATGAGTTTCTATAATCAAACACATCAAACATATAAAATAAGTGTTGTTTGCATACTTGTAACATCCTTTTGACGACCACGAAACGACTCCAGCTCCTTCATAGCCCTTATATCATAAAGCTGTAAAAATGGAATCATCATCTAAAAACGAACAACTATGACTTGATGATCGATAAAAACAAACTGAGTGAAAAAATAATAAAAGTATCCCCCATCTCCTAACACAGTGGTTCAGTAACAAGAAGCACTGCACCTTAATTATCTCATCTTTTGAGGCATAAGTACCCAGTTTCCATTGTCATTCCATTTTGCGCTAAGGACCGTGTTTTTGTCTCCATGCATGACTATTGAGCAACCAAAGTGTATAGTCAGGAAATAGAGAACTAGTAGGAGCTATGTTCATGTTAAGAGTATTCATTGTTTGTATACTGAGTGACACTTACAAAGAACATAGTTCCTTCCTAGAACTCACATGACCAAGAACTCACATTATAATTACAAAATCAGAATGATGCATAAGCCATCAAGGCATCAGTTACCAATTACGCACCTCATACCAATAATGACTTTTAAGGGTTCCAGTCAACACATTTCACATCCCAGCCATGGCCTGCCTGAGTTCAAACCACAAGTAAAGTTCAAACCACAAGTAAAGTGCTCTTAACATACTAGAAGAGTAGTACGAACATAAATTATGAAAACATAAAGAGATATCCTATATTTTTCCGGTTTAGGTTTGCTAGTTTCATGTGATCGAAAACAACATTCTAAATTTTATAAAATATACAGTCAAGAGAAAAACCATTAGCAAAAGATTTCAGCCACTAGCCTCTGAGTCACTACCCCATGCCAACCAAGCCCTTACTTCATCAACTTACATGAAAAGGGAGACTTTATGTGAATATACAGTCATAAGTGGAACCAAAACTTCCATGAAAGAATGGTTCTTTGGGGAAAATTCATAAAAATATCCTTCAGCCAACCAAGGCAAACAAGAATATATGTGATCAACTTGACAAATCAAGGCAAAAAGGGTTGGATAAGCAAAATGCTAATATTCAATTATGAGGTCCCTAGCCTCTACCTTACTTCATCATGCCATTGTCCTCACTTTACATGAAAAGGAATACTTTGTGTTAATATAAGTTCCACTCCTCAACCTTACAAGCTTATCTCAATAACATTGTTTTTGTATCCCATGTGTACCTCACATCACGAACTGATTCCTTATGGGCTGATTTGTTGACTTTGACATTGTTCATATTGGTTTGCCAATACCTAAAATAAAATATTTGTAATTGTAATCATATCATAATAGTATTCATTTTACAAGCAAAACTCCTTTCCTCTCCTAAGAAGTAAATCATGCAGGACATACTTTATTGCACCTCCAATATCGCCGGAGACCATCCAGTTTCCATTATGACTCTAGACCGTAGAACTGATTGCATTATCATGATCCTGCCAATTAGCATAAAACAGTAGTGAAAAAATTAAGGAGAGGGTTTAGGTTTTTCCTATGGAGATATTCGTAAATTGCATTTTACCTGGATAATCATTTCAATGTTAAATGACTGCCCATTCCATAGCGTAAATTCACCACTTTGTGAACCTGTAATAAGACGCCTTCCATTTGGGATGCACTTTAATGTAGAGAAAGTGGTCAAGAAAAGGGAAAAACAAGGAAAGTGATATTAAAAAAAAAGTGAAGACTCTTCCAGATGAATAAAAAAAACGAGGGAAACAAAATACAAACCAACAAAGTTGAGAAAATGAAAATGATATGGAATAAGTTTCACCAATGAAAATTAGGGGAATAGATGATTTCCAAGAAAAAATCATTTGAAAGGCGGATAATCCACAAGAAAAGAGACATTCTGAACTTCAAAATAATAAACCAACGGAGAAGCATCCGATCAAACTCACAAGAACACGACTGATTGGGCTTGTTGATGGATTGTCCGTATAAGCAGCCGTTGGTAATAACTGAAACAAGAGCAAGAATAGAGTAATCTCATTACATCAAGACTAAAAACTCAAACAGAGTTACAGAATCGTGTTTCTCTACATCAGTACATCTATGTACATTTAAATGTATCAAAATATATGAAGATAACGATATGGATATAGAAAAAAGGGAGCTGAAACCAGTTCACAAATTTGATACATTCCTACCATGCCTCTTCATATTCTTTGTTTTTATCTTTTACTCCTATGAAGTTCCATATTATAAGTCCATTGCTCGTTACATCCTTCATCATCACAATCAAAAAAATATTTTCTTTGGATATTTCCTTCATCTACAGTTAATCACTACTGTACTAAATTATTCGTATATAGCTCACTTATTACACATGAAATGCATTTTTTATGTTTGTAGATAGTAGCGTATGTGTGTGCCTTAGTAACACATTTGGATACTTTAAAAAATACAGAAAAGATTGTTCATGAGAAAACTAACATCAATAACAGCAGCAGGGATAGGTCCCAATGTTTTCCATTTCTTCGAATCTCGTTGTCACATGCGTGCCTGTAAAAGTCAGTTTATGAAAAATGAAATACGCATTGCCAAACTACTTCAATTCTTGTTATGGCAATATTTTACATTAATAACTAAATAAAAGTCTTCTTTCGTTCTTTGAATGCTTTGCCATCTAATTGAACCATATAATTGAGCATGTCTTGAAGTGGAAATTAATAATTATCAATCACATATATGATATTATTGATGATTGTATACAGTTCTCATAAAAAAAAAGCCCTGCAATTGCCGTTGCAACCTAAGCCTCCCCATTGTCCCTGATATATGGCCAAGAAGGCTGCTGTTGGCCAGAATGGAACTAGAACTCACTGGTACTAAACCCATCGTATGACCATCTAGTGCAAACCTGCTTCCCGACCATCGTACCGATTTGTAAGCCGCAAATGGGTTTTTAATCAGTGCAAATCTGACAGCACTTGGTAGCTGCCGACTGTTAGTACTCAATACCCAGTTTTCCCTAGATTAGGTCATCTTGGTTTTTTTTTTTGTCGTCAACAGACCTTATATCACAAAATAAAAACCCTAAATTTTAAAATTTTATAGCCCAAGAGTGAAATCAATCGCACAAAATAGATATTGCGCATCAACAAACCCTATATCACGAAGTCAAACCCAATCTATGGTAAAATTAAACAAGAAAATAAGAAACGAAAAGGGATTCGAGAGGATTGAGGGTTAGATTTTAGAGAGGGGGAGAGAGATTGAGATAGGAAATCACACATATCCTGTTACAGAGACGGAGAAAGAAAGACAAGGAAGCTTACCGGAAAGGTTTTACTAATTAAGGCGGTGGCGACGTCGGTGAGACTGGCCGGAAGGGTTGGCACGGTCGGGAAGGTCGTCGGGTTTGACAGGGTCACAGAAAGCGGAGAGCGAGTTGTTGGAGAGAAATAGGGATCTCAGATTTGGGAGATAGTTTATTTGGGGAAAATAAAATCTTTATTAAATATTTTTATTTATTTATTATATTTTGCAACAACAATTTGTTGCGATATTATTATTTAACTTTTAACAACAGAAATTGTCATTGCAAAAAACAATCTAGCATATAGCAACGACCAAGTCCTCGTTGCGTTATTTATGAAAATTCTATTGTAATAATTGTGTTGTTGCTAATATAAAGTCCCAATTTTCATCCAGCCCGCCAACTCTTATGGCGCGGCAAATGAAATTTTTTATTATTGCAACAACTTTTTGCAACGACAATTTTTAGTCGTTGCAGAAAACACATATTTTGCAAAGAAAATAAAATGTCGTTGCGAAAAGTCGTTGCGATAAACCGTTTTTCTTGTAGTGGTAGGTGGACTACTCGCTCTTCATCGCGATTGCAGACATCATTGATGGAAAAGAAACCACTTGCATTAAATTAAACCAAACAGAGCTTACAACCAAAGGAAGCTAATTCCGCTCTCGCTTCACAAACTCCTCTTGGCCTCCTCTCTCTCTCTCTCTACCTCTTCTCCTTCTCTAGAATTGAATTGTGTGATGGAATGCATAAAAATCAACCCTATAGGCTTCCAATCCTTGCTAATCAAGGAAGGAAATCTCTATCTATATCTAAAGATAAAACTTAAATAAAAGGGAACATTTATCTAAAAGGAAAATAACTAAATATCTTCAAGTGGATAAATCCTTCTCTTCCATAGATAGATCTTGATAGAATTGGATGAAATCAGCCTTGCTTCGTGCCCAAGTTGTCCACATATGCTCGGAATGATCCAACAGTCTCGCGGCCCAAAGATGCGTAGTCGACTTCGACCAAGCCTGGTCGACTTCGAGTAGGTCGTACTAGACTTCGAGTAATCTTCAGCTTGTCGATCTAGGGTGTACTCGACGTAGAGTACGGCTTGTGCTCGAGTTGCCTTCTTCTTTCGTCCTAGATCAAGTATGCTTCAACCGTAGTCGACTTCGATTAGCCTTAGTTGACTTCGAGTAGCCTTAGTCATCTTCGAGTAGATCCCATCTTTCAGCATTCTGCTCTATTCTTGAAACGCACTTTCCCGAGTCCTCGTTCGTCGGATTGACGCATATGAGCATGCGTTGGAAAACTCTTTTCGAGAGCTACAGCTCTCATGAAGACGTCAAAGCTTGATTCAGAATGATGGATGTCAAAATATGGTCTTTTCTCCAGCTGCACAATACTTAGCTTCTCCATGAGTTCCTTTTAAGCTCCAAAGTGCGTCCGATTTCTGTGAAATTAAACAGAAACTAGTGTAGACTCCATAATTTGACAAATAAGCATAAAATACATAGATTATGTACTATTCTAACCCAGATGCATGAAATGCATACAGAAATCGATATAAAAGTCAATATAAAACATGACACAAAACATGGACATCAGTTACAAATGTCTGCTAAAGTCTTGCCCTACGCATGGGAAGCCACAATATGTTATCTAGGAGATCATCTACAACACCCTGGATGTGCCTAAAAAGGAGCAAATCAACACCTATACCTTTAGAGGTATCTCGAGTTCACACTACAACGAGCTTGGGATACTCTTGAGAGGTTAGTTGAGTTCGACAATACTTATAGGACTCATGAGGCTTTTGACGCTAGGCATGCCCCATCTATGCCACTCTACGAGCCATCCAAGGAGATTGATTCTGATGTGAGGGAGCAAGTCACAAAGGATCAACTATGACAGTTACAAAAGCAAGTCAAGTTCCTCACCAACAACCAACCTTGTTTGGATCGTAGGTCCGTCAAGCACAACACCATCGCCTGCCCACATTTCGAGCAAGTCAAGCTTGCGGAGACACACATGAGGAGGCATGCTACATGGGGGTCCTAACTATGGAGGACATCAACAGAATTGAGGATACCATCAAACCTAATACCAACGAGACCCCGCACCATACAGAGCTCCTCGACACCCTGAGAGGAAGTGAAAGAAGGACGACCTGCAGCTTGTTTTTGATGAGATGAGGAGGAATCACGCCTTATACAAACAACCCAGCAATTCCATCCATACACAACTACACGACATCAACTCGCGACTTGGGGAGATTGACGTCTGGAGAAAGAACATATAGACCCAAATGGGTCAGTTGGCAGCACAAACCCCCCAAATAGTCCAAGCCACTCCTCGAGCAACCAGAGCCCAACCTTAAGGGCAAACCAACTGGACACGTGGCTGCAGTACATCTAAGGAGCGGGTGTCAACGACAAACGCCTGAAGAAAAGCTGGAGGATGAAGTTGTTGGAGTTCCAGTCTTACGTCGAGTCACCACCAGTCGATGTCAACTCATCTTCACTCGACATCGAGTCTCATCCTGTCGATGTCGAGTCATCTGCTCAGCAATCCCAGAAGTCAGCCTCTCTACTCAACATCGATTCTACACCAGTCGATGTCGAGTCACCCAACTCAACTTTAGCAACTGCAAAGAAGAAGAAGACGTTGCCTTTCCCATCTAAATCTTTAAAGGACCCCGCTAACAAGAAATTCCAACGTTTTGTGAAGATGCTTCAAGGGCTCAACGTCACCATGCCCTCTACCGAAGCTCTTCATGAGATGTCATCTTATGTAAGGTTCCTCAAAGACGTCTTGAGCAAAAAGCGATCAATGGCTGAGATCGCAGAGGAGTGCAACAAAATTGAGTTTTCGGAGAAAAGAGCGGATCCAGGGAGATTTGCCATCACCATTGGGCCAAACCAACATCGCTACAAGGCTTTCTGCGACCTATGGGCTAGTGTAAGCCTCTTGCCTTTTTCCATTTGCTAAAAGGTAAACGTCGGAGCTTTGGAGCATGTGGGTATTAAACTGTATATGACCGACAATAACTACGCCATGCCCACAAGAGTTATTGATGATGTCCCTGTCAAGGTGGGCAAGTTCTTTGTGCCCACGGACTTCATTGTGCTCGATATGCTGAAGGATCCTACATGTCCTATTATTCTTGGTAAGTCATTCCTAGCTACTGCCGACGCCAACATCAGTGTGAGGAAGGGACTTCTTACTTTTACCATTGATGATGACATCATTGAATTCTCCTTTAACAAAACCATGGAGAAGCTCAACAGGGTGGAGGTAAAGCCATTACATATAAAGGGAAACTACATCCTTTGTGAGGAACCAAAGATGAGGAATTTGACTTCGAATGAACTAGAAGAGAGGGCTATGGAGGCCCAACTAGATGAGATCTTAGCTATTTGGAACCAAGATGGCACGCAACACACTGAGCAACCAGTCGATGTCGACTCACACCACTAATTGTCAGCTGGATTTAATCTAAACAACATTCCAGAAGCTAAGTATGGGGTCCAGCCACTCGACGTCGACCCATACCACCCAACGTCGACTGAACCTTTACTCGACATCGACCCTATTCCAGCGACAGCACCTCTAGAAGCCAAGGCTCACTCGATGTCGAGTGAACTCACTCGAGATCGAGTGGATCCCCAGAAAGACGAAGCCAAGGTAAGTGAAGTTATGAACCTCTCTTCCCCTATTTCAATACACGATTTGTCTATTACAAATTGAAGAGATATGTCTTGGTATGTGAAACTTTGCAGGGTTTGCAATGATGATCCTAAGGAGTATGAAGTTGGAGATATGGTGTATGTCTCCAAATCAAAGAGTCATTGGTTCCCGAGCAAGTTTAAAAAGAAGAAGGTGGGACCATTTGAGGTCCGCAAGATCCACCCAGGAGGGATGCATCTTAAAGATAAAGATGGAGTTTTGTTCAAGGCATGATCATCAAAGAAGAAGTTGGCCTAGCGAATCTAAAATCTAGTATGTACATGGACTTTGGTTTTTAGGTTTTGGATATTTTGGTTTTAAATTTTGTTTTAGACTTGTTTTGTTCTGTTTTCTTTATTTTGTTCTAATGAAGTATAGGTGCAAAGGAAAACAACGATGGAACCAAGGACTGATGAATCACTCGACATCGATTGAAACCAGTCGACGTCGGGTGAAGCAATCGAGCCATTAGATAATTGAAAACAAAAAATCTTCCACACCATATAGGGCGCATGTGTTTCGATAGATAATTGAAGAAATCAATTAAACAAAACCCTGATGTAAATTTGAGAGAGCGAGAGAACTAGCAGTAGCATAGGAGATGGCGGAATCGAAGCATGCGAGGTGTAATCAACCATGGCCCCTCTTTCTTGTTCCCGTGGAGGTTCCGGATGCGACGGCGGTTGCGATGGTGGTGGCAGATGGCGGATTCGATGGTGATGGCAGATTTTGTAGCGGGAGGTGGATGCATATCTGGTTTCGATTTGGCCCTCAATGGCGGCGATGGTGATGGTGGATTTTGCACCGGGAAGCGACCTCATATCTTGTTTCGATTTCGCCCTCAATGGCGGCGATTTTGCAGCGGGTCCATCTCCATCTCGGATTTTACAGCGAGTCGGGTCTGTGAGAGAGTGAAGCGAAAATGGGGGATGGAGGCAGGAGCTTCGATTTGGCCCTCAATGGCATCGAGCAAAGGATGCAAAAGTAGAGAGAGAGAGAGAGAGAGAGAGAGAGAGAGAGAGAGAGAGAGAGAGTATGAGGTCGAGCGGGAACAACAGCTGGATCGATCGAGGAGAATGAACGGAGGGCGGAGGAGGCATCCGAATTTAATCGAATTGAATTAGGGATTTCTTGAATCCGGTACTCGATTTGGGATTTTCTTGAATTGTTGTTTATTTATGTTGGTTTTGATCAAACTAGATCTTGATTTAGTTGATTTTAACTAATTTTGACATGAATGAATCGGTCTATTTAACATTCGTTTGGAAGGAATTATATAACATTCAATTTAGTTGATTTTCACTAATTCTGCCAATTCAATTTATCGACTATTTGGTAAGTTTAGATGCACTATTGGTTGATAATAATGAATTATTCATAGGTATGTGGTTAGTTATATATGGGAAATCAAGAATTACATCTACATACTATTTCAACCTAGCGAATAATTACTATCAACTTAACGAATAATTACTATCAACCTAGCGAATAGTTGCGTAATTGGCCAACCCTTTTGCTATTATCTAAATGACAAGTCCTCTTTACAGACGAATAATAACGATCAATTTAGCAAATAATTACCATTAACCTAGCGAATATTTGCAAAATTGACCAACCTTTTTGCTATTATCTAAACGATGACTCATCTTTACACATGAATAATAACTATAAGTTAGCGAATAATTAATATCACCTTATAGAATAGTTCAAACAGTGCACCACACAAAAAAACAACGTTACATCACCAAAAAATGTTACACCACGGAACAAAATGAGTACAATACACACGCACGTAATTCAAAAAGTGTGCAAGGAAAGAGGTGGGTCACATTGATTTTTAATTAAAGAAAAAAGGCAAAATTGTCAAATAATCTCAACCACCCATTTCATTGAATCAATGACCCAGATCTGTTAACATTTAATACAATAAGAGATGGGTACATGATAATGCATATTTTATATGGGCATTATACGTAAGTCTTAGTGCATTAGAGTATCCATATTGCATGATTAATAAGCTTATTCACATTCTTGATCATTTGGTATTTGTAGATCGAAATCTACTAGTTTTTAGTGTTTATTTGTAGATCTCATGATCCGGAATCGAAAGGTGGAGAAAGCATGGAGCAAATTGACAAAGACAAGCTAAGGAACAAGTGCGGAAATAGAGAACATGGAAAAATCTCATCTTTAAGGTTCTGAGAAATTGGAATTAGCTTTTGAAGTCTATATCAGAACTGTAGTACTTAGAAAGAGCTTTCCAACGCATATTCATATGCGTCAATCGAACGAACGATGACTCCAGAAAGTGCGTTACAAGTTTTATCTGTCGAAGTTGTCACCACTGCATAAGCGGCGCCCGCCGCTAAAATACCGGCACTCGTTGGTCTACTGTTTCCGAATCTGCGAGATTTGTCAAGACGTTACCTTTCCTATTATTATAATATTATTTTAGTCGGTTTTATTCTAGGGTTTTGTCGAGCCTTTAAGCTATATTAAGACTCATTCTCATCCGTTTGGAGGGAGCAATACATACACCTGATTCCATATTACAATAAAGAGATATGAGAGGATTTAAGTTTAGGGATTCAAGGTACGTTATGCTTGCCTAGAAATCTCGTGGTTTTGCTATGATTCAAGACTTGGTGAGAGGCAATTCCATTTGGGATGTTGGACCCAAAGTGGATGACTCATGGGCATGGAAGGAACTCCTTCGTGTCAGAGATGAGATTCAGATGATGATTCAGCCATTTGGCTCGATTAACTGGGGATCGCTGGTGCACCCAAATGGAGGTTTGGTGAGCTCAAGGGTGTATGATCTGATTAGAGAACGTGGTGAACCTTGCAACTGGGGGAGCTTCATCTAGAAGCGAGCACATTGCAAGAGATGGTCCTTCATCATGTGGCTTGCAGTTAGGCAGCGGCTTCAAACAGGGCACATCATCAAACACTGGATGGGGCCTGATGTCGCATGGTGTGCGTTCTGTAAGGAGAAGGAAGAGACTGAAGACCACATTTGGTTTGAATGCACAGTGATAAAGGAGGTGCATAACAAGGTGCTTGACTGGATAGGCGTGGGAGTTAGATTCGATACTCTTCACGAGTGGCTGCAGTGGTTCGACAGAGAGCCAGAAGGGATCAGAAAGGGAGCAATATTCCAAAGCAAGCTACTGGTGTTGTGCGCTCTTGTCTACATGATGTGGAGGGCCCGGAACCGGATGATCTTCAAGGGCATACAGTGCAGCCCAGCTCAGTGTGTCATGGAGATCATCAAAGCTTGCAAGAATAGAATTTCCCTAAAGTGTAAATGCAAAACTAGGATGGAAAAGGTTTGGGTGAAACGAATCATGTCTAGATGAGGACTAGGTGAGACGTGGAGCTTGGAGGTACAGAGGTTGGGTAGATAGACAACTTTTTGGGTAGGAGTTTTTTTTTTTTGGGTTAGGCGACTTTTGGATAGGAGTTTTTTGGAGTGGTATATGTCCCATGTATTTTTTCCACGGGACCCTTAGTTTGGTCTGTGTGTTTTTGTAACTTGGTTACACCCATCTTATATATATTTACCAGTTCAGAAGACTTGGTTGGTTGATTGTGAGACTTGATTTCATGGGTTATTCATTTGTTTCCTAATTGCATTGAATTGATATGTCAATTGGTCTTAAGTACTCGAATCGCTAATGCTATTCTTTAGTAATATTGAATAAGATGATTGTCTCCTTATGCAACAATCGATTACAGGGAGTCGGCATAGGCTTAGGAATAATATCGAAATCACCTCAATGATCAAGTAAATCAACCCATGTTGCGAATTGTAGTCAAACTACACTCTTATCTTTTATCTTCTCTTTGTTCCTATTCATATCTTTATCATAGTTTATTTACATTCCTCATTTCCTATTTACATCCATAACTCATCCTTATTTGCATAATTGATAAATACATATTGCATTGAAATACTTGTTTCTCTGTGGGTTTGACCCCTTACTTATCCGCTATACTAGTTTACTAGTTAGTTTATTAGTTTGGGTTATTATTACTTTTGGCGAGGTGGAAACCTAACGACATTCCTCCCACCAGTACACCTGACCCAACCTCGATCTAAATGAATCTACTTTTATACCCATACCACATTTTACAAACCGAACGACGTGTTGTTAGGCATGTCCATGGGTCATGGGTCGACACGTGACCCGATGGGTTTGGCGGGTCGGCGACCCAGCGGGTCCGGGTCAGGCGGGTCACAGGTTCGGGTTAGGGTCGAGGGGTTTTGAACCCGCAAACCTGTGATATAAAACTAAAAACAAAAATTAAAAAACATATGTATATTTATATTTGTAATAATAATTATCATTATTATAAATTTTATTATTATAATATAAATATAAATTATAAACAAAATTAGAATTAGAATTCATATTTATAAAATATATAATATATATAAATATAAACTCTATAACACCCCTTTTTAAATCCCAAGGGAACCTTACAGCGCCAGTGAGTCCGCATACTTTAATGTCATTGGATTCACCTGAGGCTTATAGGGATATACAATCATGCTCCCATAAACAAGACGGTACTTAAGCAGTTGAATAAATGAATGCGGAAGTAATTTAAATATCAAAGTATAAAACATTCAATCCTAACAATAGAGCTAACGTGTCAAAATCATAAAGTAATAATAAGCTCCAAAAATAGCTAAACCAAAGTAGTACTGCGTAAAGGTTCAAAAACTTGTAGTGTAAAGGTTCATAAATGATAGCCCGCTCTCCAACTATCTCCTGCTCCGTTGCTTGTACTAGACATGTGGAATATGGTCTGGGGTTTCGTGAGTACGAAGGACACCAGCCATCCAATAAATATGATGGTTAGTACAATTAAGACTAGCAAATGATAGGGAAAATGTTCAGACTTTAACCTTACAGTGACCATAAAACGGTATGTTATAGGTTAAAGGAAAGACACGAATATTTAATAGTGGAAACTGAATAAAAAGATAAAAATTCACGACATGACTCGGATGATCATAACGATCGATTATAAGATAAGAAAAGGAATTATACCTGAGATAGATGAGTATAATAACTGAAATGATCACCTATTTAACATTCGATAATAACCATAATCACAATGATAATAATAACAATAATAATACCTGGTACCGGTTGGGCCTTTAACAAGGACCACGACCTACATCAGATCTTTGTTTTACCACCCCGCAGAGAATGCATTCCGGTATGGTGTTTCATGAAACCTTATAAGGCGGTGGCTTAACAAACCACAACCTGCAAGTCATTCTACTGCATAACTTGCCAAAGGCATATAACCACTCGCATCACGTGGTGCGCATTTTCACATATCATACCTAAGCATCACATGGTGCCTATCTTAACTTATCATACATAACCAGTTTATACTAGGTGATCGTAATAACAACATTAAATAAAAAAGGGACAAGCATGGATAATTCAAAAGATCTTACTATCACATGCCACTAGTTTGCATGAAAGAAACAAGCAGAATATCATGCAATTTAGGAAGAAGAAAATGGGCAACATTCACTTATCTCGAGTTATAAACAAACAATCATATTGAATACGCATATCACTATAATTAATAATTGCCCATTAATTTAACTCATGTCAATTTATGAATAAAAAGATAAATTACATCAGGAAGACGGGTATGCAATTTATCGAAATTGGCAAGGAAATTGGTCACATGGCCACATTCGACACGGAAGAATTTAAAAGGCACATCAAAAGAATCACAAAACACACAAAGGGCGTTTGAACGAAATCACTTGCTTTAACATTCGACGATCGGTTGACGACAACAATACGAGATTTTAACACCTATTGAATCCAACGGAAAAAAGGAATATTTAATATTGATATTTCATACAATTAACTTTATTTAACTCAATTTTAAATTGAATTAATTCTATAAAGTTAAGAATTTATACCAATATAAATTCCTCGGGGAGAGGGATCCGACATGGGTGCTTCGGGGTTGCTTGATGTCGCTAAAACGGGCAAAGATCGAATGGTTTAGAAATATAGGTCATCTAACTTAATAAATAATTAAATTAGGGCCAGAAACAAGAATAGAATAAAATAAGGGGGGATTTCTGTAATTTTTGCCAAAAGAGATTATAAACCTCAGATTTTGCTTCAATGGAGTCTTCGTACAAAGGAGGAGAACAGGGCAGCGGTGAATGGCGCAGCTCCAGTGGTGGAGCTAGGGGGGTGCTTGGGGATGCTCGAGCACCCCCGGCCCGGAAAAAAAATATAAAAAAATAATATTTCTTTCCATATATTTAGTATTTTTAAGGTAATATAATATCTTTAAATGACATTTGGAACAAGAGTGCTATCTAGCTCAAGTGGTGAAGGAAGGAAGGAAAGAAGGAAAAGGTCTTTTTTTTTTTTTAGTAGGCAAAAAGGGGCGGTTCTTAAAACAGAACGCAACCCTGATCATCCTTACGGATGATGTTACAAAAATCCCTATTCAAAGGGAGAGTATCCATATTACAACTCTCATTAGCTCTAGCTATGAAATCTGCTGCTACATTAGCTTCACGTAAACAATGCTTAAACTCTATATGCTCAAATTCCAATTGCATCTTCTTGATAAGCTCAATTTGCCACCATATCTCCCATCTAGGCCTTCCAATATCGTTGATAGCCTTGACAACTTCTAGGCAGTCACCTTCTATTATAACTCTGCGTAAGCCTTTTTGCCAAGCCATTTTCGTACCTGCACAAAATGCAGCTGCTTCGGTTTGGATAGCGGAGCCACTATCTACCTGCTGCTGAAAAATATCCATCACAGTTCCCTCACAATCCCTAAGGATCCCACCTACCTGGCAGAAACCGGTAGGCTTGGTTGAGCCATCTACATTAATCTTGTAGGTGGCCCTAGACGGTTTTTTCCATTTGATCACAGACCTTTGTCTGTCCTGTTTCAGACTTTTATTGGGATTGGCATTCAACCAATCTCTCACCTGCACATAAGATCGAATCGCGATTTGTGAGATAGAGTCCATTTTTTTTCCTTTGAAGATGATGTTGTTCCTAGTTTCCCATATTGCTTGCCAAATAAAACAGAGGTTCTCAAAATTCGGAATAGATGGTTTAGAATGTAGGATCTCTTTAATGGTTATAATCTGGTTATTATTGTAACTTATAGATTCCCCAGTTAGTTGTTCATATGCCGCTATGATTCTGTTGGTGATAGAGCATTGTAGGAAGAGATGATGGAAGGAAAAGGTCTTGGTTCATCCTAACTCAACAACGTCATTTCTATTTGAAATTAAAAATATCACGATTTTAGTATTTTTTTTTTCAGTAATTTTTTAAAAAATCGTTATATATTTTACTATATCGTTAATTTCTCTTAATTTTTCTCTTTATTTGTTTTGTTTCTATCAACTATTTCATTAAAAAAAAGTCAAAATCTTAGTGTTTTTTCAATATTTTTTTAAAAATCTTCTTAATAAATATATACCAAAAAACAATATTTCACAAAAAAAAAAAAAAAAAATTAGCACCCCCTAGCCAAATTTCTAGCTCTGCCACTGCGCAGCTCTCCTCTCCGTCGATGACTAGCAGCGATCGAAGATGGCGGCGATGGGCGATGGCACAACAGCGGCAGTCGGTGGCGGCGGCTGTCGGAGACGAGTGCAACGAGGCTCGACCGCTGTTCGTGGGTGTGGCAATCGGAGACGAAGGCGACAAGGCTCGGCCTTGACGTCTTCCGGGAAGGTTGTGACTGCAGTGGGTGCGGCGGCGAAGGTCTTCGGTGGCGTTCAGGCTAGCGGCAACAATCGAAGACGAAGGCTCGGTAGAAATCGAAGGCGGCGCTCGGGCAGTAAAGGGCGACGACCTTGACGTCTTTCGGGAAAGGCTGCACTGCAGAGGGTGCAGCGGCGAAGATGATGGCAGGCTGTGGTGGCTCGTGGCTCACGTCGGCGGCGGCTGCTCAAGGGAGACGCGGGATGCCGACGGTGCTGGTCAGCGGGGTTGCTCACGGCGTAAGGCGGATTGGGAGAGGAAGATGAGGGTCGGTGAGAGCGTGTGATGTTGAATTGGTTTTGGCATTTTGGGTTGTGGTTTTGAATTAGGTTAAATAAAAAAAACAGATTATTTTTTATCCTTTGGGGTTAAGAATCAATTAAGGATCGAGAAAAGGGTAGATGGTAGTATTTAAAGAAAAGAAATAAAATAGGCGGATAAAGATTAGATAGAAGATAGGTTTCTTATCTTTAACGGAATGAATATTATTTAATTTAACTTTATAAATTAAATAATAAGGATATTTAGAGAATTTATATAATTAAATCCATTATATAATATTTCTCTTTAGAATAATTTAATTATTATAATCCATACCATATATCTTAGGTGAAATGACCAAATTCACAAGATATAATGTAGTTTAATATAAAATAGATTTATTCAATTGAATAAAAATAAGAAATAGCCCAAAAATAATTTGGGGTATTTCAAACTCATATTCATATACTCCGTATAACATATGTAATGCATGATAAGTTTTACATTTGTTGAACTCCTTTTATAGGGTTAGAGTACTCCACTTACCATCTCATTTTCAATTTGGGACAAAAAACCCCTGATTTTCAATTTGGGACAAAAATGAGTGTTTTTGGTAGAGGGCCTTTTTTGAATATTCAATTAGTCACCTAGCCCATAAATCAATTTAATTAGTTTTGCCCTAGCCCCCTTCCCAATAGGGTGGGTTGGTCAATGGTCAACCGTTTGACCATTGACCGGTCAACGGTTGACCGTTGACCAACCCATTTTGATGCCAACTTTTTCTTTTTTTTTTCTTTTTTTTATGCCAACTTTTTTTTTAGTGATGCTATATTTTATCGTTTTGATACCAAAATTTTACTATATTTTATTTTCACTTTGATGCCACTTTTTTATGTCAATTTTTTGATAATATTTTTTTTACCGTGATGCCATATTTTTGTTGATATTTTTTCAAAGTAGTATTTTTGATGACATTTTTTTCTTTAATGTGATACAAATTTTTCAAAATGGCATCAATGGTCAACGTGACATTAGAGTAAACAAAAAATGTCATCAAAGTTTAAAAAAAGTGTCATCCAATAATATAATTAGAAAAGTGGCATCAGAGTGAAAATAAAATGTAATAAAATTTTGGCATCAAAACGGTAAAATATGACATCACAAAAAATGTCATCAATGTTTTAAAAAAGTGGCATTAAAAAAAAGTCATCCAATCATTTCATTAGAAAAGTGACAATAAGGTGACAATATTTTGATTCCACGTTTTAAGCTCTTATGCCATCAATTATATAAAATTGTCACCACAAAATGTTGGCATCAAAACGGTAAAATATGGCATCACTAAAAAAAAAGTTGGCATCAAAAAAAAAAAAAAGTTGGCATAAAAAAAAAAAAAGTTGGCATCAAAATGGGTTGACCGGTCAACGGTTGACCATTGACCGTGTAAGAGGGCTAAGCAAGCTAAAAAAACAATTAATGGGCTAAGCATGCTTAAAAAACAATTAATGGGCCTATCTAGCTAACCAAATATGCTTAAAGGTCCATTTGAACAAAATCCCTCGACAAAAATCCTCTGATTTTCAATGCGGGACAAAAAAAGATGGAACTCACATACTAACAGTCTCTTCACGTGATCATCTCACATATTCACTTAGTTTTTTTTTGTTGTTGTTGAGTTATATTAACATAAAAGTTATTGTTAAGATAATAAAATGGATATCGATCGATAAGACATTTTTAATAAAATTGCATATAAGTGATTTTCATTTTTTAAAGTATTTACACACATTTGTCCAAGAGAATAATCAAAATCCCTTTGTTGTTCATAAGTTCATTAATCAACTAATAGATATGGAGCTTCAAATTCAAATAAGGAGAGAGATCGAGATTAATCAACTAATAGATATGGAGCTTCAAAGTCAAATAAGGAGAGAGATCGATACATACATAGAGAAGAATGATTATTCAAACGGTATATATATATATATATATATATATATATATATATATATATATATATATATATATATATATATATATATATATATATATATTCTCACATGTGTTTTCTTTCCCACAAATTTCCATCCCGCATTGAAAAGGTGGTAGATGGATGAAGTTGAATGAAGATATATATATATATATATATATATATATATATATATATATATATATATATATATATATATATATATATATATATATATATATCTTCTCACGTTGTTTTTCTTTCCCATAATTTCCGTCCCACATTGAAAAGGTGGTGGATGGATCTAGCAGAATGAATATATATATATATTCTCACATGTGTTTTCTTTCCCACAAATTTCCATCCCGCATTGAAAAGGTGGTAGATGGATGAAGTTGAATGAAGATATATATATATCTTCCCACGTGGTTTTTCTTTCCCATAATTTCCGTCCCACATTGAAAAGGTGGTGGATGGATCTAGTGGAATGAATATATATATATATATATAATGGGTATAAAGTGCACACCCCTTAGGGTGTACTTTGTGCACGTTTTTTGGCCATTGATCGGGTGTAATTGGATGGTTGTGATTAAAAAGATTTTTTTCCATTTTTTTTAATATAAAAAAGGTGGGGCATGCGCACTAACAGACCAAACCGGACCTACTCTCTCTGAATTTATTCATGGGCGCGTGTTTACTGGAGGAGAGGGAGGTATTTGATGACTAGTGGGCCCGCTCCAAAATAAAATGAAAAAAGAAAGTGGTGTTGATTCAATATCTTTCCGTTTCAAATCAAATCCCATGCCTTCGGGATTTTTTTTATTTATCTTTTAATTTTGTAGTTTATCTATATTTTATTTATTTATAAAGATTTAGATTTAGATAAAAATAAAACATTAAATTTATTAACAATATCGGTCGTGATGCAATCAAAGATATGTATATAGATTATTGACGATAATTATCAATTTATTTAGGGAAATCTTAGATTGTTAATTTTATTCCTTACACTTACGTATGAAACATTATTCGGTGGAATACAAGCCTTATTCGGTGAATTTCTAATGACTATTCGTTTATAGACGATATTTTTTTATCGCAACACATCAACTATGAAATGTTTCGGTGAAACGTGAAATATTATTCGGCGAAATATGATGTATTATTCATTAAAATCGTAAGTATTGTTTAGGGATTTGGGGTTTCTTTTCTTTTTTATAAAGTTTTAGATTGAGATAAACACAAAATATTATTTTGATTCAATAAATCGGTTGTGACATGTACTAAAAGATATGGTTAGGTGGTCAATTATTTAGTGGAATTTTTATTTTTACGAGGTACACAGAAGCGATTAATAACTGCATAATCGTGAATACGTTTTAGGATTATATGGTTGAATCAATTGATTTATCGCGCACATTGAACAATAATTAAGAGATTATTCAGTGTAATTCTTATTTTTACGAGGTACATAGAAGCGATGAATAATTGCATAGTTGTTGTCAATAAGTAAATTATTATAATTATTCGGTTGAATCGGTCGATTTTAATGCATACATTGAAAGATAATTGGGAGATTATTAAGTGGAATACTTATTTTTACGATATAAAGCGGGGTCTGGGGGGTCAGGATGTACGCACTCATACCCCCGAGCAGGTCAGAAAAGTGTTTCCAATAGACCCAGAACAATAGGACAATTGAACCACATAGTGTGTGTGGTGTTTCCAATAGACCCAGAACAATAGGACAATTGAACCACATAGTATATATATATACAGTATACCACATAAAATAGATTACATAATTAGATTAAAAAAAAGATTACATACTGTAGTGTGTGTGTGTATATATATATATATAATGGGTAACTTGTGCACACCTCTTAGGGTGTACTTAGTGCACAAATATGAGCCTTTGATTTAAATTGAATAAAGGGTGAAGATGGTGACACATGTTCTGTATGTTTTAAAAAAAAATGTGAAAAACTAATTTGACACTGAAGAAATAGGAGCGTGAGCGGTGGGTAAATAAAACCCTAAATTCCAAATAGTCTTCTTCTCCATTTTTGTTGAACCGAGGATCCGAAGAGACCCAGGCGAGGCGGAGCGCGAGCCCTAGCGAGGCAAAGGTGAGCCCATCCTTCCTCCCTTCTTCCTCTCCATCCTCTTTCTGTGATTCTTCCTGAGCGATGAGGCGAGCGAAGAGGCGCAACGGTTATATATGGGTGAATGTCGGCGGTGAGGCAAGCCAGCCGTCGGTGGAGGTTTCTGTGAGTGCCGCCATGAACGTAGATCCTAGATCTGGAGGAACTTCTGTAGGGGGAAGTTGCAGGCGTACGCAAAGATCAACCCTTAGACGAACATCGCTACCGCCGATGATATATCCGTCGATTCCCCAGCAAGAGTGTTTGTTCCCGGCGAATCGAGGGCAAGGCGAGGTCGTCAGGCGAGGCGGATTCGAACTTGCCACCAGATCTCCGGCGTCCCCTCCTGACGGTTAGATTTCGCACTGGGGTTGAAGGTCGACGACGGGAGTTGAAGGTCGACTTGGATTCGATTTCGCCTTTTCTTCATCTGGTTCGATTTGACGAAATCAAGGTCGGCGGATGTAAGATGCAATTAGGATGTGCTGTCGGCATCATCGCTTGTAAAAGAAGAGGACGAGCCTCCATGAATTGTCAAAATTATTGTTCAACTCACTATCAAAATTATTTAGTAGAAAGTGCAAGTTCTTATTCCCTCCATGAATTGTCAAAATAAAGTTTGTTTTCACACTCCCTTGCTAAGTGTGATTGATAATTAATATCGTTAATTTGGTTTTTGTGTTCTGGTTTACAGCTTTTTGGTTGGTTCATCACGCGTTCCACGGCGATGGTAGAGATGGAGGTCGAGCCTCCTTCGAAAATAAGGTATTGTTCGGTGAATACAAGCATCATTGAATCTCAAGTGATTATTTAGTGGAATACGACCATTATTCGACGTAATTTGTATGTAAATTTGTTTATTATTCGGTAGAATATAGCAAATTGTGTAAGGAAAATCTGAGTTACTTTTATTCATGTGCAATGAAATATTATTTTGTAGAATACGCATTATTCGACGAATTTCTAAAGATTATTCGTTTAATAAAACCTTTTTTTTTTAATCTCAACAATTTAACTAAAATACGTTTAGTGCAAATTTTGTGATTATTCAATTAACTCCAATGTATTATTCGGTAGAGTTTATGATTTTTTTTATGGAAATATGTGACGGGTACATTTATCCTTTATAATTGGATGAAAGGCGAAAAGTGAAACGTTATTTGGTAAAATACGATGAATTATTCAGTAAAATTGGTAAATTTTAATCTAAACTGGACGGAAAAAGAAAACATAACATTATTCGTTTGTATGTGACAAATTATTCAGTGGAACTGATAAATTTTGATATGAAGTGGATGGAAGAAGAAAATAGAACATTATTCGGTGTTAGAAGACACATTATTCAGTGAAATGTGTGTAATTGAAAACCCGAAAATGTTGTTGGTGGAAAAATAAATTAGGGTAATTGGAAATCCTAGTAATTTAATGAAAAAATAAATTGATTTTAAAAAATCCCCATTTGATTTCCAATCCTCCCGTTCAAAATTTTGAATTTCAAAATTGGCATACACACATCTATTTGGGAGGTAGGGGTGTATTTGTATAGGTCCCACCAATTTCTCTTTTTTAAAAATAAATAAAAATCACAAAAAACTCTTTTAATCTCGGTCTTCCATCTTTCTCCATCAACGACTTATAATCGTGCACAAGATACACTTTAATTGGTGTGCACTATGAAACCACACCCTATATATATATAGACACACACATTATACCACATAAAATATATAACGGAATTTTCGTCTGGCGCCCCTGAGGTAAGGGTAAATTCGCTAGGTATACAAAAGTTTTGGAAAATTCGCCGGGTGCCCCTGAGTTTTGAGTGTTTTTCGCCCCGTGCCCCTGTGAGTGAAAAATAACTGTGCCGTTAGTCCATCGCTCTATCAGACGTTGAGGGAAGGAAGGGAAGAGAGGAGAGGGGAGGAGAGGTGCCCGAGGCACGAATCGCCGGCGAGCCCGAGGCCACCAGAAGGAGAGAAGAACGTACAGATTCGAGGGAGAGATGAGGGCCGAGGGGGAGTAGGGAGGAGACTGGTTGCTTGAAGATCTCGAAGTCGTTGGAGGATCAGACGAGACGCGAGGAGGGAAGAAGTCGACGTCGGCGACAGCGCTGTGATGAAGGCAAGTTCTCCTCTATAATTTGAAAATTTAGGGTTTTAAAATTTAGGATTTTCGAAATGAGATTGGATTTTTGGAATTTAGGGTTTTTAGATTTGGGATTTCTCTCTGGTCGAGTTGACGAAGGTGACTGGAGGAGAGTAGGCTTGCGCGACAGTGTGAGGACGACACTGGCTTTCTGGCGCTAAATGCCGGCCACCGAAAACAACACGAAGGCATCGTCTGTGTTTCAGAGAGAGACAGAGTGGCGAGGAGGGAGGAGGCCAACACCGACGATTGCCCTGGAGGTAAGTTTTACTGTCTCAATTTTGGCAATTCAGGGAGGTTTGGGGATTTAGGGATGACAATTCAGCTTTCCCCCTTCTCAATTTCTGCTTTAAGGAGATTTAGGTGTTTGGGTTTAGATTTAGTTTTGAAACAGCCTTTATGATTGCCACCATACATTTTTCATTTGCTGTCATACATTTTGATATAGCCTTTTAGTAGCTTCTTGTGGTCTGATGTACCTTTCGTTTGGTGTCAGATGCCTCACGAACACATCATACTCGGGGGTCTATTCTTGTTTATGCATAACATTCATGTCCGAACAAAACATAAACCCAGGGTTTCATTGAAACAGGCAACTTTAGGATATTGCTTAGTAAAATCTACTTCATGTTGTTGTTATTGATTTGAGGCCAAAAAAAGTAGAGAATTACTTAATTGAATATTATGAGCTCCATATATCCTGAATTGGATATTCTGCCACACAAAAAAGCATATTGGAAGTACTGTGTGAAACTTTTGTAGCAAATGGAAGGCAGTTTTCCTCATGAAAAGGCCACTTTAACCACAAACCATACAACCATCAAGACAAGTAATGGTTCTGAGATCCCCCATAGGCACAAGTAATGGTTCTGTGTGAAACTTTTGTAGCAAATGGAAGGTAGTTTTGGCTTATTAGCTCAACCGGTAGAGCATTGTGCTTAGGCACAAGATGTGGGTTCGAATCCCACATAAGCCACGCATACATTGTATTAGCCTCCTGCCAAAATGAGAGTGTGAGGGAAGGTAAAATGTTTATACTTGTAGAGATGTAAGGTTGTGTTCTAACTAATTGCTAATTTTGAACTTTTAATTTTGGAGTCTACGTGGGATTCGAACCCACATTATGTGTAATCACACATTGCTCTCCCTTTGAGCTAGCAGACTTAATTGAAACATACATAAAGACCTGAGAGTTTAATCTAAACCATACAAGACTTGTATGCAATGCATCTAAACTCACACCCAAAAAAATCAGCAGCCATGGTTTTGCTGGTTGTCCTTGCTGTTATTGCTGTCCTCACAGCCCCAAAAATCAGCAACCAAGTATCAAAACAAACCCAAAAAATCAGCTTCCATGGTTATGCTGTCCTCACAACCCAAAAATTCAGTAACCATGGTTTTGCTTGCTGTCTTTGCTGTTATTGCTGTCCTCACAGCCCAAAAATTCAGCAACCAAGTTATGTTGTTATTGCTATTTTTTTGGAGCTGGATATCCACACATTCTAGCAAAGAATCAGCCGGCCAAGTAATGGCATGACATCAAAAAAACCATACACCTTGTAATAGAAGAAATATCTTCAATAATGTAAAAAAAAATGACAGCAAGCAAAACCAAAAATAAAGTAAAAAAATGATAGCAAAGAAAATAGCACTTTTGAATGACAAATTTCATTTACTTCAATTTAAACATATGCTTACAACCTAACGCAATATCTTCAATGACAACTTACACATGACAACTTTTTTTCTCATGAAATTTCAGTGCAAATGAAAGCAATAACAACATAACTTGGTTGCTGAAAGGAGGCCTAAATTCATGTTTACATACATGTGAATGTGGAATTACTGAAATTTCAGTACAAATGAAAGCAAAACCATGGTTGTTGATTTTTTGGGTGTGAGGACAACAATAACAGCAAATCCACATTCACATAGTATTAGTCTAGAACCTTTGCTGCAACATTCCACTTTCTCATGAATAAATTTTTAAAGCAAGAGGCTAACATGTTCTATCTTCAATGAGGCATAAACATATAGATAAATTATTTTGTTGTCATTACTTAAGTAACTTAACAATAGTAACAATGCCCATCTAAGATGCCCATATATCCCAAATATTGATGCCCATCTATCCCAAACATCGATGAGGTCTGGTTCAATGCCCGTCTAAATATCTAATCCTCAAGTTTCATTTTTCTATTACTTTTACTTGCCAGGGTCTATTAGATCATCAAGCTTAATATGCAGCCAGTTCATTTAGGAGCCACGTTGAACTGTTTGTAATGATTATTTGCTTGTTCATCTAGAAAAAAAATGATGAAATTAATTTTCTGTGAATGATGCATCACTGAATAACTAATCTAGAGCTTCAAATATGAGGGGAAAAAATCCTTCAGAACCAACTTGTATTCACTGAAGTTCTAGTTCATGTCATAGATAGAACCACTCAATATCATCACTAGTGACAAACAGGTTCTCATCACTGTCATATTCAGCAGGCTCTGCTTATTTATAGTCTATAGGCAAGAAAAGCTATTGAGAAAAGAATAGTCAGCAGTAACATAGCTTCGCTTCATCCGAATGAGTAAATTGAAAAGAGATGAACAAGATTTCTAACATAAGTTAGAACAAGGGATGGTCGCCGACCGGGGTATTTGAATCAAACATTACTCCAGCCCATTTATTAGTAAGTACTGGTGCCAAGACTATTTCTTGGTGTTTTTAATAGTCTACTCAAGCATTGCAAAAAGAGGATAATGGACCTAGAATGGCAAATTCATGGAAGTAAGAGCAATCAACTTCCTCTCCCTTTTTCAGACCTAGAATGGCAAATCTGTATAGTTTAGTATGAATTTCAATAATCCCTAATCAAAGTTTAGTATGAATTTACAAGTTAAACAATTCCTCAATCTCAAATTCTCAACCCTAATTCGAACTAATCACAAATCAAAACCCAATTCGAAGCCCCAAATTGCAAACACAAATCAAAACCCCAATTTGCAACCCCCAAAATCGACTTACCTGGTTGGCGGCTCCACCACCACCTCCGGCGAGTCGAGCGGCGCCTCCATCACCCCCAGCGACGCCTTCGACGATTGTTGTCACCGATTCAAGGGCGGGGCTCCTTCTCCTTCTCCTCCAGGTCGGGTGTCGAACCCTCTTCTCCAAGTCCCTTTTTTTTGTCGAGCCTTCTTCTCCAAGTCCTTCTCCAGGTCGGGTCGATCTCCTTCTCCACCTCTCCTTCCGGTGGCCTCGGGCTCTCGTCGCCGGCAGTTCATGCCCATTCGGCCTCTCCTGTCTTCGTTTTCTCCTCTCCCAAAACTGATGTAACGATGAACTAACGGGGCATCATTCCCCTCTTTTAAACATCTCAGTTAATTAAACGGTTCAGGGGCACGAGGCGAAATGTCCCTAAACCTCAGGGGTATTTGGCGAGATATGCCAAACTTTTGTACACCACGCGAAAAAGCCCTTGCCTCAGGGGCACCAGGCGAAATTTCCGAATATATAATTGCATACGGAGTAAGTTGTTGTTACTTGTTAGAATCGAACCCAAAAAAAAAAAAAAGAGTACTGTATTATACTCCGGGAGTTGGCAACAAATGAGACCGACACCAAATGCAGCAAGAGTAGGGGTTGGGCCCGGGGTTCTATTGGCTGGTAAGCGCGCATGTGCAGCGGATCGCAGCTCATCAGACCTCCCACATACTGTGTCACCTTTTTAAAAACTACAATTAACAACTCTCTAATTATTCTAAGAATAAGGTTAATGACCTTTTTATTAACAAAATTACTAATGTGTGTCCGTGAAACAGACGTTAGAAATCCGGAGTAATTATCTCTGATTTGAATCGGGTAGTGACTCCTGCCTTAAAAAATAAAAATAGTTTTGAAAAAAAACCTAACCTAAAAAGTGGATTGAAAGTGGGCCTTTTTGGGCAATAAGATAGTGGCCCAGCTAACATGGCCCGAAGATTGTGTCCGAATAAAAACTTTTAGGTGACCGATCAATAAACAACACCGTGCATTTTTTTTTTAAACAATGTTAGATAAGGATAATAAGAACAAATAATTATTTCCCCCACTGTGGTTTTTTTTTTTTAAAAAAAATGAATACGGAGTATTGCTTATTTATTATGCAGGGTATTTGTGGACAATGTGCCGTTAAGAGTGTTCAAGAACTGCAACGAATTGGGGGTGAAGTTTCCATTCAACCAACCCATGAAGATATACTCGAGCCTATGGAACGCAGACGACTGGGCGACGAGGGGCGGCCTGGAGAAGACCGACTGGTCAAAGGCCCCATTCGTGGCGTCGTACAAGAGCTTTCACGTGGACGGGTGCGAGGCGTCTGTGGAGGCCAAATTCTGCGCCACCCAGGGCCAACGGTGGTGGGACCAGAAGGAGTTCCAAGACCTCGACGCCTTCCAGTATAGGAGGCTCAAGTGGGTTCGAGACCGTTGGACTATCTACAACTACTGCACTGACCGTGTTCGATACCCTAACATGTCCCCGGAGTGCAAAAAAGACAGGGACGCCTGAATTTGATGACTCTCAACTCTCGTATTGATTACAGGATTTATGATGATATCATCTAGTCTAGATATACAAAATTAAAATTTGCACCCAACTCCCTATGGGTTTACTTATCATTGATTGATATGCATAATTTGATTGCACGAGTTTGTTACTGTTTTGTACGTATGATGATGTTTTCAGATTGATCCACATTGTTGGTATATCGCATTTGTTTGTGTGTAAACATATGTTCCTAGCTTATTTGACATGAAACCTATATATTAAATGCTATCCCAGCTTGAACTGGTTATTTGTTTACTTTCCATTTCCCGGCCAGATTCTTAATTTTTAATTTTTAATTTTTAATTTTCGGTTGGTGAATGAATAATGATGAGCTTTTATCCACAACACAATCGTGTAAGTTGTTGAGTCTTTGGATCCAAGATTTTTTTTGAAGACAGGGAATAAGCCCTAGAACGAATTTCATAAGAGGGTTGTAAAGCCAGGTATGTTACACGGACCAGAGTTTTACCCGATTACTGGGTGCAGTAGGAGCAGAGACTGGTGACTAATTTGGGGAACTACTTTGGACTACAAAACTGCAATGGAAACCACACCAAAACAACTCCAACCACAATGACAGATATGGCATGGATCCACACAAAATTGAAGTTGAAACTGAAATTTACAGCTATATTATATGTATATATATCCGCAAGAGATAGATCACAAATGATGCTGTGCTGTCTTAGGCATTCATCAAATCAATGAGAAAAAGGCAACCATAAAATAAAAACATACTTGATGGATCACTGGCCTACAAGTTGAATATCCCCCAAGTCAAGCTCAGCTGCAATCTCCTCAAGCTGCTTCTTCACACTCATATCAATCAATTTAGAACCTCCAATGCCATACCTGACAATGAATCCGGCAACTATTGATGGATCGATGGCCGTCTTGATCCTCACATTCTTGGCGCCGGTGAGCTTCTGGACCTGTTTGGCGATCTGAGCGAGGTGCTGGTTCTCCAACGGCACCACCGAAGTCACCACGGCGGTCTCCGTGTTGGTCAATTTGTTGTACACCATCTCGAACTCCTTGACGATGTCGCCCACGATGTCGATCCTATTCATGTCAATCAAGATGTTGAGGAAATTGACAGTGTGAGGGAGGAGGCCTGTGTCCTTGACGATCGAGTCCAACACGGCGCGCTTCTTCTCCACGCTGATCACCGGATTCACGAAGAAGCCGACCACGCCGGGCTCCGAGAACACCTTATCGATCTTTTCGATGTCGGAGCAGGTTGATTCCAGGGATCCGTTGCTCTTGGCGACCTCAGCAAGCGCGGTCGCGTAGCTCTCAGCAGCGTTGTCCGCCATTCTAGCTCCGAGCGCGCCGCCGCCTCCCCGGCGACGCCTGGTGAGGGTCTTCGAGATTAAGGATGGGGCTTTTACCGCTTTGAAGGTGGAGAAAGCGTGCACGTTAGGCAGGATAGCTCTCACAGGCGGCGGCGTCGATCCGAATTGGAATGCCACAGAAGATTGTTGAAGAGCCGCCATTTCTCCTGCAAGATTGAAAGCTTCGGAGGGAGAGTTCAGTTGGGAGATAAAAGGGAAATGGCAATGGGTGGTGTTTGTCTGCAGAGAGATAAGGGACGCTTACGATGAGGAATAGACGGTCCAGATCTTCGCATTGGTAATCCATCGACGGCCGGTATGATTTTGTAATCTTAATCTCGGAGAAGCCACATCCTCTCTCTCTGTTTTTTTTTTTTGGTTGCCAAAACTGCGTTGCTTCAAGACTAGAGGTCCTAATCAATGCCCCATAATCTCGTCCCACAAAAAATATTTTACCCTTAAATTAATACTAAACAAATTAAAAAAAACTCAAAAAATCAACTTAGAATTTTTTTTTCTAAATTATATAGTAAAATGACATCTTTTTATAACTTTTAAAAATCTTTCTATCTCTGTCTATATTATAATACTAAAGGAGAAGTCGCCGCTTTTAAAGTAGGACTTTTTTGTTAGAAAATTAATTTAGATTATTAATTTAAAGTAGGATTTTTAAGTTAGAAATTATTGTTTGGATATAGCTTCTCCTTTAAAGCAGGACTTTTTAGTTACAAAATTAATTTAAAGTAGGATTTTTTAGTTTGAAAATTATTGTTTGGATATGCCATATATTTACTAATTAAAATAAAGATATGGTGCGTATATATATTGTTTGGGGGTTTGGATATGTCGATATATTTGCTAAAAAAGCAAAACAAATATGTGCCATATTATAATTGCATGTCGATATATCCTATCATCGTATAATTGCATACAAAGATCCGTATATATGTCAGATCCTATAATTGCATGAACAAAGATATGCCGTATTGGATATGCCGATAAAATTGCATGCAGGTATATATAATTGCAACCGACCAAAAAAAATTAATGAAATATCATTCAGATAATAATTAAAACCGAATCCAAAACCAAATCTACATGATCGATGAAGTTATAATTGCAGGAAGATATATCTAATCTACATCTAAATATCTAAATAATAAGTAAAAGATGATGATCTGTATATATATCCTATAACTAAAACAAAATCTACATACCGTAATTGTCCAACTAAAAGATACGGAACAGATAAAATCAAATCTAACTATTTTGCAATATTCGAAATAAAAGATATGCCTTACATCTCTTCTCTATATATTGAGTTAGTGATCTCATGATATTTCTTATGAAAAGCTTTTTTCTACTAAGCTGGATTAGATTGTCCACAATGACAAATGATAAAGGTAAGGTGCCTTGAGAAGAATAATAGAAAGGTTCGAAAAAAAATAGTTAAATATTTAATTTATGCGTTTGTGTGGATTCATTTTGATTTAATTGAGTTCAATCCATTGATCTCATGTTTGTGTGTTATTGGAGAAATAGATTTATACTCATCCCATTGTCATGATTTAGTTGGTATTATAAAAAACAAAATTTGTTGATGACAGTGCATATTTGTGCATCTCATTGCTACGTGATACTTTCATCTTTCAAAATTTAGAGGTATTTGACCTTATTTGTTGTATCACCGAGTAAATGTGTAGAGCTGCTATTATGTATCATCTCCGGGTTGCTCATCAACACAAAATTGACTTAAAAACATAAGAAGAAATGATATATGCACAATTCAATCGATTGATTTGTTTAATGATAAGCTTCATCGACATGTTGCGGCTTATCTTTAAAATAGGTTTTTTGAGTTAGAAAATTAATTTAAAGTATGATTTTTAAGTTAGAAAATTAATTACAAATTTAATTAATTTCTGATAATCCAATTACAAAATTTATTCTTTGGATATACCATAAATATATTTGATAAAAAAATATGGCATATATATATATATATATATATATATATATATATATATATATATATATATATATATATATATATATATATATATATATATATATATTGTTTAAATGTTTGGATATGCCGATATATTTGCTAAAAAAAATATCTAAAACCAAATTCACGTGATAAAGTTATAATTGCATGCAGATAAATCTAAATAACAACTAAACGATAATCTGCATATATCCTAATAACTAAAAGCTTTAGATTGAATATAGAAAAATAAAATAGAACAATTATTTTTTATGAAAACTTAAAAAAAAAAAAAATGGTTTAGAAAATATATTAAAGATTAGGTATCAATAGGTAATATACCCATGTAGTTAGTATTGAAGAAATCCCCACTTGGTCAAAATAAATTATAGGTACAAATCTGCATGAAAAGATTATAAATTCATAATCGACCCAAAAATAGGCATTTTAAGTTGGTTATCCGTGTGGTGCTTTCTTCTTTAATATAGGCATTTTAAGTTGGTTATTCATAAATAAATAAATAAATTTTTTTAAATGTTTAGATTGTAACGATTTTTTTTTCCTTCTCATTTTTCTCCAACTTGTTATATTTGTTTAATTGAATAGAAAAAGTAATCAATTGCAATATTTTAAATTCATTTTAACAACTTTGTATGGATTTGTCTCCGAGAGATGTGACAACTTCTCTCAGATATCCTTAATGTAACCGAATTCAATAAGAGAGAATTGAAAAAAAATTTAGTAGTATTTAATTAGATTTCAATTGTATGAACTAAAATGGAGATTTTTTTTTTAAAAAAAAAGGTTTTGAGTGGTTTTTATTTAGATGATAAGATATTTTTAGTTTTCAAATGTATTTTTAATCAATTATCCATATAACTATTTAATTAGATATATATTAACTAATCCATTTTTTTTAATTTTCTTTCAATAGTAAAAGATCTCCTAAATCATAACTAACCCAATCAAATTTCCAACAAATATTCTTTTATATTTCAAATTCGAACCAATAGATATGTAAGTAACTAACTAATCTCTTCCAAATCATGAATCTTCTACAACAATCTAAATCAATAATATCGATAACACCTATCCAAAATTTCTACAACCCTATTTCATTGTGATATATATTCTCTATCTCTTTCACAACTTCAGGATAAAACACAATTTCGCTTTATACTTTTCAATTCAAATTAATATTTGCGATTTTTTATTTCTTTCTTATTTAAACTATAATTTGATTCACACATATTTAGTGTTTTCAACTGTATTTTGATCTATCGCTTTGTATTCAATGTTTCTGTTCGATCATAATATCTTCTTTATGATCTATTTATTTCAATATTATATTATTTAATGATGTATGGTAGTAGTTATAAAATAAGGTTCAATTATAAATAGTATATTAATATTAATATTTAAAAAGAACCGCACAAGGTGCGGGTACTAAACTAGTTGAATTATTATAATTTTTGCAAGTTGATTTTTTGAAGATTTTTTTTTCAAAATCTATTATATATATAATCATCAATATCAATATCAATATATATATATATATATATATATATATATATATATATATATATATATATATATATATATATAGTATGGATCTATTGTGCACACCCCTTAGGGTGTACTTTGTGCAAAGATCTGAACCCTTGATCGGAATGAAATAGATGGACAGGATTTCGCCATGTGTCCCATGAGTTGAAAAAAAATAAATCAAAACTACTCTAAAACGAGGTGCGTGGGCCCGTGTGTGGTGAAGTGGAATTAAAACCTAGTTTAGTTACCGTCTTCTTCATTCAAAATCCAAAGATCCCAAGGTGTCGTCTTCCTTCCAGTGCACGCTTGGAGCCGGTGAGGAATCGAGGATCTTTGTTCCTGGCGAGGATTCGAGGCAAAGGCGAAGCGGTGGGGCAAGGTGGAGGCGAGGCGGTGAGGCAAGGCGGAGACGAGCCGAGTTGGATCGAAGGCGAGTCGAGGAGGCGAAGATCGACGACGGCGATGATGCCGATGGTCGAGGAGGAGCCGGTTGACTGCCTTCATGGGTCGACCGTTGGGCAATGGAGGCCATGTGTTCCGATTCGATCCAATTGATATTTTTGCTCTCTTCAAACTCCCTTGATGTCTGGTGTCGTTTAATTCGAGTAGAGAATATGAGGTATTTCTCATTGCATTTCCCCAATTTCTATCTTCCTATGCTTCAGTCCTTCTCCATGTCTCCATGAGCAGAGTTACAGAGACCCCAAATATAGATTATAAAGATATTGTTCAGCCCCAAAACTCCTGTTACAAATTGATTTTTTTTATTTACTCTTTTTTTGTCTGGTTTGTTGATTCTTTGTTTATTACTCAATCGCATTCCAGAATGGCGATTGAGGCTAGAGGAGTCCCCGCTGCCCTCTCGCTCCTCTCCCTATTTCAATTGACTGATTTCAACTGCAAATTTGTGGCCTCCGATCCGGATCGCGTCTCGTTCTTGATCGGCCTGATGTTTAATCCGAATCGGATCGATATCCAGATCAACGCCACTTCGATAATTGAGTTGGTGCCTAGATCTCTGGAGGCGCGATCGAGCGTCAGCGGCGGTGCCGGGGTGTTCGATGGCGTGATTGGGGTGACCCGGGAGGGGGCTTGGTAGGGTAGGCTGGGTGGGGGTGGTTGGTGTTTGGGTTTGTGTAGGTTTCGACGAAATTGGGAAGTTGTGGTTTAATCAACATGTGATTCCCGTATCATTTGGGGAAAATGAAGAATTATTCAGATATTTACGTTGAATTTAGTGTCTGATTTTTTAGATGTATAATTTGATTAATAAGTCGTAAATTATTCAGACGTATGTGTCGAATTTCGGTTACTAGTAGTAATGAATTAGTAAATGTAAAACATTATTCGTATAAATCGTAAGTATTGTTTTGGGAATTAGGGTTTCTTTTATTTGAAGTTTATTAGAGTTTCTTTTATTTGAAATTTATTAATAGAAACAAAACATTATTCGGTAATATGTGACAAATTATTCAGTAGAATTGATAATTTTTCATCTACACTGGATAAAAAAATAAGATAATATTATTAGGTACCATATGAAATATTATTCGGTTGAATTGATAAAATTAAAAAACAATCGAAATCATGGTTAAAATAAAGTTTGGTTGTGGGATTTTTGAACGTGGGATCCACAGATTTGATAGAAAAAAAAAAAAACTATTTTAATCCTAGCCTTCCATTTCTTTAAACCAAAGGTCAAGATTTGTGCATTATATATACTTTAAGGGGTGTGCACAAGGGAACCACTCCCTATATCTAATATATATATATATATATATATATATATAATGGGGAGCTTTCACATGCACCCACCCCTTAGAATGCATCCGTGAGACCATGTATGAACCGTCGGATGAGGAAGATATGGATGGTTAGATTTGAATGAAAGAATTAAAATAATTAAAATAAAGAATATAATTAGTTTCTCTCTCCAAATCCCATATTTCTCTCCTAAACCATTCCAACGTGGGTTTCCTGTAAACAAAAACGGTAGTAGAGCGGTATTTTGTGAGAGTGTGTTCGTCAATGAATATGTTTTTGTGTTCCTGTAACCATTTCGGGTAGTAGAACGGTTGCAATATTAGGAGATGAACAAATGGTTGCAAGTTCATCCGAAGAAGAGCCGTAATTTGGAGTAGATGAAACACATATTCAAAATGAATATGTATTCAGATGAATATCGAATAACTAAAGATGTATTCATACGAATAAGTGGAGTTTATTCAAATGAATATGTATTCATTTGAATAAGTAGAGTTTGTTCAAATGAATATTTATTCATACGAATAAGTAAAGGTTATTCAAATGAATATGTATTCAAATGAATATATGTATTCAAATGAATATTTATTCACAAGAAGAATGCGACGGTATTCAAATGAAAATAATCGTTTATTACCTTCTCATATTCAAAATATTCATTCATATATTCATTAATATTCATTAACATTCTACGCGTTTCTAGTTAAAACTACCGTTATTTTGTCATTGTAAATGGATATATAAAAGGCAATTTATTTTTTAATCTTTTGATTTTCCTAAAATTTCTCTTTTTAGTTTTACTATTTGAACATCTAATCCTAACCCTTAATTCAATTTTAATCTAGTGGCTTAGGATTGGTCTCACGGATGCATTGTAAGAGGCAAATGCACTGGATAATATCTAATATCTAATATCTATCTAATATCTAATATAATACTAAAACGGATGCTAAATGTGCCACTTGGCAATCTCACCTTAAAAATAGATTATTTAACCAACCACAATTTACTGCTAATTTATTATTTAATTTTAATCTATATATTTATCTAATTAATTATTCCAACTTAAATTTCTAATTACGCTCATGTATATCCAAATTGTAGTACAAAGCAAACAGATTCAACGTACTGTACAAATAACTTTGACTAATATTTATTGTATAATTTTCTCACTAATCCAAATTAAAAAAAAACATATACGTACAAACTAATTAAGCCCCATCCATCTAAAAATGAATACTACAGTACTTTCTTCCATCTAGCATAAACCAATTATCATTAATGATTAATCAATGACATTTAATCAATCATCTATCCATCTATCTAATTTATAAATCTTTATACTCCAAACAAACAAAAAAAACAAAATTAAATCTTATTAATCAATTAAAAAAATTAAAAAATCAAATGAAACTTTTGTATCAAATCATTGATGTCAAGATAAAATTTAAACGTAAATGACAAGATTAAATTTAAACAAAAGTTCCAATAAGTCTAAATCTTATTATGGTATATATTGGTAGTGGTTCTTTTGTACAAATTATCCATGTAAATAGTCATGTGCTATATCCATACACCAACTATATACTACCTTTTCCCTTTTCCTTTTAAGTGAATTTTGGATAAAAAAGGTTGCAGTTGTTTAGCGAAATCATTGATTAAAATCTTATTTTAAAAAATGTACCATGAGTTGGTCATATCTACCATAATTTTTTATATAATTTTCAAACCGTCTAGGTTATCATGTTATATCTTTTAGTAGCATCTACAATTAGAAACCATCATTCGCTGTATTCTTAACTTTTTTTTTTCATTGATATATATCTACATTCATTTTTTAATACATATATTCTTAATATTCTTAGCTCTTGCCATTTGATTTTTTTATTTTCAATAAATGGCAGTTAATTTTTTTAAAAAATGGTGATTTTGACATGATAATTAAGGTGTATTTTCATGATCATGTCTGTAAATATGAATCAATTTTTACCTTAATAAATGATCAACTCTATAGTGTGTTCTCATCCTGATAGATAAGTCGAACTGATGAGTCCCATAAACGTTTAAAGAACACAAAATTGTGATAGTGAGAAAGAAGGAGGATGACCTAGATGGCTAGATGATAACTTGAGCAACTATCCCATAATATATAGGTGATTAAGTGTTAGTTTTTGGGCATCATTCCTTTATAATTTTGAAATGCTCTATCTATTTCCATTAATATATTTATTTATTTTTTCTCATCAACCTTATTTATTAAGAAAAACAATTCAAATACAATATTATTATAAAATTTGGATAAAATATTTTTAAAATACAATTTTTCTACGTGACCTTGCGGATGAGAGTTCTATGTATATTGAACATTAAAAAGGCTTATCTTCTTAATAATTTTAGATAGTTTATTAGGGTTAAATCTTACACAAATCACTTTTACTAATTTTCAATTATTATTTTTTGCCCTTTTAAATTAGTAATCAATCAAATATCAAAATAAGACTAAGGAATAATACAATTATGATACTCAATACCCCACGCCTTAAGTAACAAAAAATTACTAATATATATAGAGTTAAAATATATGAAGGTTTTGCTTAAACAAAATCAATGACATTTGTATTAGAGGTATTGATAAGAGAGTTTGTGGTAATTCAACCGTTTTTATTTCATATAATTGAATTCAATGAACAAAATTTCTCATTTCAAATAACTACACATTCCTTTTTTGGCTAAGTGTATATAATAACAACTTCTTTGTCAATCTTAAAATTTAATCGATCCCCGAGTTATTACTTTATATTAAGGTATATATGCATATGTCTTAAATACATTATATTATTGGAATAATTGTGAAAACTTTACTTGAATAAACTTGGTCTTTTTGCCTCTTTTATAACCCCAAACATGTCGACGTTAATTGATATGAAAAATAATTTAGAAAGCTATATACGTATTTTTTATAGCTTAAGGTAAAGTACTATGGGTAGAGTAATTAAAACAATTGTAACTGCTAATAAAATATTGAATGATTTAGATTTTAATAGTCGCTTTATAGTCGGGAGGGTTGACCTATCCGATAGCATCCTATCAGATTTCGTACGTATAGCAATACGAAACATTATTGACGTTAATACATCTGAAATATTAAGCCCGTGTCTAAGGCACGGGTACTGTACTAGTATAGTACTAAAACAGAAGTGAAAGAAACACGTGGCAGCCTCACCTTAAACCAAGGCTTACGTGGTAGTTTTTCATTAAATGTGGCCCAACTTATATTACTAACAGAATTTAATCAATTATTAAATAAAATAAATTTAATGATAATTCAACAAATTTACTAGAATATTAATTTCTCCCAAAAAAATTTTACCCGTTTGAATTGTAAAGGCCCGGATTTTTAAATAATAAATTTCAACAAATAATATAAAATGGATTTAAGTCGAAAATAATAATAATAATAATAATTCGGATATTTTAAGGAAAACTCGTCTTTAAATTACTAAATTGAAATTGAAACTCTCAAAACGTTATTTTGATCGAGTCAGAGTAAGATTGTGAGAGCGGGTTCCGGGTTTTATTATCAGGTATTTCAAATGTAGGTTTGGTACCATTTTGTGTGTCTCATTCCTCTCCTCCTTTTCAATCAGCAGTAATAGACTAGTAGCCCTTCTTGTCTTCTTCCCTTAAACTGAAATTGGTAGCAAATGACTCCCTTTCTACTTGGTGTTTGACCAAGACATAACAACTCATCCCTCTTCTTTTGGGTAAAATTTTATCCTAATGATGTGAGCTGAATCTGCCATGTTTTACAGTAACTTTTATATCGATTTCTGTATACATTGCATTCATTTGGGCTTAGATAGTACAGAATCTATGTAGGGGGAGGCAATCATTCGCGCCTTAGGTAGTCAGTTCTCACTGTTTCTTTGAGTTACTTTTCAGGTGTATGCGCCGTTCTGGTCAAACACCTGAGTTTGACAGCTTAGACGAACCGGAGCGCTACCTACACATCCACTCCAAACTCAAAAGGATAATGGCGGCCGCTGAGACACAGGAACAGCTGGTCGCTAGGCTTACCAGGGAATTGGCCGCAAAGGATACTGTTATCACCGCTAAGGATGCTGCTATCGCCGCTGAGAGAGCAGCAAGGGAACAAGCACAGGCTGAGCTTGCCCAATATCCAACCACGGCAGAGGACTACATGCACCCAACTCTCGTCGTGCCTGAATCGGCGATTCTAATCCCTGATAACTCTTTTGAAATTCGCACTCAATTTCTTATAGAGATTAAAAATAATGCCTTTTATGGTAGATTTAATGAGTGTCCTCTTGAACATATTACAAACTTTTCTGACATGTGCCGTACTATTGCTGAAGGTACAACCCTGGAATATGTCAAGATGAAATCTTTTCGCTGGTTTCTCGCTGGGCCTGCACTGAAATGGCTGGAAGGGCTGCAAGCAAGATCACTCACAACCTGGGCCCAAGTAGAGCAAGAGTTTCTGAACAAATTCTTCCCACCTGCCAAAACAGCACATCTCTTGCCCTACTCATGGACAACCGCCCTACGTCATTCAGGAGATCTTCTTCAACTCTCTGGATCAAGTCACAAAGGACATGATCAACCACTATACTCGCTATGAGTATCTGACAATGCCGCCAAGTGACGCATGGGGAGTGCTAGAGAAGCTCACTAACTACGACAACAAGTATGGGTCTACTGCAACCTATGAGGAGAACCCATACGCCAGGCCAGCACCATCCATGCCCCTATATGAGCCACCTAAGGAGATTGATCCTGCTGTTAGGGAGCAGTACTACAGAGACCAGAATAAGAAGCTCATCAAGTAAGTAAAGTATCTCTCTGTCAACCAGCCTTGCATTGAATGCGGATCGCAAAGGCACACCACTCCTGAGTGCCCACACGCAGAACAAGTCAGGATAGCAGAGCATCATGAGGATGTAGCTTACGCAGGGGGTCCCAGTTGCTACATGGGGGACCAAAGGTTTCAGCAACCACAATGGAACCAAGGTGTCCCTAGGAACCCCCCGCCCTACAGAGCTCCAGGACATCCGGAAAGGGAGCAGAAAAAGGATGATATACAGACATTCCTGGAGGAAATACGGAGGATCCCCAGACAGTCAGGGTCACTTCCAGGATCTTCAAAACCAAATCCTAAGGGAAAGACTGGACACATCGCTGCTATAAAACTCAGAAGCGGCCATCAACTGCAAGAGCCAGAGGTCGGAAAGCAGCAGAACAGCGAGGAACAGCTAGTCGATGTCGACAACCCTCTCGTCGATCTCGACAAAGGCCTACTCGACCTCGAGGAGAAACTTCCAGAATCCTCGTCTGCGCCGAACAGCAACTCGACCGCACCCAACCTGGTCGACATCGACAAAGGTGTAGTCAATCTCGAGGAGCCTCTAGTCGACATGGAGAAGTCTGCAGCACCTCCGACGTCTGTTCTGGCTCTGAATCAGAAAAAGAAGCTGCCTTTCCCCACAAAATCTCTAAAGGACCCGGCAGAAAAGAAATTTCAGCGCTTCATCAAGATGCTTCAGAAACTCAACGTCACTATCCCCTTCACAGAAGCTCTCAATGAAATGCCATCTTATGTCAAGTTCCTGAAGGAGATTCTGAGAAAAAAGCGATCGATGACGGAAATCACAGAGGAGTGCAGCCATCTGGACATATTGGAGAAGAGGCCGGATCCAGGTAAGTTTGCTATAACTATTGGATTTGGTCCATACAAAATTAATGCCCTATGTGATCTTGGAGCTAGTGTGAGTATAATGCCTTTAACGATTTTGTCCAAGATTAAGATAGGTGCCCTGGAGCCTGTGGATGCTAGAATTTACATGGCCAACAATACAATGGTCATTCCAACAGGCATGGTGGACAACGTCCCAGTACAAGTAGGTAAATTCTTCGTCCCTGCTGATTTTCTAGTTGTTGATATGCAAGAAGATCCTGCTTGTCCAATTATTTTAGGAAGACCATTCTTGGCGACGGTGGATGCCAACATAAGCGTTAGGAAATGAGTGCTCACCTTCAACATCAGCGATGAGGTAATTGAGTATTCCTTTAATAAAACTGAATGGCATACAGGTCCAATGGAAGAGGTCAAATCTATCTCAGCTGGCTACATCACCTGCGGGGAACCCAAGGTCAGGAATATGACCCCTGAGGAGCTGGAAAAGAGGGACATGGAGTCCCAGGTGGAGGAGATCATGACAATCCTCAAGGAGAACACAGAGAATCCCATCGACACAGACAAAGGTAAGTCGTTGTGGATTAAGTATGGGGTCAAGATCGACCAGGGCTCCTCGACATCGAGTAGAACCCTAGTCGACCTCGACCAGACCACGGAGCCACCACCAGCACCGGCATCGTCGAGCAGCGAACCAGACAAACCAGGCTCGTCGATCTCGACTAGCCTTGTCGAGGTCGACCACCACTCGACGGCATCGGCTTCATCTTCCTCGACGCTGACTCCACCAGACGGCCAGAGCTCGTCGATCTCGACCACCCTGGTCGATGTCGACCACCACTCGGGGAGCCCAGTCCCTGCTTCCTCGACGCTGAGACCACCAGAGCAAGGATCCTCGTCGATCTCGACTAAGCTTGTCGAGATCGACCACCACCCGACTCCACCAGAGCCTGCTTCCTCGACGCTGCAGCCACCAGGAGCGGATCCCTACTCGAGATCGAGTAGGCTACTCGAGGTCGACAAGCCTTCTTCGTCGACTTCTGCCTCTTCGACCAGACCACCACCAGAACCTGCAGTCTTGTCGAGATCGACTAGCCCTAGTCGAGATCGACCAAACACAGTGGTCCCCGATTCCGTCTCTGCGAAGGTAAGTCAAGGTATGGATCTTTCTTCTCCTATTTCCATTAAAGATTTATCTATACATGGGAGAGGTCTGCCTTGGTATGTGCGATTGTGCAGGATATCCAATGATGAGCCTAAGGAGTATGAAGTTGGAGACAAGCTCTATGTCTCCAAATCAAAGGATCATTGGTTTCCCAACAAATTCAACAAGAAGCGGATGGGACCTTTCGTGGTGAACAAGATCCATTCAGGAGGATTACAACTGATGGACAAGAATGGAGTCTTATTTGAGGCCCAAGCTACATGGGCCCTGCAGATGCCACCTTGAGCATAAATGGAAAGTCGGCCTAGCGACTATAAAATCTAGAGCATGTACATAGACTTTTTAGGACTTTTTGAGACTTTGTTGTTTTTGTTTTGGTTTTGAACATTTCTTTGGTTTTTGTTGTTTCTATTATGGGTATATGTCTTCTACTTTTCAGGTCAATGGATAGAACCAAGCCTTACTCGGCCAGGAGGTGCTCCATTCGAAATTTTGAGGCTCTGCACATCTGTCTTGTGAGTTTCTTTCTTTACCCTTACCTTGTTTTTATACAGTGAGGACACTGTAATATTTAAGTATGGGGTGGGAGAAGGGCTTACTTTGTGCATATTTGATTTATTTGACATTACTTGTGCATTATTTCTTAGAATTGCTACATGGCTATTTTGGAATGCATTATTGATTTATGTGCTTATATGCATGTTTTCCAAAATTTGAGAAAAATGACCCCCATTGAAAATTTTGGTTAATGTCATGGAAGCTTATATTGAACTCGACGATGCAAAATTGGATTCATTAGAGGTATAGCATGAAATTACCTAGTAAAGGGAAGTCCCAATGAAGTGCATATTTTCTTGCAAACCATGAAAGGAGGTAAAATTTAAAGTTGCTTTTGACATGTTGCATGATAAAATGATTGAGGACTTTATATTTCCATATAATGCTGATTGTTTGAAATCCTAGCCTTACCCATGCCTATGCATCACAAAAGCCATAATATGCCTTATTTCAAATATTGCTCCACATGATCTAAAAATTGCCATTCTTTACCTTATCCGGGGATTATGTTGAGAATAATGTTACATTATGGAGATTTTTATATGGTGTTTGTGTTGTTGTCATTATTGGAGTTTGGAAGGAAATTGTTTGAAATATATGGAAAATTTAATGAGTGAAAGAAAATCCAATCGCCTCAGGAGATAAAGGTAGATTGACCCTACTCTCTAAGATAATAGTTTGGAGAGATGGGACCCATTGTAAGGAGTCCAAAGCACTAAGTATCCGGGGCCATTCATGACACCCATGTTTGCGACTCGCGAGAAGGCAGTGCTGAGGTTAGAGAGGTAAAAGCATTATTATTGAGAAAAGCAATATGAAAGGTGATGAATCAAATGGAAGAAGGAATGTGGAAACTCAAGTTTGGAAAGTTACTCCATTTCCCCGGATCAAAAACACCACATTGCCAAAAATTACCCACCTTTTGCCTTTTACCAATCTACTCCTTATTTGAGCTTAAATTAAAGTCCTCTTGATTATTAATGCTTTGTCACACATGAATTATTTGTGCATAACCCTTCTTTTATGAGTAGATGTTGCTTTTACATATTTGCACATGCATGAATCTGTGACACTAGTACCTTTTCGAGGATGGTAATTGATTGCAGGGTTATATGAGAATGAATCTAAGATGTTGAGAGTTTGAATTCTTCCCCTAAATGACACGTAATTTCCAGTACATGTTATTGTGACGATCCTTAATGTAAATTCGTGATTGTATAACATTCTGTATCCATGATAGTCACATTGTTTAGGTCTCGTGTTGCATCTCGCTTTCTGTCATGATTATGTTTGGTTTCGCGTGTCTAATTGACCTGTTGTAATGATCGTACTACTGATTGGTTAGAACCATGAATGGCATAATATGAGTCTATATGAATGTTGCTTTCCCTTAATTAGGTTCATGATAGTGTGGTAAGCTCCTCTTTGTACGAATGCCCCGTAAGATGATCTCCTCGGCATTTTAGTTAGTGTTGCCCTTGGCCTTGCTTGATTAAATTAGTAGTTCCATCTGTGACCACGCTATCGAAGTAATATCTTGATATATGCGTGTCTCATTTAGTATTATTAAATTGGAACACATGCCCCCATATTCTGCTTATATTGCCATGTTACGTAGGCTTATATTATGCACTGCTACATTCCTCCCATGGTTTTGTATCGCTGGACTATGTCAATGTGGTCTCTTGTGTATCGTTGTGTTAGTCAATCAAGCACATGTATGTATCAAATATTGTATTGCGTCATTAGTACCACGTAGGACTCTTGGTTGCGAGTTGTGCGGATTTGTACCTTGGCTATATTATCGTTGATTCCCTCTCGAGATATGTCCTTGATAGTGTGACTCTTCCCTTCTGCTATTCTCTTAAAATGTTGTATTCGCCCTTATTAGTCCTAGCATGTTTACATGATCATCGCTCTATAGCGTTCCTTATTACTTTATGATGCCCTCTCGTGCTTACATGAATATATGACTTGACACTTCGCATAATCACACACCACTCTACATCATGTTTCCGCATATACATGACATCGGAATGTTAGGGTGGGTCTAGTCGAAGTACCTTGATGTATTCATGTTTGATATGTGCTAGTAGTATCCTATAGGGTTTATGAATTTCGATATGGCTCCCTAGATGGTAACTTTTCGTACTTACTGCATTGCGTAAACATGCTTCATGAACCTTATGCTGAGTTTCCTTAGGCCACTCTTAACTATGCCATGTCTCATCGTGTATCGCTAGCATCATGTAGGACCTATGCTTTCTAAATGTGACCCTTCGTCTGATTGCGTGACATTCTTGACTTATTATATGATCATTGTTGCCAGATGTGATAGATACCATGCTGCTCTTATGTGTTCTCGTATAACATTAGGTCATATTGTTACGATAAGCTCATCAGGATGCATTGACCTTGATTGTTGATATATATACCCCGCTAGTGCATTGCTCATATATGTGATACTTGCTCTGTTTGCTAAATCATGCATATCTCATTCAGGGCAACTAGGCATTATGGCTTTCATGGAATAATAGACTGCTATTTTGCTTCGCATGCATCGATGTAGGCCTCAATCGTATTTTTAGAAATGTACATGTATGTCGTTGTTCCTTGAGATAGGTACATGCTAGTGTGGATTGATATGGTTGGTTTGCTTGTGATGAACTCTTGCTACTTGTCACAAATTATCACCTAAATAGACTTCCATAAGGGCATCGTTGCTATTCTCGGGTCGGAATTTCGTCTCTACTTGTCGTCTTTAGTTGTGGTCCATTTTTGTCCTCGAAAGGAATTTGGGTTGTCCACTCTTTTCACTCCCCTATCTTCACTAACTTGGACTCTTGCGCGATACATTAGACGAGCGACCGTATGGGAAAAGAGAATGAGGAGTTGGATAGCGATAGAACAGTGCAACGGAAGTGTGGGCCCATAACCCACGGGCCTCGGGATCAATGATGTCGACGGAACGGGCACGCATCAAGAATTACGGTTACTGAGTAATATATGACTTGCAAGCGAGAGTGTTCTCCGTTCGAATTACTAACCCTTTTTGAACTTGTTGACAATGATATTGCACTAACTTGGCGATGAGATTTACATGTTGATGTGCTGACTTGATGATGACTATGGCCTGATTGTCCGTCGTCTATGATGATATGATGTGATACCTTACGGATCTAATGTACCATGATGTCTTGACGTGTTGCTACTCTAAGTTGCTAAGCATGATTTGAATTCCTTTGCCTGTAAAATGTGAACTACATATGCTAAGAGACCTGAATTGTATCTGATAAGGTTATAGTGCAACATGTTAGCTTGACTTCAGTATGTTCATGTATGATGTTTGCAATGATTATTGAGCATGATGATAAACTGGGACTTGTTGAACCCATGATGTTATGTTTATAAATGCTAGTTGGCATGATTTAGACCTTATGTTTGATGATTTTAATTATTGCTTCTTCCTTAAACCTCTGGGTGAGGTTGTTGGTAGCATGGTAGAAGAGTGGTGGAAGAGATTGAGTGGTGAGGATGATCGGGGATGTTATGAGATAAGTCGCAAGAGAGAGATGTTGGTTTAGGTAAGACTGAGTGAGCTTTAGGAGTTTTGCAAGGCATGATGCTGGTGATATCTTGGGAAGTGTGGGAAGTGTAAGAAATGACCTTAAGAGAAGTGAGGATATAGTATGAGAGGGTACTCGGGTGTGGAGTTAGAGATAGGAGTTGGATTCTTAGAGGTGGATGGTGTGTGTGAAAGTTTGGTGGAATGAGGGCGAGATTTGAGCATCGAGATGAATTTTGTCTGAGTTGACGTTGGCGAGTCTAGAAGAGGATTAGTCTTGGTTTGAGAGTGGAGATGGGCGAGTGGAGACTGTATTTTATTTTAACTGGTATGATGTGAGGATTTTCTTGATTATGTGATTTATTTATATCTGCTGGCATGATGTTAGATAGTGACCATGATAAAACCTGATATGGAATAACATTTCATGTTGAAACGCAATGTTAAAATCTAATTGGTAGTGACTAGTGTTATCATGATATATTGATGTTTTGCTATCTTGTTACGTTGTTTTAGAAGCATGTTAGGATGTGTTGTGATATGATAATATATGAGATCATGATGTGTTATTATGTGGAAGCAAGATGTCTTATTATGAAATAGTAAGCATGATATTATATTATATGATCGGTAAGCATGATTATGAATATGTAAATGATGAATATGGCTGGGGCATGAATATGATTGGTTTATATATGAAATAATGGTGTCTGATGGCTAAATGATCGTTATATGGGGTTGTGACGAGTTAAGGTGGTGTCTTTTAGGGCATATTGACATTTTGATTAATTATATACTGCTTGATCTTTTTTTTTTTCTGAATCTTAATAGCATGCCCTTGTTGTGTTGATATGTTAACGTGATGAATATGTTCTACTTGTGTTGCGATATCGATATGCGATTGTGAGATTTGATGTGTACTGACGTACTAACCCCATAACACCTAACCCGTTGATTTTTGGACATGTGTGCTTACGTGATGAGTGATGAACATTTGATTATTCACTTGTGATGCCTTCAGTATGATATAGATATACCTTATGATTCTTAGTATGTCGAGGCTTGTTGTTTCTTTGGTACTTGTTGAATTGTGAATGATGTTGCATGATCTGGAAACTAGGAAGAGAATATGGGATTAGCCCTTAGAGGTGGATGATCCCACCTTCGAGCTTCTGAATTTGATTGATTTTTATGCGGGAAACTGATTTGGTTTTGGAGGATTTTGACGAAATTCGATCGAAAGAATTTTACTTGTTTTGGTGTAAAGCTGCTTGGTTAAACGTCTTATTTGAAGATTTGAGCGGTTTGAAAAGGAATTACTTGGAATTTTCAATAATAAACGTTACCGAGAGTTTCAACGATTTCGAAGCCAATCTTTTTCAATTGCGGAATCCCCTTTAAAACTTTTCAAACCCGGGCAACTCTATGATACTTCACGAAGTGGATACATGCATTTTATGAGGGCGTTTGTAGGGTGCTTGCTAAGACGTAGTGATGACATTATAGAACTTTTAGAGTTGTGGTACTTCCGAAAAGTCGAAGCGAGGATGTGATAGGGGCGCTTATTGCATACTTGTCAAGGCCAATTTGAGATGTCACGATCGTGACTAGGAGGATGTTGTGAAAATCTCGGAAGACGCAGCCGAGATGATTACAAGATCCTTGGACATGGTCCTCGCACTCATCAATTTCAAACTTCATCTCCTACTTTATTTTGGTTTTAGTCTCGGGGACGAGACTTGTTTTTAGAGGTGGATGATGTAAAGGCCCGGATTTTTAAATAATAAATCACAACAAATAATATAAAATGGATTTAAGTCGAAAATAATAATAATAATAATTCGGATATTTTAAGGAAAACTCGTCTTTAAATTACTAAATTGAAATTGAAACTCTCAAAACGTTATTTTGACCGAGTCAGAGTAAGATCGTGAGAGCGGGTTCCTGGTTTTATTATCGGGTATTTCAAATATAGTTTTGGTACCATTTTGTGTGTCTCATTCCTCTCCCTCTTTTCAATCAGCAGTAATAGACTAGTAGCCCTTCTTGTCTTCTTCCCTTAAACTGAAATTGGTAGCAAATGACTCCCTTTCTACTTGGTGTTTGACCAAGACATAACAACTCATCCCTCTTCCTTTGGGTAAAATTTTATCCTAACCTCTCTCCCTCTTTTTTTAATTCCACTCATTTTGGCAAACAAACAACACTCTCTCCTGCATTCTCTCTGTAATCAGCTTTAGAAATGAGACAAAGACCACCTTACCTTCCCTAGGATAAAAGAACGCAGCTCCCAGCATACCAGTACTTCCCCTTGTTTTATCTAATCCAAAGAAAACAACTTCCCCATTTCTTGTCCTCCCCATGGCTTCCAACAGCAGCTCTTTTACTTGTTCCCCTTTTAATTCCAAAGCTCAGCTCCGCCCCAAGCCACACGTCTCCCTCCTCCGAGCAGCAGTTATGTTTTCCGACGGCCGCAACCACTAGCCCAGAAGCCGCCACCGCCTCCCAGCGTCGTTTTCCTCCTCCCTCTCCTCTCTGTTGAACCCAGCAGTAGCAGTAGCTCTTCCGAGGTCCTCTTCCGCCAGCCGAAGCCACCAGGAGCGGCCGACGCCGCCAGTGCTTCCTCCACCTCCCCTGGCTTCACGCAAAAGGTCCGGTAAACTCCTCCCTCCTCCTTTTCGTCCCCACACACTGCAATGTCCCTCTTTTATGACCACCTATCCTTGGCCTAGGTCCCCGGAGTTCTTCCCCATCCTCGGAAAGGCAAATCGCACCCGGACGAAGCCGAATCGATTTCCGATCTAGTTCCCAGCGAAGAGCTTCGATCTCGGTGAGCCATCTTTCTCTCTTTTCTCTGCCCGCGTTTGAGTCTTGTTGGGTCTGTGGTGGTCGGGGAAAGTGTTGAGAGCGGAGCTCCGGCGAGAGAGGGTTTCCTCCTTCCTCCTTCCGTCGTCCCTTCTGTTGAGTTGTAGAGAGCTCCGTTCAAGTGAAGAGAGAGACGGGTCTTGCTGGCCCTAAATTCTTGGGCCGGATTCGGTTTCTGTTCCGGGTCAGGTTCCATCTGGGTCTTTCTTCCTTCCCTTCTCTCTGTTGTTGGATCCGGGTCAGTTTTCTTTTGAGTTCAGTTTGGGCTTGTGGGAGACTTGGGCTCGGGTTGGGGAGTGTGATACTTGGGCTTGATGGGTTTTGTTTTACAAATTGTTAAGTTGTTGTTGTGTTATATATTACATGTTATGACTATATGCTATGATTTATAATTAATTATTGTTAGATTATTGGATTATTACTATTATATGTTATTTTAAATTTTGTGATAATATACATTTTCTGAAAATATTATATGTTATTGTTATTAAATGGGGTTTATAAGATGGATTTAATTTGATGATTGTTTTAGACAAATATCATTGGTAATTTAATTTAAAAGGGGTTTTCAAGCTTTATGGATTATCTCTCAAATGATTTATTGTTTGAAAACCAAAATGTCGGAATATTTTGATAAAACAAGATTTTGGGTTGACTTAGAAAATGTGATAATTCCTCTTGATTTGAACAAGTACGATTGGAGAAATTATTTTGAATATGAGTTGACTTAGCTTGAGATTTAAGAATTGGCAAGTTTTTGGAAGAATGATTTTGGTTGATGTTGATCGTATCGGAAATGTTTTGAAAAATGGTTTCACCATCGATTTTGTGTTTGTGCGTATGAATGTTGGTCCGGAGGCTTATGGACATGGCTTCATGATAGGTGTGTATTGCTTTTGGATCACTTTGGACTTGCATTTGGGCCCTTGCTTGTGTTATATTGCTGTTCTGCATCTTCAGGTAAGTTCCCTAGGGGGCTTACTCAGGTTGGACATTCATGCCTGTTGTTGCATTTTATGTTAGGTGTTGCATATGCATAAAAGCATGTCATGTAGTATCCTGTTTAGGTTGTACTAATTGAATGAGCATCTGCTTACTTTATGCGTTTGAAACAGAACGACCGTTATCTGTGATAGTCCTAGAGTCTTTGCTAGGGTCATAGGGTAGCCCAGCCTCATCGGGTACCCTGAGTCAATCGAGTCATGAACTTCCTTATATTATGAGATGCATGCGGGCTTTATTGTGGAGCGGGTTAGGCATGCGTGCCGCCCGATTATGATGGAATGCATTCACGAGCTGCCCAGTCTCCACCCTATCGGAAGGGGGTGGAGGTAGGAGAGGGATATGCTGTTTGGCATTGTCTTGGGCCCTTTACAGTATTCCTGCACATTATTATACCTAGGTGCATGATAGTGTGTTTGACTTTCGTACTGCATTAGAGCATCTTTATTAGGTATAGCACATACTATGTGGCCTCAGCGAGGACTGCCGGTCCCGCATGAGTGGCTCGATTTGACTCCTTTCCCCGTTCTTTTTTTAAGGTATTTTCTGCAGATTTTGAGTGCTCGATGTCTATATGACGGGGTTCCCTTTTCGCGAATCGAAGAACCTAGCTAATTCACTAACTCGTTATAAATGGTAATCACCCACTTATGATTTGTTTTTGACCCGACTATGTCGTGGCACATTGTATCTTAATTTTGTTTCCATCTTACTTCCGTTTGAATTGATTTTCGCGACATAGCTCCTAGGACAGGTTAAGGGTAACCAGCGACCCTACCATACTTTTAGGGTTCGAAATCCCTCTTTATTACTGACCTTAAAAATGAATTGAAACCTCGACCCATACCTGGATTGCAAGATACGAACAAGGGGTTTTATCCCTTGAAACGTAACCCGGAAATCATAATTATGAGCCGTTACATGAATTAAAGATATTTTTTTTAAATTAACTAATTAATTACTTTCTATTGTAAATTTTATTTATTTTTTCTCATTTATTTTGTGTTAACACTTAATATGTTTGTTATTTAGAAGATCATTGCCCAATTTGAATTGGAGGAAGCCTGGCATGTTCAAGATGAATGCAACTTCGAAAACAAAGTGCTCAAGAAACGGGGATGCAATATTGTAATCGACCACTTTTCATACGCTAAGTTAGATTTGTTGCTGGGTGATGACAATAAGTTATCCATTTATGGAATCTTGCTTCTTGATGCACATCTATTGTCGCAGTGACTTCTCTCGATGCATAAGCCGATCCAACATTGTAGTCGATCATTGCCCAGGTTGAATTGGAGCTCTATCTTGATGCATATGTAGGAACGTTGAATTGATGTTCTTCACATCACTGCTAATCTCCCAAACATCAATGATTGTTGAAGTGGGTTTTACTATTTGATTCAAACATAGTAGTTGTTAAAATCTATCTTTTTTCTATTTACAAACAAAAAAACGATTGTAATCTCATTTTACCCGTTTTTGGTAAGATTTCTACTTATCTCGAAAATTTGGTGGGATTTTTTCTACTAATTATTTATAAAATGATTTTTTTTAATCTATTTTTTTCTATTTACAAATAAAAATTATTGTAATCTCATTTTACCCGTATATGGTAGGATTTCTAATGCTATCTCAAAAAATTTGGTGGGATTTTTACTACTGAATTATTTGTACAATGATTTATTAAAATACAATTTTTATCTAATTACAAACAAAAAAACATTACAATCTCATTTTACCCGTATCTGGTAGGATTTCTGCTATCTCAAAATTTTGGTGGCATTTTTATTGCTAAATTATTTATGCAGTAATTTGTTAAAATCCAATATTTATCCATTTACATATAAAAGAAGTTCATCATATATCTCTACACACAATTGGTAGAGTTGATCTTATCGTGAAGAATGATAGGCAAGTTCATTTTTATATGTATTGATTTGTATATTTTGTTATTAGTTATTTATTTTACCACCTTTAACATTGAATTCTTTCATAAGAATCGTATATTGAAGTGACCTGTTGGTTCAAAATTATTTAAACAACTATATATACCCATCAATATAGAGTTGAATAGATACATCATTACAAAACCAATCATCAATATAATATTATCTTAAGTATTCCATTATATATATTCGGTGACATCTCCATCCGAGCTTTTCAACCTGTTGAATAGGAATATATGTTCGAGCCCAACATTTGTTATTTACTAGGATGATGCAGCGCGCTTTGCGCACGACGGACTGTTGTAGCAATTGTCTGTTATTTCAATGTCTGTCATCTGAAATAAGTAGTGATTTCCAAGAGGCTCTTTGGTTAAGAGAGCCATTTTGCAAGTTAAGATGAAGTTTACAGATTTTCAACATCAACGCATGTGTTGGAGTGATAAACACAAGGGTTCTCCACATTAAACATTTTAAATCAAGTACTAATTATACAAAGGTTCTACAAATTTAATATCTTAAACCAAATACCAACTATTATCGCCATCAATTCAACAATGATATGTACCTTCCCTTGCCTTTAAGAAGCGGATCCTCCTCTAAACACAGAAAATCCTCCTGTAAACACATATAGATGATACAATGTCAACTAAAAATATAGAAAATCATCGGCTCCAATATAGTCTATGCTCTTGGAAAATTCAAAGGTTGATACTTGATATAATGTCAACTGTAAACATGGAAAATATATCACTGATAATGATGATCCAATGTCATTTTTTATCGATACTACCATCTTTCTCTAGCTTAACAATTGCCCTATATAGTTCCATTTTCCCTTCCTAGAAGCAAATTGAAATAAAATCCTTAAACATTGATTTCAGACATTGCATAACATTTCAAATTAAGGTAAGGCTTTTCCAACCCTATGAGCAAATGTCTGAGAAAGAATAAATAAAGAATCAGGAAAAGAGTATTGTAAGAAAAGAAAAATATATGAGTCCTTAATTTATGTCCATTAAACCTGCAATTAGGGTACATCAAATATTTTGGGGAAAACATTCCTAATAGATTGTAGGTAAAAAGCTTTCCGCTGCTCAGAAACAAAGCCAAGAGATAATGTGGCACATAGGTGCTAGTACTACCTCTGATTTATCAATCATATTCGGTAAATGCAACATTACTTAATGATTTGTAGCAATCTTAAAATAGCCATATGAAGAGATGAAAGAGCTCAGGACTAATAATTAACTTTAGAATTTAGAGTCCACATGTAAGCCGAAAGACACCAAGCAATAAAAGAACAATGTACCTAGCCACCCACTTCCCTTAACTACGTCATATGTGTACCATCTTCTTACCTAAAGGAGGACTGATCCCACCCTGCATACACAACCAAAACGCCTACTAAGCAACTGAGATATTCACTCATGAATCCTAAAAAACTAATGCACCAGTCGATTAAGCAACTGAGATATTCACTCATGAATCCTAAAAAACCTAATGCACCAGTATACACATATTCTAATTCATTAGGAACAAGACTCTTAAACTAATTCTCAAGAACCAAACCAAAAAATATTACCACCACTGGAAAAAATGCTTCTTTTATGTCTCGGCCTTCAGACAAAACCAAATCTACATGTACTTTGTCTCTCTACATTTATGAACACAAATATTAAGAAACTTGACATTGCAAGAATTAATAGCAGAGGGGACAACAAATGAAATGAATTACCCCTATTGTGTTCCTTATAAGTAAAAAAATGGTTGTAAAAATTAAAAATGTAATCACTATTCTCCTTAAACAACTTTGTCTGCTTTCTTATCTTAAATCAGCTATCTATTGAATAAAAAAAATGGTTGTAAAAATTGGTATGTACGTACAATTTCTGCTGATTTATTCGATCTGCCAGGACAATTGTGCGCACTATTTTTCAGGCTTATCATTTGTCACATTGCCACTGATTCCTAATTTGTGAAATGAATTTATGTTTGGAGGGACAACTACAAGTTTGCCCACTTCAAGTTCTCAATAGTCAAGAAATAGATAAACATGAAGAATACATGGCAATTAGCATCTTGCTTCATCATGCATCAACACCATAAATGGCATATTATATTGCATCACACCCTACCACCGTCTGTTAGGACTAAGCAATGACATTTTTATACAGCTCTATGTCTAACATAAGAAGACAAAAATCTAAGATAGAAAAATTATGCATTCATCACAAATAATTATCTGGAGAGTTCACTAACAGACAACTAAAAAAAACTCTCAAGATTAACTACAAAGCAAGATAAATAACATGTATAACTACTTGTCTTAATACTATTTCAGGAATCAAGACAAGCTAAAAGATTGAGAATAAAATTTTATAATTGTGCAAACTGCAAACAAACTAACCAATCAAAGTTCAAGCATAAATTAATTAACTAACCAGAGGAACCTCAATTTGAAGGATCCAAACCCATGGAAACAAAAACTCAAACAAATCACCAAACAACCATACTGAAATCAAATGACGAAGCATAATTGAATTAACTTCGTTCAGATTTGAAGAGGTATGCTTCTTAAATATTATTTCATGATTATTATCTTAGAATTCAGGTTTTGATTTAGGTTTAATTGGGTTTCAATTTGCGTATTCGGACTACATACAATTTAAGTATTTAACCGATGGATCACCAAAAAATTAAACATAATATAACCAAAATTCTTTATTGATAGGTGGATAACCAATGCATTAACATGTAAGAACCACTTCAAATATGTGGAATTAAGAAAAACGTCACAATATACCAAGAGAGAAAAATAATCAGGTTTCCTATAACTGCATCTTCCCAAAATAAGGGATAAAATTGAGGACTTCCAGACCTCCAACTTGACATTCAATAGGCCGATTTCTGGCCACAAAAAAATTGTCTCAATCGGATTTCTAAGCCCTAAACTCTGAGACACCATTACCCAAATCCAAAAAAAAATTCCCAAATCCAAATTCCAAACTTAAGTTTCAGAATTTTATTGTTCATCACTCAAAACAAATTAACCCTAAATTCAGTTTTTTCATCCATTCAAATCCCCCACAATCCGAAAACTCAAACCCTAAATTTGGGAATTTTCAAAAGAAAAATTGAAGACATACTTGCTCTCGGGATAAATCACTACCGTTCAGGATTGCCCACCTCACATCGCATATACTCCGACAACCAACGTCTTCATCTGATCTCATCAGCGTTCAATTTGTGGTTGAGTTCTTCTGAGGAAACAGAGGAGAGTGAGCGAGTGAGAAGACAAAAGAAAAGGAGATATCAAGAAATCAATTCTAGATACATACTGTTTTACAAGCGAGGTATATAAACTTCTTGAGAATCTTCCTTCTGCAACCCTGCAATCACCGACTTTCATTATCCTTCGATTTACCAATTGAAACAACTTAGGGCACAGACGAAAGATGAGGAGTGGGGAGATTAATTCATTAAAGACAAGGAAGAAAAAGAGAGTAGCATATCAAATTACCAGGAAAAGGAGCGAAATTGAAAGCAACTTTCAACAGCTGAGATGAAGAGATGCCTCCTCAGATCGCTAATCGATCGCATGTCATCATTGTGGATGGCCATCCTCTTCAAACCAGAAGAAGAATGAAAAGGGGCAAACAGTAGACGCCTCAAACCGGAAGAAGAAAGGTGCAATCGGCAAGCAACAAACGAGAATGAGGTGCAATGAGCAGCGAGAGGCTTCCACGAGCAATACAACGAAGGGACAACGGTGGTGGGAAGCAAAACATGACAACATGCCGTTAGTGGGAAGGCAGTCGATTGAAGAGGAAGGCTAGAAGATAAACGGGGAAGACGACATAGCAAAATCGGGGATTTAGGTGAAAAGACCAAAAAGACAGTAAAATATATATATATATAAAAAATTAAATGGAAACTCTGGGGCCGCCGACCTTCACTATATTGGCTTGATACCGCCGATGTTAAGCGTTGTTCCAACGCCTCTCCTGGCCACCTTCGTTTCCGGCCTCCTCCGCCGCCTTTCGCTTGATTTCGCCTTGCTTCCGGCCCCTCCTTCGTGGTCGCCCTTGGCTCTTGCCTCAGCTCCGTCCTCGGTTCTCGACAGCTTCATCGGCTCCCCCTTAGTGGTCCTTGTTCAGGCTTTGTAATTACGCCTTCTTAGGGAATCTCCCACCATAGGCCAAAAAATGGGTTTTAGCCTTTTTTTTCCTCCCATCATAGGCCAAAACCCATTTTGGCCAAAATTTTTTTTTGTCTATTTCTAAAATGAAGGCCAAATTTGGCTTGACATTTTAGAAGGCCAAATGTCCACCATTTTATTTATTTATTTTTAATTGTTCATTATTAATATAAATTTATAAATCACATAATTAATTGTATATAAACTATATAATTACAATTTTTATCAAAAATAAAAGTTATAGTTTGTAAAGATATTGATGAGTTCTTTGATATGACTATAATATTTAATATGTTTGGATTATATTTGCATAAATAATTAATATCTTTAGAAAAAACATATTGATTTTATATTATTACATCTTCATCAAAATCATATCTCATAAATAAATATCGAGTTGCATAAATTACTATATTTGAAAAGAATAATAAAAAATCTCAAAACACATCAAAACCATAATATGAAGTAAATTTATAAATAATACAATTATAAATCTATATGTTATATAGTTATGATTTTCAATTAAAAATAAAATTTGTAGTATTGTTAAGATATTCAAGAGTTCTTCGATATGACAATAATATTCGACATAATTGAATTATTATTGCATAAATAATTTTTTTAGAAAATGACATTAATATGCTTTTATTATAAATTCATCAAAGTTATAATAAAAAATAAATATTAAGTTGCTTAAAGTACTAAAGAAGAAAAATCAAATATAAAATGAAACAACCAACTTAGCCTACGGTGGGAAATGAGTATGAAAGTTCTAAATTACATGAGTTTTTATAGAAAATTTGCCTGTCAAATTTAGCATATGGTGGGAACAACAAAAATATTTAATATGCCAAAAGAGAATATTCTCTTTTTGTAGGCTATTTCCCTTGGCTATTCTAGCCTATGGGGGAAGATGCTCTTAGGCTTTGGATTGTTGTTTCAATTTCTTGCTTTGTCCCGTCTCAATCGCCTCTATTTAAACTACCTAGTAGTCGCTTAGGATCTCGTTATCGTCCTTGAGGGTTTGAGACGGTGTGGGGTTTATTTATTGAGCAATGGTTTGGCTTGGGTTTGGTTTTGCGGCCTGGTGTGCTGTGTTGTTCTTGTTGTGATGCAGGCCTCATGTGAACGACGTTTGATTTGTTGTATCCCAAGACGTCGTGGATTTGCGATCGATATCTGATGGCTCTTTAGAGTCCATAATCTGAGATATCCGTTTGTGTCCCCAGAGCTGTCTGTGTGCGTCCTCCGTTAGCTGATTGATTCGTTTGTCGTGTTGCTTTTGTTTTACAGTGTAGGATAGCTAGCACTTTTATTTTATTTCGCACTTTCTTTTCTGTCATTTGTTTCGTGTTATTTCCTTTCTGTCATTTGCTTCGGTTTTTGCTTTGATTGTACACGATGGTTAGTCCATCTATCGGCTTGTCCGGTCTCTCGGTTTCTCTAGGCTTGTCTAGAGAACCGAATTCTTATCTTGCTTAAAAAAAAATGGACCATTGATCAGATCCACCTCCTCAAAAGCAACGACCAAAGTAACTTTGTATAAGGAACAATAAAATTCTTTCCCCCACATTTATAATTATAGTAGTAGGGAAGTAGGGATATATACACTAGTGTAAGACCCGATCCAAGCACGGGAATTACAGTGTAGTTACCTGTATAATATTTGGACTCATAAAGAACTAATTTATCAAGGAATCACCATCCGTCATATTTAGCACTTTATAGACTTTATACTTCTTCTCTATGTTAAATTTTCCGATTTCGATTCTAAACAAATACTTGTTATTAACTATCATCTACATCTCTTTGGGGCATCCACTACTTTCACCACCCTGTACAATTAATAAATTTATATCAAATTAAAATAACGTATACTGAATACCTTATATAAGTACATTTTTTTTATTAATTGCAAAATTGAAACAATAACCTCTTCCAAAAATTTCTCCTGTAAATCTGAAGATGTTATTTTGAATAGGTGCAAGGGGGAGGATTTTCAACCACTGATTTTAAAATCAATGGTTGAGATTCTCTCAACTCTACCCATAGAGTTTTTTTACAAACTCTATGAGATCCAAAGTGCTTTAAGGATATTAGAAAAATTATCTAATAGTTGTTCATTGATAAAGCCTTATATCTTTCCTCCTGTAAAGTAAATTTTTTAAAGTTAGACATAACCTTGTAAAGTAAAATATTATAAATCATGAAAGGAATATGTATGAACTTTTTAAAGATATCTATATAAATTAAAATGTAAATAGAGGGTCTCATGACTCGATTTCATAAAGTTATCTTTTCATCAAAGAAGATCATATCTATGTCGGTAATTTTTTTCTATCTTCTTTGTTGGTTGTAAGATCATGAATAGCATGATATACTTCTGCCATTGTAATTCCAAATCAAAAGATAAAGTTAGAATTTTAAACATCAAGTACGTCAAATTAATATGAATTCAAGAAGTTTACAAAAAAAAAAAAAATGAATTCAAGATAAAATTACTTGTGTAACTTAGTTTATGGTTATTAACCCGGATAGTATATAAATGAGTCACTTATTGTGTCATCCTCTGCATGAAACTTTGTAATATTTAACATATTTTTGGTAAATATTATAATAGTATAAATATTATAATAAGTAGTTCATAGAACCTTTTTTTTCAATTCAATTCCAAAAATTGATATACCTATTAATATTAATCATTATCGTCCGATTAGTCTGTGTAATACTATTTACAAGGTTATTTCGAAATTATTGGCTAATTGTTTAAAACCTATCTTACCATGTATTATTAATCCATTTCAATGAGCTTTTGTACAAGGAAGAAATATTCAAGATAACATATTAATTGCTCATGAAGTTTTCCACTCTTTTCATAACAAAAAGGGCAAATCTGGATGGATGTCATTAAAGTTAGATATGGAGAAAGCATATGACAAAATCAGTTGGAATTTCTTACGCATTATTCTAAACAAATTTGGTTTTGCCTCTAAATGGATTAATTGGGTTATGACCTGTTTGACTAAAACTAGTTTATCAGTTTTAGTAAATAACTTGCCTGACCGTACATTTCAAACTTCTATAGGAATTCGACAAAGAGATCCTCTTGCACCATATATTTTTGTATTGGTTATGGAGCTATTAGAAAGAAGGTTGCAACATGAATCATTGGAATGTGACCCCTTGGTTGGAATCAAACTTACAAACAATAGTAGTCCTATTCCATTCCTCTCCTTTGCAGATTATATGCTCATTTTTGGATGTGCGGATGAGTTAAGTCTTTATACGATTAAAAATCTCTTGAGTATTTTTTCCAATATGTCTAGACTATCTATAAACTACAATAAAAGTTCGTTACAAGTTTCTAAAAATATTCATTTTAGTAAAGCTCAGTCTCTTGCAGTCAACAGTTAAATATTCGAGTTACCAAAACAATGGAAAAATACCTTGGTATACCACTTATTAGTGGTAGAGTTTGTAATGTCTTGTTTGATGAGGCGATCATAAGCCTTAAAAAATAGCTGTCAAAGTGGAAATCCAATTCTCTCTCTCAAGCTGGTAGATCGGTTCTCATTCAGGCAAACCTATATTCTAAAACAAATTATCTAATGCAATCATTTCTTCTTCCAAAATGAATTCTTCAAAAAATTGATCAAATAAACAAAAATTTCTTTTGGAAAAAACTTCAATCTGATAATTATCATCATTTAATCAGTTGGGAACATCTGTGTACTCCTAAAAAAGATGGGGGGATTATTCTTTAAACCAGTTGAGCAAATTAATATTGGTATGCAAATGAAGTTACTTTGGAGAATTATGGCAAATCTTGATAATATTTGGTCAAAGGTAATCACGAATAAATATATCTCGAAAGAGTCTTTAATGGAAAGAGGAAGATTCAAAACTTCTTGGCAATTTGGACGGCTTCTTAATATCAGAGGTCTTTTCTCTAAAGGATTGCTATGGCTAGTTGATAACGGGAAAACTATCAATGTATGGTCTGACATTTGGGTAAATGCACAATACCTAGACAGTATTGTGCATATTTACCATAATTTAAAGTGTGTGATTTATTTACAAATATGAATTCTTGGAATATTGATAAATTAAACAATATATTTCCTTCTCCTATTGTTCATATGATTACTAATATCCATATTCCAGTAACTGATATTCCCGACAAGTTAATTTGGATTTATAGTAGTAATGGAAACTTTTCTGTTAAAGCCACATCATCACTCTTTAATACAAGGAATACAAAAAATATCAGCCGGCTGTATTTGGAAACTTAGTATTGCTCCGAATATTAAAACTTTCATCTGGAAGATTATTTTAGACATCTTACCTCCTACTGTTTGTCTAAATAGATATATAAATAGAGTTCCGAATACTTGTTCTCTTTCTAATTCTGATATAGAAGATATAAATCATTTATTGTTTAATTGTCAAATTACCAGATCCCTTATTCAAAATATGGGTGTTAAATTGAAAAAATGTTTTACTATACCAAATTTAACAAGTGATGTCTCAGAAAATATTCTAAATACTAGGGCTGTTAATATAGATTTTACAGACCTGTGCCATTTATGGCATTCTATTTGGGAGCTGTGAAGTAGAATTATTTTTCGCAGTGGTTATGATAAGAGTATTATCAATGTTTTAACTCAAACTATTGATAATATTTCATGCTGGAGTAAAGAATAGGTGAAAACCAAATTACCAAAACGTATTAGGCATCTTGATAAAATGATTTGGAAATGTCCCCCAATAAATGGCGTTAAGATTAATGTAGATGCTTCGGTCAAAATTGGTTGTCAACCTCAGATTGTGTGCATTCTGAGGAATAATTATGGTCAAGTTATTCGGATACATAAATGTAATGTTAGGATGAGTTCTGTCATCCTAACAGAAGCGTTTGTAGTATATGCTGGTATAAGACTGGCAGCGGAGCTTGGGATACAGAAAGCCATAGTTGAAAGTGATTGCTCAATCGTTATCAATGTCATTAATCAGGTGAACAATATACCATGAGAGGTGGTGCAATTAGTTGAAGAAATCCGTTCATTAAACGAAGATTTTCAGATAATCACATTCCAGTATTGCTATAGAGAGGCGAATTGTGCAACTGATTTTAATTTCTTGCGAAATCTCAGTTGAGTTGTAATTTTGTTTTGAGTTCTTGTTGTGAGTTCCAGAACATCATCGTGTTAGATGATCATGGATGTCGGTAGTACATCCAACTCGTTGCCTATTATTAAAAAAAAAAATTAATGAGATAACGGTTACAACTATATCTAAATAAATTAAGTAATGCAATCGGGCTAAATGTAAGTCGGTAAGGGATTGATAAAGTGGTGAATGGATAATCACCTATAATTTAATTTAATTATATGGATATAATAATAATAATTTAGAAATTAAACGACAAATCAATTGATTGTAGGGAAAAAAGAGTAGATTTATGGACATGCATTAATGAATAGATATATATTCCATGAAATGAGTCAAAAAAATAAAATAAAAGTTGTATTTGTTGTGATTTGAACCTCGGATGATAGGATTTTCAATAACAATCACAACCATTGGGCTAAAGATGACATGTTGATACAAATTGAATAGATAAGAAAAAATAGTGTAAATTTTCATGAATTTAATAGTACCAATAAATTGCCCCTAAACACAACTTCTAAGGTTTATATATAAATAAATATAAATTAGCGATATATTACGTCGTGGATTTGCCGTTACATAATTAGCATTGTTAATGGCAGGAGCAGATCCTTTTGTTAACTTGGTGATGCTCAACCATAAAAAAAAAAATAGTGTTAATTTCTTAATATTTTCAGTCAAGCATCACAAACCCGGGAAAAAAATTCCAATTTTTTTTTACCTTTAAGCATTCTCGGAATAATGAAAAATGTACCTACAAGTATTCCCGGAATGATGGTCCAGGATCCGCCCATGGTTAACGAGCAATGAAAAGATCCCCTACAATATAATAGCAAAAGTCATGTTAGTGCAAAAGAATGCTCTACGTGTGTAGCAGAGATTTTTTTGAGTTTTTTTAGGTTTTTGTAGAAACTCCATCATTAAAGAAGCTATTACCTTCCATTTCCTTTCCTGCTTCTCCTCTCCAAACTACTCTCCCTACTTATCCTCTTCAAACTGATCTCAACCGGATTTTGGATTAGCTTGCGGCCTCCAGTGGACGAGGGCGCCAAGGTTGGTAGCCGAACAAATTTCCTTCTTGCATAAGGGGCCTCTAGAAGAAGAATGCTTCGGCGGTTGAGACCAAGGCATCATCGCATGTCGCCTTTAGTATTTGCCCTCAGATGTTCCGATCTACGTCTGAGCTCGGCGGGAGTTCTGCAATTGTAAGGTATATCGATCCGGTCTATCATTTCCCCCAATTTTGCTTTCGTTTTCATATGGTTTTTGGGGTTTCCGGTTGGTTTGCGTCGGTGCTTCCTTGAACGTTTAATTATCTGATTTCCGGTTGAGAGCAAGGCATCATCGCCTGTCGCCTTTAGTATTTGCCCTCAGATGTTCCGATCTACGTCCGAGCTCGGCGGGGGTTCTACAATTGTAAGGTATATCGATCCGGTCTATCGTTTCCCTCAATTTTGCTTTCGTTTTCATATGGTTTTTGGGGTTTTCGGTTGGTTTGCTTCGGTGCTTCCTTGAACGTTTAATTATCTGATTTCAGTGATTCGGGTGAACGCTCAACTACTTCACCGATGCAGATTTGGTTTTCTTCTTGGTTTAATTAGTATTTCCATTGGGTATCTATTTGGTTGACATTTCGTAATAAGGGTTCTTAATTAGCTCCTTCAATTTCGCGTGTGTATGCTTTGCAGGCCGTTCATTTTGGACGAGCTCTAAAACATCGCTCCTCAGGTGTTGACCTGCAATGAGGCATCGACAGAGGTTGTTGTTTCTCGTAATATTGCCGGCAACCACATTGATGATGGTTTTGACTGTTGCTAAGGTATTTTATTCTCTCAGTTGATGGATGTTGATATAGATTTTTTTCATTTTCTGAATATTTATGGTTTTCTGACAAGATACCAAGTTAGAATTAGTGCTGCTGTTTTGCAGATTGATACTGTTGTTTAGGATTTCATTTGAAACAAATGATAAGACCAATTTGTTTTTTACTTTTGTTTTACTTTTCTGATATGTCACGTCTATGACTTGAGATTGAAGTACTAACTATGTTTGTTGCATTTACTTGAAGACAACCTTGATGAAATAGTGTTACTCATTGGTATCTTTTCTTTGTTGTGCAGCACCACTACAGAAATTGTGGAGATATATTGTTTGATAAATGTTCGCAAGGTAGAACTGGCCAAATTGCTGTTGAAAGTGCACTAACTGTTTGAGTTCAGTATCATATTATAGAATGACATCAGTCATAATTGAAAGTTCTTAATTTCTTCAATAAATATTTATATAAGCTTTTTAATCCTGGACAGGCAGAAGTGACTCGATGGTTGAGCAATGCTACCAAAGACGCAACTACCAAATTTACACTGTTGGTCTGCAATAAGGCATAAGTAGACCTGTCAAACGGGTCATTCGGGTCGGGTTCGGGTCAGGTCACTTCGGGTTTAGGGCAAAACGGGTCTCGGGTAAAACGGGTTTCGGATTTTTCGGGTTGACTCGAACTCGGGTTTGATCGGGTTTCGGGTCGGGTTCGGATCGATTTCGGGTTTGTCAATTTTTTTAAAAAATTAAAAAAATCATTATTTGATAATTTTGTGATAAATTTTAATTATATATAAAAAATTTAATTATATATAATTATAAATCAACCGGGTCAATCGGGTAAATCGGGTCAAAATTACCGGGTCAATCGGGTCACCGGATCGAAACCCAGATTACCCGAAAAATTTCGGGTTTTTCGGGTTCGGGTCGAAAAAAAATTTCGGGTCAAAATTATCGGTTTCGGGTTGGAAATTTTTCGGGTCGGCCGAGTCGGGTCACCGGGTCGGGTTGTGTTTTGACAGGTCTAAGCATAAGTGAGTACATCTTTAATTCTTCCTGTTAATGTTTTCATATCACTCACTCCTTTGCATGCCAGTGTTTTCAGTTTTCATATCCATCCTTTGCTTGGTCACCCAGAGGACATCTTTAATCCCCAAAACCTAATGGGATGTAGACTCTTCTTATTCTTAGATTGAGCAATATGGTTGTCCTGATGTCCTAATTCCTTTAGTGTGATATTTTGGTCCATTATTTGTGGTTGTACTGTGTCCTTTCTTTTTCCTTGGATCTGAGCTGATTCATTATATTCCATGATGAACCTTATTGGGTGTTATGTTGTGTCCTACCTAGCAATTACCAATCTACTTTTTTGGAGTTTGATTTGGGCTTTGTATGTTTCTCCAGTCATGATTGTGTTGTTGTATATCAGTAACTATACATATTTTCTGATGACCCTTTATTGTAAAGGCTCGGATTTTCAAATCCGAATTTTATCGAAAAAAGAGGATTATAAAGGAATTTAAAACTCAATTAGCGGATTCCGACCGGAATATAATATTTGACGAATAATTTATGTCCTTTTACCTCGAAAAATTCAAAATAATTATCGGATTGCGATATTCTTGTCGATTTTAAAAATCTAATTAATCGAGAAAACTAACATTCAAGAACTAATCACGGGATTCGAAATTCACGTATTCGAAATTTAATTTCGAGTATTGGTTAACCAATTCAACACATGCCTTCACCAACTTCCTCACCTCACCATACCTCTCCAAAAAGCATCCCTCTCCCCGTCATTCTTCATTCTCATCACCATCACTTTCACCAACTCTCTCTCCCTCCATTCCTTTGCTGACCATCACCACCATCGTCGCTTTCACCATCACCACCACGCCTTCACCATCTCCACGTCTCCTCAACATCACCTTCCTCCATCGGCGCCGGTCCCGTTCACGGCAACACCAACCTCCACCTCCGCACTCCTCGATGAGCAGCAGCAGGCTGAGGCACCTTTCCGACGTCCATCGCCGCCGCCCAGGAACTCCCCAGCACCACCACCGAAGCCTCTTCCCCCGTTCGAGCGCGAACAATCTTCCGGTAAATCGTTCTCCTTCGTTTCTGATCCAAATCACCCCCGGGATCCTCCATCACACTCACCCATGTTCGGTGTAGGTCCGACGAGCCATCGCGAGCCTCCGACGACGCCCACAACTCCGATCGAGAGCTCCGAAGTCGCGAAACGCCCCTCGGTGAGCTTCCACCTCTCCTTCCTTTGTTTCGATTCAATTCCGTCCTTGGGCCGGGTTATGGGCGAGTGAGCGTGAGCGAGGGCTGAGTTCGGGGCGTCGGGCAAGCTCGAGCGAGAGCCAAGAGCTGTGGGCGAGCGTAGAAGATCACTAGAGCGGGGACGAGCGCAGGAGCAGGCCGGGCCAGCGACGAGTGTGAGTGCGGGTGCACGAGAGGGCGGTGCGAGGGAGCTGTGGGAGGGTGAGCGAGGTTAGGGGCGGAGCTGGGCGCAGGTCGACGCCGGCATAGAAGGCCGGGAGGAGATCGAGCTCGCCGGCGGGTCGAGGTCTCGATCAGGGCGGGGCGGGACATTTGAATTGGGAGAGATGGTTATGGTCCCACCTTTCTATTTTACATTAGTTTACATTATTTGTTTTGATTAAACCGGTATGGGGATTTATAACTTATAAGTATCAGTTCGGTTGGGTTTAAATGGGGTTGGTTCGGTTCGGATTTAACCGTTTACTTATTTAAATATTTAATGGTATTTAAAATAGAATATAATATTATTGGGGGTTAAAATATATTATTTGGACTTATAGATTTTAAAAGTAATTTGAAAAAGAATTTCAAATATCGGAAAGTAATCTAATAAATAAATATAAAAAGGAATTTAGCGAGTATTTTCAAGGGGTCGGAATTCTTAACTGTTTAATTCGAATTTGAAACAGTTTTGGAACTAACCTGGGAATTATACTTGTTAGATGACTAACTAGCATGATGATATGATCGTTTGACTAACGGTATGATATGTATGACTAATAATATGACTTGTGGTGAATTATTATAAGAGATTAAATGTTGGATAATTATGACAAGGTAGTAGGATTTTATATCACACAAATTATGTCTTATGGTTTTGATGAACCGTTGAGGTATATGCGAAAATGTTGTATATGAACATGCGGAATTGGTTGAATGATTTATGGAAAACGATGTGGTCTTGTGGAGCGGATGATGCGATGAAATGACTTTCATAATGTGTTACTTGTTCTATTGATTGAGGTGTGCTTGAGTGCTTAATAGTTGGATGTAGACTTATGTATATTCCATTATTTACTAGGTGATACTCTGTGATTGTGACTACTGTGTGCTGGATTATTTTGTTGCCGACCTGCTAGCGAGGTAAGTACCTCAGAGCTTACTCAGTAACCAGTACCTCCTGCTTGATGTGTCATATAGTATGTAGGTGTTGCATATGCAAAAAACATGTCATGTAGTATCATGCTTAGGACTTGCATTTATGAATGAGCATTCTTATTCTGTATGCATTTGAATATAGAACGGTCGTTATCTGTGAGTCGTAGAGTCTTTGGTAGGGTCATAGGACAACCCAGCATCATCGGGTTTTCCTGTTAGAGTCCGATTGATTATATATTTATGGTGCGGCATGACCGAGCGTCCTACCTCGACTGTGGTAGGCATAAATGGTTGATTATACCCGATTCGGCATGACCGTGCGTCCTACCTCGGTTGTGGTATGGACATGTATGATGTAGTTGGAGATCCGGGATATGCCACTTGGCATTATATGAGGATCCATTTAATCGTTTTCTGTATATATATATATATATAGGGTCGCGCTCCGGTGAAAACCAAAATTGCGGTAGAAACCCGTGAGGACCGACTTTTTAGCTCGGTTCACTTGCTTTATAGCCCAGTTATGAATAGAACCGACCTATAAAGTCACAAATTTTAGCCCGGTTCTGAATAAAATCGAGCTATAAAGTCACTATATAATTTTAAAACATTAACTTTTTAGCGCGATTTTTCAGTGTGACCGAACTATAAAGTCATGTGTTATTTTAAAATTGGAGTTTTTAGCATGGTTTTTAGGTTGAACCGAGTTGTAAAGTCACCGTGTGATTGAGGTTTTTAGCACGGGTTTTAAAAAAAACGAGATATAAAGTAGTCCTCACGGGTTTTTACCACAATTTGAGGTTTTCACCGGAGTCAATCCCTATATATATATATATATATATATACTGTCAGCATGCTTGTGTGAGTTAAATTCCAGCACTGTATTATAGCATCCTTTATTCTACGTATAGGCGTATTATATGTCCTCAGCGCTGTCAGAGGACCCGCGGACGGACTCTTGGCCTCACTTGGTGGTATAGTTTCACGTACCCGATACACTGCTTGATTTTGGTGCTGTTATGACGGGGTCCATTCTTATGGCGGAGAGTGATTGTTTGAAACCTGACTTCACCAGATTCATGCTTTTGAGATTTCTTCTTACTTATACTCTGTTTTGACTCAGCTCTGCCGTGGTGCCCGTTGTATCGTTTTTAGAACTTATGTCATTTGCATGAAAAATGGGTTTTCCGCGTTGTAGACTTAGGACAGCTATAGGGGTTTACCTCGGGATCTCCAACGGACCTTCCAGATTTGGGTGCGAAATTCTGCCTTAAACTACAAATCTTTGGTTTCAATCCTTCGACCTGTACTCGGAGCGCAAGATCCTAACGAGGGGTTTTATCCCACGAAACGTAACTCGGAAATCATAATCCCGAGCCGTTACATCTATGAGTCTGCATTACCCCTATTTATATGTTTAGTTAATGTCTGTTATAGGGCAATCTGATTGTTGATCAGGATTTCATTGCAAACAAATGATAAACAAATGTGTTTCTCAGATTTGTGCTCAATTATGAGTTATTATGTTAGTCATTTGTAGATTTGATTCTATGTGAATACAATTAATGTTTGAGTTATTTTAGTTTGTGATAAACTGTCAGATATAATTCTTTTGTAATTTTTATATGTTTTAGGTTAGATTGATATTATTTATTTTTCTTTCTCATTTTTTTTATTATAGTATTTTCAAGACTCCAAAGTTGGACTACTACCCAGATGTTTATGCATACTCTTGGTATCCATTAAAAAAGGGATAGGTTATTAAGCATTGAATAACACTTTGTCCAAATTCGTCACGGTAATTTCTGTGAAATTTGATCTGAGATGCCATGTTTATTTCTTGATATTATAATTTAGTTGGATTATAATTTTCTCAATTATTTAGTAGAATATGGTATGTCTTTGTCATTAGGGATACTATGGTTTACTGACTCCTTCAAAATTGGATATTTATATGATTAATAATATGTTAGTTAGATTTTACATATAAATCTGCAAACTGGTTGTTTCTTTATATGGAAAATTCACCATGATTAGGGTTTTACCTATTGCGAGCTTGGTTTTTGCAATCTTGTTTTCGCAATTGGTTGTTTCTTTTGTAGTTTTTAGGCAGGTTACAAGTTACTTTATTTGCTTAGTGGGTAGTTCATCTTTTATAACTTCCTCTGCCTATTAATCGAGTATAAAACCTGTCATCTTGCTGTTGGCTTTCTTACATTTTTCTCTATGCCTGAATTTGAGTAAACTTGCATCCTTTTGATGTCATCCTTTTTCTATATGCATCTCATATCTTGAGCATAATTGTTTGAAATTTCCCTCTCTATATAACACCTCATTAACAATGATCAACTATGGTTGTTTTGCTCACGTCTTGAATTTTGTAATATATATGGGTTTTACCTGTTATGAGCTTGGTTTTTTGCCATCCGGATGTTAGGGTTTTTGGAGTATTTTTCAAAACCACCTCAGATTGTCCATACATAACTACCTCAGCTTACCCACTCATCCACTTCTTTTTTAGACAGTTTCTGAGATGCTTTTTTTTTTTGCTTAGTGGGTAGTTTTTTTTTATAACTTCCTATGTCTTGTAATCCAGTATAAATAACTGGAGTTTTTTTTATTACCTATTTGGTTTCAATTTCTGCAACTTCACCTCCATTCTGGTCGGCCTCTTCACTCATAAGTTTTACATTCTTCATTCTATTTTTTGCAGCTCAGTTCTTCTACTGTTGTCTTATATCAACTGCTTCTTTTGTAGGTGAACAATGGTGCCCCCTCTTGCAATATACGAAGGCTATCATTTCTATTGTGGAGATTTCTTTATCGGAGTCACAGGTTGTTATCTTCACCCCCTCAGTCAGGGTCATATTTTTGTTTCATATTACAAGGAAGATGAAGAGGGGGGACATGAATCTCGTTGTGCATTTCCTTAGTCTGGAGAATCAATTAGTGTGTCTTTTGTTGTGTACATGTTGACTTCAGCACATGTCCCTTCGTGTCTTCAAACGCTTTATGTTGTTGATCAAATCTACAACTACATAAACGAGTGTATTCTCACGGAGGGGCACAACATCCTGGTAGGTGTAGTCCCCAATATTGATGTAACTTTAACCACTATTATTTGTGCTGATGATGTTCCCCCTCTTACTGGCGACCCTTACTACTCGGAGGACATGGAAGCATTGATTGATATAGAGCTTTCGTATGCTTCTACCTTCAATTATTCTGAATTTTTATTGTTATATATTTTATTTTAGTATCCCTTGTGTGTTTGTTTTTTACCTAATCGTTTTTATTGTTTTTTTTTCCAAATTAGGGATTCCATTCCTATTGTTGTTCGAGATTATGTTCCTCGCAACCAACCAACTTCAATCAGTGGAGTTACTTCGCTCGACATCAGACGGTTTTGCACTTTCATTGGGGAACACTCTGTTATTTGTCTTGAAGGGGTTGGTGGTTCTTGAACATTAACGAAAATGTCTTTCTTACACCTTTTCCATCACGAGTGTATCCGCACATGGCTTCAACATCAGCATTCCTGCCCGATATGCTGGTTTAGCCTGCCCTTAGAAGACAATGTCGGAGCATGATCTTCCCCACTCTTAATGTTATATGTAGAACTTCCGAGGTTGAAATGCATGTTCATAACTTTACATATTGTAACTATAATCCAACATTAAATATATGTTTCTCTTTTTTGCAAATTAATGTATCCTTAAGTGGTTTCTCTACTTTATTTACCTTGGTCATTTTCGATCATCTTCATCTTATGACCTCTGACTTTTACTGATAGTTCTTCTTACTTGTAAATATATGAAAACACATTAACTTGAGTAATAGAAACAACAAGCAAACACATTAATGAACCTAGGATAACCTAGCAATAACACACCAAGCAAAACAAAAGCAATCATTTACTTCAGTAATAGATGTCAAGTGACATGAAGACCTCTTCAAATCTATAATAGTTGTACCCTTTCAAATAGTTTAGTGATGGAAAACAACTCTACAACTGTAAAATTTTAAAAATAAAATCAGTAATATTCAAATGTGGATTCACGGTTGATTTGAGATAAATGTCTCATATTTTATAATACAGCCAAATTTCATATAGCTTTAGCAATGACAAGCAAAAATATTACAACCTTGTGGAGGATTATATAATGTACACTTAAATCAATTCCAAATACCTATTTTTTCGTTTTGGTTTTTGTTTTTTCATTTTAAAAATAAAAATTTATAAGCCACTTTGGATATATCAAATTTTACATATTGATCAATGTCTCATATTTTATAATACAACCAGATTTCATATAGCTTTAGCAATGACAAGCAAAAATATTACAACATTGTGGAGGATTATATATTGTACACTAAACTCAATTCCAAGTACCTATTTTTTCGTTTTGTTTTTATTTTTTCATTTAAAAAAGAAAAATTTATAAGCCACTTTGAATATATCAATTTTTTACATATTCATCAGGGCCTTTGGAGATAAGACGAGCTGATTTGATATCAATGTGATAAGTCTAAATAATTTGATATTTTCTCAATATTTCTAACTGAAATCTCAATGTTTATCCCGTTACATAATTTATAATTGTAAATGTAAATAAAGGTAAATAAATTAAAATTTTAAAATGTCATTTAGGGTAAATCTCAATGGTTATACACTTATATAATGGAAAAGCATACCTTTTTCACATTTAACCAATTGATGAGCCACTTTGGAGATAACAGTAACTACTTTGATATATATTTTTTGAATTTTTTTTATTGTTTTTACATATAAAAAATTAATTTTAATTTTAAAATTTAACTGTAAATAAATCTAATTAAATTCCTTTGGATATAACACTAACTAATTTGATATGAATTGTTTTACAATTTTTTTTTCCTTTTTTTTTACTATTGTTACCTTTAAAAAAAAAAATTGAGCCATTGTGGAAATAACACTAACTCCTTTGATATCTACTTTTGGAATTTTTTTAAATATTTTTACTTATGAAAATACAATGTAAATTTTAAATGTTAACTGTAAATATATCTAATTAAATTCCTTTGGAGATAACACTAACTAATTTGATATCAATTTAAAAAAATTTGATATGAATTGTTTTACAATATTTTTTCGTTGTTTTTAATATTGTTACCTTGAAAAAATCAATTGATGAGCCACTTTGGAGATAACACTAACTACTTTATTATCTATTATTGGATTTTTTTTATATTTTTACTTATACAAAAACATTTTAAATTTTAAATTTTATCTGTAAATAAATCTAATTAAATTATAAATTTAAATAATAAATTTAAATTGTGTTGTACGGTAAATTCTTCCCCACGTCATTCTCAACCACCCCATTCCACCACCTTGCCCAGCTACTTTTATAACCGTTTAGTTTCTCTGCAATTGCAATTGCAAACCCTTCTCTACCGTTCCTGGTATCTTTCTCTACACTTGGAGAATTCACATAAACGTTTGATCATTGAGGTTGTCTACTTGCTACTTGAGTGTTTTTGTAATTGTCAGGCACTCTAATATTTATGGATTCCTTGTATTCTAACCTCTTATTTGGATTGTTGCAGCTTATGCTCTCTAACTTTCGTCTTTTTGGACATCGTTTGCGCAGGTTTGTCTGCTTCCATCCAATTTTCAGGTTTCCTAATTGTTAATTTCCTTTCTATATTTAATTGCTCTTTCCCGTTACCTGTATACTCTATAGGTTTCAAATGGTTGATCCAGTTCATACCATTAAGGACTTGGATGATTCAACTGACAAGGTTTGGTCAGTTCAAGGAAGAATCACCGTGTTGTGGACAACATCGTTTCGAAATTCTCGAGAGGTTGATGGAATTCAATTTGTTATGATGGACGAAATGGTATTGTGCCTGTTTCACTAGAGTGCTTTCATGTTATGGTCACTCTCCTTGATTTCTTAGTATTCTCATTCATATCTTCCCTTTGTAACTCAATATTTATAGTATCCTTTTGTTTTCCACGGGATGATACCATACAAGGTTTTGTTGTCAAGAAATATGTCAGTAAATGGCTTCCTGTTCTAAATGAGGGAGGGCTCTTTCTCTTGAAAAATTTCATGCTGACTGAAAATAAGGACTCTATTAGATTGGCTGCTCACCAGTATAAGTTATTTTTCACTTATAAGACCACTGTTTCCCTAGCCAAAGATCTGAACATCCCATTTCATGGTTTTAATTTCGTCAATTTTAGTGACATCAAGTGCAATGTATTTGATCAGGATTGTGTCGTTGGTATGTGTCTCCTATTCTGATTGTAGTTTTGACATTTGAAATTTGTACTGACTTTTATTCCATAAGTATCAATCTAACTGCATGGTTCTGTACTGTAGATGTGATTGGATACATATCCATGTTTAATGAGCTGGAAGTTGAATCCCAAGGTTCCATTCGGACTGCGAAGATTGATTTCTTCATCCAAAATGCTGAGTACGTTTGTTTTCACTATGTTAATATTCTGTTTATAGAATTCTTTCGTTATTTGAGTGTATTATCCATAACCAATTTTATTTTACTACCAAATGTAACACTATTCGATGCACACTCTGGAACAAGTTCGCCCATCAATTGCATGATCATTTGACTCGTGTAGGAGAAGAAAAGGTTTTTATAATCATACAATTTGCAAAGGTCAAGAGATTTGGAGGTGAATTATTATCCATTATGTTTTTGTGTTATGTCTAACCAAATTGTTGAAAATTCAAAGCATGCCTTTAACATGTGTTGTTTCTGTTTTTCTTGTAGGTGGTTTCATCTTGAACAATGCTTCCGTTGGAACTAGACTCTATTTTGATCCAACCTTACTAGAGATTGTTAGCTTCAAAGAGAGGCATGAAAGTTACATGTTTTTTGTAATCCTTTTTGTTCTTGATTTTATATATTCATTATTATCTATTGATTGCTTACTCTTTCTGCTAATATTTGTATCGAAAGATGGAGTGAAGGAAATGCAGATGTGTCGCAAAATTCTCCTACTAAAGATTTGTCTAAGCCATTGAGTCGGGATGATTTATCTCTTACTCCAAAAAAATGTGTCCAATACTTGTACCAAGTCACAGAGGTTTGTATCTTGTATTTTTTTTTTATGCAGGTAGTCAATCTGATTGTATGAATTCGGGGATGTCTATTTATGTGTGTTTTGTTGTTTTGTTGTTGGGAACAACCATGTGGGGTTATTATTGTTGGTCACATCGAACGAATCCGCGTTGATGTGGAATGGTGGTACAATGGTTGCAAGATTTGCAACAAAAAGGTCATATACGAGGATGCTGAGTTCAAGTGTAGGAGTTGTGCTATTCGCGTCAAGTATACCTCCCAAAAGTAGGCTTAATTTTTTTTTTTTGTGATTTAATTGGACATGTCAGTCATTTTATATTGATGTTGCACTATTTAAGACGTTCTTACAAGTATTTCTATATGCTCATGTAGCTTTTTACTACAAGTTATAGTCACTGATAGCACTGGGTCTGTAACTGTGGCACTATTTAATCGAGAAGTCTTGCAACTGATTAACAAGTATGTGTCGACTCTACGCCGTGAAATGCTGAAGGTGAGACCCCGTTTATCCTATTTGTGTGTAGTCACTGTGGTTTTTGGTGTATAGCTCTTTCTAATTCTGTAATTTGTAAATTATCTAGACTGGCTGCATTGTAGAGCGATTCAACATATGCATATCCTTCTAACTTCAATCCGATTCTCTCTCGCAAGTTTGGTTTTGTTGTTCAAGTGAAACCATTCAATCTTAGGAAACCAGATGAGGCTTATAAAGTGAAAAGACTTACCGAGGATGCATGCTTGATTGAGTAGTTAGAAGGTCAACCAATTTGCAATGATGTAAGTATTTTACCGTTATTGTAACATATTGACACTTACTACATATACTACCAAGTACTTACATTTACGAGTGTTGATTGTCATAGGATGCTGGCCCTCATGTTGTTTTTGTTCAAGTTGAGGATCCGTCCAGTGATTCCTCGACTGTTCTACTCACCCTAACCAAGCAATCCCATGATTATGAAGATGAACACAGTTGCTCTACGAGTGGTAAATCTCAGGGCTCATCCTCCAAGAAGGTTGTTGTAAAACTTGAGAAGGATGCCTGAATACTACCATTCCATCAAGGAGTTCCAAAAAGTGTTTTTTTTTTTATGTCTGATGTGACAGTTTGAAAGTTTGCATTTTCAGTAATATTTTGCCATTTTCATTCCGCGCCAACATTTTAACTTTATATTTAGTTCGGATGTCAAGTTTATAGGTTTCTTCTTTGCTCGAACTCAAGAGTGCATCTCATTTACATATGTCATAGTTTCGGCCTCACATACATGTTCATATAGGTAGATATATTGAGTCAAATGCTTTTGCTTTACTATGGATTTGCATATTTTGTTGTCTTATCGATTTGCATATTTTGATATGCAAATATGTGTTGCAAATTCAGATTATGGTACAAATTCATAAATGTAGATATTCATTTATTAAATGTTGAGAAACATTTGTGAAGCAGTTTACTGATGGAAAACATACACTACTAGAATTTTGTCATTTAACATCGGGTAACAACCGATGTCTTTCAAAAAAAAATTGATGTCTACGTGGGTAATGTAAAAAGTCAAAACTTTTTAACATCGGGTAATAGCCGATGTCTTTGTATCTTATAACATCGATTATATTTTTAAATCCGATGTCTTTGATATGTTATAACATCGATTATAAAATATGCTCGATGTTATAACATACAAAGACATCGGCTATTACCCGATGTTAAAAAGTTTTGACTTTTTACATCACCCACATAGACATCGAGTTTTTTTTGAAAGACATCGGTTATTGCCTGATGTTAAATGGCGCATTTGTAGTTTTTTTATTGTCGTAGCCTATGCGGGATTTGAACCCACATCTTTGCGAACACAACGCTCTACCATTTGAGATAATATGCTTTAAATTAGATAAAATGTTCTTACATAATAGCAAAAAGAACATGATTTAGATTCAAAACAAATAACTAGAAACAAAACACTAAAAATAGAAGCTGAGAAAATTGTAAAGCACATTTGACTGATCAAGAAAGTAGTAATCAAATGACCAGAGTCTCATAATAACACCATCTCAGAGTCTTAGACACATTAAATTCTCATTTCTGATAGTATAGTGAAGAACAACATACCAACTCCGAAACCATGACCAAAACCAAGTCTAGTTCCTATGCCTGCTTTAGTCTTCTTGGATCCAATATTCTTCCACTAGAATTATACATATAAAAACATTTTAAGATGCACAAAGATATTGATGAGGATACAATTCATAGAAGAAAACATTTGACTGATCAAGAAAAAGAATATGAAAATACAAAGCTGCTCACATTTCTTTTAATACTAGCCAAAAATAAGAAAGCTATATTAAAATTCCAAAATGAAGCCATAATCTAATTGAAACACTTACTTTGTTATTAAGGGACATTATATCTCAACTTCACAAGTTCTAAATCCAGACCAACTTTTACCTAAAATCAAACATGTATATATTAGGAGCTGAAAAAATTCAGGAACTGAGGAAATGAAATGAAACCAGTAATAGAACAAAATATATATAATGAGATGATGGTGATGATACTAAGTTAATCTATCCTGAAAAAAATAGTGGTTCTTTCAACACCCATACCCATTCCATACAGACCATACCCATACCCATTCCACAATCAAACACTCTAGGTCAGTGAATCATTCCAGTTAGTCAAGAATAAGGTTACGAGTGAACAAGAAGACCAATGTAGCTGTATTGAGAGTTTCAACTACTCCTTAGTCATCTCATACCTTTTTAGAACCATACAACATGAATCATTCTATAGAATCCCTAGAAAGATTATAATGAATGAAATCTCAAGTTAAAGTACACATCCATGTTCAGAAACTAGCTTACCCTTATTGAGTTGTCCATTGAACTAGAAAAAAGTTTATTAGCTCCAACAAATAGAACAACAACCGCAAGAGTATGGCCTTCCAAGAATGCCGCAAGTTCAAAACAGTTGGTAGCCGAATTAAACTTCCAGGCCAGTATTTTCCCATCCTGCAACATAAAATGATCCCCCTTTGTCATAAAAGGAACATGGCAAACACAGCCAAGGAAAGTTCCTGAATGCCTTGGCACAATCATATAGCTAGCTTAATAAGTAGAATAAATACTTAAAAGGTTAGTAGAAAAGAATCAAATAGAATAGTCCATCAGCTGAAATAAGAAAACATATTCAGATACATTTGATAACTTCCTTAGTGAGTAAGAAGAAATATTCAAGTGCATTTGATGACTTTTTAACCTCCTATAATTATTCACTCCTTTTACAATGATCCACATCTTAAAATTCAACAGAATATTACTATGGATGATGAAATCTCAAGATCTAAAGCATTACCGTCTAAGAACAAAATCCAAACTAATATAATGAGCTTTTAAATACTTTAAGCCCTTATGAACTCCATCATATAATCATATTTCATAACCACTTTTTATAATTTGGACAGAAGACTATGAAATGGAGATTAAAGTATCAAATAACAAAATAAATACAACCACAGCCGAGAGCAATTCAACCAAAAGAGAACCACCATAGATAAGAATAAGTCCATATTTACTATGATCATTAATATGCTTAGGATTCTTGTTATAAATGAAATCTGAATGGAAAATCCAAGGAATTTCCATCAAAGGAAAAGTTCTTAAGGATCAATAAGTTCTTTTCCACTTCTCAGTGTTGTAACAGCTTGTGCCTTAGCATTTCTAGCAACAAAGTGGAGAAAAATAGCAAATCAACATTCCCTAGAGATTATGTTTCAAGGAGTTGAAAGCGGCTAAGAAGAAGAGAAAGCAGGGAGAGTGAGAGACCTTGGAGGAGCACCTTCTAGGAGATAGTTATAAGCCATGGATGAGATCAAGTTCTTCGGTGATAAAGGTCGAGCAGGGCCCTTCTTCATTGAAACCGAGAGCCAAGGAGGACAAGGGTCTGTACGGAGCCAAAACACGTCCAAGAGAGTGCGCCTAGCCCTGGGAAGAGGACAGCGGAGGCGGAGAAGCACTTAAGGAGCAGATCTCGTTCGTTAGTGGCGGAGAAGGCAATCAGATAGAGAGATGGTGCAAGGTTGGCGACGGGAGGAGGAGAAGGAGAGATTAGAAGGCCTCGAGGTGGTGGTGGTGAGCGACGTTAGGCATTTGCAGATCTGAAAGTACACTTCCCCAAATTAGAGCAACCCTAGAATACCTTTTCAGTAAAATCAAACCCAACTTTTCCCAAATTAAACCCTAACCAAACACCGTTTCAAGAAATTACCTGCTATTCGAGGCTTGGTGGGGATGAGAATCGCCTAATCTGACTAAGCACAAGCATGAGCGTAGGGAACGACGTTCAACTGAGTACGGTTTCGGCGAGTTGGACTTCGACGAGCACAAGAGAAGATGAGAGGGAGGGAGGGAGGAGATGGGAGAATCCCGCCGGCGAGTACAGGCTCCGGCGAGATTGGCGGATTGGAGGAGCAAGGCGTTGGGGGTGAACAGGTAGGAGTCTGCGATTTGGAAGAGGGAACTGGGAGTCGGAGGGCTGAGTCCAAATGTGGAATTGGGTTTTAATTTTTACAATAGTGCCAAAGCACGCTACTGTCTTGTCTGTAATAGGATCTTAGAATCATTTTATTCAAAGGGAATTTTATTTTATGGATAAAATGGCATCAGCTTATTTACATTTAAAGTATGTTTAAATTTTAAGCTTTTTGCATGAAAAACATGATTTATAATTTGCATGTTCTATGTTGTAGATATCATGAACAGAAACGATAACCCAACCATCATCAATTTGCATTCAATTCTTGAGAAGAATAAATGAACAGAAACGATAACCCAACCATCATCAATTTGCATTCAATTCTTGAGAAGAATAAGTTGAACGGCAATAATTTCCTCGATTGGAAAAAGAAAGGGGCACCTGGACAGCATAAGAATGCAAAAGGGAAGGGTAAACCACTTACCCAACCCAAGAACACTTCTGAGAAAGCTAAAGTAGCTGCTGACCATGATTGTTTCTACTGCCATACCAAGGGTCACTGGAAGAGAAATTGCCCAAAGTATCTGGAGGATAAGAAGAATGGAATTGTGAGTTCCAATTCAGGTACGTGATAGGGTTTATTTTAGTCATGTTTTTAGTATAGATTTGCATATTAATTTAGAGCATATTTTATATATTTTATAGTTATTTAGTATTATTTGATTTTCGGAGTCTACACTAGTGTTTTTATATATTTCAGGTATTTATAAGCTGGATCGTATGAATTTAAAAGATGAAAAAAATTGCAAAATAGGACGTTTTTTTGGACGTATATGCAAAATGCCCTCGTTTTTGGACAATTTAGGAAAATGTCCCATATATATACTAATTCCCTTTTTTTTCCCTGAGATTTGCCCCCAATCCGATCGTCTCTCCAACCCCTCTCTCCACTTCCGACCGCCTTCAATCGTCCGCCTCAGATCGCTCAACGGAGAACTTGGAATCGGGGATCTCCTCCATCTCCGGCGCGGATTCGATGATCCTCCATCTCCGTCCATATTCCTCCTCTCCTCCTGCTCTCCGCCACCGCGCTCTCCTCCTGTTCGCCGTTGAATCGAAGAAGAAGATGCCAGGAGGATTCCTGCCGTCTCCATCTTCATTCTCTCCTCATGGTTCCGCCTCTCGTCTCATGAAGATTCGGTCGAGTAATAGGCGATGAGATTCTTCAGAAATCGCATGTCGTTCCTCAGTCTGCGCAAAGCCGCGACGATGCTCCTTCTCTCGCTGAAACAAAAAAGCTAGCATTTCAGAGCTTGGGTCCGAGTTCCAGTGGGTTTGCTGCCCTAGCCAGTGATAGTGATGCTCCTCTTCTTTCAATCTCAATCACAGAACACCAACACGAGTCATAAGATACAGGATGAGGCAACTCCATAAACGACGATGAAGATTTTCGGGACATCCCAATTTTGTAGAGCACATCCACGAACGTAAGATTCCGCCTTCCAGCTATAGCATTATTTGTACAAAACAACATTTTTATCTTATTGCTCGCTGATTACATTCAACCAAAATCTGTCTTTTTTATCTTACTGAAATTAGTAATAATCTGAAATTCAACTGACTCAAGCTGACTCTGAGAGCTATATCCTATAATTGAATTGAATTGCATTTTGTCAATGAAAGCATAAGGATTGAGTCATGGCTAAATACTGCAGTCTGCAGTAACTATGAATTTTTTTGTTGAGTAGTTTTTTCTCTTAGATTATCGGAATTCGGAATGGACCCATGATCTCATATCAGACTATGTATATCCTACATTAACAAGGCAACCAAGGCTTAGTATTGAATAGTGAATACTATGTTTTGGTTGAAACCTGGTGTGGTCTACTACTTGCATCGGTTGACCTACAAAATTTCCGGGTTCGTTGCGCGACTCGGCCAGTTCATAAGAGATGTGCCACTCATCTTTTGGCATGTCCAGTCCGCTAGAATAGACAGTTAGGCCATTAAGCATCAACCACTGAAGCTGCTAAAGAAAACAAGTTTAGTAGGCTTCTTTTGTTCACATCTTCCAGGTCAATGAAATGGTCAATCAATACAATCTACATAATTTTTCTCACGGTCGATACCCGTCCCTGACATATACGCATGGCTAACGACGTGTTAGCTCGACATGAGGAACATTATTGAACCAAATTTGTAACATCACAATTCAATAAGACCTATAAGCAATAGAACAATAAAGCAAGAGTTTGCAATTGTCCAATTGTCTAACTCTAACCATTATCAATTCTAAAATATAGTGCTGACACTAATATTAGTTCTGACACTGATATTAGTTACAAATTTTCAGGCTTCTTGAATAATCCACATTCAAAACTGCTCAGCATAAACTAGATTATTAGTGCTGACTTTTATATGTAATGTAACTCGTTAATTGATGAATTCCTAATAAAACTAGATTATTAGTGCTGACATCGTTTTTATACGTATTTTCTCATTTATATTTGCACAACATAAACTTAAATTTGCACAACAGATTATTAGTGCTGACATCGTTTTTATGCGTATTTTGTCCGAAAATTTGCGCCTACGGTGCAAATTTTCTCATATTATAATTGCACAACATAAACTTAAATTTGCACGAATATGTTGTAAGAGTTGCACGACTCTGTTGTAAGAGTTGCACATCTCTGTTGTAAGAGTTGCACGACTCTTGTTTTAAGAGTTGCACGACTCTCTTGTAAGAGTTGCACGACTCTGTTTTAAGAGTTGCACGACTCCGTTGTAAGAGTTGCACGACTCTGTTGTAAGAGTTGCATGACTCTGTATTAAGAGTTGCACGACTCTGTATTAAGAGTTGCACGAATTTGTTTTAAGAGTTGCACGACTCTGTTTTAAGAGTTGCGCGACTCTGTTGTAAGAGTTGCACGACTCTGTTGTAAGAGTTGCACGACATGGTCTTGTTTTTTCTCAACAATAGATTATATTTGCACAACAATTGAGCCTTGTGAAATTGTGCTCAACATGATTTTATTTTTGCTCATCAATAGACAATAATTGCACAATATGGGAGATTGGTGAAATTTTGCTCAACATCACATTATTTTTGCTCAACTATAGGTTATTTTTGTACAACAATCGAGACTTGTGAATTTATTTTCACCATGATCTTATTTTCTCTCAATATAATTTCATACTTTCTCAATAAATTATTGCACAACATGCTCTTATTTTTGCTCATCAAAACTTTATTTTTGCACAACATTCGATACTTGTGAAATTGTGTCTCAGCATGATCTTTCTTTTTGTAAATATAATTTTATACTTTTTAATAGATTATTGCACAACATGGTCTTATTTTTGCTCATCAATAGACAATAATTGCACAACATGGGAGATTGGTGAAATTTTGCTCAACATGATCTTATTTTTGCTCAACTATAGGTTATTTTTGCACAACAATCGAGACTTGTGAATTTGTTTTCAACATGATCGTATTTTCTCTCAATATAATTTCATACTTTCTCAAAAAAATATTACACAACATGCTCTTATTTTTGCTCATCAATACTTTATTTTTGCACAACTAGTGGGAAAATTAGTGTTGACACTGATATTAGTTACAATTAGTGCTGACACTGATATTATTTACAATTAGTGCTGACAGTGATATTAGTTACAATCGAGTCATCTTCCTAAGTAATAACTTTGTAGTTCGGTATATATTTTTTCCGTGTCAACACTTTTTTTTCTTAATGTCGGCACATTTTTTTGAGTTATACAACTGTATTTTTACAGTTGCACAACTTTAGTTTAGAGTTGCACAACTTTAGTTTAGATTTGCACAACTGTATTTTAGATTTGCACAACTGTATTTTATTTGTGTCAGCACCCCCAAAAAACACTTTTCATTCTATTTGTCTCCAATTTAAGTGGCTCAATGCTTCAACCAAAGTTTACACAACCAACAACACAATAGCCTATACGGGATTTGAACCCGTATCTTTGTGTTTGTACACAACGCTCTACCGATTTGAGCTAATAGGCTTCACACATATGCATAAATTTTCAATCATCCAACATTTCTTTCCACTCAATCATCCAACGCTCTACCGTATCTTTGTGAAATACAATATTAAGGAAGTGAACATTTAAACCTTTCCAGTTGAACCCCATTAACATCCATAAAAGTAACAAATGTGCAACATTGGTAATAACTAGCAGCCATTAACCATCTAAAATCCTTAGAACAAACAAACACCAGATGATGAAATATATATGCACATTGCACACACACACATTGCAGATAGTACAAGCATAAGAACTGATAAATCATACACCTCTGATGAGATGAATAAGGTTTCAATTATTTAGGATGTAAGAGACAAGATATAATGAGGCAGCTAACCCACGCATAACACAACATGTGCAATTAGTTTGGGGAGGTGGGCTCAAACAATAGTAATAAGGCACATGGTGGAAGAGTAACATGTTAATGTGTGACGAATACATCATCTGTTCAAGGCGGACCGAAACTGAAGTGTCTGATGCAACTATTGATAATAGTAGTATTCGAGATGCATCCATGAATAATCTTCAGAATCGTAATTATTGCTGGCGAAAACAGTGGAACATATTGGCTCCACTTCTTCATCGCATAACACGTTTAGGACTTTAGGGTATGACTCATAAGCAAGCTGCCAGGAAGATCATGCCAGAACCACAATATGACAAATAAACCATTAAGATTTCCAAATAATACAGCACTCAATTTCTATGCAGAAGCTACATAATAGAAATAGATGAATTTATGATCAAGAAAATTACATCAAACCAAAGAAAGGTCCTCTTCCACTGAACTAGAACAACAGAGATCGAATAACAGATGTTCTTGTACTTTCTTCTAATAAGTTAATAACATCAACCACCTAATACCCTGAGTGAAATTCTTGGACCGTTGCTTACTTCAAATTGATAAAGCTAATTTAGAATATATCAAAAATCAGTATGCAATCAAGCTGAATACAATACAATATATAGCACACATAGCTTACCAATGAAATCGGAGATGAGGAGGCCATCGGAGAAGCGTCCAGTGGGGAACTTGAAGTAGGTGCATCATTCAACACCGATCCAACGATCCTGACTTGAGTTCTAGGTGGAACCCTAAGTCGGAGTTCCTTCGCCGCCCTCCAGGAGGGAAGCAATCTATCAATCGATCTTCGATCGATTGATGGATTTCTAAACCCTAGGAAGCTCACCAGTTCGAGTTTCTAAACCCTAGGAAGAGCCGTTCCCTCGACCTCGCTCGCTCCGCTCGCTCGACGTCATTGCTCTCTCACCTTCCAACGGATCTGATTTTTGACCGGGGATTGCTCCAGGTCTCGGCGCTCTCGCTCCGAGATCCAGCCTCTCGCTCCAGATCTCGGACGGCTGCATCCGACGCTCGCTCGCCACCGCCTTCGGCGCTCGAGAAACGTCGTCGTCGTCCAACTGCTCCTCTGGCCTCTTCCAGCAACATCGCCGTCGGAGGCCGTCGAATCCATGGCAATACAGCAGATCTGGCATGAGGGGAGAAGAAATCGAGAGAGCGAGAGAGGTTTGGGGAAAGAGGTGAGAGAATTAGGACGGGAGAGAGAAAAAGGTTTATATTGGGGCTATATCACAAAATTGTCTCAAAATGCGGCTATTTCACAAAATAGGACGGCTTTCATGGCCATTTGGCAAAATGCCCCTTAAAAGATTACTCGGTATTATTATACAAATTAGAAGCAAGATGGGTCGGCTACTTATTCGGGCAGATGAAGACCGACATGCCATCAAAGTGGGAGGAGCCCACATACGGCTTATGGGTGTGGGTGATGCTAGTATTACTTTTAGAAGCAATAGTTATTTTCCGTTATTTGGTTTAGGTTAGAAATTAGTTTAGATAGAATTATAAGGAGTATAATATTATATAAAATAGATTCCCTGACCGACTTTACCTAAAAAATCTAATTGTCTTTTGTCTTTTGTTTTATTTTTATGGAGACCCAAACTCTCCCGTTCTGTCTACAATTTGAAGTTTTGTTTGGTTTGATTGTGAGTTTCTAATTCTTGTTTATTATTTCCTATATTTGAATATTTCAACTTCTTTGTGCTTGAATGATTGATTGTTTTATTTTATCTTGTCTGATTAACTTGGTAGAATCAATTCAATTGCTAGGGTTTTGTAGATTCCTAATTGTGAACCTTAACCCAAGTGGCAAACTTATCCCTTTAGGACTGATTGAACTAATTGGATGGGTAGGAAGTTGAATCTGTTGTTAAATCCTTCTTTAGGGACTTGGCTAATCTCTTAACTTAAAGCTATCATTTGGGTTAAATCCTTCTTTAAGGACTGTTCGATTGATAAGGGTTTCTAGGACTGATTGGACTAGTAACTATATTAGGTCGGGGGGACAAGGGCATTCATAGTAATCATAAAAGGACAAGAGGACGTTACAATATCAATTTAACCAAATAAAGTGGATAGTTGTAGGTAGAACGATTTTCTCTAAATTGCTTTGCATTAATTTTTTTATAGTTTATTTTATTTTCTTTCTTGTTTTCACCACCCAAAACCCCTCGTTTCATATTAATTGGTAAATACACATAACTTAGGAATAACTTGGTTCTCTGTGGGATTGACTCGTGCTTACCACACTACATTAGTTAGGTAGGTTCGAAATTATTTTGATACGGTTTACGCGACAAAAAATCATCCATCAAATTGGCGCCGTTGCCGGGGAATCTAAGTTTATTTCTTTGTTTTGTGTGTTTGCCGATTATTGTATATAACTTAACTTTGTTGTGAACCTATCTTACGGTTCACAACACTCTTACTACTAACATTTTAAGATGAGATTAATGCAGTGTCAAGGGGAAAATTTTCACCATTATTTCACAAGAGTACATAATTTATTGGACACCCGTTATGCAAGGGGATACCAAGATAGTTTGGAAGATATGGTTATTTGTGTACTTGAGGGGATGACTCCTGAGACCAAAGAATTTGCTGAGTCTATGAGTAACAGAGACTTTGCGATTTTTAATTTATCAGAGATGTGGGATTTTTTCTGCTACATGGGGCACCAGGTAGAGCAGGATGAAGCTTTCACACGTCAGGTTATGTTGGAGCAGGTGCTTAAAAAGATGGAGCGAATTGAGGAACAATTGAACCAACTTAATCAACCGATGAGTAAGTTGGTAGTAGAGCAACGCTTTATTCCTCAAATTGATGAAAGCCAAGACACAAACAATGATGGTTTGATCGATGAGAGCCCGATGCTCCCTTACATGGAGTCTCATGAGTGCACGCATGAGGATTCATGTGTTTTGGCTCCTATTTCATCTGAAGAAATCATTCATGACTTGCCTATCAAGGAATCATTTACCGAGCCGATTTCTATGGCTCCCGAAAAAGGTATTGATATTCCTTACACTTTTGTGAATTTTGGTGAATATACAGACCCTTGGGAGTATTACTTTGAGAAGCCACCAGCGGAACTGTGTTGGTGGTATCACATTCCCTCGGTAGAGAGTCATGATAAATTGAAAAATATTTTAACTTCTATAGTATATAATTTCATTTTATCATTATATTATATATGCTTAATTGATATATGTGCACAAGAGTTTGACAAACTGCTGAGGGCGTTAACAATGTCCGATCTTAGAGAGGTTGGGAAGAATCAAGGTATTTTTTTTCTTTATTCTTTTTATTTTAAGTTATGATTAATTTTTATATATGTTCTTTTAATTTAGGGTGATTTAGGCCATTAGGCTATTTGAAACTTTCAATTAGCTAATTAGAGAAGAAACTTATTTAATTAGATTACGTAGTCCATTCCCCAAATGGGGTACTAAAGTCAATGGTCAACTGTTTGACCGTTGACCGGTCAACGTTTGACTGGATTTTTTTTATTTTTTTTTATTTTTATTTTTATTTTTATTTTTATTTTATTTTTATTTTTTTTAGTGATGACATTTTTGTGATGCCATGTTTTTTTACCGTTTTGATTCCACTTGTTATTACATTTTTTTCAAACCTTGATGACATTTTTTGTGTACTGTGATGCCACGTCGACCATAGATGCCAAATTTTTTTTACTTTTGACTACTGATGACACTTTTTTGAAGTCAATTTTTTGATGATATTTTTTTTACCGTGATGCCATATTTTTCAAAGTACTATTTTGATGACATTTTTTTTCCTTAATGTGATGCAACTTTTTCAAATTAGTGTTTTGATGCCATTTTTCTAATGTAATTATTTGATGCCACTTTTTTATCGAATTGTTTGATGTCACTTTTTTTTTAATTTAATCAATTTTATATCGATAAATTTTCATTGATTCTACTTTTATTCACTGATGACACGTTTGTGATTACATTTCATTAAGGGTAATTTGCAGAAATACCACTTTTTTGGTGTGGGTTTGCAAAAATACCACATTTTTGCAAAATTTGCAAGAATACCATATGTGGTATTCTTGCAAATAAGAGCGGCAATTGGTTTAGCCGGTTGCAGGTTGTCCCAAGGAGGGAGGGAGGGAGGGAGAGAGAGAGAGAGAGAGAGAGAGAGAGAGAGAGAGAGAGAGAGAGAGAGAGAGACGGGAGTCATCGGCACCCACGCAAAGAGAACGACGGGGAAGGGATGACGAGACCCGGAGGAGCCAAGATAACCCCCAACCCACCACCTCCTCACCGGCCAGAAACGAGGCCGAACCGGAGAATACCTACCAGATCTGGGAGATGAGCACCGTCAGATCCGGAAAAGCACCCACCACATCCTCCCAAATCGGTCAGGGAACCGGCCGGAATTCAAGCCACGACTCCACTGGTTCCACCATGGCCGCCACCACAAGCGCAGAGCCCAATAGCGAGCAAAGGGAAGCGGGTCCGAGCCACCACTGCCCAGATCTGACCAGATCTGATCGGCGATGGGGTTGGAGGGGTCGGCCTCGCGGGTGCGCATCGCGAACGTCTTGCTCGCGACGAGGTCACGGCTGGTCAGGAGCTTGGCGGAGATCCCTAGCCAGCGCAGAGCGCCAGAGCCCACCTCCGGCCAGATCCAGGCCGAGACCGACCACCACACACCCCCTCCACCAAGCCCCCGGCGAACACCATCGGCAACCACTCAGAACCCTTCTCTACAAAATGGAAACCCGTGTCACCCAATGTCAAACCCCATGTCACCCCATTTCGGAACCCTTCTCTACAAAATGGAAACCCGTGTCACCCAATGTCAAACCCCATGTCACCCCATTTCGGAACCCTTCTCTACAAAATGGAAACCCGTGTCACCCAATGTCAAACCCCATGTCACCCCATTTCGGAACCCTTCTCTACAAAATGGAAACCCGTGTCACCCAATGTCAAACCCCATGTCACCCCATTTCGGAACCCTTCTCTACAAAATGGAAACCCGTGTCACCCAATGTCAAACCCCATGTCACCCCATTTCACCCCATTTCGGAACCCTTCTCTACAAAATGGAAACCCGTGTCACCCAATGTCAAACCCCATGTCACCCCATTTCGGAACCCTTCTCTACAAAATGGAAACCCGTGTCACCCAATGTCAAACCCCATGTCACCCCATTTCGGAACCCTTCTCTACAAAATGGAAACCAGGGACGAAGAAGACGAACAGGGACGAAGAAAGATTTAGAGAGAGAGCAAGCGGCAGGTGAGAGAGAACAGGGACGAAGAAGACGAAGTAGAGAGCGAGAGAGCAAGCGGCGCCCACGCCTTCCACCGCCGCCGGCCTCACCCTGGGGCCGGCCTTCCACCCACCACACCACCGGAACAGCCATCTCGCTGCAGCGATCCGTCGAACCAGGAAGGCCGACATTACTAGCCCCATCTCGCCTGGCTCACACCCAAGACCACCCCCTATCAGCCTGACAACCAACCTCGGACAAGCGGCCGCGGAGAAACCGCCCAGATCTGAGAAAAAGGCAAGAGCGAGGGAGAGGAGAGAGAACAGCAACAACCCAGAGCGCCAGAGCCCACCTCTTCCACCGCCGGGCCGCCGCCGCCGGCCTTCCACCGCCGCCACCGGCCTTCCACCGTCGCCGGCCTCGCCCTGGGGCCGGGCCGGACAGCCCCGGCGACGCCCACAAACCACCACTACGAACCAAGGCACCCAAACGAGGGTTGCCAATGCCTGTAATTTAAATTTTTTTTGGGGGCATAATAACCTAGAATAGCAGGTTTGGGGGGAGGGTTTACCTTGGCATTTTTGCAAATTTTTGGAAAAAATGGTATTCTTGCAAATTTTCCCAAAAAGTGGTATTTTTGCAAACTTTTCCCAAAAAGTGGTATTTAGTGCTATTCCCTGTTTCATTAATGCAATGACTTGTGGTGACATGTGTATTACATTTTTATTCATTGATGACATTTGTGATTACACTTCATTTATCTAAATCATATCAATTGTGATTACATTGTTTGTTGATGCAATTATTTGTGATGACATTTTTACTACATTCTTATAAAAATTGATGACACAAGGGCATAAAATGTCATTAAACTTCATAGATACATCTTTTAATGATGACTTTTGTTCATTATGACATTTATCTCATTAATCTCAATCATTTTTTATGACATTGTTTGTTGATGACATCATTTTTATTGATAATATTTTTATACAATTGATAACATATGAACATAAAATTTGATTACACTTCATTGGTGACATTTTTATTGGTGACACTTTTATTGGTGACACATTTGTGATGGGACTTTTAAGAATCTAATAACATGAAATACCACATAACATGTCTCTAATAAGTATTAAATTTTTTAAAAAAAATAACAAAAAAGTTAATATATTATATTTTTTTTTGCTTCTTACAATATGCGTTGAAAAGGCAAACAACATATATTTGGGAACTAAGGCCTTAAGTAGCTCCAAACAAGGCTCTTATAACATCTTTATTTCTTTGCTTTCTAGTATGTAGTGGATCCATATTGACCGAGATGTTCTTCGGTGCTTTGATTCTGATCCGAAGCTTCGGTTGGAGCGATGGGCTGGTTTGCGGCAGAGCCACTCCCTCCAAACACAGGCCTCATGAACTTGTCATCATGTCCCTACTACCTCATTTCATCTACAACATCCTCAGTTCTCATTTGTGTGTGTGTGTGTGTATGTGTGTCTCACCGGCTGCAAAACCTGATATGTCAAAAGGAAAAACTAATCACAGATTCCGCTCAACTTCATGGAAGAAGTAATCAAGAAACAAAACCATAATATATCTACATGTTTATAATGAACAAAACCATTTTACAGATTTCACTATAATGGGCAAGGCAAGGGAATATAAGGAGCTAAATACAATTAACACCCACTTAAATGACAACTAGCATAGAATGTAATATGCAATATACCTAAGAAAAGGGTCAAATGCTCATAAACTCATAATATATCTACATGTTTATAATGAACACTGTCAACATCATACTAAGCATATCTCCAACATGAAAAAAGAAGAGGCAAATTTGAGTAAGGCAAATTCATAATAGCTGCCTACATTCTAAATTGAAGTTAGTGTTGTGCAAAATTGCAAGTATGAGCACATGAACATAAAACGATAAGATAGATTGGTTTATACACTTGTTGAGAAAGACCATAATCGATGGATAAGAATCCCCAAACATCAACACCCGTATATGAGAGAAACTATGCATAGTCCAATTGATCTAAGATACCCAAATGAAATAATAATGTACATATATAAGGAACTGCCAGTGAAGCTAAATGAATACTGAAGCATAGTATAGTATAAATAAATAAATAAATAAATAAATAAATAGAAGAGCACAAGAAGTCCCCTCCCCTACACCATATCCATTATCCAAAATAAAAGAGGACTCAATGAAAGCACGGTACACAAGCTTCTACCATTTCAGACAGTACACAAGCATTCTTAATTTATCAATTCTTAAATGTTGAGTATCGAATTACTAACCGGCACATCTGTTACAAGGCCGAGCTGGATAGCCAAGGCGTGCACGGATTCGCACAGAGCCCATGAATTACAAGCAATGCAGCCTTGGATAAGAGATAAAGTTGTTGAGGAATTCGGTACAAGACAGTCTCGCCTGAACTCAATGAACATTCGTATTGCCTCCTCAAAGAGCTGATTATATATCAATCCTGCAAGCAAGGCATTGCACGAAACCAAAGAAGGACAGTCCATTTGGTTGAACAGCTCATAGCAAACAGATACCCTTCAACATTTTGCATACGTATCGAGCAACGCAGTTGCAACCATAAAGTTAGACTCTAACCCACACTTGAACACAAATCCATGACATTGAATAGGCCACTTGCTAATCTATTCTCCTAATGAAGTATACATAAACCTTTTGATTGGGAGCAATGCTTTGAGATTTGAGCTGCTTTTAACTACACTAGTTCAATTGACTTTCTGTTGAACGAAAGCATTCATAGTTAAATGAATTAATGAATGGCAAATCTTACATATTGATGTCATTTAGTGGTGAGGAGTTGAGGGAATAGTAAGAATCCAGTCCTCTTTCAGCCACTTCATGATGATGATGATGATGACGACTTTCATCTTCTGTCCTTGGGTTAAAAAAACCTTCAGCCTGCAATGGCTCTGCCAAAAAAAGCATCCCATAGCAGATGATAATGTCATAATACTATACATATATTCAACCAGGTAATTATTGAATATAAAAATCATGCTAGAAGTAAAACAGTACCTTGTATGGCAGAGCTATTAACATGTGTGATACTAGAACAAGTAATTCTAAACTAGTCAACAGAAAAGCTATCATGAGAGCGTATGAGACAAGAGCAAGGACTTAATGATGCAACTATGCTAGCTATGTTTTTACTGGTCCAAATCAAGGCTAAATGCAATTAGATTTCCACCCTCACAACACAATGATGCAACTATGCAAGCTAACATAGCAAAAAGAAAGTTGATAGTGCAAAGCCACTGAGCCAAGTGAACACAGAAAACTTAAGAATAATGCAGAAAAGCCTTTTGTTTGATAAGACTACTTGCATGATTTTCTCTAAACTACAATGGCCAAAATAAACTTGGCGCAATTCCAATTCTATGAACAAAAACAATTCTCAGGCAATCTAAGTGAACCTAATTTGATTAACTCCAACTATCTTACTTCACCAACTTATCATAGAAATGAAGTCTTCAATAATAAAAATTACTCTCTTTGCAATAGATGTCCTGTTTCATTCAGTCAAGAATCAAGACTAACCCCACAAGCCACATTTAAGATATTTGCAATGCTTTACAAGATTGATTAAAGAGAAAATCATACTCTGAAAACACACACAAAGATCGAAAGACAAACATTCCATCAAGTACCAACAATCCAAAAAACAGTACCAAATCATATAAAAAAACACAACCACCCAGAAATCTCAGAAGCAATGGTGCTTCAAATTCAATGATGATAAACAACAAGAGAGAACATATGATATGGTGCTTCAAATTCCATCTAAAAAATTCAGAATCAACAAGAGCAATCGAAAACATGCAATATGGAATCACAAATCGCATATGAGGTCACATATGGAGAATTACATCTTATGAGCAGAAATATGGATTCAAACACCAATCATTGCTGATGCCAAATCAAATTGAGGAGATAAACAAACAAAAACTGAAATGGAAGCTCAAGTCAAACAATTAATCCCCAATTTTCATATCAAAACCCTAGTTATCGAATCAATTAAGCAATTCAATCAATTAATCGAAGAAGAGGAGGTGAAGAACATGACCTTGGAGCTACAAAGGAGGAGCGAGCGGCATCGAAATCTGGGAGGCTGAGCCTGGCTTCGTCTGGCAACAGAAATCGGGAGAGGATGGGTCCGGATTCGTCCTCGCAGGTGAGCGGAGGAAACTAGAAGTGCCATGTGATGGCATCGACGACAAGGAAGAGCCGGATTTTCATCTGGGACTCCTCGTCGGCATCAACAATTGTGAGATCTGAGATGAGGAGTATGAACGGAGGGATCGAGAAAGGGGAAGCATGAGAGATAGAGAGCGAGGGAGGCTGATCGAGGGGAAAGAGAGAGAGAGAGAGAGCAAGGAGGCAGATCGAAGGTTGAGAGAGAGGAGGTCGAAAATCGCCGGAAGGAGGTACAGAGCACCATCGAGGAAGGTGAAGCGGAGAGGAGGGCGGAGGTCTAACCTAAAAAAAACATCCAATAAAGGTTATAAGTCCTAAAAAAAAACTTTTTAATTAGTTAATGACCTAATTAAAACATTCTAATTAGTTAAAAACGCAAATTTTCTCTTTAATTTATTTCCGAAAAAAAAAGAGAAAACTGAAGGTTCCCGTCTCGCTCGTTCTTTCTTGAATCTGATTGAGCGCCGCCCCCACTTGAGAGCCACCAGACTTCCAGATCTCCGCCGGTGTCCACCTCCCTCATCTCCTCTTCGCTGCTGTTCACCGGCGCCGCACCAGTAGCCATCGCCTTGCTTCCTCACCGCACCACCACTTCCTCTACCCTTGAGCGCCGCCCCTTCTTCATCGTCTTCCCTCATCACCGCACCACCCGCCGCTATCAGACAATCTTTCAGTTTAAATCCGGATCAATCTTTACCTCTCGCCGCCGGCCGCCACTATCGCACCCTCCACCAGATCTTCCCTTTTCTCGCCCTCCGACCCAGCAACTTTCCCGACCGTCTCCCCCGCCTCTGTCCGCTACGGTGCTACCTACACACGCTCCTATACTCAGCCCTTGCCGCGCCGATCTCCTGCCGACCGCCAGCATTGCCCCAGTACCGTCAATTCTTGGGATTTCTCGGGATTTTTTTTGAAGAGGATGATGAATTTATTTTGTTGAAATCGCTCATACCTTATTATCAATTCTCGTTGCCTGCATCATCAATGGCTGATTTGCATTTTCCATTATCTGTCAAGGTGGAGTGAAATCTATTGTTAATTGTTTGGGATTTATTTTTGGTGTGGGGTTGATTGAAATCCTCTTAAATTAATGGATTGGGTGTTGCTTTGTTTTTCTGGTTGCATAGTAGCTAGTGAGTTCAGTTATGGATCTGGTATATGTTTTTGATCAATCTGCTGGACTTGAATGTGTTTCCTAAGATGCTTTCATTGTGAGTCTGTTTGATCCTCAAATCCTTGGTGCTACTGTGTTGGTCCTATTTTTGTCCATTGTTATGCTTTGGTTGTACCATATAGCTTTGATTTCATGCCTTAGTTAACCTTAGCTTTTTACTGGACTATGTGTGTGGAATTAACTGAATTTTAGAGTTGGATTCGACCCTTTAGCCGCTGATTTTAGGTTGTGTTTTACACCTAATCACTAGTAGAAAAATAGGATTTGGCGACACTAAAATTACCACGGTTCCGTGTCTTAGTGTGGTAAATTTGTAAGACTGAAAAATTTACCACGGTTCCTTGAATAACCGTAGTAATTTAATACATCAATTTACCACAGTTCCGTGTCTTTGCGTGGTAAATTTGCAAGGTTGGCAAATTTACCGCGGTTCCTTGAATAACCGTAGTAATTTAGCACATATTTTTGCCACAATTTTGAATTTTAACGAAGTAAATTTGCAAGAATAAGAAATTTACCACGGTTCTTTAATTTAGCAAACAAAAAACGTAAAAAATAATTTTCAAAAATTAAAAATATTTTCATTTATTTATGTTGGGAACTGCGTTGGTTTAGTTTTGTCATTCCTTCTAACCCTAGAAGTGTCGATAACCGCCGCCGATCATCTTCTTCCTTTTGCCTCATCTGCTCCTCCATGACCAGATCTCCCGATAACCCGCTCGATCTCAGATCTCATATCTCCATGGTGATCTTGCTCTGTCTGGTATGGCATCTCTCCTGGCCTTCATCGCGAGCCCGAGCCCCTTCACCCATGACATCTCCGCCCCTCTCTTACATGTCTCTCGATCTACCTTTGATCTCATTTGCTGAATCATGTGAAGCCTGCGAACAACTAGTGCCGGCTTCTCCTCTTGTCATCTCCTTCGGCTTTCTCCTTCGTAGAATCTCATTCTCCCCGAAGCTCTCCATCGTCTCTTGCGCTGCGCTTGAAGTGAATGGGAAGACGACTTTTCCTCTATATAAAGAGGTATATATATTATGTCCTGATGGATTGCTTGCATTTGTTTCATTTCTCGTGAGTATACAAGCTTCTTGGGGTTTGGATGAAATGGAAGCCCTTGTCAAGTTCACTGCAAGAGCATGGTTATTGTTTAACCCGTTTTTTTCGTCATTAATTATACTGTCATCATCCATATAGAAAGCTTACCCTATTCATATTTGCTGGTGACCTATCGGACAGGTAGTCACTCACCATTGCAGGAATAAATGGTTACGGAAGAGATGAGAAATGGTGAGTGTGATTTGTATGGATTTCTATTAATCTTCATTCATTTTTATCCTTATCAACTCAAAAGTTGGAAATCAATTGCATGTTTGTACATGTTGAACATATTTTTTGAATTTAAGCATTATTGCTATCTTATGATCGAGAACCTGACAACTGCTTTTTGTTTGACAATTGAAATCATCCGATTTTCAGGAGCTAAGAGGAGGTGTTTGGATTTCTATGGAAGGATTCTGAAGAGCTTGGACTTTCGAGTTAGAGTATTTCCCAGGAATTATTTAAGTTGCTTAGTATTAATTAAATTTGATTGATTGTATTATACACATTTTATTTTTGAACGGATGTGTTAAGTAATGATTGATTATGTATATTGTAGCTCAGTTATTGGTGTTTTTAGCATATAACAATTTTACCACATGTGACAATATATTTACCACTTATCAATTTTACCTCGGATGTCAAATTTACTACGAAAATCTATCACTTTTACTACGATGTAATTTTACTTCGGTTAGTTTAAATTACCACGGTTAAAACGTGATTACCACATACCAATTTACTACCACTACGCCATTTTGCAACATGGGTGACAAACATAAATGGTCACCTGAAAGTCGAATTGGGTCACCTGAATTCTCAGGTGACGAATAGTCGTCACCTGAAGGGTCGTCACCTGACCGCCGTCCCCTGAGTTAATAGGTGACGACTCTATCAAAGTTGGTCGCTGAAAGTGATTCAACACATAGAAGTCAAAGCCCGAAAAAAGCCCGGCTCGGACAGTTCAGGTGACCAAGTTTTCGTCGCCTAAAAGATAGCAAACATTGTCAGGGAGGGCACTCAGGGAACCGAATATGTTCGTCGCTTGAACATTCAAGTGACCAAAATGTTTGTTGCTTGACCAATCAAGTGACCGTACGTGTTTATCACTTGAGATTGTTAAAGGACTAGTATGTTCGTCACCAAGTTATTTAGGTGACCAATATTATTCTCAATATTCGTCGCCTGAGTAAATTTAATAATAAAACAATATATATGTTTACAATATTGTTGATACCCCTGTTTTTTACATACCAAACGCACAAAACTTGAACCAAAATACAATTCATACTATACAAAAACTAGCTCACAAATACAACACTGGGCAACATCATGGCTTGATCTTTGTCTCCATTCCAATCTTCATTGTGCTGCTGCTGCTCTTTCTTGGTATGATATTCTTTAGTATGCAATTCCACCCACTGCTTTTGATCAAACATCAAACTTATTTCAGAAAAAAGATCCTATTTCAATTAGTGTTTGTGTTAGCTTCCTTCTGTTTTTACATCTCCTAGGCAAACCTGGAATCTTCATTTGTAGAAAGTAACTGTTTTGTTTTAATACCAGAAGATATGGAGCATTTCCTTCCACAACAGTAAACAAACGGATGCCATTAATAAGAACTTTCTAATTGTTGCAATGGAATAAGAAATAACCATTTCCCATCCAAATTAAAGCAAAAAAAATTACAAAAAGCTTGCAAAACAGTTTAACGGATAGTGTTCAAGGGTCAAGTAACCTGATAGCTTCTTTGTGACTTGTCAAACTTGTTCATGGGCATCTCCAATGCCGCAATACAAACCTATATATAGAAGAGAATAGAGAGTTAAATGACACAAATTATAGATACATATCGAGCAAGATTTAAATTACACAAAAGTCAGCCAAATTAGAATAAAGTTAAAGTAGAGACACATAGATTAAAGTCTAATTTGAGACAAACTCAAAACCAAGTTTAAGTAGAGACAAACAAATTTAAGTGTAGTAGATAAGAGAATCGGCATACTGATAAGTGTAGCAGTTGCTTGTGGAGTAGTACAGAGGAATGAAGTAGTTGTTGAGGTAGTCATTTCTTTTGAGACCAGGATAGTACATGCACTTGCTCAGGTAGCTGGCGACTGAATCTTCGTCCCCGAGTATGTGTACCATTTGAGAGATGATGTTCTTGTAGTTGTTCACCTGCCCACTGATTGTAATCCGACCACCCTGGCATCAATTTGCATAAAACCATCAGCATTTGTATCATTCACAATAGGAGAAGGAACAATAGAACATTTGCGAATTATCATCGACATTGAACTCCAAACAGACATATATACATACAAGAAATACAAGGATAGAGGATTAAGATCAAGCTAGTTTTAATTTCACAACCAAGGTAAGTAGATAGCATATAAATCACCGAGATCCCCTAATATGTTCTTCTGATTGTTCTTCTAAACTACAAACATGAAATATTTTCTATATATATATATAAAGATTAACAAGTAATCATAAAGTAATCATAAAAGAAGGTAACCAGTTCCTACTTTGAGTTGTAAGGGTATGAAAACAAGTTCTAAACTAGTTATAGTGTCTCACATTCGCCGTGAATCTGACATTTGAAATCTTGCAAAATGCTTGAACTTTGAGTCTAAATCTACTGTGAATTTACCCAAAACTTCAATTCCATGGCCAGATAAATTAAATCCAAGTGCACCTACAAAGATGAAACATCAAGCACAAATTCAATTTGATATTAATTATATGCCCAATGTTGATTTTCACAAGCTGTTAGTTGCATCAGCTCTACATTAGAGACAAGAGTCATAAGAGACTATCAATTTGGAAAAATGAAATCCTAACTAGGTGTTAAGGTGGCATAGGACTAAGAAACCCTAGACAATTAGAAATCGAACAATTGATAGAAGATATCAAATGTTGGAAAGAAAAAGCAATCGATCAAACCTTTTGTTGAGGTAGGGTGTGGACGAGTTTTGATTGACGCTTGACGATAGGGAAAATCTAGTTTATCAACCAGACGAAGAGCGTTCTTCCGATGAACGACAGAGGAGGCGCTGGCAGGGCGAGTGGAGGATTCCTATTCCAGTGCTTCCGGGGGCGGAAGCGCTTGAGGAGTTGAAGCCGGCGACAGAGCACCACCTGCAAAGGCTGAACCCACCATGGCGCTGGAGGAGGCAGGAGCTTCGCACCGGGAAGCCTTCGGGGGCACGATTAAAGGCGATTCCGGGAGGAAATTGCGGGATTTGGTTTGAGTTGTGAGGAATTAGGGTTTGGAAGTAGACAAACCTGGAGAAATAAGTGGGAAGAGGAATTGGGCAGCCGTCCGGACTCTGGAGGAGGCAGGTGCTCTCTTTGTGCATCGGCAAGACTGGGGCTGCTCGGAGAAGAGCGTCGAGAGGCGCCGTCGCGCCGACATAAGGTGGCCGAAGAGGGTGCTCGGGAGGCGACCGGACTGGGTGCTGCTTGGAGGAGAGCGTCGAGAGGTGGCAGGACTCGAGGAAGAGGGAGATCTGGTTTGAGAGCGAGATTTGGGTTTCAGAGGAAGAAAGCGACGAAGAGAGAGGCGATGGTTCTAGGGTTGTGGGAATTATACCGCCCAAATTTCACAAAGTGCGAATTATACCGCCCAAATTTCACAAACAGGCGGGGATTATTTATTAATACATTAAAAAACAAAGTTTATTTAATATATTTAAATATAAAATTTTATATATTTTGAAAAATAATTTATTTAATTACTATACATTTTTTTGTATGAACTTTTTAAATTTTTATACCACTTATATATTCAAATATAAAAAAATTATTTTATAAATCGATTATCTATAAAAATTAGAAACAATATATTGTATAAAATTAGAACCAGTACATCTTGATTTGAATCTCAATCTCAAATCTCCGTTCGCATTCTTATTCTTAATCTCAACCTTTAACTCAATCTCAAATATCAATTTGATCTTAATCTCAATATCAAATCTTGATCTTGATTTCAATCTGAGACCTCGATCTTAACTTGATTTTGATATCAATCTCAAATCTCAATCTGGATCTCAATCTTCAATCTTAAATCTCAAATATCAAATGTTCATATTGATCTGAATCTCAAATCTCGATATTGATCTCAATCTTAATCTCAATCTCGACTATCAAATCTCAATCTCAAATATCGGTCTTGATCTTAATCTTGATTTAAATCTCATTTCTCAAATATCAAATCTCGATCTCAATCTCAAGCACAAATTGAAAATTCATATTTAACTTATATCACACAAAATCTATATATAACAAAAAAAAATCTAAATCTCAATGTTTATCTCGATATCAAACCTCAATCTTTGTCTCAATCTCAAACCTCGATCTTGATCTAAAATCTCGAATCTCGAATCTCAAATCGTGATCTTAATCTCAAATCTCGATCTCAAACTTAATCCCAATCTCAAATATCAACTCTCACTCTCAATTCCCAAATATAAAATCTCAACATCAAATGTCGATCTTGATCTTAATCTAAATCTTGATTTCAAATCTCAACGACAAATCTCAAATTGCAATCTCCATCTCAAATCTCGATATCAACCTTAATATCAACTCTCACTCTCAATTCTAAAATATAAAATCTCAATATCAAATGTCGATCTTGTTCTTAATCTTGATTTCAAATCTCAATGATAAATCACAAATCTCAAATCGCGATCTCCATCTCAAATCTCAATCTTAAACTTAATCTCAATCTCAAATATCAACTCTCACTCTAAATTATAAAATATAAAACTCAATATCAAATATTCAAATGTCGACCTCGATCTTAATCTTGATTTCAAATCTCAATGACAAACCACAAATCTCAAATCGCGATCTCCATCTCAAATCTCGATTTCAATCTCAAATCTCAACTCTCCCTCTCAATCTCAAATATCAACTCTCACTCTCAATTATAAATTATAAAATCTCAATATCAAATGTCGATCTTGATCTTAATCTTGACTTCAAATCTCAATGACAAATCACAAATCTCAAATTGCGATCTCAATCTCAAATATCAACCCTCCCTCTCAATTCTAAAATATAAAATCTCAATATCAAAATTCGATCTTGATCTTAATATTGATTTCAAATTTCAATGATAAATCTCAAATCGCAATCTCCATCTCAAATCTCGATCTCAAACTTAATCTCAATCTCAAATATCAGCTCTCACTCTCAATATGAAAAGACGACGTACTCATTCAAACTTCGTCGCCCCAAAATCCTGCAATTTAATGTGGGCCTACAGACTCTCACTCAGGTGACAATTCTACATACGTTCGTCACCTAAATTTACTCAAGCGACGAACAAATGATAACTTCGTCACTTGAGCTTCGATCTCCTTTTACTTTCTTTGGATTCGACTCAAGTGACGAAGATGTGTATGGTACGTCGCCTGAATGATTCTCAAGCGACGAACCCACAAATGTACGTCACCTGACTTGCAAAATGGCATTGTGTACGGTTCATCGTATTTACCACGGTTTGCTATGTGTTTATACCACAAACCTTTTTACCTCGGTTTTGTTGTTTTTACCACGGTTTGAGCAGATTTACCACATCCACTTTTACCATGGTTCATAACCGTGGTAAACAGTGCACACGGAACCGTGGTAAAAGTGGCTTTTTGTACTAGTGAATTTTTCTTGGCAGTTTTCGTTTCTTGATTGAGAAATACTCCATTAATGGCTACGCTAATTTGATGTTGAGAGGTGATTGTGCCCATTCTTATGCCCCCTTGATTGTCTCATGCTCCTTGTATCCATCAAATTTGTCATGATTTTAATTCCGAAAGATGGATGTGTCTGAGCATCAAGGATGTTTTTTTTTTTTTTTTTGGTTTGGATGGTCTTTGTTGTTCTTTATTCTTAGATGTTATTTATGCTTGGATAGTTGGACTGCATTTGCTTGTTGTGCTGTCTTTGTTTTGTGTCTTGGCCAGGCGTTTTGCAAAGCGGATAGCCCTATATTTTTCCGACTCCAAGATGTTTCACAATGTGAGTTGCATCCACGTTGTTGCTCAAAGCTTCTGCTCAAACACCCAAGGCTGTAATTTCTAGTTTTTTTATCATATTTTAAGGGTGTTAGTTTTTAGGAATAGTCATCTATCTTGCTGAATTTTAAGCTTTGATATTCCTTTGTTACTTGACTGAATTGGTGGCTGATTTCAATGCAAGTTTGGCTTGTTTTTGTTGCTGTTTGTGGTGGTGGACAGGTCCTATAACTGTGAGAAGTTGCTGAATTGCTTATTGTTGAGTTGAAGATTAGTTTGGAAATGCCTGATTACATTGTGAGTTTCCTCTACCTCTTTTATTCTTTTTCTTTACTTTGAGGACAAAGTAAGATTTTAAGCATGGGGTGGGGAATTCAAGTGTAGCTCCGTCTTTATATATATGTTAGTTTTCTATTTTTTGTTTTTTTCAATTTTTGTTATGCATTTCATTGCATTTAGGTGTTATTAACGATACCCATCTTAGTTTAGTTTGTCGTCTAATTCATTTTATGATCTTATTGCATAAATCCCATGAATTGATTAAATTACATGAAAATGTTTTTTGGAGCATGATTTGAGAATATAATTGAGCAAGTATGGTTCATAGTCGAGGTTTAATTGAAATCTAGCAAAAATACAACATTTGTGAGTTTGTTTTGGCCTTATAGGGACTATTCATAATTATTTCCCTTTTGCTTTTATTATGTGATTATACTCTCCATATGCTTCTTATTTCAATACCGTATTGCACATGTTTGTTGCTTGTGGATTTCAAATGATTGAGGCATGTTTTTTTTAGCCATATTATACATTATCTACCATTTGCATTATTCTTTGCTTGAAGCCCATCTGAGCCTTAAAGCCTACTCTTTTTTTTTATAGCTCCACAAAAATATATCATAGCCAATGATTAGCCTGACCCTATCTGGGAATTAGGAGGAGAATTGGTGAAAAATCTTTAGGTTGGAGTTGCTTTGAGTGGAGATGATGTATGTATGGTTGTGCATTGCGAGAGGCATAGCCGAAATAAGGTAACCCTTCTTGCCTAATAGAGATGACTTATTACTAGGGGCCTAAGGAGGATAAAATTCACTTAGGAGTAAAAGTTTAGTAAGTTTGGACCTAGGGAGAATAAAATTCACCTAGGGGCAAAAGTAAGCATAAAAGAAAAGAAAAGAAGTCATCATCCAGATGAAAAAATTGAATGAGTTGTATGGCTATTGAAATTGAAAAGTGCTTATTGATGTGTATTGGAGTTTATGTTATTGGAATGGTTTGCGAAGTATGAAAGTTTTGGTGTTGTTCTGGTTGGTTATTGTTCCTTTTTTCCCGGATTTTTAGTACCACAAGCTTAAATATTTCTCATGCCTTATGTTCCTACCAAAGCCTCATTACAACCCTATAAAAGTCCTCATGATGTTGTTTGCAAGTGATAACTTTCACGGTGTATAGAGCATTTTGGATTGAGTAGAGAGTTGGACTTTAAAGCCTAAACACATGAGAGCTTGAGTGAAACACATTATCCCGGTGAGGTTGGATTAAAATTTGCCTTTACTATTGGATCGCTCATATACTTGCTAGGATGTTTGTTCTCTTATTCACTGCTTCTATTGCTTGATGTTGCTTTTCTAAAACTACGAAATGAAGATCATATTTGTGGGATGATTAATTCTATATTTATTTTTCATTGCTTGAGGACAAGCAAAAGTCTAAGCATGAGGTAGTTTGATAAGGTTTATTTTAGTCATGTTTTTAGTATAGATTTGCATATTAATTTAGAGCATATTTTATATATTTTATAGTTATTTAGTATTATTTGATTTTCGGAGTCTACACTAGTATTTTTATATATTTCAGGTATTTCTAAGCTGGTTCGTATGAATTTAAAAGATTGCTGGAGATTATTATACAAATTGGAAGCAAGATGGGCCGGCTACGTATTCGGGCTGATGAAGACCGACATGCCATCAAAGTGGGAGGAGCCCACATACGGCTTATGGGTGTGGGTGCTGCTAGTATTACTTTTAGAAGTTTTAGTTATTTGCCGGTATTTGGTTTAGGTTAGAAATTAGTTTAGATAGAATTATAAGGAGTATAATATTATATAAAATAGATAGATGTAGGTTTAGGAATTCATTTTATATATATATATATATATATATATATATATATATATATATATATATATATATATATATATATATATATATATATATATATATATATATATGACAGTGGCCGGCGGTGACCGACTTTACCCAAAAAATCTAATTGTCTTTTTTCTTTTGTTTTATTTTTATGGAGACCTAAACTTTCCCGTTCTGTCTATAATTTGAAGCTTTGTTTGGTTTGATTGTGAGTTTCTAATTCTTGTTCTTTATTTTCGTTATTTGAATGTTTCAACTTCTTTGTGCTTGAATGATTGATTGTTTTATTTTATCTTGTCTGATCAACTTGGTAGAATCAATTCAATTGCTAGAGTTTTGTAGATTCCTGATTGTGAACCTTAACCCAAGTGGCAAACTTATCCCTTTAGGGCTGATTGAACTAATTGGATGGGTAGAAAGTTGAATGTGTTGTTAAATCCTTCTTTAGGGACTGCAAATACCTTGGCTAACCTCTGAACTTAAAGTTATCATTTGGGTTAAATCCTTCTTTAGGGACTGTTCGATTGATAAGGGTTTCTAGGACTGATTGGACTAGTAACTATATTAGGTCGGGACAAGGGCATTAATAGGAATCATAAAAGGACAAGAGGACGTTACAATATCAATTCAACCAAATAAAATGGATAGTTGTAGGTAGAACGATTTTCTCTAAATTGCTTTGCATTAATTTGTTTATAGTTTATTTTATTTTCTTTCTTGTTTTCACCACCCAAAACCCCCCGTTTCATATTAATTGGTAAATAAACTTAACTTAGGAATAACTTGGTTCTCTGTGGGATCGACTAGTGCTTACCACACTACATTGGTTAGGTAGGTTCGAAATTATTTTGATACGGTTTACGCGACTAAAAATCATCCATCAGTACGCATGTTATAGAAGTCCTATCGGCTAATGCTTCTAGCTGGGTATTCGACTCAGGCAGTATAGGTTCTCACATTATTACGAATGTGCAGGGCCTAAAAAGACGTAGAAGCTTGGCAAAGGGAGAGGTAGATCTTCGAACTGGGACTGGAGCAAAGGCTGCTGCACTTGCTGTTGGAGATTATAGTCTACCTTTACCTTCTGGTTTAGTTTTAGAACTTAATAATTGTTATTTTGTTCCGTCTATTACTAGAAACCTTATTGCGGCTTCTGTTTTGGATTTAGAAGGCTACAATTATTCTTGCAAAGATCAACGCTTGACTATTTTCAAAGATAACATTTTTTATGCCGATTTGAGTAATGGACTCTATATTTTGGATCAAACATCCGACATTTATAACATAAGTACCAAAAGGCAAAAATCAGACGCGGGTGATAACACCTACCTATGGCATTGTCGATTGTGTCACATAGGCTTAAATCGCATGAAGAAGCTCCATAAAGATGGACTTTTGACATCAACTGATTGTGAATCATTTGACACATGTGAGTCATGTCTAATGGGAAAAATGACAAGGTCACCTTTTACTGGGGTAAGTGAAAGAGCAACTGAGCTCTTGGCACTAATACACACTGATGTATGTGGACCTATGAGTAAAGAAGCTAGAGGTGGGTATAGATACTTCATAACTTTGATTGACGACTTAAGTAGATATGGCTACATCTACGTAATGAAGCATAAGTCTGAATTATTTCAAAAGTTCAAAGAATTTCAGAATGAACGGTGTATCTGAAAGGAGGAACAGGACCCTGTTGGACATGGTTCGATCAATGATGAGTTTTGCTAATCTTCCAATATCTTTCTGGGTGTATGCTCTCACAACCGCAATGTTCACACTAAACAGGACTCCATCTAAGGCTGTAGAAAAGACATCATATGAGTTATGGACTTGAAGAATTCCAAGTTTGTCTTTTCTTAAAGTTTGGGGATGCGAAGCATATGTAAAATGTTTACTAGCAGATAAGCTCGCACCCAAATCGGATAAGTGCTTCTTTGTAGGGTACCCTAAGAAAACTAAAGGGTACTACTTCTTTAATCCCACCGAGCACAAAGTGTTTGTTGCTAGGGATAGTGTCTTTTTGGAAAAAGAGTTTATTTCCAAAAAGTCAAGTGGGAGAAATGTTGATCTCGAAGAGGTTCGAGAGAAGCAACAAATCGAGCAACAAGAAGACATGGATCACTCCATGAATGAGGCTGTGAGCTTTGAGGACCTAATTCCAGAAGAAGATGGAACTCAAACTCATACAATGAAGGAGGCAGAATTCACTAGTAGAAAAATGGCCTTTGGCGACATTAACTTTACCACGGTTTCGTGTCTTCACGCAGTAAATTTGCAAGGTTGAAAAATTACGACGGTTCCTAGAAGAACCGAAGTAATTTATCATCAAATTTACCACGGTTCCGCGTCTTTCCGTGGTAAAATTGTAAGGTTTGTAAATTTACCACGGTTTTTGGAAGAACCGAAGTAAATTAGCAACAACTTTACCACAGCTTTGTGTTTTATTATGGTAAATTTTCAATATTGGAATTAAAACCCTTAACTGCAACTTAGGTTCGGCCGAGACTCCGAGAGGAGCGAAGAGATCAGGGAAGAAGACAGGGAGTAGAAGCACGAAGAGGGAAACAAAAGCAGGACTCTCCATATTCGATTTGAGCATAATAGCTTCGTAGCGGACTCTCCATATTCGATTTGGAGAAAGGATTCGACCGGTAACGGTTGCTATAGCTATGAGTGTTCATGGGAAAACCCTAGATTTTCGTCAGTTTGAGATTCAGGTTTCAGAGGTTGCCACTGTTTTTTGGCTCATGTCCCTGTTTCTAATTCGTTCGCCTCCATATCCATACTAAGATCGGAGACCTCGGCCTCCTTGCTCTATCTCTCAGCCGATCTCATCGAGTACGCATCCCTGTCTCTCAAACTCCCTCTCGATTATTCTTTCTCATTAAAGCGCTCATCCTGGGTTTGCTTTCTTTGTGCTCTTCTAGTCCGTGCTAGGTAATTTAGGGCTTTTGATTTTTTGGAAACTAAATAGCTAGGGTTTTGTTCTGTTAATTTCATTTGGTGTTACAATAGTATATCTCGTCTCCAGATCGAAATAAATTCTCAAAAGATCGATTTTGATAGTAGGTGATATGGTTGAAGAAGTGGATATGGGCTTTAAAGGAGCTCGGTTTAATTTCCATCCATGGAGGATGACATAAGAGAGAGAAAACGGTGCTTCATGTACAACACAATAAGGAACACCGTCAAAATCGAATCAAATCAAATGAGATCAGGTAACTTAACTAGTGTTTGACTGTATGCGCAATTTAACCATGTCTACTTTGTTGGATTTGCTTTCCTTTCCTTCTGCAAATTTCATTGAGAGCTTTATTGTTTCTCATGGGAACTCCAGGAGGAGAAGAATCAAGTTAATTAGAAAGACGGATTCCAAGCCGACTGGTTCTTCTTCAGTTTCTCTTGGTAACGATTTATAGCGATTATTTTCCTATTTTAAAGCCAAAGCTTTTTAATTTCTCATTGTAAATATTGTGAACAATATATGTAGGCGCAATAGTTCAGAAAATGTTGAGAATGTTTGCCGCAGTTCCATGAATTCTAATGTCTTGCATAGAAGACCAACTAAGTCTACAAATAAGAGGAAGCCAAAAAGAAGGAAGCGTCAATTGTGAAGAAGGTTCCATTGAGAAATGCTACATCTGAATTAAAGGCACCATCGAGTGGTTTAAAAACTTCAGAGGTTAGCTCTTTTTCCCCTCTTAAATGGTCTTATATTTTCTGTTTGAATGAGTGTGTAATGCACAAACATACCTAACAAATTGATATAAACTCAGTAGAGGGATGGGATTACCTGCAGAAAGCAGGTTTCGTAAACATTATGTGATAGCAGATCTTAGTGTGGTCTGATTAGTGGCCTATTATCATGATTTTTTTATGCATAATAAGTCCCTGTTGGTGGATAAAGAGAGACCATGTTCTTTAATCATTGTTACGATGTTAAGTTTGAGGAGTTTTATTTTTATATTATTCTTTTCCAGTTTGGCTGCACGTCTTCTCCCTAATCCAGCAATTTTATCAAACCAGAATTTCAAGTAAGCTCTGTTGTGATATAAAAATATACAATATTTCTTTTTAAATAGGCTGATTGAAATGCAAGCTTTTATTTACATCTTATTCTGGTCAAACCATCAAAGAGACCATAGCATGATTCTATTTGATTTTTATTGCACTTTCTTACAAGTAGTCCCAACATTCTCAGTGCTACTTGAAGTGGTGATGTTCTTGTTGGAACCGACATTGCCTTAAAGTGCAAGTATATCTACCAAATGTTCTGCAGGTATATTGTTGGTTTGGTTGGGACTCCAGAAGCTGGAAAGAGCACGATGGTTTTAGAAGTGGTTCAACGTCTGAACATGTTGTGGCCTCAAAGATCTTCCGGATTTGATAAACTAGTGGGGCCACTAGATGTTGCTGTTGTTATTCCAATGGATGGATTCCATTTATATCGCCATCAACTAGATGCAATGGAGGTTTGTGTTCCTTACAATTGATTAATATTAATGGTAACTGTTGTACATTTGTTTATGCTTAGTCAGTAGTTGTAACTTGCAAGTAACTCATCCATTAACATTATGCAATCAGTGAACAATCCCAATGCAAATTTGTAATTCAGCAATAACAAGTAACTACATTTCACTTCAGATACAAACTGTCTTTATATTGAGAAGGTCGGCTTGGTACTCTAAATGTATTTGTAACATGAAACTTGTATACTCACTTTGCATTATGAATTCCTTACCCACTTCATTCCATGGGGTTACTTGGAAGGGTCTTTGAGTTGGTTGGATGAAGAACCTACCTCTATCAATCACCATCACACATTTGCTTCTACTGTTGTTACCACTAATATCATTGGTTTTGTATCTTTTTTGTTGTTGATTTGTTCTTGCTGATTTTGTTGTTATTTTTTTGCCGTTATGTCTCTTTTGCACAGCTGCTTTCATGCTTTGTTTCTGCCTTTATTGTTGCATTTTTTTTCTAACATACAACCTCTGTTCTTACTGATCAATCCCATATTTTTTTGCCTGCAACTGCTGTCAAGCCATTAATGTCATTGGTTTTGTGTTTTTGTTGCTATTTGACCGCAATTGCTCTAATGGTTTTGTGTTTAAAACTCAGTGCGGTTTTGTTCAGATTACCTCCATTTTAGATGGAAGCAATATATGTCATGTGAAATACTTGAATAGGGTTAGGTCGATTGTAAATTTACGGGGTTGGTGCAAAAGGGGATAATCTTTCTTGATTCTTATTACTGTTTTTTTTTAATAGGTATCATCCTAATAAGAATGCAAGGAACCCTGAAGCTGCAGAGCAATTTAAAGAGGTTGCATATTCTTATAGCATCTTATCCGATCCTGAGAAAAGAAGACTGATTTAGCAGGATATGAGGTGAAATCGTTCAACCTCTTTCTTCTAGTTTTCCTGTTTTCCTTCAATTTAAGTCTTTTCTCTAGTCATTTTATATATATATATATATATATATATATATATATATATATATATATATATATATATATATATATATATATATATATATATGAAGTTTATCTTTTCATAAGGTTATGTAAATGGCTGCATCTCATAACTGTTAAAGCCAGCAGACGGCTATATTTTGTACTAACTTCAACAACCCAAAGCAAATTTAAGGGTATGTATGTCAAACATGAGATTTTTCAGGGCAGTATGTTCTGTAAATTCTCCTTGTAGTTTGATCTAATTGAGGAGCACTCTTGTAATGTACAACTATTGTATTTTGAACAAGACACAAATGCAGGATATGGTTTAGCCTTGCAGGAAATTTCCCTTCCTTTTTATGTAGTTTTCTAGCATGGATGCATTGTCCAGATTTTCTTCCTCTTTTATTTTTATGGAGACCTAAACTCTCCCGTTCTGTCTATAATTTGAAGCTTTGTTTGGTTTGATTGTGAGTTTCTAATTCTTGTTCTTTATTTCCTATATTTGAATGTTTCAACTTCTTTGTGCTTGAATAATTGATTGTTTTATTTTATCTTGTCTGATCAACTTGGTAGAATCAATTCAATTGCTAGGGTTTTGTAGATTCCTGATTGTGAACCTTAACCCAAGTGGCAAACTTATCCCTTTAGGGCTGATTGAACTAATTGGATGGGTAGGAAGTTGAATGTGTTGTTAAATCCTTCTTTAGGGACTGCAAATACCTTGGCTAATCTCTGAAATTAAAGCTATCATTTGGGTTAAATCCTTCTTTAGGGACTGTTCGATTGATAAGGGTTTCTAGGACTGATTGGACTAGTAACTATATTAGGTCAGGACACGGACATTCATAGGAATCATAAAAGGACAAGAGGACGTTACAATATCAATTCAACCAAATAAAGTGGATAGTTGTAGGTATAACGATTTTCTCTAAATTGCTTTGCATTAATTTGTTTATAGTTTATTTTATTTTCTTTCTTGTTTTCACCACCCAAAACCCCCCGTTTCATTTTAATTGGTAAATAAACTTAACTTAGGAATAACTTGGTTCTCTGTGGGATCGACTCGTGTTTACCACTCTACATTAATTAGGTAGGTTCGAAATTATTTTGATACGGTTTACGCGACTAAAAATCGTCCTATCAGTACGCATGTTATAGAAGTCCTATCGGCTAATGCTTCTATCTGGGTATTCGACTCGGGCTGTGTAGGTTCTCACATTATTACGAATGTACAGGGCCTAAAAAGACGTAGAAGCTTGGGCAAGGGAGAGGTAGATCTTTGAACTGGAATTGGAGCAAAGGCTGCTGCACTTGCTGTTGGAGATTATAGTCTACCTTTACCTTCTGGTTTAGTTTTAGAACTTAATAATTGTTATTTTGTTCCGTCTATTACTAGAAACCTTATTGCGGCTTCTGTTTTGGATTTAGAAGGCTACAATTACTCTTGCAAAGATCAACGCTTGTCTATTTTCAAAGATAACATTTTTTATGCCGATTTGAGTAATGGACTCTATATTTTGGATCAAACATCCGGCATTTATAACATAAGTACCAAAAGGCAAAAATCAGACGCAGGTGATAACACCTACCTATGGCATTGTCGATTGTGTCACATAGGCTTAAATCGCATGAAGAAGCTCCATAAAGATGGACTTTTGACATCAACTGATTGTGAATCATTTGACACATGTGAGTCATGTCTAATGGGAAAAATGACAAGGTCACCTTTTACTGGGGTAAGTGAAAGAGCAACTGAGCTCTTGGCACTAATACACACTGATGTATGTGGACCTATGAGTAAAGAAACTAGAGGTGGGTATAGATACTTCATAACTTTGACTGACGACTTAAGTAGATATGGCTACATCTACTTAATGAAGCATAAGTCTGAATCATTTCAAAAGTTCAAAGAATTTCTGAATGAAGTTGAAAACCAGCTTGGCAAGAACATTAAGGCACTTCGATCTAATCGTGGTGGTGAATATTTGAGTCAAGAATTTGATCATCATTTGAAGAGTTGTGGGATATTATCACAATGAACTCCACCCGGAACACCCCAAATGAACGGTGTATCTGAAAATTGGAACAGGACCCTGTTGGACATGGTTCGATCAATGGTGAGTTTTGCTAATCTTCCAATATCTTTCTGGGGTTATGCTCTCACAACCGCAATGTTCACACTAAACAGGACTCCATCTAAGGCTGTAGAAAAGACACCATATGAGTTATGGACTTGAAGAGTTGCAAGTTTGTCTTTTCTTAAAGTTTGGGGATGCGAAGCATATGTAAAATGTTTACTAGCAGATAAGCTCACACCCAAATCGGATAAGTGCTTCTTTGTAGGGTACCCTAAGGAAACTAAAGGGTACTACTTCTACAATCCCACCGAGCACAAAGTGTTTGTTGCTAGGGATAGTGTCTTTTTGGAAAAAGAGTTTATTTCCAAAAAGTCAAGTGGGAGAAATGTTGATCTCGAAGAGGCTCGAGAGAAGCAACAAATCGAGCAACAAGAAGACATGGATCACTCCATGAATGAGGCTGTGAGCTTTGAGGACCTAATTCCAGAAGAAGATGGAACTCAAACTCATACAATGAAGGAGGCAGAATTGGAGGTGCAAGACCCCATTCCCAACAACCCACAAAATGTTGTGGTAGAACCTCCCGTTGCTCAACCCACGCGTAGATCAGAAAGGGCAAGATCGCTACCAAATAGATTTGTTGAATTCATATTGAATGCAAGTCTAGACATTATGTTTTTAGAAAGCGATGAACCTACTATATACAAGCAAGCTTTGATGAGTCCAGACTCCAAGAAGTGGCATGATGCCATGGTATCCGAAATGGATTCTATGTCTAAGAATCAAGTATGGGACTTGATAGATCTACCGGATGGGATAGTACCCATTGGGTGCAAATGGGTTTATAAACTCAAAACATACAAGAATGGAAAGGTAAATCTATTCAAAGCAAGACTGGTTGCGAAAGGGTTGAAACAGATTCATGGTATTGACTATGATGAAACTTTCTCACCAGTCGTTATGATTAGATCCATCCGGATACTCCTAGCAATTGCAGCTCATTATGATTATGAGATCTGGCAGATGGATGTCAAGACCGCGTTTCTAAAAGGATACTTAGAAGAGGATGTGTACATGACACATCCTAAAGGTTTTAAGGATCCACAAAATCCTAGGAAGGTATGCAAACTTAAGAAATCCATTTATGGACTTAAGCAAGGATCAAGGAGTTGGAACCTTCGATTTGATGAAGTGATCAAACAGTTTGAATTCATCAGATGTGAAGAAGAACCTTTTGTTTATAAAAAGTTTAGTGGGAGCAAAGTTGTATTCTTGGTTTTGTATGTGGATGACATACTACTCATTGGGAATGACATTCAAATGCTTGAGTCTGTAAAAGACTGGCTCAAGAAGCATTTCTCAATGAAAGACATTGGAGAGGCAGAGTACATTTTAGGCATCAAGATCTATAGGGATAGATCCAAGAGACTAATTGGACTAAGTTAGGGAACTTATATAGATAATGTTCTAGACAGATTCAAAATGAAAGATTCCAAAAAGGGATTTTTGCCCATACAACATGGTCTATATCTAAGCAAGAAGCAGTGTCCCGTAACACCTGCTGAGCTGGATAGAATGAGTCGGATCCCTTATGCATCAGCAATAGGATCCATTATGTATGCCATGATATGTACTCGCCCAGACGTTGTATTCGCCTTAAGTGTGTGCAGCAAATACCAATCGAGTCCAGGTGATGTAAAGGCCCGGATTTTTTAATAATAAATTTCAATAAATAAATAAATAAAAATAAAATAATTCAGATATTTTAAGAAAAACTCGTCCTAACTATTAATAAATCGAACTCGAAACTCTTAAAGCGGGTTCCGGCCACATTTTAAAATTATGCAAAATAGATTTTTCTTCCCATTTTCATAGGCCGAGAATTGGAAAATAATGTTCGGATTCTATTTATTAAATTCGGATTTTGAAAAGTTTAGTAGTATTTTAAACGTATCGAGATAAGGTCTAGTGAGCGACTTTCATATTTATATTTTCCGGGTATTTCCATGGGGCTTTATAATTCTTTTGGGTACTTCTTTTTGGTCAAGGGTAATTTTGTCTCTATTCTAAATTTTCCCCAACAACATACATGTGATACCTTTTTCTTTCCCCACATTCTGGCAACAAGCCAAACAACAAAGTAAACACAGTACTCCCCTCCTCACCTTTTGTTTTCAAGGCAGATCTGCACCCACAACCCCTCGCAAGCTCCACGTTTTCCTCCTTTCTCCCTTCAAAACAAACAGCATAGGCCACCGGAGCGCCACCTCCCTTCCTCCGGCGCCGATGAAACCCGGAGAACCGCCCAGGAGAGCCGAAGCCGACGTCGAGAAGCTCCTCTCCGCACTCCTCTCCCCTGTTTCTTCCGCAAGCAACCAAGCCCCATCCGTTTTCCTCCCTCCTCCTTAGATGAGCAACCAGCAGCACCAGGACCACCTCCTTTTCTCCGATTTCCAGGAGCAGCAGTCGGAGCGGCCCAGCGGACCTCCGACTAAACGAGGACAGCACCTCCTTGTCCATCCCCCTGTTTCGCGCACCGAAAGGGGTCGGTAACTCGTTCTCCTTGCTTTTCAACCTAAAACCCCGTAAAGGTCTGCCTTTACTCACTCCCCTCTTGTTCCAGGCCCGGATCTACGCGTTCCGACCACCGGCGAAGCCGAGCCAAGCTCCGACGAGATTTTCCGGCGAGTCGACGCCCTCGGTGAGCCTTCTCCCTTCCTCCTTCCATCCCTTCTTGTCTTGTATGTGTGTGTCGGCGTCGGGATTGGGTGGCCGGAGTCCGGGCGTCGTCGGCGGCCCATCCTCCTCCTCTTCTTCTCCCGTCGAGAACAAGGCGTTCCCTCTGTTCTTCCGTTCAACAGATCCAGGGAAAGGGGCGGGTTCATAGGAACCGGGCTCATCTTTTTTCTTTTCTTGTGAACCGGCCGGGTTGGGGTAAATTTTTTCGGTTCACTTACTTCAGATTTAATGGTGTGGAATTGGGCCTATTTTGTGGGCTGGGCTGATCCGATGTTTATAAAAGGGTTTGGGTCTTTCTTCATTTGGGCCTAATTTGCATAAAATGGATTATGTATGTTATTTGAGGAATAAGGGGCTGATTTTATAAAAATGGTTAGGATTTATTTTCGAGACTTGGAAGTATTTTATGAAATTATTAAATAAATGGGACAATATACTACATTATGTTATTATTTGAGGTTTAAAATATAATATTATTGGGAATTGATTTAATAAAATTAAAAAGAGGAATTTTGGAAATACCCTAATCTTGTCGATCGGAATTGTTTTGATAAAGTAATAGAATAAGTTGATGAAAGGGTAATGTTTTATAAATAGACTTTCTGGGTTGTGAGAGATTGGTTTTAAGGTTAAATGTTTAATGCCGGAATATTTTGATAAAACAAGATTTGGGGTTGACTTAGAGAATTGATACTCCCTCTTGATTTGGACAAGTATGATTTGAAATTGTTTGAATATGAGTTGACTTAACTTGAGATTTATGAGTTTGGAAATATTGTTGGTAAGATTTATCGATGGATTTGATTGGAAATGAAATGATTTTGGTTGATGTTGATCACACCGGAAAGGTTTTGGAAAACGGTTTTACTATCGGTTGGTTTTGAACATACTGAGAACTTGGGTTTTGTGCGAGTATGAATGTTGGTCTGGTAGTTTATGAAATGAATTGATGATAGGTGTGTATTGCCTTTGGATTGCTTTGGACTTACATTTGGGCCCTTGCTTGCGTTATTTTGCTGTTCTGCATCTTCAGGTAAGTCTCTTCGGAGCTTACTCAGATTGAATAGAGCTATTCCCTGCTTTAAGTGCATGATATACTAGGTGTTGCATTCATGATCAGCATGCCATGTAGTACCATGCTAGGTTGCATTGATCGTTGAGCATTCTATTTCTCTATGTGTTTGTAAACAGAACGGCCGTTATCTGTGATAGTCCTAGAGTCTTTGCTAGGGTCATAGGGTAGCCCAGCCTCATCGGGTACCCTGAGTCAATCGAGTACTTCCTTATATTATGATATGCCTGCGGGCTTTATTGTGGAGCGGGTTAGGCATGCGTGCCGCCCTATTATGAATGAATGCATTCACGAGCTGGCCAGTCTCCGCCTGTCGGAAGGGGTGGAGGTAGGAGAGGGATATGCCACTTGGCATTGTCTGGGGCCCTTTACAGTATTTCTGCACATTATTATGAACTAGGAGCATGCTAGTGTGTTTGAATTTCGTACTGCATTAGAGCATCTTTATTAGGTATAGCGTATATGTGTGCTTATGGTTGGGATGCAGAGTTAAGTGGGCATCGATCTGATCCCGCTCCAAATCAATTTTTTTAGGAATTAATCATGTTCATCCTATCGGTGCTGTTTTCTTATTGTGCGGATCATTTTGTCGGCGGAGAGTGAGCGCTGGAGTCATAAACTTCACCAGACTCTGATTATATTGTTTTGGATTTATACTTTCGACTCCGTTTTGACCCGGCTCTGCCGTGGCACTTGTATCCTTATTTTGCTTCCGTCTTGCTTCCGTGTGAAATGAATTTTGCGAGTTAGTCCCCAGGACAGGTTAAGGGTACCCAACGGCCCTTCGAGGTGTTTAGGGTTTGAAATCCCTCTTTCTACAAATCTTAAATGACTTTGAAAACCTCGACCCGTACCTGGATTGCAAGATCCGAACAAGGGTTTTCATCCCTTGAAACGTAACCCGGAAATCATAATTCTGGGCCGTTACAAAGATGGTATCAGAGCTGAGGTTGTGCAATTCGGGTACAAAAGGGTCGAGTGTATCTTTTGGAAAACCGCCCATGAATTTCGAATGATTTGAAAGTGTTTTAAAAAGGGCAAAATGAACTTAAGATGCCTAACTGAAATTGGACTAAGTAACGAACTCGACTTGTAATAAAAGAGGAAAACCGACCAAACGAGGACACGAGTGGGTAGTAAAGGCGCTAGACCATCCCTATTGGGTGTAGTTGGGAACGGTAGGCAAAATATCGGCTTGTTCTTTACAGATGGGTTGGGAGACTTCAAGGAGATCATTATGAGTGTTATTAACTGATTCTATGCTAAGTGCTTGATATACTAAAGCCTGACTGGTATGCCTAACAATGAAATGTGTATTGATTGATCCATGCGAATGAGATAGTGGGAGTACCCTTGTTTCTGTGTGGTCAAACCCAACTTGTGTGGAACAACCCCTTCCGCTATGTTAACCACTTTTTCGGTTCTATCGAATCTTTTCCCGTATGTCATTATCTTTCATGGGAAATCGGGTTGATAAACACATTGTGTCGGGGATCATGGTTGGATATTAAGTTGTCTGAGTGAGTGTTGGAAGTTTTGATGTCACTTGGAGTCAGAAGTAAGGTGTTTTTGTGGATGTGTTTCCTTATTCTTATGATGATTAACCAGTGTCATCTTGCCTTAAAGAGTCATACCAAGGTCCCACGGGAAAGAGGGGTGATGAGTCGGTTGGGAAAAGTCAATGGTTGCCCTTAGGAATCTCTGTCCGGTTTTAATGATAACCCTCTCTGAATTGCATGACATGATTTTATAATCTCCCGCATGTGCCTTGCCAATGATAATTAGTAAAAAGCTACTCATGTTATGCCTTGCTTTCTATCATGATTATTTGTTGTTATAGCATGTTTACTTGGTCTATTGATCGTATGATGGATTGGAAACATGAACCATATGATATGAACCTACATGATCGTTATTTCCTCCTGTATTAGGTTCATGATAGTGTGATCAGCTCCCCTTTATATGAATACTTGTAGATGATTGCTTTAGCATGCTGGATGTTGACGTGTCAACACTTATTGCTCATTTGTGACCAGAATCTATAGCACGCCCATCTATTTTTTTTTCGTCAATTGATTATTGTTGATGATTCTGCAAGTTAATATTGATGTATGATTACGTGTGTAGGATGGAGAATATGTGATATAATTGAGCTTTAATGAATGCATATTTTGTCATGTTATGTGTTGATCTGCACTCATGTCCCCGTATTCTAGCTATATTGTCCCATTACTAGGTTCGTATTATACACCGCTGCACTTGCCCCCATGCTTCTATATCGTCGGAATATGAGTGATTGATTTCTTGCGTACCGTTGTAATTATCGATTAAATGTTTATATGTATAGCATGTTATGTTGAGCTATTAGTGTCATGTAGGATCCTTGGTTATGACTCGTGTGAATTATATCTTGCTTGCATTATTGTCGATTCTCTCTCGAGCTAGGTTCCTGATAGTGTGGTTCTTCCCTCTTTCTATCACCATAACATGTCTTACTCATGCAAGATAATTGATGTTGAATTCGATGATTGATTTGCTTTTCGTAATGGTTAATCATAGCATGCTTACATGTTATCACTCGGTAGTGTTTCCCTATTATGTTATGAATTCCTCTTGTGCTGGCATAGATGTATGATTTGGGACCTCGCATAATCACACACCACGCTATATCATGATTTCGCATACGCATGACACCTGAATGTTAGAACAAATCTAGTCGAGTTATCTTGATTGTGTGCATGTTCGATATGTGCCAGTAGTGTCATGTAGGGTTTATGGTTCCCAATATGATTTGCCAAATGATCACGTGTGTACTTGTCCTATGATGAGATGATTATTGTATCGTGAATGTGCTTTATGATGGTTCGTTCTTAGTATGATTATAATGTATCGCCCATGGTGTATTTCTTGTTACTTTTGACGATGTCTCATGTTTCGTAAATATTATGCTGAACTCCTCTTAATGACTCTTGACTATGCTTGTATCACATCATGTATCACTAGTACCATGTAGGACTCATGCTTTCTAAATGTATCTCGTCATATGATTACGTGCCATGCTTGACCTATTATACGATCATTGTGTCAGATAAGATAGTTACTATGTTGCTCTTACATGTCCTTTTATGATGCCATACACTACGCTCGTGCATTATTCATATATGTGATAATTGTGATGCCTATTTAATCCCGCATATCTCGCTTAAGACTACTAGGCATTATGACTTTCATGAATTGATAGACTGTTAGCTTGTCTCGCATGCCCCTCCAGGTAGAACTCGAATGTGCCTTTTGAATGTACATGTATGTCGTTGATCTTCGAGATAGGCACATGTTAGTGTGGGTTGATATGGTTGATTGCTTGAGACGAACCCTTGCTGCCTGTCACAAATTGTAACCTCATAGATTTTCATAGGGGCAATCGTTGTCATTCTTAGGTCAAAGTCTTGTCTCTAGTCTTGTCGTCCTTTAGCCTTGGTCTATGTTTGGTTCCGAAGTGAACATTGGGTTGTCTGTCCTTGTCACTCCCCTATCTCCGCTAACTTGAACTCCTACGCGATACATTGAACGAGCGACCACACATGAAAGAGAAAGGAAGTTGGATAACGATAGAGCTGTGTGGCGGAAGCGTGGGCCCATAACCCACGGGCCTCAGGATCAATGATGTCGACGGGGCAATCGCATCGAGAATTACAGTTACTAAGTATGATATGACTTGCAAGCGGGAGTGTTCTTCATTCGAATTGCTAACCCTTCTGAATTTGTTGATGACAATATTGCACTGACCTGACGATGAAATTTATGTGTTGATGTGCTGACTTGATGATGACTATTGCCTGATTGTTTGTCGTCTATGATGATATGATGTGATGTCTTATGAATCTAATGTACCATGATGTTGTGACGTGTTGCTACTCTAAGTTGCTAAGCATGATTTGAATTCCTTTGCTTGTAAAATGTGAACTACATATGCTAAGAGACCTGAGTTGTATCTGATAAGGTTATAGTGCAACATGTTAGCTTGACTTCAGTATGTTCATATATGATGTTTGCAATGATTACTGAGCATGATGATAAATTAAGACTTGTTGAACCCATGATGTTATGTTATAAATGCTAGTTGACATGATGTAGACCTTATGTTTGATGATTTTAATTATTGCTTTTTCCTTAAACCTGTGGGAGAGGTCGTTGGTAGCGTGGTAGAAGAGTGGTGAAAGAGTTTGAGTGGTTAGGATGATCGGGGATGTTATGAGATAAGTCGCAAGAGAGAGATGTTGGTTTAGGTAAGACTGAGTGAGCTTTAGGAATTTTGCAAGGCATGATGCTGGTGATATCTGGGGAAGTGTAAGAAATGACCTTAAGAGAATAAGGAAAATAGTATGAGAGGGTGCTCGGGTCAGATGTTAGAGATAGGAGTTGGATTCTTAGAGGTGGATGGTGTGTGGGAGTGCTTGATGGAATGAGGGGTGAGATTGGAGTATTGAAATGAATTGAGATTTCTTCAGGGGATTTTGTCGGAGTTAGTGTTGTCGGTCTAGAAGAGGATTAGTCTTGGCTTGAGAGTGGAGATGGGCGAGTGGGGATTGTGTTTTATTTTGACTGGTATGATGTGGAGAATTCTCTTGATTATGTGATTTATTTATATTTGCTGGCATGATGTTAGATAGCAAATATGATGGATCTGATACAGAATGACATTACATGTTGTTATGCAATATTAAAATCTAATTGGTAGTGACAAGTGTTATCATGAGATATTGATGCTTGCTATCCTGCTATATTATTTTAGAAGCATGATAGGATGTGTTGTGACATGATACATGAGACAATAATGTGTTATTATGTGAAGGCATGACGTTATAGTATGTGGTGGTAATCATGATGTTGTATTATATGGTTGACAAGCATGACTATTGATAGGTTAACTGATGAGTATGACTTGGAATGTGAATATGATTTGTATATATATATGGGATAATGGTGCCTGATTACTAAATGATCGTTATATAACATTATGATGAGTTAAGATGATTTCTAGAGAGCGTGTTGACATTTTGATGGTGATATACTTCATGATCTTCCCTTTTTATTGAATCTTAATAGCATGACCTTGACGGTATTGGTGTGTCGATAAGTAGTTTTGTTCCGTTGACTTATGATGAAATTTCGCTATGGCTAACCTTGCAACCAAAGAGGATAACTTCTTTGATCCTGTGGGTTTTTCCCTACCCTATTTTCATCTTTATCTCTTTTGCTCAGTTACTTGCTTAAAAGAACTAGTTAGAAAACTAGGTTCTATTGTTCATGATGTATTCCCTTGCTTGTTGATGCAACTTCTTACACTTTACCCTTGTCTTAAGATTTTGAGCAGTAAGTGGTTCGAAGAACAGAGAGTTGGAGAAGTTTCTGCTAGAAGTGGCAAGGGAAAACACACCACTCGTCATGTTTCATTGCTTCCATTGCCTGGAGGAGGATATATGGCTGATACTCCAGGGTTTAATCAGCCTAGCTTATTAAAAGTGACAAAGCAGTCTCTAGCAAAAGCTTTCCCTGAGGTTGGTGTTGTTTGCCCCAATCAATATTTTTGAGTTCTAATCTGTTACTAAGATGTCTTTCTTCCATCAATCTATAGATACGGAAGATGCTTAAAGACAGTGAAACCAAGAAGTGTGCGTTCAATGATTGCTTGCATATTGGTGAACCCGGATGTGTTGTGGGAGGGGACTGGGAAAGGTATCCTTTTTACTTTCAGCTCCTTGATGAAATCAGAGTCAGAGAGGAATTCCAGCTGAGGACATGGGGCACAAAGCGAGAGAGTGATGTAAGGTAAATGTCACAAGCTTTTACTCTTGTGTACTATATACGTTTGGTGATTCAACAAGTATTACCGTCCTGCAATTTCAGGCTGAAGGCTGGTGATATGGGGGTTATGCAAGCCGAGCCACGGCTTCAGCTAAAGAAGCACAGACGACAATCAAGAAAGCGGATCAATCAGTCAGTACAGGATGAACTAAGTGAGCTGGATGATGACAACGATGATTATTTGGACACTGAGAATCCAATATTGCGAGCAGCGGAGCAAGACATCCAGTAGAGGTTGATGTCCAAATTCAAGATTGGATATATTCCAGGCATCCATGCAGGTATGATGATGAAAGATTTACTTTTGTTAGATGCTTTTAGGGAAATAAATAAAGCAGTAAAAACTTGTAGGTAGTCTTCCAAACTGCTTTCCTTCTGTTGTAAATAGAGAGAATGAGAGATGCTGTTCAGATATTCTAGCAGGTGAATTAAGCAAGGGGTTAACAAGTTTGACACAAGCGTCTTTGATTTGCTGAAAACACTTCAAAAACCTGAAAGAAGTATAAAATCTGTGTACACCCAATTGTGAGAAAGCACAACTAAGAGATAATGAAAACACAACTAATTACAGGTCTGAATAATTCAGATTAATCTTATCTAAGAGATGATGAAAACCCCAAATCCAATGTGCCGCGGACCACACAGACTTATTGGATTTGGGGTTTTCATCATCTTTGTCAGCAAACAACGCGTGGGTCAATCTACAAGTGGTGGATTTGCGATACAAACGCACTTGAATTTTATACGAGTTTGCAGTAAATTGTGCCACACAATTGGTATAACACTGCCAGAAGCAGAAGCAGCTCACATATCCAAAGGCCACCACCTTCATGTTGATATTTCTTACCAAATGTTACATGTGGTACAAAAAGGGGTGCATTTTGGGATGTGAGGGTGAATGACCAAATCTCATTGATGTGTGGTCTTATTGCTTTACAACAAGTCATGAACCCCAGTTTAAAAGGGTATATATGTATGCAATTACAAAGGCAAGCAGAGCAGAAGTAGCCAAAAAAAAAAACACACATCCAATACTAAGCAACGTGCACAGGGCTCAACCTCTTCTTCTTCCACTCTTTACAGCTCAGGCTCCTCATCAAACCTGGGAAACAATACCTGGCAGACCCAGACGGCGATTTCCTCCTTTGCAGCCCTGCAGCTGCATCCGGGGTGTCCTCATTCGGGCTCCCCTGTTTCTGATCCAAGAAGACATTTTGATCGATGTGTCGTGTCCTTTCAAAGCTCTCGCAGAAGAGCTCGCTTAGGCTCTTCTTTTGGTGCACCGGACTTTCCTTCAAGGACGGACTGGTCTCTGGATACATGGTCAGAAAAATTCATATGATCAGATGCTCAAAATCGTGGTATGGTATCTGTAACAAACTAAGCTCTTCTTCTCACTGTTATGTAGTATGTCTTACCCCCTTGGATGCTGTAGAAGTCTTCGTTGTCCGATTCCAGCCACGCTTGAGAGTCGAAAAACGCTTCATCTTTGCTACCTGGTTGAGAAACATACATGCATATCAAAGACATGTTTGAAGTACCACTTCCACCAGTCCAGAGATTTAACAAATCGTATATGGATTGAGGCAGTTACCTGTTGTTGCATCATCTGGATGTGGCCCTGCAACTATTTTCTTGCCAGAAAAAACCGGCCATCTCATCTTGGAAGCTGAATCTGAATCTGAATCAGGGCTTGTTTGCTTGGAAGTACTTGAACCCTTCCCCAAATAGAAAAGAACCCTTTTCATCCTCTGATCTGGAAGCTTGGTTTCACAATTATGAGCTCCATTTAGATTATTAGTATCAGTGCATGGGAGGGAGATCGAAACAAAGAGTAAAGTAGCTAAAAAGGAATAAAAATAAATCAGTGCCCAACACAAAACAAAATAAAACAAACAAAAAGGCAAGGGAAATAATGCTATAGGAGGAGGAAAAGTGCAACTCCACTATGAGATGGAGAAAAAAAGTGTTAGGGTCTTCAAAGTGAAGCCAAAAGAAAAAAGAAAAAAGAAAAGGCAAATAAAGGACCACATTATACATATTGTATCATCAAAGTCAAATATATTTAGTGAGTGATTAGTTATGCACAAGCTAAAACTTGAAAGGGACAAATCTTGATTCCACTTTTGTTAATTTTAGTCGGCAATTGGAATTGGGACCCAAATAACTCGTATCAAAAGATTTCAAAGTAAAAGAGGGGCATCAACTATAATAATCTTCCAGTAACCATTTGATCATTTAAACTCCACTCCTTATGAGCTTTTGTGTAATTAGTGTGTATTCAAATCTTTATTAATTTAAGTGAGTTAATGAAATAGGGCAATTTGTAAAATTAGCATATTTTTTGTGTTACTTTGCAAAAATGTCACTTTTTTATGGAATTTGCAAAACTAGCATGTATGTTCTTTGATGCAAATAAAAATGGAGAAGGGGAAAGCCGGTTGCAGGCCATCCGAAGGGAGAGAGATGAGTGACCAGGAGAGAGAGGGGAATCACCAGGAGAGAGATGATGTTTTTGGTGGGGAAAAATGGCGCCAAAAATAGGAGAGAGATGAGTGTAATGATGGTCCTATGGGAAAATGTGATGGGATAGGAGCTTTCCCTCCATTTGCAAAGCATAAAAAGAGAGGAGCAGAGAGGACACTCAGTTTCTTCCTCCCATGGACAAAAGAGCTGGAGAAGAGGGCCACCATTGAAGAAAATCCATCGGCATCAAGCTGCAGTTGCAGAGCACTTGTCGGGCTCATTCTTTGTTCGTGTCAGTGTTCTTTAACTTCCGTGTCCCCGAGGTTTCTGAGAAACCCTAATTCTTAGTTGCAATGGGTAGATGTCTCTCCTGTTTCTTCTCATGTTTTGCGAAAAGTAGATACCCATTAACAATGGTGATGATCCCACTTTTCATTTGCATGGGAAAACGCCAAAGTTTGTGTCACTCTCGTTTTCATATGAAGATTGGCAGTTGTCTTACATGCCAAAGGTGGAAGAAGCGGGTCATCCGATAACGATAGGTGATGATGACAACCTTGAGGCTTTTAAGTTTCTGAACTCGAAGTGTGGAGAACATCCATGACCCATGGCGATATATGTTGATCCAGTTGTGAAAGAGAGCATTGAAGTACCGCAACCCGGCGTCGGGGAAGAATGCTTGAGTGGGCCACGTACCTCCCAAAAAGTGGACGACCTGGAGGCAGAAGGTAAGACACAACCAAACCCTGTGTTTGTAGATGTTCGGTTATATGGGGGAGGATGGGTTAGCGAATCAACAGGGAAGAACAAAGATATAGGGGTGAAAGACAAGGTTGACACGGGGTTTCGAAGGGGTGACAAGGATATATGTGCAGGTGATAAGGGTAAGGGTTCGGAGGTGATCCTCTTGGGTGAGGTGATAGAGAAGAGCCAGGAGCACGCTACTGACAGGGGGTTTGGAACCGGTGACAAGAATATGTGTGAAGGTGACAAGGGTGAAGGTCCGGAGTTGATCCACTTGGGTGAGGTGATAGGGAAGAGCTAGGAGCACACTACTGACAGGGGGTTTGGAACTGGTGACAAGCATATGTGTGAAGGTGACAAGGGTAAAGGTCCGGAGTTGATCCACTTGGGTGAGGTGAAGGAGGCCATAGGGAAGAGCAAGGAGCTGGGTGCGGTAGACAATACTGACAAGGGGTTTGGAACTGGTGACAGGAACATTTATGAAGGTGACAAGGGTGGGGGTCTGGATGTGATCCAATTGGGTGACACAGACTCCTCCTCCGATGACACGGTAAAATGTCAAGGTGACATGTATCAGGGGTTGGATGTCATATCCATAAACAGTCAGGAGGAGGATGAGGACTTCGACGTCGGAGTGAAGCGGGAAGAAGTCTGGGATGATTTTGACTGGCAAGATTTCGAGGACGACCCGGGTATGAGGGTGTCGATGAAGGGGGATGAAGTTGAGGATGAGGTGATGAGGGAACTTGAAGATTGGATTCCGAGGTCCAGCATATCCCCACCTACAATGGATAGCGTTGAAGCTATGGTGGACAGAGCAACGCCTCGCACCCAGGATCCACGACGCAACCTGATAGAACTTTCGGAGGGACAATTGTTCGCCTCGAAGGCTGATGTGCAGAGTCGCCTTAAGTGTAATGCGGTGGAGAAGTGCTTCGAGTTTGTTGTGAAGAGGTCGTTTAAATCGTCGTATATAGTTTGTTGGGTGGACAACAAGTGCATGTGGATGTTAAGAGCGTCGACTTACCGGCGCACGACTATGTGGTCCATCCGACAGTATGTCCAGGAGCATACATGTGACCTAAACATGAAGCACAACCATAACCGACATGCTATGTCGAACATGATTGGACAGAACCTCGTGACCATGTAAGTGTTACTTTAGTTGCGATTCTTGCGAACACCTATTTATGTCACAAAATAATATTCCACATGTCACATGATGTAACTCAACCTGTCACCATTATATGTAGGTTCACTGGGACTCGAAAGGATCTCGTTCCCGAGTAAGTGCAGAAAATGACGAAGTCCTAGTATGGCGTCTCATGTAGCTACTGGAAGGCACGAAGGGCACGACTGGCGGCGAGGGAGGTCAAGCATGGGACCGACGAAGACAACTACCGAGATATTATTCCATATTTGCACATGTTGGAGCAGACTAACCCCGGGACATATACTAGATTAGAGTTGGACTCATCCCAAAGATTCAAGTACACCTTTGTTAGCTTCGGGGTATGGCGCAAGTCGATCCCCTACCTTCGAAAGGTACAACTCCATGTCGGTACTATGCTCTTGCATGTCACCTAACATAAAAGACCATGTCACCTAACCAGCTAGTATCGATATCCATGTCCAGGTGATTTCAGTGGATGAGAGTTTCCTCAAAGGGAAGTTCAGGGGCACGCTTCTCTTTGCCACAACCCAAGATGCAAACCACAGTGTATACCCGATCGCGTTTGCGATTTTCGATGGTGAGAATCACGGGTCATGGGGCTTCTTCTTCAAGAACATGCTACATGTCGTCGAGGATGCACCGGACATAATGTTTGTCTCTGATCGGCATCTTAGTATCGCCAAAGGTTTGAGGGACCACTATGTGTTTGCCAAGCAAGGGGCCTGCCAATGTCATCTATTTCAGAATGCGAGGTGCAAGTACAAGGGTGTCACGGGCCTGCAGACGTTGTACTTCAAGGTGGCGAAGGCGTACACGAAGGCAGAGTTCGAGAAGCTCTTCGCTGATTTCTGCGCACAGTCAGCCCCTGCGGGCCAATACCTGAAAGAGGCTGATTTCCAGAACTGGGCCCGAGCATACTTCTTGGGGTTGCACTACGACATATTGACGACGAACAACTCCGAGTGTCTGAACTCCGTGTTCAAGGAGCCCCGCGACCTACCCATCACTGCCCTGATTGATGCTATCATCGAAACAATAGCCAAGTGGTTTTACGAGCGACGGGAAAAAAGCACCAAATCGGGTAAGTCGGTGAGCGATTACGTTGATGGTGAGCTGAAAACGAACTTTGCGTTGGAAATATGCATGGATGTCAAACCGCTCAGCTCAAACGAGTACACTGTCCGCAGAGGGTCCTCCTCTTGGGTTGTGAACCTGAGTGCCCGTACCTGCACATGCAATCGGTTCGACATTGACCAGTTTTCGTGCCCGCATGCCGTAGCCACTGTCAAGTATCGAGGTACCAATTTCTTCTCTCTCGTGAATGACTTCTACAAAGTCGCAGCATGGAAGGCGTGTTACGAGAATGTGCTATATCCATTTCCTCCAAGAGCAGATTGACGAATCCCCCCAGCCATGTCCAGCGCAGTGTGTCTCCACCCGGACGTGAAGCGGCGCCCTGGTCGCCCTAAGACTTGTCGATACCCATCTAGGGGAAAATTTCACCGTTTCAAGTGCCGTCGTTCGTAGATGTGTTCCTCCATTGGTGGTCGAAACGCCTTACCTCAGCAGTTAGGTCTTCTTTTGCATTTGCAGTTTGGGGTCACTGGTTGGACCATTCTTCGTCTAGGTTATTTTGTGAATAGGTTAAGTACTTGGTAGTCTAGTTAGGCTGCATGCACATATGACAAACTCTAGGTAAGTGGTTAAGAACTTCGCTTTACTTTTGGGAACGTGTTACATACTACAGGTAAGTGGTAAAGAACTTCGTAGTACTTTTGAGGATGACTTCAGGAAATAACCCCTGTCACCGCCTTTGTATTACCGTGTCAGGTGAAAGGGGTTATCATGTCACTCATTCGAATGTGATGTTTGACATTTCGGTGGTTGGCACTTTGATAAGGAAATCACCCTTGCATTGACACTTGTTTCAACTGATGTTTACATTTCTGAGTGTTTGTGCTACTCGTGTAAGGAAATCACCCTTGTCACCATATTGAAATAAGGGACACGATAATTATTTAAGTTGACACGAGATTCCAACTTGGGTGACAAGGGTGATTTCCTTACAGCTTATAACCAAAGTTTCGAGCATGACAACATAGTCAACCACTACCTAACAAATATCATAAAAATATCATAACATTCTACAACACATAACCACCGACGAAAGATAAAGAAAGCAACAAAGTTCATAGCAACGTACTACAATACCAACCTAGTGAACTACCGTCCACAACTAAATGTTATGAGCAAACCCCATTTTCATAACAATCGAACACAATAACAACGATGTTCATAACAACCTTCTACCATAACATCAAAGTTCATAACACTGGGCAATGGTGATCACAACGGCGATCATAACCGTCTACCATGGAAGATGCCAACAGCAAACATGTGCCTGTACGCCCCGATGAATGCGTCGTCAAGATCGTCGAAGGTGGGGGCGTCCTTCGTGAGGAGTTGCATGAACCTCATCGTGTATGGTCCGCAGTCTCCACTGCAGTAGAGATGCTTAAGTCAGATTCATAACAACCGGATACCACTATGAGACGAAGAGATATGTAAAGGTTCCATATAAATTACCTCTGCTTGTTCTGCGGCATCCTTTTCTCGCGACTAAGGGTGAACGGCTTTGGAAACTTGTCGGCGTAGGTGGCGTTCAATGCAGGGTGAGCATTCATCTGTACCGGGATAAGGTGGGTGACGCAGCTTAAGTGTGCCGGCAGATGGCGGTCCCTCACGATGTAAATGTCCGAATCATAAACCCTTACCTGCCACCCGATCAGATCAATCGCTACGGCGATCCAGTGAATACTGTCCACGTTCAACGGTAGGAGGATGAGTTCCACCCCTTCCCACGAACGGTGTATCATCGCCGGGGATCGCCCGTCGAAGTAGCCAAGCAGCTTATGGTCCGCTTCGTAGCTGTCCGCATCGCTGTTGTATTTGTCCCACTCAGTCTGCAGATAGCGGCCGAAATATGTGTCCACAACTACAACTCGACTGCCAGCATCACCGCCTCTCTCCGTTACCCCTTTACGCAGAAGATAGCATGCTTGTTCCATGTGCTGCATCGATTACAAACCTAGTGAAAATCCAATACTATTGTAGTACCTATTACACTAAATACCGTGTCATTCACTAAACAAAGGTAATCAGTTAGGCGGGTTTCGTACCTCAGAGTTTAGCCAAATTGTGGGCATTTTTAGTGCGGTGAAGAACTCCTTCGTAAGCGCCGTGCCGTACGCAGTCTTCTAGCTTTCCTCATCCCCCCTACACAACCACAACCGCAATATTAGGAGAATGGATTCATGTCTACAATCAGTTGGGTACGTCTACTGATGAGGGTCACCTATCCATCCAGCGGAGGAAGCCATTGTTGTCTGAGACGGATACAAGACCCAGCTTAATCGCGTCCGCGCCTTCGACAACATTATTCCCTTTTCGGCCTCGCGGTTTCTTCTGAGGGGGGGGGGGGGGGGGGCTTGACTTCTCCTTCACCTCCTGGACCTCTCTTACTCTTCTTTCCTCGAACGAGCTCCGCTCCTGCAGCCTCTGAGATCTGGCAATTTGTTAGAAAGTTTCAAGGGTCAGGTCGAAAATTTTTGTACCCCCGTGTCACCCGAATAACTAATTGTGTCGGTTGACAGTGATACACTTGTCAGTTAACTACTACTATAGATTCAAATGACAATCCCAGTTTTGATTCCCTCATGACCCTGAAGCGAAAATACCATGTGAAGTAACAACCAATTTACCTTCCCATCCTGTTCTTCCAGTGTTGGCTGGTCGTCCAGTGTAGGTGGTACCTCCGTTGACCCAACCTTAAGGTTGTTCTCCTCAGCCTCCCTATATTTCCCGTCATTCTCTCCACTGACATCTCTCCCTTGTGGCTGCACACTTGCTCCAACAGCCTCGACTTTCGCAGCCTCTGAGATCTGGCAATTGGTTACGGTTATTTCAACTATCATTTAGATAATTTATTTGTTCCCTTGTCACCCGACATATTGAAATGTGTCACTTGACGTAAACAACCGTGTCAGTTGTCTACAATATATTGAAATACGAAAATCTTGATTCTATTAACCCTTGACCCATTGGGAGAAAATACGAGGTGAACTAACAACCAATTTACCTCCTCTTGTCATTCTGATGGCTGGTCATCCACCTTAGTTGGTCCCTCTGTCCTCCCGACATTTTGGTGGTTATCCTCTCCACGGATATCGCTCATTGGTTTATGCACACCTCATGCATTCGAATGGCCATCTCACATCCCATTCACAACACCTTCCAAGACCTTCATCTGAAACACAAAGTACATAAATGAGGGGTGGTTCACAAATGTTATTCAGCATAGGGAGAAAAGTTACCCGTGTCACTTATGGAATATACCCGTGTGAGCAATCGTGGAAAAATTACCCGTGTCACTTATGGAATATACCCGTGTCACTTATGGGAGAAAAGTTACACGTACCTTGTCATCCATGCTCCGCATCCATGTTGACATAGTTCCCAGCCTCTCCAACATCAGTTCAAGTGTCTTCCCCACCTTATCTTCCCAGGATTCCCTGGTCCTATCTCGTTGCTCCGAACTCGGGCCGGGCTTGCCGGAGCCTTCACCGTAATAACAGGGTGCCAACGCAGCCTCAATGTCATCAAAGTAGAGGTCAGGCTCCTCATGCCGGTAGAAGCATTACGGAGGTAAAACCTATCGTTGATTCCGCCAAAGAAAACTCAAACATATAGCAAGTGTAGCGATAAGCAAGAGGTCGATCCACAGGGAAAATTATAACTCAAGTATGATTTATGTGTCAATTAAAGTAACCAAAGAGGGGGTTTTTGTGTGTGAAAGTTCCGCCTTTTAGCAAAGCGAAGTAAATAAAGCAAAGCAAAGGAATTTTGTTTTTAGACAATTTGGAGAAGCAATTCTACCTACAACTTTCCACTTTATTGGATTGAAGCGATCCTTGTAACTTCTTCTCGTCCTATTAAGTTTCCTATGAATGCCCTTGTCCCGACCTAATATAGTTAGTAGTCCAACCAGTCCTAGCAACCCTTATCAATCGAACAGTCCCTAAAGAAGGATTTAACCCAATTGATAGCTTTAAGTTCAGAGATTAGCCAAGGTATTTGCAGTCCCTAAAGAGGGATTTAACAACACATTCAACTTCCTACTCATTCAATTAGTTCAACCAGCCCTAAAGAAACAAGTTTGCCACTTAGGTTAAGGTTCATAACCAGGAATCTACAAAACCTTAGCGATTGAATTGATCTAACAAGTTGGCCAGACAAGATAGAACAAATCAATAAACAATCAAGCAAAAAGAAGTTGAAGCATTCAAATATAGGAAACAAGGAACGAGAATAAGAAACTCACAATCAATTCGAATAAATCTTCAAATTGCAGGCAGAATAGATGAGTTTAGTTCCTCATGGAAGACATCGCTTAAAATCTCTAAAGCGTCTAATGAATAGAATAAAATAGAAGTACGGGAAAAATAACAAAAAGTGGCCTTATAAAAGATCTCAAGTCGGCCACCAAAACAAATAGAATAAAAACTAGGGTTTTAATATTCAAAACGCTGCGTACTGGTGCTGACGGCACATGCGGCAGCCGCCGCATGGATGCGGCGGCCGCAACATTAGCATCAGCATTCCTCTTGCATCGTCCCTGGCGGCGTCCGCTGCACACCATGCGGCGGCCGCTACATTGGTCTTTCACGGAAAATCTGTCTTGAATCAGCTCTCGACGTCAACATGAAAGTTGTAGCTCTCTGAAAGAGTTTTGCAACGCATGGTCATAATAGTCGATCGGACAACCGAGGCCTCCAGAAAGTGCAAAACAAGTTCAGCATATTTGGCGACAACTTCTGCAGACTTGTTCTTCGTTTAGGTTCGCTTCTTCTTCTCAGGTCCTCTTGAGATCTTCATGTAAGCTTCTTCGATCAACTAGACATTCTCATCCAATACGTTATCAACTCATGTCTCTGCTCCTCGGATCCACTATTACCTGAAATAATCAATAAAAACGTGTAGATTCCGACTCCGACAACATAGAGAACTAATATGCAAATCGTGCTTAATCCATCAATGAAATGCATATTAACTAAGCTAAATGCAACCTATTATGCCTACCTAAATGCATGCTATCAAACTCTCCCACACTTAACTTTTGCTTGTCCTCAAGCAATGATAGAATGAACATGAATCAACGCATCCCATAGGAAATCCCTTCAAGTTTCAACCTCATCAAAAAGCAACATCATAGCAGGTGAAAACATAAACCAAGCAAACAAACGTCATAGCATGTATTTCAGTGATCAAAGCTTAGAAGTAGACATTATCCAATCTCACCAGAAATATGTGTTTCACTCATGTGTTTAGGCTTTAAGATACAACTCTCAACTCAAACCAATCATGCACTAAGCTCATAGACATTGACCACCATATCACCAATTCTCTACCGAAATGTCATTACTTGCAGTCAATGGCAAGAGGTAGCAACACTAGGAGAGTAATTCACACAAATGAGCAAAAGAATTCAAATAAGGCCACACATTCTCACAGGGTCATGTTTTTAGGACTTCAATCATACTTTAGATCAATTATACATGCTCAATTATATTTGCTAGCTCATGTCCCACAAAAATCAAATATAGATAAGGCCAAAACATCCAAAACTCCATGGAATTTATATGATCATGCTTGAAATTTCAATAAGAGGACAAACTAAGTCATATGGGTATTTGAATAACACATATCATATGTATGCAATGCATGATTATTTTTGGATATTTTGGATTTTTTAAATATGAAAATAAACAAAAATTAATAAAAATGATTACAAAAATTAAACATGATGCAGAAATTTAAATACGATCTCCTATATGCATCTATATATAGAATTCCTCTCCCCCACACTTAAAGTTTTCATTGTCCTCAATGAAACAATAAAGACAACAAAAGTAAATAAAATATAATCAGGGTGAAGAAAAAGAAAAAGGAAAAAAAAAACTTACCTCGGGTTGCCTCCCGAGAAGCGCCGTTGTTTCAAGTCGTTGGCTCGACGTAATGGCCCTTGATTGGCCTAGGTTCCTCCACCAGGGTCACCTACACCTGTCATTTCATTGACAAATGCGGGCACCCTTGGAAGGTGTAGCTCTCTGTCCAAACATTCATCCATTACCCTTAGCTTCTCTCCTTGAGCTATGCCTGGGGGTTGTCTTGGAATCACAAAAGATTTCAATTTGTTAGGAGGTTCAAATTTCCATAAACTATGTTCCTTATGTGTCTCTAACAAATCACGAAAATTAGTGTTGCGATCAATATTGTCAGCAATAGGCATATCTAAAGAATTTTCAGGAGAAAGCTTAGCATGATTAAAGAGAGAGAATTCTATATTTCTTCCATCAAACTCCATAGTCAATAAACCCTCACAACAATCAATTTTCATTTTCGCAGTTTTCAGGAATGGTCTTCCTAGTATAATGGGTGTTTCTGGGGTTCCCTACTCCATATCTAAAACAAAGAAGTCAACAGGGAAAAACAAATCATCCACCATAACCAAAATATCTTCAACAACGCCTCTTGGCCTGATTTGTGATCAGCAAGTTGCACCGTAACCCCAGTCTCAGTCATAGCACCCAAACCCAAAGACATGTACATATTATAGGAAATAACATTAATTGAGGCTCCTAGATCTAACATGGCTTGTTTGAATCTAGTATTCCCAATTGCACATGGAATTGTAAACATACCTGGGTCTCCACATTTTTCAGGCAATTTCCTTTGCAACATAGCAGAGACATTTTCATTCAAACTTACCTTTTCCTTCTTTTTTTTAATCGTTGCTTCTTCTTTATGGTGCACAATTCCTTCAAAAATTTAGCGTATCTAGGAATTCTCTTAATCAATTTGACGGAGGTCGATCCCACAGACAAGAGGATTGATGAAAGCAAGAGTAATTATAACTCAAACCTATAACTAGTATAGCAATAAGCAAGAGGTCGATCCCACAAGGAAATTACTATTCAAGTGTGATTTAGATGCCAATTAAGTAACCAAAGAGGGTTTTTTTTAGTGTGAAAGTTCCGCCTTTTATCAAAGCGGATTGATGAAAGCAAGAGTAAATAATTGTAATTCAGACAATTAGAAGAAGCAATTCTACCTACAATTTTCCACTTTATTTGGTTTTAAACGATCCTTGTAACTTCTTCTCGTCCTATTAAGTTTCCTATGAATTCCCTTGTCCCGGCCTAATATAGTTACTAGTCCAACCAGTCCTAGCAACCCTTATCAATCGAACAATCCCTAAAGAAGGATTTAACCCAATTGATAGCTTAAAGTTCAGAGATTAGCCAAGGTATTTGCAGTCCCTAAAGAGGGATTTAACAACACATTCAACTTCCTACTCATTTAATTAGTTCAACCAGCCCTAAAGGAACAAGTTTGCCACTTAGATTAAGGTTCACAACCAGGAATCTACAAAACCTTAGCAATTGAATTGATCTAACAAGTTGGCTAGACAAGATAGAACAAATCAATAAACAATCAAGCACAAAGAAGTTGAAGCATTCAAATATAGGAAACAAAGAACGAGAATTAGAAACTCACAATCAATCCAAATAAAGCTTCAAATTGCAGGCAAAATAGATGAGTTTAGTTCCTCATGGAAGACATCGCTCAAAATCTCTAAAGTGTCTATTGAATCAATAGAATAGAATAGGAGTTCTAGAAAAATAACTAAATTTGGCCTTATAAAAGACCCAAGTCGGCCACAAAACAACTAAGAATAAAAACTAGGGTTTCATTTAAACAAAACGCTGCGTACTAGTGCTGACGGCACATGCGGCGGCCGCCGCATGGATGCTGCGGCCGCAGCATCAGCATTCCTCTTGCATCGTCCCTGGCGGCGTCCGTTGTACACCATGCGGCGGCCGCTACATTGGTCTTTCACGGAAAATCTGTCTTGAATCAGCTCTCCACGTCAACATGAAAGTTGTAGCTCTCTGAAAGAGCTTTCCAAAGCATGGTCATAATAGTCGATCGAACAACTGGGTCATTCAGAAAGTGCAAAACAAGTTCAGCATGTCTGGCAACAACTTCTGAAGACTTGTTCTTCGTTTAGGTTCGCTTCTTCTTCTCAGGTCCTCTTGAGATCTTCATGTAAGCTTCTTCGATCAACTAGACATTCTCATCCAATGCGTTATCAACTCATGTCTCCTCCTCGGATCCACCATTACCTGAAATAATCAATAAAAGCGTGTAGATTCCGACTCCGACAACATAGAAAACTAATATGAAAATCGTGCTTAATCCATCAATGAAATGCATATTAACTAAGCTAAATGCAACCTATTATGCCTACCTAAATGCATGCTATCAAACTCTCCCACACTTAACTTTTGCTTGTCCTCAAGCAATGATAGAATGAACATGAATCAACGCATCCCATAGGAAATCCCTTCAAGTTTCAACCTCATCAAAAAGCAACATCATAGCAGGTGAAAACATAAACCAAGCAAACAAACGTCATAACATGTATTTCAGTGATCAAAGCTTAGAAGTAGACATTATCCAACCTCACTAGAAATATGTGTTTCACTCATGTGTTTAGGCTTTAAGATACAACTCTCAACTCAAACCAATCATGCACTAAGCTAATAGACATTGACCACCATATCACCAATTCTCTACCGAAATGTCATTACTTGCGGGACATAATAAAGAAAATAAAATGCGACACTTTTTTTTTCTTTTTGTTTTGTTTTTTTTTTCTTTTTCTTGTCTTGGTGCATTCCTTACGCGAAACGCAACCATGGGTGTCATGAATGGCCCCGGTCTATCAACACATCAACCTACTAATATGAAGTCCACTTGAACATCTTTTGACGCAAGTTGCAAACATGGGTGTCATGAATGTAACCAACGCATCCCCACCTCTCTCAGCCTAGGGTTCTTTCACAACCCTAGGATTCAAAAGGCTTTATTGATTCGCTTAGCTTAGGATCCTAATAGCTCACCGAGAAGCCTATCTCCTATACAATTGCAATCTAGTCAACTCACGTTCCCTTGGAGTCTTAGACCAATCTAGAAGAGCCCCACCTCTCTCAGCTATCTAGTACAATCCTCTTACTCTCACAAATCAATAGCCTAGTGCAACTTCCCGAGTTACAAACTCTCGAGTAACACTATAAATGAATATATCCTATAAGCTCACAATGACTCTCAAAGGCTTTGAAATAAAATAACAAACTCTTGAGCGCTAGCAGAGAGTACACTTGGAAGACAGATCTCGCTTGAATGAATGAAAGCTTGTGTAGCACTTCTGTCTTCTGTCTTCATCTTCCTTCTCTATTTATTGAGACAAATCGGCGCCGAGAATCTTCTCCAACGGCTATTCCAGATCATGGCCATCTTTAAGATCTTCTAAACTTGTAAACAAATGAAGCCATAATCTTTCCGATTTGAACCTTCTCAACACTTGTCACAAGGAAGGAAATAATTCGAAAAACTTCCTGAAAGATTAGTCAAGCATATAATATAAAGGAAGCATATAATAAAATTAAATAATATTCGGACATATAGAATAGGTTTTGGATTTCATCAACTGTTAATGTTCCAAGACCTTTGACACAAACATCCTGTCAAGGCCTTTGAAACATTATTCCGATTTTCATCAAGGGAGGGAGTTATCAGATTAGACATGACATGACCGCGCTAGGACTTACTGAGGAGATGACACGCAATAGGATGTAGTGGAAGAGTGCTATCTGGGTTGACGAACAGTAGTCGGGTGCAACGTTTATCGCATCATGCCTTCCTTCCCTACTAGCACAACTTTCTTACGCGCATTCTTCTCATCGTTTTCTTTCTTTTATTTTTTTATTTATGGTTTGTTGGAGGCGTGTTATCATATTTCCTTGTTGTCTTGTTATTTGGGTCACTGGGAAACACCCTCTCGACCTAGTCGAGGCAAGGGTGCGTACAATTCGACCCTCTAGACCCTGCTCTGAGCGGGACATACTGGGCTTGTTGTTTTTGTTGTTGTTGTTGTTGTTGTTGTTGTTGTTGTTGTTGTTGTTGTTGTTTTTTTGCATGTTCTCCATCTCATTCCCTTTATTTCATTTGCTTCCATCCTTTTGATAGACTACCTATTCACTTCATTTCTCCATCTCCTTCCTCCCTAAATCATCCATTTTTACAATCTTCCATTTCTTCAAAACCCCATTCCTTCTCTCTTTACATTTTTTATTTTTAGATATTAAATATGGATAAACAGGCCCCTTATCAAGAGTCACCGAGATAGGTCATGTTTATTACACCTCAAGAGAGGAACCGACATCATCAATTTCTGCCTTCGGCCCCTACTGGATGAGTGTTGATGTAACTGTATTCGGCCCTAGATTTAGTATCGACTAGGGAATCCAACCCATGAGATATAGTTTCGATCCACATGCTCTATGGGGACATTTGAAGGACCAAGACGTCTCTTAGTCCCAAGGTGAATTTTTTTTGACACCAGATTTAGGAAGTTCGGGAAGCCAAATATAGGCAACATGAGATGACACATCCAATGAGAGAAATGGAATGGTGTGGCTCATTTGGTGTTGGACCATCTGGTAGCGGCATTTCAGTGTAGGCCAAGTAGAGCCCGACTATTTGAGATTGGGATGGTCTTAGGCGTCACCTGGGTACACCATTACCCAGATGCCTACACATGATCAACATTCAACAATGGTGGAGTCCTCAAATTATATCAACCCCCATCCAACTGTTTACACCAACACCTATACATGAAGAGCAACAATATAGGCCCCAGATTATGTCATAAGGAGATTTGGATGGATCCTAGAGTGGTAAGTGATTAAAATTCCATTATTATATTTGTGTTTCTATTAATAAGAAATTTCGTATAATTTGTTTACTTTCAATTATAATTGTTTAATAATGTATTCATTTGGACATATACAGAGGAAGAATTTTACAACACTGAGACATGATGTTTGGATAACTACACTAGCGAAGCTACTTAACGATGCCCCAGAGGAAGCTAAGTGGAGGCAGATAGTGGAGAATTCTGGAGTAGTCCGGTTGCTTCGGTGCCAGATTTAACATATTGATCATCTGGTGTTGGCATCATTCGTGTAGCAATGGATGCCAGGGAAAAATACTTTTCATTTCCCATTTGGGGAGATGTCCATCACACTTCATGATGTATTACACTTGACGGGACTCAAAGTTGACGGAGATGTCATTCAGTTGGCTATAAGTAACAATGATTTGAAAATCATGATGGGAGATTATTGGGGCTTTGGAGTAAAGGAAATGGAGGATGAGTGGGGGAGCCAAGGGATACTACATAAGCCTTTATTTGATTGATTGACCCACATGATTGAAGCTGATGGGAACGATTATGCTATAGCGAGTGCTTCGTTGTTTCTCTTTGTCGGCATCACGCTGTTCTTGGATAAGACAGGGAAGAGGATAAAGACCCATGTGGCGACATTAGTGTTGGATACTCACCCCAATGATTGGAGCAACTTAATTAGCATGGGGTAATGGTCCTTTGGCATACCTATATCGTCAACTTGGAGAAGCTTCTCGAGCCAGTTGCAAGTCTTTGGGTGGCCTCAATGCGCTATTATTCGTAAGTGATATTGATTTTAGTGAAAAATACTATTTGTTTTGTATTTGTTAGCTTATTAAATGACAACTAATTTTTTTTTCCTCAGATGTGGATATGACACTCCCTCCCTACTTTTCGAGCCAATGTCAAAATGTCACCACAAGTTGTGGAAGGTGGGCCCATTGCTCAACACATAGAAGTTGAGTGCACTTCGTTGAAAGCAGTTGAAAAGCCTTATATGTATCAACAAGTGATAGATGGTTTGAGAGCAGACGATGTGGAGTGGTGGTTGTTATGAGCCTAATTTGCCATGTTTTATACTATCTTTTATATCGATTTCTGCATGCATCTCATACATTTGGGCTAGAATAATACAGATTCTATGTAGTTTATTCTTATTTGCCAAATTATGGGATCTACACAAGTTTCTGTTTAATTTCGCAGAAATCGAGGCATTTTATAGCAATTCAGAGAAAGGAGGAAAAGCTCAAAGTCAACTACAGAAATTCCAAGGTCAAGGAGTAGCGGAACCAGGACAAATCGAGCAAAGAACGAGAAAAATCGACTCGACACAATCTGGTCGATATCGACCAACCTTGGCCGATATCGAGGAAGCTGATCGATTTTCCACCAGAAGCCCAAGATCGAGTGAAGAAGAACAGAAGAGATCGATATCGACCAAAACAAGGTCGAAATTCCTCCTGGGAGCCGAAATCGAGTGTCAGAAGAAGAATCCGAGAAGAAGTGCTCGATATCGACCACTTTTGGTCGTTATCGACCAACCTACAGAGGCCGATTTCGAGCAGTCCGAGTCCGAGGGCTGAGCTGGCTTTCTTCCACATTAAGCAAGAGATATTCAATCAACTCAAGAGGAGATTTATCAAGTTCTATCAAGAGAAGAAGGATCTATCCACACTAATCCTAGTTTCCTTTTAGATATATTTGTTTTATTTCCAAATTTAATCTTTAAGTCTTTAGATAGATAAATTTAGATATAGATAGATGTTTCTTTCCTAGATTAGCTAAGGAATGAAGCCTATAAATAAAGCCTTAGGGGCTGAGTTTTATTGATTCAATTCCAGTTACAATTAGTTACATAGAGAGAGAGAGAGAGAGAGAGAGAGAGAGAGAGAGAGAGAGAGAGAGAGAGAGAGAGAGAGAGAGAGAGAGCTTGTGGCGAGTAGGAGCAAGAAGAATTGAGAGACGATTTGGCTTCGATTGGTTGTAAGCTTTCTTTTATTTTATTAATGCAATTTAGTTCCCTTTTATTATTGATGTCTTTCTTGATGATGAAGAGCGAGTAGTCACCCTACTTCTAGGGTCGGGGTGAGCCCAACGGTAGCCATGTGAGGTGATGCGGTAAAGGTAAAACCTTTGGATGCAATTCGTCTTCTATTCCTGCGAGCATGATTCTTTTGCGAAAGTTGAAGGTGATCCTTATTTGTTTTATTGAAGCGAAGGTGATCTTAATGCAACTTGGATTAATTATGTGAAAAAGGGTTAGTAACAATTAGGGTTTATGCGAAAGCCTATATATTCCTATTTGTTAATAATGAAGGTTATTTGATGAAAAGCATGATCTTTTATGCCTTTATGTGTTATTTTGCATGGTTATTGTTGTGGTGTTAAAACCCTGATCTTGGAAGTTTTTAGTTTATTGATTTATTTCATCAATTTCGTGTCCTGTTTTGCGAAAAGTTGCGATTTTTAGGTTCTGTGTTGATCGAAATCGAGTTACTGTTTATCGAAGGGTAAGGTCGATATCGACCAATTTGATTTTTCGTTCTGTTTATGCTTTTCTCTGTGTTTTACAGTTTCTGTCGAAAGTGTGGTCGATATCGAGTGGTAAGGTCGATATCGAGCGCTCTTCTGGTCGATTTTCTGCTGAGTTTGAAACTGAAAAGGCGGGCGCTGACACGCTTCCTCGTGGATCAATCCTGACTACCTTCTACTACAGCGGGAGGAAGTCTTGTAATTAATTTGCGGAGAAGAGGGAGTCGAATTTGGAATTTATATTTCATACTTGATTTTCCTAGAAGGATAAGCACAGTTATTGCTCTTTGTCCTAATCGGAAGAACACCCCTTAATGAAAGTGGTCGCTCGGGACGGTTATTCACCCCCAAATCTTCTTAACAGTGGCCCTACAGAGGCCCCCTAAAAAGGCGGGCGCTGACACGCTTCCTCGTGGATCAATCCTGACTACCTTCTACTACAGCGGGAGGAAGTCTTGTAATTAATTTGCGGAGAAGAGGGGGTCGAATTTGGAATTTATATTTCATACTTGATTTTCCTAGAAGGATAAGCACAGTTATTGCTCTTTGTCCTAATCGGAAGAACACCCCTTAATGAAAGTGGTCGCTCGGGACGGTTATTCCCCCCAAAGCTTCTTAACAGTGGCCCTACAGAGCCCCCCTGACATTCAGGAGGGGAGATGTGGTAGTCTCATCCTATATAGGATTAATTAGGTGTTTTCATTGGCTTGAGGCATATCATCCCGATCGCATTGTGCGACAATTTGGTCGTGTCCAGTGTATTCCACTTGAGCCTATCAAACCATATGAAGAGAACCGAGGAACTGCGAAGGAGTATGTATGTGACTAGACCGATAACTACGACCATTGAGATCATCAACGCGATGCAGACTGTGATTTTGTTTGGCAATGCCCTGCAACAGTGGGTCTATGAGAAGTATATGGAAAATATCTTAGATGGTACGTGACCAACTGCAACCGCTTTCTATTGCAGTCATCCTATAATAGCGAGCCTAGTCCATGACGTTCTCTCTCTCCGCATATTGAAGTGAACTTGGTATGTATTCCCAAAACTATTGTATTTGAAGGTGATTATTGAAATATGTCCACAACACACGTAGAATTAATTTCACACTTCTAGTCAATGATGCAACGCGCTCGACATGCTGGTGCCATGACATTAGAGTTATACGACTGGTATAACAGTATCGGTGCTCCAACCAAAGAGGAATTTCGTGTGCTTCTTGAGACCCTAATCAGTAAGGAATCCTTGCAACAAGTCCACCCAGAATGGAGGGCCACCTAAAATGAATACTACGGTCCAAGTGAGCATCGCTGGTTTTCTCACTAGTAGACATGTTTTTTCTATGACTCATTCGTATCTTTGTAGTTTTGTAATTTGTCGGATTGCATGTCTATTTTTTCAGTTATAACTCGTTCGTAGAAGTGGGTTTTCTAGTTATTACTCATTCGTAACGTGTTTTTTCTATCACAACTTGCTCTTTTTAAAAAACAATTACAACTTAATTTTAAAAAAAATGCAACTTTAATTTTTATAAAATAAGTTACAACTCAATTGAAAAAATTAAATTAATTTTTTTAAAAAAAATTGTATGTCGGACCTATACATGTCTTTATTTTTGTAAATTAAATTAAAATGTAATTCTTAAAAATATTTTTTCCCGCCAGGACGTCTTTATTTTTAATAATTAAAATTTAATTTCAAAAAAATTAAATAATATTTATGCCCGTCGAGCCTAAGGTCCGACAGGTCTTTATTTTTCATAAATTAAATTAAAATTTTATTTTATTTTAAAAAAATTGCCTGTCGGGCTGTAGGTCCGAGTTCAACGAGTCATTATGTTTGATAAAATAAATTAGAACTTAATTTTTTATAAAAAAATTTATATATTTTCCCTTAAATAAATTACAACTTAAATTTAAAAAAAAAAATATTTTGCTTAATGTTTCTATCAATTTTTAAAAAATTAAAATTTTAAACATACAAACTTAACTTCATACGTAAAACAATAAACACACCGATAATTTTGACAAATTTTAAGAAAAAAGCAAGTGATACAACATTGTCATAACATCTATACTAACATACTAACACATAATAACTACAATGTTCGTAACCGACACATAAAAAATCTATGATGTGGCTCGTCCAATTGATATTGTAGATCAATCCCCGCCACATTTTGACGACGAATATATATATATTTTTCTTAATGTTTCTATCAATTTTTAAAACATTAAAATTTTAAACGTACAAACTTAACTTCATACGTAACTAAAACAATAAACACGCCGATAATTTTGAGAAATTTTAAAAAAAAAGCAAGCGATACAACATTGTTCATAACATCTACTAACATACTAACACATATTAACTACAATGTTCGTACAACAACCGACACATAACAAATCTATGATGTGGCTTGTCCCATTGATATTGTAGATCAATCCCCGCCACATTTTGACGACGAATATGGTACCGGTGCATGCAGAATGTCGTGTGTTCTACAACCCAAATCTGAACTTTATACCTTCAACTAGGCGTAGCCATGGGTTACGGGTCAACCCGTGACCCGACGAGTCCTATGGGTCAATGACCCGGCGTGTCCGGGTTGACGAGTAGGCGGGTGGGGATGCGTAGAGGGTTAGAGTTAGGGTCGGAGGTTTTGATACCAGGTGACCCGGTGGGTCGGCCTATTTTCCGTCGGATGAATTTTTTTTTTAAAATGTAGCCATTGTAACGGCTAGTGGAGTAGTAGATTAGGCTCAGGACTATAAATAGCCGACTCATTCATGCGACAAAGCTCGTAATCATGTCCGATGCAACTAGATCCGGTGATAACCTTCTGGCGGCGATGTTCCGGGATCATTACGAGAAGGTGGAGCAAGCCGGTGGAAAGTTCGAAGCCGTTTGTCGTCATTGCGGTCACAAGTACAAGGTGACAAATAACGTTGGATATGGAAATTTGAAGCTTCACATCACCAAGAAGCACCCCGATAAGATCAAGAACGATGGCGCATCGGGCTCGAGTGGTGGTAACTAGTCTAGTACTCCTAAGTAGTGAGTAGTGTAGTTATGTAGTAAGTTTATGTTTTAAGTATTTAACTTTTAATGTGATGTGAATGTGAGTTGTGATTTGTGAACTTGTAATCGTATGTCGGTTTACAATAAACTTGTGTTTGAATGAATGGTGTTTCATAAGATTATTTGTTTAGTAATTACCTAACAACTTTGAAAAAATGACCTAAACATTAGATATCAAATGTCAAATGTCAAACAAAATAAAAACTCAATAAAATAAATTAAAAGCTTGACATATAAATTTATTTCCAACTTAAAGAGGTAGGTAACAAGCCAAACAACACCTTAAAAAAAAGGCCAACGGCTACTTTACAACGGTTGACCCGTCGGGTCAAACGTTGGACCCGCCGGGTCTACCGTTGCCCAACGATCGGTTTCGAGCCGAGAGGCCTCGGTTTGGCCCTATATAAACCCTTTTTCCCTCCCATTTTCAACCCACGCCTCACTCATCTCCTCTAATCTCATCTTCACCTCTCTAATCACTCTCTAATCGCTCAATCTTGTATCTCGTAGTCCCGGTTTCCTAATCTCTCACTAATCTCTCTCTTAAATCTCCTAAATCTCTAAAATTCAAAATGTTGGGTGTCTTCAACCGAATTACCCGAGGTCGTAAGAGTGTTAGTGGAGCCACATCTTCATCGACCCCGACTGTTAAAGGTGGAGGCAGCTCGAACCTGGTGGCGGGACCAAGCCTTCGGCGAAGTGCCTCGGTTTCGGCGGCGAGCGGATCCTAACGTCGTCGGGATGGTGCTCTTTCAGTCGACCACATCGACGAGATTATGGAGGAGGAGGAGGTCGAGCCCGAGGGGACCCCCCAAGCCGGAACTCCGACGATCCCGACCCAAGAGTTCGGGTTCCCCGCCGAAGGGAGTCAAGGAACTCCGGCCGATGGCGACCCTATTACTACGGTGGAAGTTCGAGCCGCTACTTTCAAGTATTGGTTCACAAAGGGGCCTAGGGATCCGGCTTGGGAGGAAGCCAATTGCTCGGCCAAGTGCAACCTCTGCGGGACGGCCAACAAGCACAAGAAGGGAGGCGGATATGGGAACTACGATCGCCATATCCGGTCGAAGAATCCCAAAAAGCTCAGCCTCGCCAAACGACAAACTCAACTAACCGGGTACGCATCTTCTTCCTCTCAATCCGCTAGTTTATGGTCTTATGATTATCGTAGTTGTGATGATAACTATGCGGAAATGATAGCTGCCAAGGTATTATCGGCCTCACAACGTTTATGTTTCAATGATTTTATTACACAAAATGTTCAACCTGGATGGCAAGGTATTAGTCGAAACACGGTTAAGAGGAAAATACTTAGACGGTATAATGCCCGTAAAAATAAATTAATCGAATATTTTCACAAAAACCATGATTTACAAGTTTCGATTTGTAGTGACATTTAGACCGACCATTGGCAACATCACTCATACATGGGTGTTACTTGTCATTGGGTTAATCAACGTTTTCAATTGCACAAACGTGTTTTAGCTTTTTGAGTTTTCGACGAAGCACACACGACACGAAACATAGCACGTGTTCTTTTAAACGTTTTACAAGAATATAGATTGACTAAAAGCTAGAGTTTTTAGTATCGGTTTTGACAACGCTTCTGCCAACACCGCATCTATTTCGGAATTAATCCAAAACTTTCAACTCGGGATAGGCGGTAAGTTTTTCCACATCCGTTGCGCCCCTTATATTTTAAACTTATGTGTGCAAGATGGTTTAAACTATTTACATTCTGTTGTTGAACCAATTTGATTTGTTTTGTGGGCACTTTGGCGAAGCAAACAGCTTCGCCAACAGTGGAGCGCTTATTGTCACTCTCACCAAACTCGCCCAAAACAATTCCCCAAGGACGTTTGCACTCGGTGGAACTCGACTTACAAAATGATTTATGATTCCATCACTTATAAGGAACTTCTTTCTGGTTTTGCAACACAAAACATCGAAGGGTCAAACATCTTTGCGGAGGTTTGGACTAAGGCCCGAGATGTTGTGGAGGTTTTCAAAGTTTTTACGACGCAACTCGGACATTCTACCACGTTTACATGCCTACATCAAACCTTTTCTGTTTTATTGCAATGAACGTAGCAATAGCCCTTCAAGACGAGATTAATGTGCCTTCCATTTCCGACGCTGTTTTGGAGATGCGGCGAAAATGGGTGGCATATTACAAAGTTATACCCGACATTTTCCTCGTAGCGTGTTGTTTCGACCCTAGATATAAATTAAACGGGGTTCAAAAGTTTTTAGAAAACTATTTTCCGACTTTAGAAATTGAGGAAGATCCCGATTGCAATATTCCAATTATAGTTGCTAGAGTTAGAGGATTATTAGAAGAATTATATACTCTATATTTGACGGGCGATAGAGCGCCCTCCTCCGGTCGTCCTTCCGTGCCTTCCAGTGCAAGCGGGTCACGAACAAGCATCACCGCTAGAACTAAGGCACTTGCCCGGGATATCTTCGGGTCAAAGAGGTCGAGATCTTCGTCGAGCCCCAACTCGGAGCTCGACGAATATTTGTCCACTAACTTTGATTTTCACAACGACGGGGAAGAAGATTTCGATGTCCTAGAATGGTGGAGTCGTCCCGAAAGACAAAGATTCACGACGTTGCAGGTAATCGCCCGATAAATACTTGGGGCCCCTTGCTCCACCGTTGCCGTCGAGCAGCTTTTCATTCGTGAAGGTCAGATTCTATCGGTGAAGAGATCAAGTTTGCTTCTCGAGAACCTCGGAGCCCAAGTTTGCCTTGCAGATTGAAAGAAGGCGGATATGCGGATGCAGAAGAACATCTTGGGGACTGATTCTGAGGATGATGACGGAGTGGATACAGAGTCCGTTGGGAGCTCCATTGACGGCGCGGTGACAGATGACTCAGGAGTTGGGGTTCAGACATACACAGGTAAAAAACTACGTGGGCTTTGATTCCTAAACTCTTGGAGGATACGTAGGCAGTCGGAAAACCGATTCAAGCCCTTCTTCCCTTTTTTTCCCCACACTCACTCATACAAAAATTCTACAATTGTAGTCTTGTAGACTTATAGTTGTAATCTTGAGAATTATAAGTTGTAATATTGTAATTTGTACCTAAACGGCAAATACGAAAGGATATTTTTCAAACATATATGCGTTCAATACCCGTTCTCGACAATTCCGAAAACTCCGAACAAGTACAAACCCGTCCAACGTCCCGGGCCATATTCGTCGGGTCAACCCGCCAAGTCGACCCTTCGACCCTCTGACTCGCCGGGTTGGCGGGTTCGGGTCACCCCTCCCCGACCCTTGACCCGGCGGGTCGAAACCGTCGACCCACCGGGTCAGACCTGTGGCCACGCCTACCTTCAACTAATAACTAGTATTAGCAGTACAGTTCGATCCCACAAAGAGTGTGTATGGTTCATAGTTGAGGTTTAATTGAAATCTAGTAAAAACATAACCCTTATGAGTTTGATTTGGCCTTATAGGGACTATTCATAATTATTTCCTTTTTGCTTTTATTGTGTGATTATACTCTCCATATGCTTATCTGTGATAACCGTACTGCACATGTTGTTGCTTGTGAATTTAAAATGATTGAGGCATTATGTTTTCTTTAGCCATGAATACCCCATCTTGCATTATCTTTAGCCATGGCTATTGAAATCATTGAAAGAGCGTATATATTGGAGTTTATGTCATTGGAATGGTTTGCGAAGTATGGACGTTTTGGTGTTGTATATAACTAAACCTTTTTCCCGGATCCGAAGAACCATAAGCCTAAATATTTCTCATGCCTTATGTTCCTACCAAAGTCCCATTACAACCTTATAAAAGTCCTCATGATGTTGTTTGCAAGTAATGACTTCACGGTGTATAAAATATTTTGGATTGAGTTGAGAGTTGTACTTTAAAGCCTAAACACATTGAGCATGAGTGAAACACATTATCTCGATGAGGTTGGATTAAATTTGCCTTTACTATTGGATCGCTCATATACTCACTAGGATGTTTGTTCTCTTATTCATGGATCCTATTACTTGATGTTACTTTTGATGAAAGTATATGGTGCGGGACGAATGTCGTTGGCAAATTCGCCCTTCCCAAACTAGTGATAAAAATCCAAACTTAAACACACAACCAATAGATTAGGCAATCAATCAATTGACAAACCAAATAACTACTAGTATAGCAAGAAAGTCCGGTGTTGAGCCCACAGGGAGAAGCGATTTCCTACTCAATAACTCTAGACAAGACTCATTAAAGCAAAAGCAAATACCTTTAGACAAATAGCAAATATAAAAGTAACTAGATTGCAAATCAGAAAGCAAATTGATATCAAGATAGAAAGAACATTTCACCTGTAATTCTCTGACAATGGTTGGAATTCATGGTCCTCGGATTGACTTATCAATTATTCATATTTTTAGGCCTACTTGACTAAAGTTGAGAGATCGGCAGAGATTCACTCATCTTATTCGATATCACTAAAGAATAGCATTAAGAACTCAAGTAATCAAGACCAATTGGCACATTGACTCTATTCAATCAAGACTAATAGGCGCTGTTGTTGCAGGAGGATGTGTCAAGTATGAAATAAAATATAGTTCAGATTGACTTCCCTGTCTCAGCAAATAAATACAAGACTTCCTCCCGTTGTAGTAAGAGAATAGTCAGGATCGAATCCACGAGGAAGCACGTCAGCAGTTCTTAGGTAGCTGTAAATTCTCACAGAAGCAGCAGAAAGACAGAAACACAGAAAGGAAAGAAACAAATAAACCCGGCAAGGGCAACTAAAACAAAAGCAAAGAACAAAGCAAGAAATAAAGCAAAGCAAAAACTAAAACGAGGATACAGAAGCTACTCGATCTCGACAACAGGTACTCGAGATCGACCAAGGCAGGCAGAAACAGAAAACAGAAAGTGAAAATCGACGACAACAGAAGAACAACAGTACTCGACCTAGACGAGCACCTACTCGAGATCGACTAGATGCAACTCGATCTCGACCAGCTCTTCTCTATCTCGGCAAGAACACAGAAACTTAAAGTGCAAATTCTCGAACACAGATTCAGAAATTCGATGAAATAAATCAATATATTAAAAGACTTTCAAAGCCAGGGTTTCAACACCGCAACGATAACCATGCAAAGTAACACATAAAGGCATAAAAGATCATGCTTTCCATCAAATAACTTTCGTCATTAACAAATAGGCATATAGAGGCTTTCGCATAAACCCTAATTGTTACTAACCCTTTTCACATAATTAATCCAAGTTGCATTAAGATCACTTTCGCTTCAATAACACAAACAAGGATCACCTTCAACTCTCACAAAAGAATCATGCTCATAGGGATAGAAGATGAATTGCACAAAAGATCTGACCTTTATCGCATCGCCTCACATGGCCACCGTCGGGCTCACCCCAGCCCCAGAAGTGGGTGGACTACTCACGCCTCATCGCAATTGCACACATTGATGTATAAAAAGAAACTTGCATTAACTATATTCAAAAGCCTTTACAATCCCGGCAATCAACTTTCGCAGAAAGCCAAAACCTTAAAAACCTTAGAACTCCTAAACTTCTCTGTGGAACTAACTAATTGTCTCTGAAATTGAATGAATAAAACTGAGCCCCCTAGGGCCTTATTTATAGGCTTCATTCCCTAGCTATTCTAGGAAAGAAGATATCTATCTCTATCTAAAATTATATCTAAAACTTGAAAGAATAAATAAATTGTTTTATGGAAATAAATCTAAAAGGAAAAGATAAAACTAAATAGGGTAAGTCTTCATGATGTTGATAGATCTTGTCTCCTTGGATAGAACTTGATGGAATCGGATAGAATCTTCCTCCTTCGGCCCCAAGGAATCCCAATTCTACTCGGACAGGTCTCGTCGAGAAGTTTCTGGAATCTGGTCTACTCGACCTCGACCACGGCTTGTCGACCTCGAGTAGGGTGGTTCGTCGGCTGGACTTCCTCGGCTAGATCTACTCGATGTGCTCGGACTTGGCTCACTGGGCTCGTCGACCTCGAGTAGCTCTTGTCGATGTCGAGTAGGACTAGTCATAGACTAGGTCTCCTCGGGTGGCTCTACTCGATAAGGCTCGGACAAGGCTCCTGGGCATCGTCGACCTCGACAAGGCTCATCGAGATCGAGTAGAGTTCTTCGCCGGTTTGGTGCATCCCGCTGGTAGCGGGTTTTTCCGTGGCAGCGAGTGGTCCGCTGTAGCGAGTCGAGTCGCTGGCAGCGATTGTCGCCTTTTCGTCCTCGGCTTCTCTCCTTGTCCACTCCGGGTGTGGCGTCTGGGCTTCGTCGATCTCGACTAGTGGTCCTCGAGATCGAGTAGGGCTCCGGAGCTGGGGTTGGTCTGGCTCTCGATCAGGCTCTGTCGACCAAGGTTGCTCGGACATGCTCGTCTAGGTCGAGTAAGGCCTACTCGAGATCGAGTAGCCTTGACTCTCAGACTGGTTCCGCTGCTTTGACCTTGGACTTCTGTAGTGGTTTTCCGAGCTTTTCCGAATTTATGTAGAATTGCTGTAAAATGCCTCGATTTTTGCGAATTAAACAGAAACTGGTGTAGATTCCAAAATTTGGCAAATAAACATAAACTACATAGATTCTGTACTATTTAAACCCAAATGAATGCAATGTATACAGAAATCGATATAAAAGTTACTGTAAAACATGGCAGATTCAGCTCACAACAAACACCCCATACTTAAGCTTGCTTGTCCTCAAGCAATACTTTTATTTGTCATTCAGGGGAAGAAATAAAAAACTCTCAACATCTTAGATTCATTCTTATATGTCCCTGCAATCAATTACCATCCTCGAAAAGGTACTAGTGTCACAGATTCATGCACGTGCAAATATGTAAAAGCAACATCTACTCACAAAAGGAGGGTTATGCAAAAATAATTCATATGACAAAGCATTAATAATCAAGAAGACTTTAATTTAAGCTCATGAAGGAGTAGATTAGTAAAATGCTAAAGGTGGGCAATATTTGGCAATGTGGTGCTTTTGATCCGGGGAAATGGAGTACTTTCCAAATTGAATTTCCACATTCCTTCTCCATAAGATTCATCACCTTTCATAATGCTTTTATCAATAATAATGCTTTTACCTCTCTGACCTCAGCACTGCCTTCTCGCGAGTCGCAAACATGGGTGTCATGAATGGCCCCGGATACTTAGTGCTTTGGACTCCTCACAATGTGTCCCATCTCTCCAAACTATTATCTCAGAGAGCAGGGTCAATCTACCTTTATCTCCTGAGGTGATTGGATTTTCTTTCACTCATTAAATTTTCCATATATTTCAAACAATTTCCTTCCAAACTCCAATAATGATAAACACAACAACCATATAACAATCTCCATAATGTAACATCATTCTCAACATAATCCCCGGATAAGGTAAAGAATGGAAAATATTTAGATCATGTGGAGCAATAATTGAAATAAGGCATAATATGGCTTTTGTGTAATGAATAAGCATAGGTAAGGCTAGGAATATAAACATATGAGCATTATATGGAAATATAAAGTTCTCCATCATCTTATCATGCAACATGTCAAAAGCAACTTCAAATTTTACCTCCTTTCATGGTTTTCAATAAAATAATGCACTTCATTGTGACTTCCCTTTACTAGGCAATTTCATGCTATATCTCTAATGAATCCAATTTTGCATGACATTATTCAATATAAGGCTTCCATGACATTATTCAAAAATTTCAAATGGGGGTCATTTTTCTCAAAATTTTGGAAAACATGCATATAAGCACATAAATCAATAATGCATTCCAAAATAGCCATGTAGCAATTCAAAGAAATAAGGCACCAATAATGTCAAATATGGAAAATAATGCATAAAGTAAGCCCTTCCCCCACCTCATACTTAAACATTACAGTGTCCTCACTGTATAAAAACAAGGGTAACGAAAGAAACTCACAAGACAGATGTGCAGGGCCTCTAAATTTCGAATGGAGCACCTCCTAGGCCGAGTTTTAATGTAGCTTGGTTCCATCCATGGACCTGAAAAGTAGAAGACATATACCCACAATAGCAAAACTAAAAGTGTTCAAAACCAAAAACAAAAAACAAAGTCTCAAATGTCCTAAAAAGTCTATGTACATGCTCTAGATTTTATAGTCGCTAGGCCGACTTTCCATTTATGCTCAAGGTGGCATCTGCAGGGCCCATATAGCTTGGGCTTCAAATAGGACTCCATTTTTGTCCATCAGCTGCAATCCTCCATAATGGATCTTGTTCACCATGAAAGGTCTCATCCGCTTCTTGTTGAATTTGTTGGGAAACCAATGATCCTTTGATTTAGAGACATAGAGCTTGTCTCCAACTTCATATTCCTTAGGCTCATCATTGGAAATCCTGCACAATCGCACATACCAAGGCAGACCTCTCCCATGTATGGATAAATCTTTAATGGAAATAGGAGAAGAAGGATCCATACCTTGACTTACCTTCGCAGAGACGGAATCGGGGACCACTGTATTTGGTCGATCTCGACTAGGGCTAGTCGATCTCGACAAGACTGCAGGTTCTGGTGGTGGTCTGGTCGAAGAGGCAGAAGTTGACGAAGAACAGATCTTATCGATCTCGACGAGCCTGGTCGACCTCGAGTAGGACTCCGCTCCTGGTGGTTTGCTCATCGACGAAGGCGGATCTGGTGAAGCCGAATGGTGGTCGACCTCGACAAGGCTAGTCGAGATCGACGAGGCTGGTCCGTCTGATGGAGTCTGTGTCGAGGAAGACGGTGCTGGGCTCCTCGATCGGTGGTCGACCTCGACAAGCGTGGTCGAGATCGACGAGGGTGGTCCTGGCTCTGGTTGTCTCAGCGTCGAAGAAGGTCGAGTATGGTACTGGTGTTCGACCTCGACAAGTCTACTCGAGGTCGAGTAGGGTGGCTCCTCTAGTTTGCTGCTCGACGACGCTGGTGCTGGTGGAGGCTCCTTGGTCTGGTCGAGATCGACTAGGGCTCTACTCGATGTCGAGGAGCCTTGGTCGATCTTGACCCCATACTTAGTCCATGTCAAGGCATCCGAAAAATAATGAATCCACAACGACTTACCTTGGTCTGTGTCGATTGGATTCTCTGTGTTCTCCTTGAGGATTGCCATGATCTCCTCCACCTGGGCCTCCATGTCCCTCTTTTCCAGCTCCTTAGGGGTCATATTTCTGACCTTGGGTTCCCCGCAGGTGATGTAGCCAGCTGAGATAGATTTGACCTCTTCCATCGGACCTGTATGCCTTTCAGTTTTATTAAAGGAATACTCAATTACCTCATCGCTGATGTTGAAGGTGAGCACTCCTTTCCTTACGCTTATGTTGGCATCCACCGTCGCCAAGAATGGTCTTCCTAAGATAATTGGATAAGCAGGGTCTTCTTGCATATCAACTATTAAGAAATGAGCAGGGACGAAGAATTTACCTACTTGTACTGGGACATTTTCCACCATGCCTGTTGGAATGACCACTGTGTTGTTGGCCATGTAAAGTCTAGCATCCACAGGCTCCAGGGCACCTATCTTAATCTTGGACCAAATTGTTAAAGGCATTATACTCACACTAGCTCCAAGATCACATAGGGCATTAATTTTGTATGGACCAAATCCAATAGTTATAGCAAACTTACCTGGATCCGGCCTCTTCTCCAATATGTCCAGATGGCTGCACTCCTCTGTGATTTCAGCCATCGATCGCTTTTTGCTCAGAATCTCCTTCAGGAACTTGACATAAGATGACATTTCATTGAGAGCTTCTGTGAAGGGGATGGTGACGTTGAGCTTCTGAAGCATCTTGATGAAGCGCTGAAATTTCTTCTCTGCCGGGTCCTTTAGAGATTTTGTGGGGAAAGGCAGCTTCTTTTTCTGATTCGGAGCCAGATTAGACGTCGGAGGTGCTGCAGACTTCTCTATGTCGACCAGGGGCTCCTCGACATCGACAAGGCCTTTGTCGACATCGACCAGATTGGGCCCAGTCGAGTTGCTGTGTGGTGCAGACGAAGATTCTGGAAGTATCTCCTCGAGGTCGACGAGGCTCTTGTCGAGGTCGACCACGGCTTTGTCGAGATCGACTTGCTGTTCCTCGTCGTTCTGCTGCTTTCCGACCTCTGGCTCTTGCAGTTGATGGCCGCTTCTGAGTTTTATAGCAGCGATGTGTCCAGTCTTTCCTTTAGGATTTGGTTATGAAGATCCTGGAAGTGACCCTGACTGTCTGGGGATTCCTGCTGCTAGCTGACCAATCTGTGTATCAACTGATTTCCGCCAGATATCAATTTCCCCAAGCCTAGAGTTGACACCTTGCATCTGAGTATAGACGGAGTTGAAAGATTGCCTAGTTTCTGAGTGGTTTCTCCGTATTTCCTCCAGGACTGTCTGTATATCATCCTTTTTCTGCTCCCTTTCCGGATGTCATGGAGCTCTGTAGGGCGGGGGATTCCTAGGGACACCTTGGTTCCATTGTGGTTGCTGAAACCTTTGGTCCCCCATGTAACGATTGGGACCCCCTGCGTAAGCTGCATCCTCACGTGTGGGCACTCAGGAGTGGTGTGCCTTTGCGATCCGCATTCTATGCAAGGCTGGTTGACAGAGAGATACTTTACTTGCTTAATGAGTTTCTTATTCTGGTCTCTGTAGTATTGCTCCCTAACATCAGGATCAATCTCCTTAGGTGGCTCATATAGGGGAATGGATGGTGCTGGCCTGGCGTATGGGTTCTCTTCATAGGTTGCAGTAGACCCATACTTGTTGTCGTAGTTGGTGAGCTTCTCTATCACACCCCATGCGTCACTTGGCGGCATTGTCAGATACTCGTAGCGAGTATAGTGGTTGATCCTGTCCTTTGTGACTTGATCCAGAGAGTTGAAGAAGATCTCCTGAATGACGTAGGGTGGCTGTCCATGAGTAGGGCAAGATCGCAGAAGTTCCTTGTAGCGCTCCCATGCCTTTGCCAGCGGTTCCCCTTGCTTCTGTTTGAAGGCGGTGATTCTCTGGCGGAGATGTGCTGTTTTGGCGGGTGGGAAGAATTTGTTCAGAAACTCTTGCTCTACTTGGGCCCAGGTTGTGAGTGATCTTGCTTTCAGCCCTTCCAGCCATTTCAGTGCAGGCCCAGCGAGAGACCAGCGAAAAGATTTCATCTTGACATATTCCAGGGTTGTACCTTCAGCAATAGTACGGCACATGTCAAAAAAGTTTGTAATATGTTCAAGAGGACACTCATTAAATCTACCATAAAAGGCATTATTTTTAAGCTCTATAAGAAACTGAGTGCGAATCTCAAAAGAGTTATCAGGGATTAGGATCGCCGATTCAGGCGCGACGAGAGTTGGGTGCATGTAGTCCTCTGTCGTGGTTGGATATTGGGCAAGCTCAGCCTGTGCTTGTTCCCTTGCTGCTCTCTCAGCGGTGATAGCAGCATCTTTAGCGGCGATAGCAGCATCCTTTGCGGCCAATTCCCTGGTAAGCCTAGCGACCAGCTGTTCCTGTGTCTCAGCGGCCGCCATGATCCTTTTGAGTTTGGAGTGGATGTGTAGGTAGCGCTCCGGTTCGTCTAAGCTGTCAAACTCAGGTGTTTGACCAGAACGACGCATACACCTGAAAAGTAACTCAAAGAAACAGTGAGAACTGACTACCAAAGGCGCGAATGATTGCTTCCCCGGTAACGGCGCCAATTTGTTGTTGCAGGAGAATGTGTCAAGTATGAAATAAAATATAGTTCAGATTGACTTCCCTGTCTCAGCAAATAAATACAAGACTTCCTCCCGTTGTAGTAAGAGAATAGTCAGGATCGAATCCACGAGGAAGCACGTCAGCAGTTCTTAGGTTGCTGTAAATTCTCACAGAAGCAGCAGAAAGACAGAAACACAGAAAGGAAAGAAACAAATAAACCCGGCAAGGGCAACTAAAACAAAAGCAAAGAACAAAGCAAGAAATAAAGCAAAGCAAAAACTAAAACGAGGACACAGAAGCTACTCGATCTCGAGAACATGTACTCGAGATCTCCCAAGGCAGGCAGAAACAGAAAACAGAAAGTGAAAATTGACGACAACAGAAGAACAACAGTACTCGACCTAGACGAGCACCTACTCGAGATCGACTAGATGCAACTCGATCTCGACCAGCTCTTCTCTATCTCGACAAGAACACATAAACTTAAAGTGCAAATTCTCGAACACAGATTCAAAAATTCGATGAAATAAATCAATATATTAAAAGACTTCCAAAGCCAAGGTTTCAACACCGCAACGATAACCATGCAAAGTAACACATAAAGGCATAAAAGATCATGCTTTCCATCAAATAACTTTCGTCATTAACAAATAGGCATATAGAGGCTTTCGCATAAACCCTAATTGTTACTAACCCTTTTCAGATAATTAATCCAAGTTGCATTAAGATCACTTTCGCTTCAATAACACAAACAAGGATCACCTTCAACTCTCGCAAAAGAATCATGCTCATAGGGATAGAAGATGAATTGCACAAAAGATCTGACCTTTATCGCATCGCCTCACATGGCCACCGTCGGGCTCACCCCAGCCCCTGAAGTGGGTGGACTACTCACGCCTCATCGCAATTGCAGACATTGATGTATAAAAAGAAACTTGCATTAACTATATTCAAAAGCCTTTACAATCCCGGCAATCAACTTTCGCAGAAACCCAAAACCATAAAAACCTTAGAACTCCTAAACTTCTCTGTGGAACTAACTAATTGTCTCTGAAATTGAATGAATAAAACTGAGCCCCCTAGGGCCTTATTTATAGGCTTCATTCCCTAGCTATTCTAGGAAAGAAGATATCTATCTCTATCTAAAATTATATCTAAAACTTGAAAGAATAAATAAATTGTTTTATGGAAATAAATCTAAAAGGAAAAGATAAAACTAAATAGGGTAAGTCTTCATGATGTTGATAGATCTTGTCTCATTGGATAGAACTTGATGGAATCGGATAGAATATTCCTCCTTCGGCCCCAAGGAATCCCAATTCTACTCGGACAGGTCTCGTCGAGAAGTTTCTGTAATCTTGTCTACTCGACCTCGACCACGGCTCGTCGACCTCGAGTAGGGTGGTTCGTCGACTGGACTTCCTCGGCTAGATCTGCTCGATGTGCTCGGACTTGGCTCACTGGGCTCGTCGACCTCGAGTAGCTCTTGTCGATGTCGAGTAGGACTAGTCATCGACTAGGTCTCCTCGGGTGGCTCTACTCGACAAGGCTCGGACAAGGCTCCTGGGCGTCGTCGACCTCGACAAGGCTCATCGAGATCGAGTAGAGTTCTTCGCCGGCTTGGTGCATCCCGCTGGTAGCGGGTTTTTCCGCGGCAGCGAGTGGTCCGTTGCAGCGAGTCGAGTCGCTGGCAGCGATTGTCGCCTGGTCGTCCTCGGCTCCGTCCTTGGCTTCTCTCCTTGTCGACTCCGGGTGTGGCGTCTGGGCTTCGTCGATCTCGACTAGTGGTCCTCGAGATCGAGTAGGGCTCCGGAGCTGGGGTTGGTCTGGCTCTCGATGAGGCTCTGTCGACCAAGGTTGCTCGGACATGCTCGTCTAGGTCGAGTAAGGCCTACTCGAGATCGAGTAGCCTTGACTCTCAGACTGGTTCCGCTGCTTTGACCTTGGACTTCTGTAGTGGTTTTCCGAGCTTTTCCGACTTTCTGTAGAATTGCTGTAAAATGCCTCGATTTTTGCGAATTAAACAGAAACTGGTGTAGATTCCAAAATTTGGCAAATAAACATAAACTACATAGATTCTGTACTATTTAAACCCAAATGAATGCAATGTATACAGAAATCGATATAAAAGTTACTGTAAAACATGGCAGATTCAGCTCACAACAAGCGCATACCGAACTCAATCTCAATCAAATATCGTCAACATAGATCAACTGAAATCATCCACTACAAAGACAAAGAGACATCACTATCATCAATACCTTTGTTTGCTATCGAGAAAACAACAACGAATTCATAACTACAGATGCAATTCCTAACATGTTGATCAGGCATAGAAAGGAACACAAATATAATTTAAGCACAAGATGATAACTAAGAACATGAATAATCAACTAAACTCAAATCCTCACAATCCAAACAACCATGTCTTCGAATCACATGCGAAACTATGAGTTAAGCAACTCATAGGCCAATTCTCTCTCTCTCTCTCTCTCTCTCTCTCTCTCTCTCTCTCTCTCTCTCTCTCTCTCTCTCTCTCTCTCTCTCTCTCTCTCTCTCTCTCTCTCTCTAATGGTGTTCATAGTTTCACATAATAGCCACACCACACGGCTGAATAAACTTAAAACATCCTAAATAGAGTCTCCTAAGGTCGGCAAATCCCTAGAGGAATTAATAAGAAATAATATAAAATAATAGTCTTCGGATCCAAAACCGCGTATTCGGGATCTGGGGTAACGGCGGGCGCCGTCTCTGCAGTCCTCTTCGTTCCTCATTTTCCTTCAACTAATTCCAATGTCATGCCCCATTGCTCCTCCTTAGCTCTTCCTCAGCAGAATAAACACTGAAAATGCATAGATACTGAACTCGAATACTTCACAAGTAATAAACGAAACTAGACTCAAAACATAGCAAAACCAATACCTAAAAGCAATAAGAAACACCTATAATGTCTATATGAAATATGCATTATCAAATCCCCCCACACTTAACTCTTGTTTGTCCTCAAGCAACCATAAGGAAAAACATCATCTACACATCCCACAAGAAATCTTTCACAACTCTACTAATCAAAAGCAACATCATTCATAATGAAAATATAACCAAACATATGAACGGCATAGCATGTATATATGGGATCAAGTTGCTTGCATGCTCAAAAATCAATCTCACAAAGGATAATATGTGTATCTCTCACTCTCATGTGTTAGGCTTTAAGCATACACTCACCTCAATTCCATATACAAGCATCAATTAGAATATTGACATTTATATCACAAAATCTCCACCAGATACGTCAATACAAAACAAGGACATCAAGAGGACTTTCGCTCAATGGAAACCTTCATAGAAGATTCCATTAGGCGGGGTTGTAATGGGGCTTGTAGAAACATAAGGGCAAGGAATTGTATTTGGTCATGTGGTACAATAAATTCCGGGAAAATAAGATTCCAAAACTCCCAACATAACACAAACCAACTCAAATACATCAAGCTCACAAATGCACAACATCTCTCAATATCAAATCTAATCATTTCACATATAATGCAATCCCAACACCCAACCAATGTATCTCATAACCAACATAAATCCCAATTCTTCCTCATGCAAACATAAGATAAATGGCTCTTTACTTTTTTTTTTTCTTTTCTTCTTTCTTTTTTCGGATTTTTTCTTTTCTTTTTCTTTTTCTTTTCTTGAGCCAAAATACATGAAAATCAAATGCATAAACATGAGGGACTAAATAAGCACATAACATTACATCTTCTCAAAACCATAAACCATAGACTCACACTTTAGCTTCATTCTCCTCAATCTCCAAAATAGATTCGACAACCCATTAAAAATCTCAATTCCCCCGGAATAAGGGTAAGGCTCATCATAGGCTAGGATTAATAATTTTGTGGAGCTAACAATAAAAGGTTAAAAGGCTCAAATTGGCTTCAAAGCAAGATATAACATAGGGTAGATATGGATAAATATGTGGATAAAAGTTTGCTTCTATCATTTGAACTTATCAAGCATTGAACATGTATATAATCGGCCTTGAAAATAGATAACAATGGCAATACTCAATAATAAATGCATAGGAAGAGTACATCACACAAGAAAAGCAAAAGGAATAAAGAGGTATCCCTTATAAGGCCAAAAATATCTCACTAAGACAAATTTTTGTTGAATTCCAAACATACTCTCAAAATTAGATCATACATACTCAATTATATATGCTCAATCATATTTCACATAAAACCAATTTTTAAGATAAGATCAAATCATTCCAGAATTCCGTGGGATTTATAAGATCATGCCAGGACAAACTCAAATCAAGATGGATATCATTGGCAACACAATATGCAAAACAAACAAAACAAAAACTCGCATTTTTTTCCATTATTTTCAACATTTTCTATATTTTTTTGACATTTTATATAACATAAAAGAAATAACATAACGGAAATAACAAAGACTCAAAAAACGAAAACAAATTTTCAAAAGAAATAGAAATTCAAACATGCACTAAGCTAACTAATTTACTTCAATCCCCCCCCCCCCCCCCCACACCCCCACACTTACATGTTGCATTGTCCTTAATGCATAAAACACAAAAAAGGAACAATGAAAAGATAAAAATAAAGGGTTTGAAAGAAGCAATTGACTGACCAATTACTGTGAAGGCGGGGTCTGGGTTCCAGACCGCCGATTGAGCAGATTCATCAATAAGAGACAAATCTCATGTAAATTCTTGATCTTCCCATCCAGGATTGCATGGGACTTTGTAAGCTTCATCAATTCATCTGTCTGCCGCTTCTCAAAGTCAGCAAATTTCTTCTCCAGGCAGGCAGTGGGTGTGGCATCACGAACCGTCATCGACGTCATGGCTTCGACAGAAATCAACTAACTTCAACCCCCTTGGTATAACAGTAGGCATATACTTATGGTGAGACTGCAGAGGTCCGGACAACCACCGAAATCTCTCAATGGCATATGGTAACTGCAGCTTTTCTAACATTCGTGCAGACACAAGAGCATCGATGTCCCACGTATACGAGTGACTCACAGGCTGCAGTGAGCTAACATGAATACCATAAAATATTGCTAAAAGTGTGATCATGCCTCCGAAAGGTGTAACAAGAGGATAATTCTCGCTGAGATGACCTTGAACCCTATCGCACATATTCAGAAATAGAAATACCCAATTCGGTATTATTGTAGGCTCAGGAATCATGCAATATAAGAGATCAATCACACCAGGCTCAACAACAGTAGTGCTTCCAGACTCATAGAAAGTGGAGCCTAAAACTCGCAGATAGAGGCGAAGTGCAGGATGGGTAACCATATCATCAAGTCTGAAATCTTTGAAGTTCTCAGGCGTTCCCGTCAGTTTTATCCAAATCTCTGTTGCATCAAGGACGCGCATGGCTTTATTCCACTTTCTACAACACTTCTATGTAACACCAAAAGCAACACCCATCGCCGCATATGACGAATTACAAGCTCTTCCTTGCAATCGAAAACGAACATCCTTGGGCGATATAACCTCCAACATAGTGAGGAACTCCTTCACCAAGCAGGGGCATGTGGGCACTCTTCTGTCAATGAAATCACGCAACCCTCCATGTGCCATTAATTCGAGCACGGACTCAAACAGGCCCAATCGTCTCAAGGTAATCTCGTCAAAGAACATAGTGGACGTGTAGGTGCGCGTTCCAACTGCATTCCAGCATCACACATCATTAGTATCAAAGTAAGATGGCACCTTGTTTTTTATAGGAGCAGGCAACATAGTGTACTCGAAGAGAAACCGAAGAAAATCACGAAAACGACCAAAAGACGGGTTGCTGTAGAGGCGGCGGGCGTCGTGGCAGAGGTGGCGAGCGTTGTATACGCAGAACCACGAATCCGAGTGAAAACATTGGAAAACCGACGTTCACTCCTCCAAACTTCAAATTTCTCGAACAACTTGGTTTCAAAAGGGTTCTTTTGTGATAGGTAAGGGGATAGAATGACAAAGATCGATGTTTGTGGATGTAGGGTAGTAGCGGAAAGTGGTTTGGTGGATTGAATCGATTGAAACACAAGGCTTTATGTAGTCGGGTTGGATTCCGAGAGGCTTTTGGTAGTCTTGGGATTTCTTTGAGCAAGCTTAATTGATCCACAAATAAGAAGAGATAATATATGGTAAGTTGGAAAGAAATCGATCAAAAGGAAAAAGGAAAATGTTAGATATACATATAATATAATAGAAATAGATATAAATCTAATCTTAGAAAATCAGGAAACTACTCCTAAAAAGAAAAAAATAATCCGAAAACAAAATAGAAGATAAAATACTAATCCTAAGATAGATAGAAAATAATCTAATCTAAAATAAATAATAAATAATCTAGTCCTAAAAATAAAATAACTCGGAAAATAATCAAAAATAAAAAGATAGAACTTCCCTTTACGAAATTTACCAAAATTCGAATTTGTCAGGCGGACACGCAGACGGTGGGGGCCGTGGTAGGGGCGGCAGGCGCCGTGTTCACATAATGCAACTCCGTCTTCGAAATCAATCAAAACTCAAACTCAATATCGGTTTCACCTACCGGGACTTCCAAAATCCGTTGACACGATTAATCCAACTTTATTGAATTGAAAAACAAATGCAAAAGAAATAGAAATATTACCTAACTACCTTGGGTTGCCTCCCAATAAGCGCCTTTGTTTCACGTCTTTGGCTCGACGTGATGCAATCTTGATCAAGTTATTCCACCAAGATCCCCCACACCTGTCCTTTTCAGAACGACGGGTGGAACTTTAGGAACTCTTTCGACATAGCCATCAATAGCATCCTTTGATTCCTCATTGGCATAAGCAACTTCGGGAGGTTGTCGTGCAATTGCAAAAACCTCAGTAGTATTAGGAATTGAATTTACACAAGGGATAGCAATAGAATCATTTGAATGAGACACATTTTCATGCGACTGAAACAAATTCGCAATTTTCTTTCCAATTTCTTTCCCTAATACAGTTTCATCTTTGTTAGAAAACTCAAGATTCATTGATTCATTTTCAGCAGTAGCATCTAACAGAGTCTTTGATTCATTCCTATGATTAATTTCATTAGAGTCAATAACATCTACAGAATCATTGACAGAAGAAACAATAGCCTTAGATATAGAAAACTCAATCTTTCTACCCTCAAATTCCATAGTTAGTGAACCTTCAAAACAATCAATCTTAGTTTTAGTCGTTCGCAAGAATGGCCTTCCCAAGATAATTGGGGTTTCAGGCGTACCTTGTTCCATGTCTAGAATGAAGAAATCAGCTGGAAAAATTAAATCGTTTACCTTTACCAACACATCTTCCACAACTCCTCTAGGCTTAATACTAGAGCGATCAGCAAGTTGTATAGTAACACCAGTTTCAGATAACGAATTGAGACCCAAAAACATATATAAGTTATAAGACATAACATTAGTTGAAGCACCTAGGTCTAACATAGCTTTGGTGAAGCTAGTATTGCCTATCGCATATGGTATAGTAAACATGCCTGGATCTCTGCATTTTTCAGGCAATCGTTTTTGAAGCAAATGAGAGACATTTTCGCACAAACTTACCTTTTCCTTCTTTCTCATACTTTGCTTGCGCTTCATCATGCATAACTCTTTCAAGAATTTCGCATAGCGAGGCACAGTCTTAATCAAATTGAAGAGTGGAATATTTACCTCACGGTGAGCAAAGGTGTCATAAAGAATTTGTTCATCTTCCCAATTACGATCTGATCTTAAGGCATGAGGAAAGGGTAGTGCAGGTCTTGAAACCTCATAAGACCACTCTTTGGAAGCTTTCTTCGGGGATTGAACAACCTCAGAAGTCGAATCCGTCACAGGAGGTGGTGGCGGGTGCCGTGGTGATGGGCGGCGGGCGTCGTTTTCGCAGTGTGCCTCCAATTCCGTCTCTTCGTCCTTTTTGCCCAAATCAACTTCGTCCTTTGGTAGTTGCGGCGAGGTCCATAATCCATAGCATTCACTTAAACGGTGCCCTCCTGAATCAAGGGACACTTATCATTCGGATGAGTTGAATCTCCACAAACTCCACAAGGTTTAGGTTGATGGGGTTGATTCATTTGCGTAGCCATCTTGTTCACGATCTCCATAATCCTATCGATATCATCCTCGTGTCCATCTTTCGAACTATCCAACTTATGAACTCCTCTAACTCCTTGGTGTCTCCCATATTGTTGCGATGCATTAGCCAACCCTTCAAAAATCTGCATTGCTTCCTAAGGTGTTTTATCCAAAATATCTCCTCCGCTAGTAGCATTGATGAAACACTTGTCGATGAAACACCTGTCGGTGTTCCAAAATATCTCCTCCGCTAGTACTTTGAATTGGAAGCTTTCTTCGGGGATTGAACAACGTTAGAAGTCGGATCCGTCATAGAGGATGGCGGCGGATGCCGTGGTGATGGGCGGCGGGCGCCATTTTCGCAGTGTGCCTCCAATTCCGTCTCTTCGTCCTTTTTGCCCAAATCAACTTCCTCTCTAGGCCTTTCTTCAACATTCCTAGTGGGTGTATTCACATGTTTACCTCCTCTAAGGATCAGGGCACTTACATTCTCCTTCGGATTCACTACCACTTGTGATGGCAACTTTCCCAAATCTTTCGCTTTCAATTCACCAATCTCCCTAGCCATTTGACTCAGCAACTTCTCTTGAACACTCATCTTGTCCAATAGCAACCTCAATGTCTCATCTCTGTCATCTTGTTGAGTGTTTGTAGGACGATTCTCATATTGTCCTCTTTGAAAAGGAACTTGTTGTTGTTGGCCTCTCCCGTAGAATCCACTTTGGTAGTTTGAATTGTAGCCTTGATTGTAATTGTTACCAAAGTTGCGGCGAGGTCCATAATTCATAGCATTCACTTCAGCGGTGCCCTCCTGAATCAAGGGACACTTATCATTCGGATGAGTTGGATCTCCACAAACTCCACAAGGTCTAGGCTGATGGGGTTGATTCATTTGCATAGCCATCTTGTCCACGATCTCTATAAACCTATTGATATCATCCTCGTGTTCATATTTCGAACTATCCAACTTAATTATGAACTCCTCTAACTCCTTGGTGTCTCCCATATTGTTGCGATGCATTAGCCAACCCTTCAAAAATCTGCATTGCTTCCTGAGGTGTTTTATCCAAAATATCTCCTCCACTAGTAGCATTGATGAAACACCTATCGGTGTCAAGCAAGCCTTCATAGAGATACAACACTAGATCATCCTCGAGTATACCGTGTTGTGGGCAACTACCCTTAAGCTTATTGAACCGTTCAACATACTCATAGAGACTCTTCGTAGGAGATTGCTCAATACTGGATAGCTCTTTCTTAAGTTTGTTGAGGCGAGTCGCACGAAAGTACTTTTGCAGGAAAGCTTTCTTCAATTGCACCCAAGTAGTAATGCTTTCTGGGGATAGGTAAAGCCAATCGCTTGCAGCATCTTTCAAAGTAAAAGGAAACACTCTCAGCATCAATTGGTCGTCAGACAAGCCTTGGGGTCTCAGTCTATCACATATGCTTGCAAAGGTAGCAAGGTGCTTGTTTGGATCCTCCCCAAGCAATCCATGAAAGTAAGGCAAAATAGATGACCAATTTGAATTGAACTCAAATCTTGAACCCTCTGGGAGATCAGGAAGACTAATTGCAAGTGGTTGAGCACTCAAATCAGGTTCCTTTAAGTTTCTCAGGGTCCTTCTTGGCGGATTAACAACAACGCTTGCCATCTCTTCGTTTGTCTCAAAAACGAGCCTCCTCTTCAATCGAAAAGATCTTTCAACCTCGGGATCAAAAGACAAAGACGATGAATTAGAAGATCTAGTGTGAACCATGCAAAGATAAAACAGACTCAAAATAAAGAGTTTGATGTAGGACGAATGTCGTTGGCAAATTCGCCCTTCCCAAACTAGTGATAAAAATCCAAAATTAAACACACAACCAATAGATTAGGCAATCAATCAATTGACAAACCAAATAACTACTAGTATAGCAAGAAAATCCGGTGTCGAACCTACAGGGAGAAGCGATTTCCTACTCAATAACTCTAGACAAGACTCTTTAAAGCAAAAGCAAATACCTTTAGACAAATAGCAAATATAAAAGTAACTAGATCGCAAATCACAAAGCAAATTGATATCAAGATAGAAAGAACATTTCGCCTATAATTCTCTGACAATGGTTGGAATTCATGGTCCTCGGATTGACTTATCAATTATTCATATTCTTAGGTCTACTTGACTAAAGTTGTGAGATCCGCAAAGATTCACTTATTCGATATCACTAAAGAATAGCATTAAGAACTCAAGTAATCAAGACCAATTGGCATATTGACTCTATTCAATCAAGACTAATAGGCGCATACCGAACTCAATCTCAATCAAATATCCTCAACATAGATCAACTGAAATCATCAACTACAAAGACAAAGAGACATCACTATCATCAATACCTTTGTTTGTTATCGAGAAAACAATAACGAATTCATAGCTAGAGATGCAATTCCTAACATGTTGATCTTGCATAGAAAGGAACACAAATATAATTTAAGCACAAGATGATAACTAAGAACATGAATAATCAAATAAACTCAAATCCTCACAATCCAAACAATCATGTCTTCGAATCACAGGCGAAACTATGAGTTAAGCAACTCATAGGCCAATTCTCTCTCTCTCTCTCTCTCTCTCTCTCTCTCTCTCTCTCTCTCTCTAATGTGTTCATAGTTTCACACAATAGCCACACCACATGGCTGAATAAACTCAAAACATCCTAAATAGAGTCTCCTAAGGTCGGAAAAACCCTAGAGGAATTAATAAGAAATAATATAAAATAATAGCCTTCGGATCCAAAACCGCGTTTTCGGGATCTGGGGTAACGGCGGATGCCGTCTCTGCAGTGCTCGTCGTTCCTCATTTTCCTTCAACGAATTCCAATATCGTGTCTCCTTGCTCCTCCTTAGCTCTTCCTCAGCTCCCATGTGCTCCAAAACATGCTTCTTAAGCTCTTTCCATTGTCCATCCAATATCAGAATGTAATTCTGTAGAATAAATACTGAAAACGCATAGATTCCGAACTCGAATACTTCACAAGTAATAAACGGAACTAGACTCAAAACATAGCAAAACCAATACCTAAAAGCAATAAGAAACACCTATAATGCCTATATGAAATATGCAGTATCAGTATAGCATGAAGATCTTATTTGTGAGATGATCATTCTATATTTGTTTTTCATTGCTTGAGGACAAACAAAAGCTTAAGTGTGGGGGAATTTGATAGCACGCATTTAGATGGTCATAATAGGTTGCATTTAGCTTAGTTACATGCATGGTTTAAGTATAATTCGCATATTTGTTCTCTATGTTGGTAGAGTCGGAATCTACACACTTTTATTAATTATTTCAGGTAAATGTGGATCCGAGGATGAGACATGTGTTGATAACACATTGATTGAGAAATTCAAGATGATCAAAGAAGCTTAAATGAAGATCTAAAGAGGTCATGAGAAGAAGAAGAGCGTCTAAATGAAGAACAAGTCTGCAGAAATTGCCGTCAGACAAGTTGAACTTGTTTTGCACTTTCTGGATGCCTCGGTTGTCCGATTGACTATTATGACCATGCGTTGGAAAGCTCTTTCAGAGAGCTACAACTTTCATGTTGACAAGAAGAGCAAATTCGAGCTGCATTTTCTGTGGGAGACAGATGCAGCGGCTGCAGCATACAGGCAGCAGCCACCGCATGTTTGCAGCCATAAACGCCAAGGAAAAACCAGGCAGCGGCCGCTGCATGAATGTCGCGGCCGCGACATGTGAAGACATCAGCCGTTCTGAAGAATTCGACGCATGACGTATTTTATCTATTCTAAATCAAGAAGTGTCAATCAAGCGGGTCCGATCGGGTTCGGGTTCGGTTAGTGAGGTTTCGTGTTATTTGGGTTTTGGGTAATTCGAGTTTCGGGTCATTCGATTTTCGGGTCATTCGATTTTCAGGTAATGTCTAATAATTTGGTCATTTAGTTGGGTCGGATTCGGGTTTTGGTTGTATCAGGTTTTGGTTATTCGGGTTTCGGTTGTCTCAAGTTTCAGTTATTTCAGTATTCGTTTTAAAAAATTTACTAGAATGTATCTTAAAGTTCGGATTATTTCGGATTTCGGTTATAACGGGTTCGGGTCTTAATGGGTTTTGGTTCAATCAGGTTCGATTCATTCGGATTTGGTTGAGTTTCGGTTATCGGTTATTCGAATTTCGGGTCCAAAATGGCCCTGGTTGGGTTGGTGTTGGGTTGACCGGGTCGGGTTTCGGGTTCGGGTCGGATTTTACCAGATCTATCTAAACCTTATTTCCATCTATTGGTTATGCCGACTTTGGGGATTACTGTTGTGAGCCTAATTTTCCATATTTTACATTAACATTTATATCGATTTATGTATACATTTCATGCATTTGGGTTAGAATAGCACAGATTCTATGTAGTTTACACTTATTTACCAAATTATGGAGTCTACACTAGTTTCTGTGTGATTTCCCAGAAATCGAGGCAATTTACAGCAATTTGGAGGAAGGATGAAAGCTCGAAGTCAACTACAGAAAGTCCAAGGTCAAGGAACAGCCGAGCAAGGATAATTCGAGCAAAGAACGAGAAAAAGTACTCGACAAATTTCTAGTCGACGTCGACTACAAGTAGTCGAAGTTGAGTACACCAGGAGCCAGAAGTCCACACGGAGTCGAGCAGACCACTCGAGGAGCCAAGAGCTACTCGACGTCAAGTAAGTCTACTCGAAGTCGAGTACACCCATCGAGTCCAGAACGTGCCCGAGCTCGAGTGCAACCCAGGAGAAAAATTTTAGTCAAAGTCGACTAACTCTAGTCGAAGTCGAGTACGTTCCAGCGACAGTCCGAGTCCGAGATCGAGTGGAGTCCGAGAAGATAGAGTGCTTGCAAGAGAAGATTTGTGGAATTCTATCCATCCACATGAAGATCTATCAAGTTGTTGTGAGCCTAATTTGCCATGTTTTACACTTACTTTTATATCGATTTCTGCATGCATTTCATGCATTTGGGCTTGAATGATACAAAATATGTGTAGTTTATGCTTAGTTGTTATATATGGAGGTCTACACAAGTTTTTGTTATATTTGACAGAAATCGGACGCATTTTGGAGCTTAATGGAAAGTCATGGAGAAGCCAAGAATGGTGCAGCTGGAGAGAAGGCCAATTTCCGGTTTACATCGTTCTGAATCAGGCTGTGATGTCTTCATGAGAGTTGTAGCCCTCGGAAAGAGCTTTCCAACGCATGGTCATATGCGTCAATCCGACAACCGAGGCAGCGGGAAAGTGCGTTTTACGAACAGAGCTGGAAGCTGAGAAGTCTACTCGATATCGACAAGATTTGTCGACATCGACAAGTTTCTACTCGACATGTGCACTGGACGTCGAGTACGAGTTGCTGAGCTGAAAACGAAGATTTTACTCGACGTCGACAACTTTTGTCGATATCGAGGAGACATGTCGAGAAGATTGTCGAGCAGCTCCAGAAGCCGAGTTCGAGGAGAAGTCCGAGCGGGATTGGATACTTGCAAGCTAAGAATTCTATCCGAATATATCAAGATCTATCAAGACCAAAGAAGATGTCCACACATTAGATATAGTCCTAGTCTATCTATTTTATTTAATTACACTATGTTATTTATTTATCATTAAGTTTTAGATATAGTTTTAGATAAAGATAGATATCTTCTATCCTTGATTAGCGAGGATTAGAAGCCTATAAATAAGGCCCTAGGGGCTCAGTTTTACTCAATTTCAGTTAGATTCAATTTCAGAGAGAAGTAAGTAGGAGAAGTAGAGAGAGAGAGAGAGTGAGCAGCCGGTTGGAGTTGTGAAGCGAGAGCGGAGTTGGCTTCGAGCAGTTGTAAACTTTGGTTTATTTTTATGCAAGTTTCTTTTTATACATCAATGTCTTTTATTGCAATGAAGAGTGAGTAGTCAACCCACTTCTGGGGCTGGGGTGAGCCCGACGGTGGCCATGTGAGGCGATGCAATAAAGGTCAGATTTTTATGTGATTCATCTTCTATCCCTATGAGCATGATTCTTTTGCGAGAGTTGAAGGTGATCCTTGTTTGTGTTATTGAAGCGAAAGTGATCTTAATGCAACTTGGATTAATTATGTGAAAAGGGTTAGTAACAATTAGGGTTTATGCGAGAGCCTCTATATTCCTATTTGTTAATAACGAAAGTTATTTGGATGGAAAGCATGATCTTTTATGCCTTTATGTGTTACTTTGCATGGTTATCGTTGCGGTGTTGAAACCCCAGCCTTGGAAGTCTTTAGTTTAGTGATTTATTTCATCGAAATTCGTGTTCCGTGTTCGAAAAGCATTTGCATTTAAATTTCTGTTCTTATCGATCTCGGGAAAATCTTGTCGACATCGAGTTCACTTGTCGACGTCGAGAACTTTTTGCTGAAGTCGAGTTCATTCTGTTGTCGATCTGAATCTTGTCGATCTGTGTGCTGTGTCGAGTACTTGTCGATATCGACAACCTGTGTCGACAAGACTCGGTCGATTAGCTTCTGTCGAGTTACTTACTGTTCTGTTGACTTGTCTGCTGTTGTCGACGTGCTTTATCGAGTACCTCTGCTTTGCTTGCTTTTGCTTGTTTGCTTCTGTCTTTGCTTTTATTTTAGCTGCCCTTGCCGGGATTATTTGTTTCTATTTTATTTCTGCTTCTGCTTGTGTTTCTGTGCTTTTCTGCTGCTGCTGTGAGAATCTGATAGCTACCTGAGAACTGCTGACGTGCTTCCTCGTGGATTCGATCCTGACTTTTCTCTTACTACAACGGGAGGAAGTCTTGTATTTATTTGCTGAGACAGGGAAGTCAGTCTGATCTATATTCTATATCTATTTCAATACTTGACCAATTCCTGCAACAACAAATTGGCGCCGTTGCCGGGGAGGCAATCAATCGCGCCTTAGGTAGTCAGTTCTCACTGTTTCTTTGAGTTAGTTTGTAGGTGTATGCGCCATTCTGGTTAACCACCTGAGTTTGACACCTTAGATGATCCGGAATGTCTTATACACATCCACTCTAAACTAAAAAGAGAGCCATGGGGGCCGCAGAAACACCAGAACAACTGATTGAGAGGCTTCAGAGGGAAATAGCCGCCAAAAATGCTGCTCTCGCCGCTGAGAAAGCAGCAAGGGAACAAGCAGAAGCTAAGCTTGCGTTGCTTAGACGGGAATACCCATTCTATGAACCCGTTGATACCCAGGTATGTCCCTCCACGATCTCAATTCCAACTTTGCTACCTATCTTTGAAAAACCATTTGAAGGATCCCAAAAAGAAGAAGAGCCACCAACGAAGAAGTCGGACGTCGTTGCCCATGATGTTTCAAAGTCGCTTTTTCCTTATGAGGTGAAGGCTATCCCCGATGATTTTGAGCAACCGATGTTCGTATTCAAGTATGGGGTCCTCGCAAAGTGGCATGAAGCTCCACATGATGAGGTGGAAATATCTCTTCCCACTCCACCGTTTTGCTGTGGTGGAGACGCGCAAACAAATCAACCAATGGAGCGGAAGAGGTATGATGATGAGGTATGCAAATTTCCTTTATATATTCCTTTATGCATGCCAGCTGGAACACATGAAGATGGATGGGTGAAGCCATGGAGCATTCACTCGGGGAGGTTTAAGCTTCTTCACATGATGCCCCCGGATGACATTCCAAGCTTCCCACCACCGGAGGAACCACCAGATCCACCTATACCTCCGGACAAAGATGAGCCAGGCTAAAGTTTAACGGAGAAAGTCGGCCTAGCGACTATAAAATCTAGAGCTTGTAAATAGACTTTTTATTTTGGGACTTTTTGGACATTGTTTGTTTGTTTTTTAGGGTTATACTTTTGTGGATATTTTTGGTCTATCGAATCTTGCAGGGATGGCTACAGTCTTGTCGACATGAGGAAAAGAACTCGACATCGACAAAACCACATCGAGTTAGCCCACTGT